>OX359278.1:30034772-30709772 GCA_947179155.2 Hedera helix
CTTAAGCAAGCCCCCGAATTCTATGAATCTCGGTTCGCGGACCAATTAATTCAGAGTCATACATGAGCTAGCAATTACTAAAATTAAACTCGGATGAGTTGGTACATCCATTGCAAATGTACCAACTGGCGACTCTGGTCAATTGGCTCATCATAAAATCAACATTTCAAACCCCATCGACACTCAAGCCGACCCTTTTCAAAATCACATCTTAAAATCAAAGGTTAAAATTGGAAATGGTAATTATTAAAAAGGAGACCATTTTCCCAGCGTCGACAACGTTATAACAAAAGCTCTCTCCTAGACTACAGATTTTCGTTTGCCTGTGCTAGCCTTTAGAGCCATCATCGCTGCTAGACTTGATTTTGTAACAGAATAAAATCAAACAATATGACATTCTTTCCAATAATTATAACAAGACTTGGATTGTTAAGTACAGTTTGGGCTGATGTGACCCTCCTGACCACATCTGTAGCATTTTACCGATGCTGATGTTGGTGTTGGTGTCTTTTCGTGATCGTTGTGGGATCTCTTTCTCTTGAAATTATTCTCACGTGTTTCTCCCCTTCTGTTATCTGGACCGTAATTACCACCGAAGTTGTTATTATTTTTGAAATGGTGATTGTCGAATCTACGATTCTCGTTTTGGTAATTATATTCGTTATTTCTTCCGTTTGGTTGGTCATTGGCTCTTGGTTGCAATATTTCATCTTCTTGTTCGACCCTTTGAGCCCTAACCACCACATCTGAATATAGACAAAGTTTGTGAGAGATGAGGTGCATAACTCCGTGAACTTGGCTTCGTATTAAGAAACAGTCATTTTCCCTTATTCTAGTTTAATAAATTCTACCTCTTTCATATGGGCGACACTTTTTGGAAAATACTTCTCATAAAACAAATCTTGAAACTCCATCCAGGACATCTCAAATGCTGAATGATGGGTACGTTTTATCGATTCCCGCCAATGGTCTGCTTCTCCTCTTAGCATGACGATAGCCAATGGGACCTTCTAATCATCAGTGCAGTACAGAACATCAAATATCTTTGTCATCTGCTTCATCCATGCTTTTGCCTTAAGTGGGTCTGGTTTCCCAAAAAAATCGGGTGGTTCCAACTCCTTAAATTGCTTCGCAGTGACCATCCTCGAATTACCAGCATTTTCACCAGTAGGAGTTCCCCTTGCTTGATTTTACATGAATTGCATAAAGTTTCTAAAGAAACCATCATAATTCACATGTCCACTTGCGTTATTTTCTGAAGCTGCAGGAGAATTATTTGTAGCTTCCTGATTTTCTGTGACATAATTCATCCCTTCGTTTTTAGATGTCATTCTAAAATGTGGTCACAAAAAAAAGCTTAGTTTAAACAAACTCACAAAACAAAGGTTAGTTTAAACAAACTGACTTCTCACTTTTTTGTGCTTCATTCAAGCCAACTAGCAAAATTTAACATAGATAGGACATACTAGCAATTGATTCTAATTGTCTCTCCCCTCCTAGTTCTAATCCTAGATCTTCATGCAAGATCATATCCCTAAGCTCTGATACTAACTGAGACTCCCTTAAATCGGGTCTACACCATCCAATTTGAGTCATCAAAAGACTACAACAAAATTATTCCAATACACTGTACAATACCCAATAATACACAATTAAGTCTTCACAATTATTACTATTCTACAATACAGTAAAGACTACTATAGCAACTATATCGGACCGCTAGTCCCGGCTACGCTTTCATTTCCTGAACAATTAAACAAAAAGGAAATAGGTGAGCTCAAATAGCCCAGTAAGGAATATCATGACTAAGATAATGAAAAATAAATTATTCTTAGCCTTCAACATTTGAGTTCTTAATCCAATATAATAGACAACAAGTTCTACATTAACAACTGCAGTTGAGTTATTAATAGAGTAATATAAACAACAAGATTTAAATAAAAAATAGTAGTTAAATTCTTAAATAAAGTTCAATTGCAGTGAAATAACCACCAATAAGAGAATCAAGTAAATCATGATGTCTACCAGCGTCTCTTTTTAAGAAAATCATCATCAACTTTTATCATCTGAAATACCACTGGCCATGATCATACTAAACAACAGTTCTTCTTTGCCCTCGGCCAAAGAGAACATTCATCACATGTCCTTGTTATCCGACCAAAGACACCCAACAATTATATCGCCTTTATCCTATATCGCCTTTAACTTATTATCTATGCCCCAGGCCACATATATTTAGAACAACCGGATACTTGATGATTGAAATAACAATAGAAATAATGAACAAAAAAAAAAAAACCCAAGATAAACAATAACATTAGGAGTTAGCAAATTTTGCTTTGTCCAAATTCAAATAATTTCCAAATTGTCAACATGATGTATAGAAAAAGGTGTTCGAGTCCAAGAGTAATGTCCAAGATCCACAGAGAAGAAGTTCAACATAAGGTTTACAGTACAAGGAATTAGTCCAAAATGTTTACAGTTTAAATAAATGTCCACAGTTCAAAAGTTCAAGGTCCATAAGTTTACAGTTCAAATATGACAATGAAAATTTAATAACAATGTTCTTGTCAAAGGGTATTAGATGAAGTACAAACTATTACGAGAATATTAATGAATAATTCAAGAATTTTCATTGTTTAATAATATTAGTGGTATAAATGAGATACTTTCTTACCGTAGCAAGTTTAAGTGATAGAAGATGAAAAAGATGATATCCCTTACAAGTAAAAAAGAAAATGATATCCCTTTATGATGGTGAAAAGAATGATCCCCTTACCGTAATAAGTTTAAGAGTTTGAAAGAAAATGATATCCCTTACCTTATCTCGCGACTAAATATAGCTTTTATGAGGTTGATCAACCTATATATGTATATTCATAATTTCATTAGTAACAAATACCAATTTTATGTATATAAAATCATCAAAGTGACTATATAGTATAAATATATACTTCAAAATAGTTTTTTTAGGAAATAATTTTTCAAAGTAAAATATTTCAAAGGAAGTTTTTCAAAATAAATCTTCTAATAGAAGAGTCTTCTAAAGGAAGAGTTGTAAACTGATGTGTGTGTGAGTGTTTATATAACTTTTATAAAAAAAAATAAAAAATTACTTGAACAATACTCGTACCCTTTCAGTTCTTCAACGCTTAAGATAATTTTAATACACTCAGAGAGACACTTATACTAAGAAATATTTAGAGAGTGGAAATATGATTGAGTAAGGAATGTATGAAACTCCTTATGCTAAGCCCCCTATTTATAGCTAGGGCCTAACCAACTTTTCCACACACACGTTACACAATTTAATATCATCTTTTAATCTAAATCAATCATCAACCAACCACATTTCACACTTTAATCTGCACCGTTCATTGATTAACACGCGTTACATATTAACACACGTTACACACTTACGTGTGTTACACACTTACATATTATTTTATTGATTTAATATCCCAATTATTGAACATACAATATTTTTTAAATAATAAATTTGTCTAATTGTTTAATACCCGTGACTACTACCGTAACAATTATTGGCCCAATAATGCAAGATTTTGTGCATTATGACAATTATTGATTCAATAATATAGAACACTGTGCAATTATTAATGTAAAATATTGTGTAATGACAATTATTGATTCAATAATGTAAAATGCTATGTAATGACAATTATTGATTCAATAATGTAAAATATTGTGTAATGACAATTATTGATGAAATACTGTGCAATAGCCACTTTATCAGTTCAATAACTACGTAATACCGTGTGCTGCTGTAAAATATCATATGCTACTATACTTTTATCAGTGGGTATCTTAACAGTTAAAAGTGATAATACCGTTGACCATTTTTATTTTAAAAAGGCTACTGCTATCATTTTCTACATTCGAATTTGATTTCTCAAGTATACATTAGAGTAAATATGACTTGTAATTGCAAATAGTAAATGAATAGAGGTTATCCTTTTACACCTAATCTATGTGTTATATGATCGTACTATACATCAATATGTGTTATGTGTTTTCTATATGTTAGATTTTGTACTTCGGTTCAAGTATGCAACCTTAATGCTTGTTAAAATCTTAAGAAACTCAGTTAGAGTTAAAACCTAAGGCTTATAACGTAAACCCTAAGGGTTATAACCTAGAAATTAATATGCCTGTGGAATTCATCTTGCATCTTTTTAGGACTTTTTGAATTTCAGGAAATAATGCTTAAACGAGGTAAAGTTGCATAATATATTCTGCGAAGTTGATTATTTTCTCATATGTATATTAATTAGTTATTAGTTACGTTAAAACTATTAGTTTTAAAAGATATTTGTGTGTTAGTTACTGAACGAATGAACCCTTGTTATGGGCTTGGGCTATGATATGTCAGTCGAACCGACTTACTTGATGCAGCTATGAAATTGTCATTTTTATGTGATATCGCATGTATAATATCCAGTGACACATTTTCATCCCCGCGTTGATAAGAAAGGGGAACTAAAATATTTGTTCTTGGTTTAAATAAACCAATCAGTTTACTATATTACTATATGTTTGCAAAACTTGTGTTATGATTAGGCAAGAAATCTTCCAATCTAGTTGTCCTGGTGCAAAATCTTGTACTAAGACTGAGCTGAACAACTCTATTATTTCTAGAGGAATTGGAGCATCGGATACATTGACATAACACTATATGTGTTTGGAGTAATTGGATAAGAGTAGACTGATCATCTATAAATATCCTTCGAGCGTTCGAAGTTTTTAATGGCTCCCGAACATATGGTTATGGGAATGTTCTAAAGTCTATAATGACTGACGAACAAAATGAAATATTCAAGGTCTAAATGACCACTCAGTATTAGTAAGAGTTATCTTCAAAAGGAGGAAATAATTGAATAGCCTTTATAGCAAGATTTAGGCTAATACTGAAATTAATAGTGTAAGATTAACGACTTGAAACCTAGTATAATCAAAGGAAAATGCAAAGATTTAACATTCTTAACCTAATCTAGGTATTAGGAATTTAATGTAAGTAAAGATGGATTAAGGACAATTCATAGTATGAGAAAAGCTCATAAAGTGTTTAAGTGATATGGATTGAAATTTATGGAAAAGAAAATTGGAGATTATTATAGCGTAATTTCGAGGACGAAATTCTTATATGGGGGAGTGAATGTAATATCCTGAATATTTACAAAACATATAAATATGATATGAAAAAGGTAGAGAATAAAATATTCTAATTTCAAGGACGAAATTCTTGTAAGTTAGGTTGAATGTAATATCCCAAATAGTTTTGAAGTTATTAAAACTGATCTTGAAAGATTAATTAATTTAAGGGTTAAGAATTAAAACCTAGTTTTATGAAGAGAATACTTTAGAATTTGATTTTTCAGGTATACATTAGAGTAAATATGACTTGTAATTGCAAATCGTAGATGAATAGAGGTTAAACTTTTAAACCTAATCTATGCGTTATATGATTATATTATACATCAATATGTGTTATGTGCTTTCTATATTGATTAGTTATTAGTTACTTCAGAGCTAATAGTTTTAAAAGATATTTGTATGTTAGTTATTGAGTGGTCGAACCCTTGTTATGGGCTTGGGCTATGATATGGCAGTAGAACTGACTTACCTGATGTGGCTACGAAATTGTCATTTCTGTGTGATATTATATGTACGGAATGCAACGAGACATTTTTACCCTCGTGTTGATAAGAGATGGGAATTGATATATTTGTTCTCGGTTTAAACAAACCAATCAGATTATGGTTATGGGAATGTTCTAAAGTCTATAATGACTGATGAACAAAACGAAATGTTAAAGGTCTAAATGACCCCTTAGTATCAGTTATATTATCCTTGAAAGGATCAAATAGTTGAATAGTCTTTATAGCAAGATTTAGGCTAAGATTGAAATAGTGTACGATTAACGGTTTGAAACCTTGTATAATGAAAGAAAAATGTGCAGAGTTAACATTCTTAAACTAATCTAGGTATTGGGAATTTAATCTGAGTAAAGTTGAATCAAGGAAAATTCATAGTATGAGAAAAGCTCATAAAGTGTTTAGGTGATATGGATTGAAATTTATGGAAGATAAAATTGGAGATTATTATAGTGTAATTTCGATGACGAAATTCTTATAAGAATGAGTGAATGTAATGTCGTGAATATTTATAAAACATATAAATATGATATGAAAAAGGTACAGAATAATATACAATAATATCGAGGACGAAATTCTTGTAAGTTGGGTTGAATGTAATATCTCAAATAGTTCTGAAGTTATTAAAAATGATCTTGAAAGAATAATTAAATTAACGGTTAATAATTGAAACCTAGTTTTATGAAGAGAATACTTGAGAATTTGATTTCTTAGGTATACATTAGAGTAAATATGACTTTTAAGTGCAAATTGTAGATCAATAGATGTTAAACTTTTAAACCTAATCTATGTGTTATATGATTGTATTATGCATTAATATCTGTTATGTGGTTTCTATATGTTAGATTTTGTGTTTCAGTTTAAATATGCAAACTTAATGCTTGATAAAATCTTAAGAAATCCAATTAGGGTTAAAACCTAAACCCTAAGGGTTATAACCTAGAAATTAATATGCGTGTGAAATTCATCTTGCATCTTTTTAGGACTTTTCGCATTTCATGAAATAGTGTTTAAACGGCGTAAAGATGCACAATATACAAGAAAAAAAATCGACAAAAAGACAAAAAATAAGATTCTCGAGAAAACGTTTTTGTCGTTTTGACTATTCTGTTCATCGTTTTGACTTTTTGTATTTCACGATATAGCATTTATGCAAGGTATAGATGCTAGGGAGCCAATAATATTTTTTCCGAGAAAAAGGCAAAACAAACAATATTAACTTGAATACTGTCTTTCTTTTATTTTAAATTTCACACTGAATAGGTTTTTTACAGACAATAAATACATCTTGACCAATAAAATTTTTACAAAAAATTATTTTCGGAGATTACTCTTTGAAAATATGGGACGAATATGGAAAAAATTTGAAGAATAATACAAGTATACTGTAATGTATAATACGAGAATTATTCCAAAGATTATACGAGATTAATACGAGGTATAATACCAGTAGAATACGAGTAATATACGATATATAATACGAAAGAAATACGTATAAATACTTATGTATTAGTTGAAATCAAATTAGTTTGTAACTGTGAATCCAAATATATTACTTTCGACCAATCACATTTGAGTATGGCAATCCATGTGACATGTTATTAACCAATTAGAGTCAAGCTAGAAAAAACTAAGTTGGAGTAACCAAACTGGAAAAACTAGCACGATTATAGCAATCCTAAACTAAATTGGACCAATCAAATTCAAGGAAAGCTAACTAGCAATTCAAGTGATCAAATTTTGACCAATCATAGAAGATGATGATGTAAGCATGATGTGACATGACATAAGGCTCAAAGAAGCACAAAGATAATGTCATGATGATGTCTCTTAGTGGAGAAAAAGTAGGGAAAGTTTAGGTTATTAAAGTGTAATTAACTAAGACACCAAAGTGAAATTAACTACCACATTTTCTAGCCTATGAATAGTCCTTTATCCACTCATTATTTTCTACCATTCAAGAAGCATTGCAAGAGGAAAAAAATACTGTATAGTTATAATTTGAGAGTTATTTTGAGCGAAAAATATATATCAAATATCAAAATCCGGCGCAAAAATATGTTAAAACAAGCAATACGAGAGGTATATACTTGTGGTTATTATGCTCATTTTTCTTCTTATATTTAGTATAAATATACTTTTATAAGCAGTTATAATGTCCAATTTATTTTAGATATATAGTACCAAAGTCCTATTTATAAGTTGTTATAATATCCGATTTATTTTTATTATAAAGAAGAAATACTCATTTTACAAGCGATTACTATATTCAGTTTTCTTCAAGTGTTTAGTAAGAATATTCATTTTACAAGAAGTTATAATGCTCAATTCATTTTCAAATATAGTTGAAAAAAATTCTATTTATAAGCAGATATAATATTCAATTTTATTCCATGTATAGAGAATAAAAGATCAAAAGCACTAGTTATTGTTCTGTTCAATTTAATTTGAATATTCTTGAGTAATACATGATGTCCTAGCCTGATATGCTTGTGACATCAAGTTGTAATTAATCAAAATAATGAACAATGAACTAGTCTTGAATGTCTAGTTTATATTCATATGTTAGTGAAGAAAGAAAAATATAAATAAACTAGTTATTATTAACTAGAGTATGGAGTCTTAATAGGACTAATGGTTATGTCAACCTCACATACCTTGTAGGCCGTATAATTAAACGCATAAATTAACTTAAACTGTATTATCAAATTAAGGCAAGTTTTCTAACTCTTCTATATCATGTTTACAAGTTATATACAAGTTATATACAAGTTTTATACGCTTTACATGACAACGTGATATAAATTATTGAAATGAAAGTTATTTGTGATATTGAATTGAGAGATATATTAAGTAAGCATGTTAAAGTTTATATGAAAGTATAAACTGTGTATATGTTATTTGTTAGACTTATTGAGCAGTCGTGCTCATTCTTGTGTATAAAATTTATTTATAGTTAAAAAAGAATGATAAAAAGATTATGAATGTAAAGAAGATGCGTGACTAGGTTTCATGCTTTATTTGCTTATATTTGTATAAATTCATAATGATTGTTGTAATATAAACAAACAAACCATATAACCGAATATTATATGTATAATATAGTGTTAATATTATCAAAAGAGTGTTATGTCTTTAAATTTGACATAATGTAAAATTATTAAACATTAAAACATTGTTGATAAAGAACTATAATTTTGAATGAATATATTGAATAACATTATGAGTGCTGTAAGAATTCTAGATAAAATCACCGATGAAGAACGCAAATTCATCGTAAGATTCCTCTGTTCAAAGTATAAATATGTTATTAATATTCTGAATTTTAGATAGATAGGGAATATTGATATAAAAAGATATCTCTATGAAGATATGTATTCAAGTGAGGGTGTTGAATAATATGGTATGTTCTGTAAGAAAAGAAATCTTGCCACGAATAAAAATATGAACATTTATCGCAAGATTCTTCTGTTCTAGGAACCATCTTATTATTAATGCTTTGAACCTTGGATATATAGAGGCATAGAACGTCTAAATCTTAAGATTAAAAATTGACCGGTATATATGGTGTTATCCATATATACTAATGAACTACAAGTTGATACTTATAAAAAAGGATGAGATCGAAACTAAGTTAAATCTAGGGATTAAGTAAACAAAATTTTTAAAGAATTTTCTGAAATAGACAAGTACAACCAATGTGATTATGAGATCATTGGTTAAGTTGGTAGATGTATGGAGTTTAACGCACAAAGTCCATTATAACGAGTACGAAGATTTTTGAGGCATAATAATAATAATAATGACAACAACAACAACAACAACAACAACAACAACAATTATTATTATTATTATTATTATTATTATTATTATTATTATTATTATTATTATTATTAATAATAATAATAACATCCCCCTTGCTTACTAGGTAGTTCACATATTGTCTGCTTATGACATGTTTCGATATATGTTCAACTATTAACTGACCTGCTTTATTGTCATTCACACTTAATCCAATATATTCTGATTTTTTTAGGATTATTAATAGCATTTGCATATTTTCAAAATAGTTTAGGAAGCTTAGAAAACCGTTCGAGATTCACTTAGTAGGAGTGAATCTCGAATAGTCTCTGTTTTGAGACTATTCTTGAATGTTTTGATCCCACTTAAGCCGGTATTAACAACTTGAGCACATGTTTATATTTTGAGAATTTTCAGTCAGTATATATCTCTTGATGTTCTTTTTGTGCATATTTAGACTACAACGTGTTAGTTTATTTCGTGTACTTGAAGACTGTAGGGAGGTGTTGCCAAATTTCTTAAAATGTAAGCATGTGTTCAAGTTGTTGGCATCAGTAGGGCGATGCATCCAGGAATATGATAGAAGCCTGACTAATTAGAGTGGGAGATGAAGATAAGATACTCATATACACGCATATACATGAACTCTCCTGCTTGATTGTGTTTTGATTATATATACAGTAGACCTTAAATGACTTTCCAGCAATAGGAATGATCAGTGGATGGTCAACTCACAGGAGTTTGTCATGTCTCGCGTGCATAGGGTCGGTTAAAGGTATGCGGTTAAAACATAGGGGTAAAATTAATTTCTTTGCAACTTCCAGACAGTTTTTGTATGACTCCCCCAAATTCGGGTCCCTTGAACCTCGGGTTCAATGCTCACAATACAATTCTACCATTTAATCCCAACCATTCATTTTAGAATAATATAACTTAATTTACAATATTACATAACTATCCCAGGTTTACAGACCTTCATACATTACAAAATATTTACAACTGATGTATTACAAAAATATTATATTTACATTAATTCTACAACTATACAATAATTACTTGCTGGACTTTCCCTTTCCTTTATCTGTTCCCAACCCTCTGAATATTCGGGTTTAGCTGAAATATCATGTTAAAACAAGAGTGAGCATAAAATAGCTCAGCAAGTACATAAACAAATAATGACATGATATTTAAGAATAATGAATGAAAATATGTTATAATAGGATTGAACCATAAAAGGGTTCTGTGAAGAACTTAACAACATAACATCAATCCTTGCATGATTAATTTAAAACATTAACTTTGCTTGTTGTACGGTCACAAGACCAAAAACTCGTTAAGAACAATACCAATCATGAGACTGATACTGCATAGTTCAGTCATAAGACTGCATTTCATTTCAGATGTGTACTCTAAGTGATCAGCCTATCGTACTTTTACATTATGCACAACATAAACATCTAACAACATAACCACGCGATGAGACTTAATGTCCCCTTTCTACCTTTATCCCTTTTTATATTAGGGTTGTTCTGTTACTGCATTTCATAGATCCTGCACTATGGTGTGATGTCGCAAGCACCCAAAAATAAAATCTTACTTTGGAAAAATAGTAATGTAGTAGTGCAAGTAAGAGTCGATCCCACATAGAATGATTATTTAATTTTATGTTTTCACAAACAAAAATTGGGGGGTTTTTGAATCAAAGAAATAGTTTAAATAAAATTAACTAAAATAATTATGCAAGTAATTTAATGAAATAAATGAGAAGAAAAAGGCTTGGTTTAAGTTAATATCCACCATCAAGAATTTACAACTGATCACTGATGCAAAAATAAATCAATTAATATTTTGAATATTCACCGTAGAAAAAACTACTTGCAGGTGAAATAATTTTTCTCCTCTCTCCTTAATTTTAGTTAAGTAGACACACCCGTTCTAAATTACCCTTACTATTAAACAACCTCCGGCACGTGCTAAAGATTTGATTTAATAGCAGCTTTAAGAATTAGAGAGATCGTTGAACTAAACAACACAAGCCACGCGTTTGCATTTAATTTAGATGAACATTCTTCTTAAGATAAAATAATCTTTTGATCTACAAAACAATTATTAAACTTAGTTGCTTCACAAATAGCAGTAGATTAATATGAATAATAAACTAGTAGCGCTCCTAGCAATTAAACAAATCAATCATAAAATTAAGCATAGAAGAATATTCAATAATCAAAATATAAATTGAACAATTAAAATAAATTAAATGTCACAGTGTATAAATCTTGATGGCTTCAATCACTTAAACCAAGAAAAATAATTTAGCTACTCATAATTGTAGAGAACACCAAAGAATAGAAGAGATAAATTTTCTAATGAAAAGTCGTGTTATTGTGTCTCAAGCCCTCTATTTATAGGCTCCATAATCCTCCTAACTTATCCAAACCCTATTAGGAATTACAATTAAAAATAAAAAAAAATAATAATTATTATCCTAACCCTAATTGGAATTAAAATCCAATTTGAAATCAAAAAGTATCAATAAATCGCGAAATAATCTGATTTTGGGATTTAACGCGTCTGCCAAACAAGGCAATCGCTACAGTGACCGCGGTCAACGCCAATTGCGCATTGCGCGGCGCCTCTGAGTTCTAAACGACTTCGTTTCATTTGCTGTTGCTGTGTCGTATCACTGCGCGCATTGCGTGGACGCTGCTTCGTTGGTTTATTCTCAAACGACGTCATGCTTTGCTGATCAATTTCTTGCGCGCAATGCGCGGATGTCCTGTCCGGAAATTATCATTATGCCACTAGTCTTTGCAGAATTTTCAGATTTGCCCCCCAAGCTTATTTTTCCTACAAAATAAAATACAAATTAATTAAAAATAAATAAAAATACTAAAAATAATAATAATGCATAATAATTAATAAAACACCAAAAATACTAAAAATAAATAAAAACACATAAATAAAAAGAAATATAAAATTACTATAAAATTACCTAAATTAACTAAAATCTGTTAAAATCAAAATAAACTAAATAACTAAATATTTAAACACACAATAAATATAAAAACTAAGTATTAAGGAATAAAAATATTGTATAATTTAACCCTATCAAATACCCCCACACTTAGCTTTTGCTCGTCCTCGGGCAAAACAAGAATAAAAATTAAAAATAATAAGGAAACAACTTACTCGAGCAACAGATCAATATAAATTTAAACCTCGGCCTCAAAGATTTTTTTAAATGATAACTCAAATAAAATTTCAAAATTACGCAAAATTCAGAATGTCAACATATTTATTAATTTTACTTTAATCAAGACCTTTTGTGTGTGTGTGTGAATCCAAATGTATCAAACTAATCAAAACTCAGATAAGCTTCGGTCATTAATTACCTTATAAAAGACATGTAACAAAACTCTATATACTTATTTTTCACATTACTCTTTCAGTTAATACAGACAAATATATACCAGAAGATCAAAATGTTTCAAACAATTAGGCACACTAGGATTATTAATATCAATTTTTTAAATCTTTTTTTTTTCAATTTTTTTTCCTTTGAATGGGTGCATTTTATGCTCCATCCCATTTTTTTTTCTTTCTTTCTTTTCTTCTTTTCTTTAGTGAGTGCATTTTATGCTCCATCTCACTTTTTCACGTGTTTATGAGTGAGTGCATTTTACGCTCCATCTCAACCCATCATAAGATTTTTTCCTTCAATAATAATCCTAGAAAAATTACTTAAATCATCTCTTCCAAATTATATTTTGCCTTCTATTTCACTTCAACTAATGATCAAATAAGATATAGAGATCAAAAATATCTTTCATAAGCATTTAACCATTTAAACTTTCTCTTAATTAAAACTACCTCAAACAAATGGATATAAGTGCATAAAATTTAAAGATCTCAAACAAAGTAAATATCAACAATAAGTCAAAATTCAAACTAAGAAAAAATTTATTATTTTTTCCAAGAGTTATTAAATAAAAATTCAAATTCAAATAACTCATTGCTCAAGTGACACATCCTAAAAATAAAATAGAAACTACCCCATTTTTGTAGGAAACACGGTTACACTTATCATATGCAACAAGCCTTTAAACCCCAATGTTACCCCAAGTGGACGTGTTGTGTCTCGTGAGGGTTTGCAGTGAATATACCCACAAAATTCAAAAATTTAAAAAAAAAAAATTATTTTAAATTTTACCTAAAAATAACAAAAATCCTAAATCCCCTCCCCCACACCTAAAATTTACATTGTCCCCAATGTAAACTATAATGCAAAGAAACGACACAAATAAATATAAAAAGAAAAATGAAAAGAAATGCAAATCTGATTTCTTGGGTTGCCTCCCAAGCAGCGCCTTTATTTATTGTCATTGGCTTGACAATATGCTTCCCTTCTCAAGTAGTATAAATTGGATCCTCAAGGTCGAAATTAGTCGCGTCTTCTTTTTGCAAATTCTCATGAAAATGCTTGAGTCTATGGCCATTCACCTTGATTATTTTAGAAGTTTCCAAACTTTGAATTTCAACTACACCATGTGGAAAAGCATTAGTGACAACAAAAGGCCCAATCCAACGAGAACATAACTTACCTGAAAACAAACGAAGTTGAGATTGGTATAAAATGACTTTTTCGCCAATCTTGAATTCTTTCCTAGAGATCATCTTTTCATGAAAAGCCTTTGTTTTTTCTTTGTAAATTCTCACACTTTCATACGCATCATTGCGAATTTCTTCTAACTCTTGTAGCTGCAACTTTCTATGCTCTCCACTTTCACTCATCTTTATATTAAAATTCTTAATAGCCCAATACGCTTTGTGTTCTTGTTCAACAGGTAAGTGACATGGTTTTCCAAATACCAATATGTAAGGTGACATACCAATAGGCGTTTTATAAGCTGTCCTATACGCCCATAAAACATCATCCAATCGTAAACTCCAATCTTTTCTTCTCGGATTTACTGTCTTTCCGAGAATAGACTTGATCTCTCTATTTGACACTTCCGCTTGTCCTTTAGTTTGCGGATGGTATGCAGTCGACACCTTATGAGTGACATGGTATTTTTTCAACAAAGCTTCCACAGTTCGATTGCAAAATTGAGTGCCTCAATCACTTATTAGAGCTCTAGGAACTCAAAACCTGGAAAATATGTTAGTACGGAGAAAATCTGCAACTACTTTAAAATCGTTAGTCCTTGTGGCCTTGGCTTCCACCCATTTTGAAACATAATCGACAGCAAGTAAAATATAAACAATACCGAAAGACACAAGAAACGGTCCCATAAAATCAATGCACCAAACATCAAAAATTTCACTAAATAGTATAGGGGTTTGCAACATTGCATTTTGTTGGGATATATTACCTGTCTTTTGACAATTGCAACACGACTTGCAGAACAAATATGAATCTTGGAATAGAGATGGCCAATAAAACCCATAGTCAAACACTTTTCTCGCGGTCCTCTTAGATCCAAAGTGACCTCCATAAGCATACAAATGACAAAAAGTGAGAATATGATCAATTTCAGTTTCAGGAACGCACCTTCTAATTACTTGGTCCGCACAATGCTTCCATAAGTAGGGATCATCCCACACATAGTACTTTGCATCACTTTTGATTTTATCCCTTTGAGCTTTAGACAAATCAGGAGGCAAACTGTTAGTAACCAAATAATTGAGAATATTCACATACCAAGGTAATGTTTTATAAGCAGAGAACAATTGTTCATCAAGAAATGTCTCTTCGAGAGGAAGCTCATCCTTGATATGCGCCAAACGACTTAAGTGATCTGCAACACTATTCGTAGTCCCTTTTTTGTCCTTGATCTCTAAATTGAATTCACTTAAGAGAAGTATCCATCTTATCAACCTTGGTTATGCCTCTTTCTTTGTCATCAAATAACGAAGATCTGCGTGATCAGAATAAACAATAACTTTAGTACCAAGCAAATAAGATCGAAATTTTTCTAAAACAAAAACAACAGCTAAGAGTTCTTTTTCAGTTGTCGAATAATTTCTCTGGACATCGTTCAAAGTCCTCGAAGCATAATAAATAGCATGATATGCATTCCCAACTTTTTGACCCAAAACAACTCCTACTGCATAATCACTTGCGTCGCACATAATCTCGAAATATGTCCCAATTTGGAGGTTGAATAATTGGAGTAGAAGTCAATGATTTCTTCAACTTATCAAACACGTTCTTACACTCCTTGTCAAAATTGAAAGCCACATCTTTTTGTAACAGCTTGCATAGAGGTGATGCTATCTTGGAAAAATCCTTTATAAATCTCCAGTAAAAACATGCTTGTCCAAGAAAAGAACGCACTTGCCGCACACTAGTGGGATGAGGTAAAGATAGAATAATATCAATTTTCGCTTTATCTACTTCAATTCCCTTAGACGAAACAACATGACCCAAAACGATACCTTGTTTGACCATAAAATGACATTTTTCAGAATTTAGTACAAGGTTAGTTTCTATGCATCTTTGAAGAACAAGGGTAAGGTGGTGCAAACAACTATCAAAAGAGTCTCCATGAACCGTGAAATAGTCCATAAACACTTCCATGATATGCTCAATATAATCTGAAAATATACTAACTATACACCTTTGAAAGGTAGTTGGGGCGTTGCAAAGTCCAAACGGCATGCGACGATATGCAAAAGTTCCAAATGGGCATGTAAATGTCGTCTTCTCTTGGTCCTCCGGAGCAATGGTAATTTGGATATAACTTGAATAACCATCAAAAAAACAATAGTAAGAATGACCAACTAATCGTTCAAGCATTTGATCAATAAAAGGTAAAGGGAAGTGGTCTTTGCAGGTTACAACATTTAATTTTCTATAATCTATACAAACCCGCCACCCATTTTGAACACAGGTGGGAATTAACTCATCATTCTTTTTCTTCAGCATAGTGATTCCTGTCTTTTTAGGAACTACTTGAACTTGGCTAACCAAACTGCTATCTGAGATAGGGTAAATCATTCCAACTTCAAGAAAGCTTTTGAATTTCTTTTTTCACAACATCCATCATGGGCGGATTGAGTCTTCTTTGTGGTTGACGAGTGGGTTTCGCTCCTTCTTCAAGTAATATACGATGCATGCATATTGACGGGCTTATTCCCTTGATATCAGCAATTGTCCAACCGATGGCCTTCTTATACTCCTTTAGAACTCGCACGAATTGTTCTTCTTGTGATGTACTAAGTTTATTGGATATGATCACTGGCGATGTCTTTTCTTCTCCAAGAAAACATTCTTGAGATGATCAGGAAGAGGCTTCAAGTCTGGAGTAGGTGACTGTAAAACAGATGGTAAAGATTTTTCATTAGACACTGGTAGATCAATAAAAGGAACATTACCTTCTTTTGGAGAATCATTTAATGTTGTGATAACATCCTTCAATTCAGTAGGCAAGGCTAATTCCTTCTCCTCCTCAAGATTCTGATTGATTGTCGTTTCTAACTCATCATTTCCATCAAGTTCAAAAAATTCCTATGCTAACGAGTCGATCACATCAATAGAATAAACAAGATTATCATCATGAGGATATTTCATGGCATCATAAATATTAAACTGAACAACCTCTCCATCAAATTTCATTGTAAGTGTAACACTATGAACATCTATCTTAGTTTTGGATGTCTTTAAGATGGGTCTTCCTAACAAAATAGGAGTATTTTGATCACTATTCTCCATATCAAGCACATAAAAATCAGTAGGAAAAATCAAATTATTTACTTGCACAAGAACATCCTTTATTATACCCTTAGGATAAGCATTAGATATGTCAGCTAACTGAATTACCGTACTAGTTCTATTCAAGGGTTCAAGTTTCAAAGAAGTATATATAGAATATGACATGACATTAATAGATGCTCCTAGATCTAACATAGCCTTTTCAAATCTCGTGTCTCCTATCTTGTAGGGGATAATGAACATTCCTGGATCTTGACACTTAGTATGGAGTTTTCTTTGAATTACGGCAGACACATTCTTCCCTACTTTTACCTTTTCATACCTTTTGAGTGCTTGTTTTCTCTTGTGTGTACACAATTCTTTTAGAAATCTAGCAAAACGAGGTACTTGTTTAATAGCATCTAATAATGGAATTTTTACCTCGCATTGATGAAAAGTTTCATATAAATCTGAATCTTTCTTATATTTCCTTTTTTCTGTTAAAGCTAGAGGAAAAGGGGGTACCGGTTTATAATCAGAGAGAGGTGAAAATTTATGCTTAGGGGTACCATTGTCCTCCGCTTTACTGTCGCCTACGTCTGTGTGGTCTGCTTCTGTTTTGCCTTGCTCTATTGGTGCAGACTCTGTCATTTCCGGAGTTTGTATCTCTTTACCACTTCTCAAAGTGATTGCGCTCTCGTTCTATTTTGGATTCACCACCATTTGAGATGGTAATTTTCCAGAACCTTGAACCTCCAATCGACTGATTGCAGTCGCCATTTGTCCCATTTGCATTTCCAAATTTTGCATATTTGCCTTCGTGTCCTGCTGAAATTGCAAAGTGTTAATGGTAAGTTGTTTAACCAAATCCTCTAAAGACATATTAGAATTAGATGATTGGCCCTGTTGTTTGTTGGGATATGGCTGCTTGTATTGTTGGTAGCTTGCAAAGTTTGAATTTGTGGATTGAATCCCTTGTGGATTTCCATAGCTGAAATTAGGATGATCTCTCCAACATGAGTTGTATGTGTTCGAGTAGGGATCATATCTCCTTTATGGTTGACCAGGGAAACCACCCGCTGCATTTACTTGTTCATAGGACTCCTCTTGAAGAGTGGGACACATATATGTTGGATGTCCTACTACCGCACAAATCCCACAAGCTTTTACTTGTTGTGTATTACCTACAGCCACTTGACGAATAAGAGAGGTTAGACTATCAATTCGTTGATCAAGGGAAGAAATATTTACCTCATTGACATTTTTGGACGAAAAATCAAGCCTAGTACCAAATTGTTGGGAATTAGCCGTCATGTTTGCAATCAGGTTTCTTGCAGCTTCGGGAGTTTTGTCCACCAAAGCTCCGCCACTAGCAGCATCAATCATGCTTCTCTCCGTAGACATGAGCCCTTCATAGAAATATTGGATGAGAAGTTGCTCGCTAATTTGATGGTGGGGACAGCTTGCACACAATTTCTTGAACTGTTCCCAATATTCGTATAGGGATTCTCCATGGTTCTGTCTCACACCACAATTTTCTTTTCTTGTGTTGGCTGCCCTTGAAGCTGGGAAATATTTCTCCAAGAATAATCTCTTCACTTCTTCCCATGTGGTTATACTTCCGGAGGGGAGATAGTAGAACCAATCTTTAGCCAAATCTTTCAAAGAGAAGGGAAAAGCTCGTAATGTGATCTGCTCTTCAGTCACTCCGGGTGGTTTCATGCTCGTGGATACCACATGAAATTCTTTTAAGTGTTTATGCGGGTCTTCACCTGCAAGGCCATGAAAAGAAGGCAAAAGATGTATTAGACCAGACTTTAACTCAAAGGAAGTGTTAGCATCTAGATTGGGAAAAGTTATGCATAAAGGTTGTTGGTGCAAATCAGGGGCCGCGAGTTCCTTCAAAGTTCGATTTGCCATTCTTTCCTTAATCCGCGCAAAGTTCTTTCGATTTCTGGATCAAAACATAAATCACTTTGATTAGTAGAAAGAGTTATGATCATAAACAATCAATTAAGCTAGGAAATAAAAATAAAAATAACTACGAAAAATTACTAAAATAAAATAAAAAACACAAAAATAAATAAATCAATTCCCCGGCAAAGGCGCCAAAATTTGGTATGATGTCACAAGCACCCAAAAAATAAAATCATACTTTGGAAAAATAGTAATGTAGTAGTGCAAGTAAGAGTCGATCCCACAGAGAATGATTATTTAATTTTATGTTTTCACAAACAAAAATTGGGGGGTTTTTGAATCAAAGAAATAGTTTAAATAAAATTAACTAAAATAATTATGCAAGTAATTTAATAAAATAAATGAGAAGAAAATGACTTGATTTAAGTTAATATCCACCATCAAGAATTTACAACTGATCACTGATGCAAAAATAATCCTTATTTATTAATTAACTAACTAATTATCCTTATTTATTAAAATAATAAATAATTACCTTATTAACTTCATCTTTCTTTAATTACTATTTAATATCCTTTAAATAATAATTAATTATCTAATCATCCTTATTTATTATTTAATATTAATTAAATAATAAATAATTAACTATTATATTTATTTGCTTTAATTATTATTTAATATCAATTAAATAATAATTAATTATAATAATGGCTTTATTTACTTTATTTATTATTTTTTATATAAATAATAAAGAATTATTAAACTTGGGTCCCAAATTAATTATATTAATTTTTAAACATCTTTATCCAATTTGGACTTAAATGACCTGAACCGACACAACCCAAATGGCCCGACCCGACCCAGAATGAAAAATGCACTGCCATGAACAGTGACAAGGGCCCCGACCCTCCTTTTTAGTGCAAAACTAGGGCCCTGACCCTAGTGTTGCAGAAACATTTTAAAATTTTGTCTACTCGACCCTCCGACACAGCCATAACTTCTTCATTTTAAAATATTTTGGGGTCATTCTTGAGTCCATTCTCATAAGAATTTCACCCTCTACAATTTTTTTTAGATCACAAATCCAAATTTCGAACGGAAATGGACTTAAAATTGCTCACAAGGACAAAGTGAAAACTAAAATCACAAATCCTTGGTTTTAATTGTTCAAACTTGAATAAAATAAACTCTACACATCCAAATGACACCAACTTAGTGTTGTTGTCTTCCTAACTTCTTATTTTACAACATTCCATGGTTCAATCACGTTTTTGAAAATGTTTTGACAAGAAATTTAAGATCGTACCATCTAGGGTTTTACCGGTAAATTGTTATATGGACTTTCCTTCTAATTCTTTGCGTACCACCCATACAAATACATGTATTAACTATATCAAATCATGAATATACCTATATATCATAGTTTTAGACTTCTAGATCATCAAAATAACTTTTGATCGGTTAAAAATACTTTTTGACCGATTAAAACATATCTAGACTATAAAAATGAACTAAAGAATGTTTAGAACATTTTTTAACCTCATAGACATGGAAGCTCTTCTTTCTCTTGGTATGATCTTGGCTTATGACTCCTCATTGACTATCCTCTAGTAATCTCCTTGGTGGATCCTCAACTCACAAGAGTTTGCTTGCTTTTCTCTCAAAGAAGCTCTCTTTTCTCTTTAGCATTCCTAGTAAAATGACTAACCAACACAAACCTTTGGTGCAACACTCTATATATAGCACTCCCTTAATCATCATCAACATTCACTAATCAACTAGCATTGGTCAAATTAAGAGTTAATTATGCTTACTATAGCATGGAATGACCACATAATAGACATTTTGAATGACCATTTGATTGACTAGGGTTAGTGGGAAGTTATTGAACCAACTTTGTACCAAAAATCAACCAACAAGCAACCTTTCCATCGTTGTGGGCCCCAAAATTCGGAATTTCTATTTTATTACACCAATTTAGCTTTATTTTTATATCTAATATCATTATATAAGTATCCATATATATATATATATATATATATATATATATATATATATATATACATTGACCTATACATGAACATTTGGCTCCACTTTGGACCTTAGAATTAAATCTATTGGGCTCATCATTTGATTTGTTTGTGCTCAATTTTAATTATTATATTGGGCTAACATTAACTAACACATGTTACATTTAATTAAAACAAGCATTGAGTTAGTTTAATTATTACATGGATCAAGGTTTAATTAATTACTTGGACTACTAGGTTAATTCATTTAACCTAGATTAATACCTCAATTGGACTTATAATATAATCCAATTAGACTTGCTTTAAATTATTCTACCACATTGGGTTACTCAATTAACTCTTCCAAAGTTAATTCTCATCACTACATTCATTCCTCTAGAAATTAACCAATGTTTGGTTAATTCCCTCTTTTGCCTACCAACTAGGGTTATTCAATTAACCCCACATTAGTTAATTCTCTACACTGAATCAATACTTGAAAAATATTCTCCCAACACATTGACCATCATTTGACTTTTAAATGAATTGGGCTACATAGCTTATTTTGCAATGGGATTTCTTATTTAATTATCCATCTTCATGCAAGTATTCCCATATTGGGCTAACATTTATAATCCTTTTGGGCTAGTCCAATAGTAATAATTAAATCACTTAGACTCTTCATGAGGCTAGATCCATAAATTTATTTGGACCTCTATATAAATTACTAACAAGACTTACATCAATTAAAATATTGGACTTGTTTCAAATTCATTAATGAACTCTATACAACAAGTTAATAACTAAGTTAATTACTTAATTAATTAACTTCATAATATTGTCATTCTAGACAACCATTCTTATTTTTCTATAACTTTAACTCTTAACTAGTATAATTAACCTAGTTAATTATATTTAATGACTTCCCTTCTTACTTCATATTTTAAACTAATTAAATTATTAGTTTAATTTAATATTTAATCTACTCATCTTCTTATTAGGCTAACAAGCACACATTAGGTGTGTGTGTGTGTGTGTGTGTGTGTGTGTGTGTGTGTGTGTGTGTGTATAACCACATTCACTTCTCAATTAAATTTATTTCCTTAATAAATTCTCTACATGCATCATTAAAATATTCTCACATTTAATTTTTAACAAATAAATTATGTTAAAAAAAATGTTTACCCATTTTCTACCTATCTCACTTCGACAACTCTAGGTTTTAAACCATAACATTTAATTAATTATTTCAAATCTTATTTATAATTCTTGTAAATATCTGGGATATTACAAGAAGGGTTGGGAGTTGGAATATAAGAGAAATCTTATAGAAGCTACGGGTTGGTATGAATGACGAGGAAAAGTGTAAGACCTAAGTTGCGATCCATGGATGAGGTATGTGATTGATGTCTGTAATTGACTAGTTACATAAATAAAATATTGATAGATAGTATGAAAGATGTGTATCGTGATGCACCGAATCTACAATAACGAGTACTGAGATTTAGGGGTATTATAGGGTGGTATCAGAGCTGTGTTTGGTGTCATAGGTTGATATCACAAGTTGGTATAAAAGCTGAGAAGGTTTGAGCTATGAAAAGCGTAAGGCTTGAATATTTGGTACTTTATGTTATAATTTTTTATGGAAATTGATGGAGAATAGTAAGAAATAACTCATATAGAGTTTTAAGTGATAAAGATAGATTAAGGATTTTATATTTTAAGTGAATAGAAAGTTAAAAATATTATGGGATCTCAAGAAGATTTAAGAAGAAGGTTTGGAAAAAAATTCAGCAAGGGATCTTAAAGAGATAAAAGAGGAATAAAAAGAAGATCATAAGGTACTTGATTTAAGAGAGAGATGAGAAGAGATGATTGAAAGTCGTATGCCCTCAATTCAATCACATTTGATATAATAGCATTTACTTTGTAATCTTATTCAATTTATTAATAAAATAATTAAATTAAAGGCATTTATTATCCATGTTTAATTAGTAAAATTAATTATTGGATAAATCCAATGTTTTTTAACAATACTTTTAGAATCATAATATTGGTCATGTTAATGAGATCTAAATTCAAGATAGCTCAAAATTAAAATTTTCCTAATCATAGGATCACTAATGTGGGGTTAGTGAATCCAGATAGATTAATACAAGCTATATATGATTGCTCTTTTGAAGATGATGATTGATCTCACAATCATTTGTGTGGAAACACTAAAGCAAATATGTAGGTGCTTATTAGAGAATAAATTTACTAAACCTGACTCACTTAAGGAACACCTAATGGAGTTTTACATACATGTCAATTGAAGTTCCTAAAGTAATAGTAGTATAAGTGATCCTTGGATTTGAGATCATCATAGTACCTTGTGTATTTTGAGTTATACTTTTTTATATTCCTTAAAGCTTGTTGGTATATCAAAGAGTATGTTCAAGTATAATAAAGTGTACATGGAGGTAGGTGAATGATCGACAAATGATTTACTACGTCTAAGTAAAGGGAGATAATGTCTTATTTAATTCGATAAATGACAACTCAGAAATTCTTGGCCAAGATGGAATGAAATTGAAAGGAATTTGTAATTTACATTAATCAAAGTTGTGCACTTGAGAATTGAAATGCATATGATCAAATAAAATAAGACTTGACATTAATTTCATATCTTATATTTGATTGAGCATTGTATGGTAGAATGATTAAATTGTACGGTAACTATTTACTGAATAGATTCTTTGTGATTAAACGTTGATTTCATATTATCCGGAAAGTCATACATTTTCTAGTTTGTTTCCAACTAAATTATCAAGTAACTTAGTTTGTTTCCAACTAATTTAGTCAGACCATCTAGTTTATTTCCAACTATTATAGTTAGCCGTAATCATTGACTTTATTTTCTTAAGTTTGACTTTTTCATTTTTCTACCATATAATTTTTGTATAATTCTCATATTATACTCGTATTATTCTTCCAGTTCATTTATAACGAAGTTAGTTCATTTTCAACTAAGTTAGTCAGCCTAGTTTGGTTTCTCCAACTAAGTTAGTAAAGTAATCGATTTTGCAATCTAGTTACTTTCTAACTTCCGAGTTTCCTTCCTAGTTTCATGGCTAGGAAAATATTATTTTGAGTTCTCATATTTTTGAATAATGAATACGTATATTTATTTCATATAAACGCTATGTTGTAATATGAAAAGTTAAAAAAAAAAAGCGAAAAACATTTTTCTCATGAATAATGTTTTTTCGCATTTATTTTTTGAGAAAATCTTCTTTTTAATTTAAACAATGATGCCCATAGTCAAACACATAACACATGGATTGGAACACAATCCAAGCTTTATTAATCACATAAGATCGTATTGGGTTTTCAATATATACCCGAGAAATTTTTGCTTAGGTATTTTATTCACAACACTAGGTTTTAAATCTTAACCTTTATTATAATCTTTTAGGATCATAATTACTAGCCTCATAAATATCTATGATATTACAATAACTTCATTTAACTCTACGATCTTGAAGTGACTTTATCTTCTGCTATATGAAAAATGTTTTTAGCCTTGGACAAGTAAGTTATTACAAGGATTACATTCCTATGCTTAATGATTTGGATTAAGCAAATAAAATTTATACTTAACTAAGTCTTTTTACATAAAATATTTCATAAGAACTTTACAAAACTTACTTGTTTCATAAATATGCATAAACATAATCATCATCAAATCAAATAAAAGGACCATATAATGTATGTACTAACACTTTTGATGAGAGTGACAATGTTGAGCTAAGTAAAGCTATAGTGTTTAATGAGTTTGTGGAGCAGGATTAAGTAATCGTAGAGGAGGAAAACCCTACAATTAACAACCCAGTTATCGTAGAGCTAGCTGAAGAGATCGTAGAGCCATTTGTTCTAGAACTAGGAACTCTATGAATTGAAGATCCTCCTGCACTAGAACTTCTTGAACCTAACCTTAAAGATCTTAAACAAGAAGACACGAGGACTAATATTCAAATTAGAAGAAAATGGACAAGAGATCACATACAAGATCTAATCATTGGTGATCTAAATGCAAGAGTAATGATTAGATCTACCACTCAGAATGAATATTTCTATTTGAGCTTCTTATCTCAAATGGAACCCAAGCAACTTGATGAGGCTCTTAAAGACTCAAGCTAGATTGAAGAATTGAACCAGTTTGAAAGAAAAAAATTCTAGAAATTGGTTTCAAGACCAAAAGATTATCCTATGATTGGCACCAAATAAGTTTTTTAAAATAAGATAGATGAAGATCTCATGATCACAAGGATCAAGGCTAGATTAGTGGCCAAAATATACTCATAAGAAGAAGAAATTGATTATGACGAGACCCTAGCACCAGTGCCAAGACTTGAAGCCATCAGAATGAAAGAAAAAAATTCTAGAAATTGAAAAAATTCTAGAAATTGGTTTCAAGACCAAAAGATTATCCTATGATTGGCACCAAATAAGTTTTTAAAAATAAGATAGATGAAGATCATGTGATCACAAGGATCAAGGCTAGATTAGTGGCCAAAATATACTCACAAGAAGAAGAAATTGATTATGACGAGACCCTAGCACCAGTGCCAAGACTTGAAGCCATCAGAATGTTTCTTACCTATATTGCTCACATGAAGTTCAAAGTACTTCAAATGGATGTCAAGAGCGCATTTTTGAATGGGGAACTTCAAGAAGAGGTTTATGTGAAATAACCTCCAAATTTTGTTGATCCTACTCAACTTAACTATGCTTTTAGATTAGATAAAACATTATATGATTTAAAATAAGTATTTAGGGCTTGGTATGGCACATTAATTACATTTTTTTATTGAAAAATAATTCACCATTGTTAGGGTATACACGATAATATTTCTTAGAAAACATAAAGATAGGATATTGTTAGTACAAATTTACGTATAGATAAAAAGTTATGTGAGATATTTGCCAAACTTATGCAGAACAAATTTGAGACGAGCATAATGGGATATATGGATTTATTACTTGGATTAAAATTGGAGCAAATTGATGAAGACATATTCATCAACTAAGTTAAGTACATCAAAGACTTACTCAAGAAGTATTGCATGAAATCAGCTACCCCATGAAGACTCCGATAGCTACTACAACTAAGTTAGATTAGGATGAACAACGTAAAAGTGTTTATATAACACAACACAGATGTATGATTGACTATCTTCTATATCTAACTGCCAGTAGACCAATATTACGTTTTCTATATGTATTTGTGCTAGATTTCTAGCTAATCCTAAGGAATCTCATTTGATGTATGTTAAGAGAATTTTTAGATATATCAAGGGCACTCCAAATTTAAGACTATGGTATCCCAAGTAGTCTTCCTTTAACTGAATTGGTTATTCAGATGTTGACTTTACAATATGCAAGATAGACATAAAAAGTATTAGTAGAACATGTCAACTGCTAGGATATAGATTAGTCTTATAGTTTAACAAGAAGCAAAACTCACTATTATGCTCAAATTCTATGGATGAAAAACCAACTAGCTAACTATGGGTTTTATTTCAAATCTATTCCTATATTTTGTGATAACACTGGTGCTATAATAATCACTCACAATCCTGTTTTGTGTTTTATAACTAAATATAATGATATAAGACATCACTTTATTAGGGATCATGTTCAAAATGTTAGTATTATCTTACATTTCATCCCAACAGACAATCATTTAGCTGACGTGTTTACTAAACCATTTGATGAATCCAGATTTAATAAGTTGATAAGTGAATTAGGCATGTTAAATTTAAGTTCATGATATTTGCATTGCAAGACTAACCATGTAGGAATAAGATCGTGGAATGAATATTGTCCACTAAAGGATGGTAGAGTGGATTATAGAATGAATGACGGATCATTGAGTAAACATACTCTACGAAGGATTATTCTATCAGTTAGGAGCAAAATGTTGAGTAAATGAAGTAATCTCAAAGCTTGTGGTAAAGTGAATAGTCATAAACGCGTCAAATACAAAAGTAACTGTAACAACTGTGCACAACAATTACATCAAACAGTTCTATGAATAGAAACTCAACATGTGTCTCGCTCATCAAAATAGGAGGGAAATACATATATCTTTCAAAATTTGACTTTTACTTTCACCATTTCATCTGTTATTACTTAATTTACTCTCTCTCTCTCTCTCTCTCTGTGTGTGTCTCTGTCTCAAGCCCTAGTTCACCCTACAACTCCAAAGCCCTAACTTGACTTTTATCTATATTTGCCAAAATCGACTACTACAATCATATTGACCGACCAGGTAGTCCTTATAAATTAACTTTGCTTTAACTAATTTAATGGTATCGAGTCTCACTTTCGCATCATACTCAACTTTATTGGAAAAGTTAGATTTAAAGAGGCTCTCAATGAAAATACCAAGGTTTACTCAAAGCTTGTGGATGAATTTTATCTCAATAGAAAGTTCATTGATAGGAGATAAGAACAAAAGTCAAAGTGATCACCGTGACCCTTAAGCCAAAAGAAATAGGTTTTATTCTAGGGTTTGTTGGTGTTGGAGACAATGGGTTTGGGATTGTTAACACCAATAAAGGTCTGAACTTCATGGGATATAAGAAAAAGAAGAAAAATCCGAAATTCAAGGGACTATAGAAGAAGGATTTCCCATGGGACTTTGTGTTCCTGGCTGATATTGTGGGAAAATGTATCCTCTATAAATATCAGCTCATAACTCCCTATCAGTGATTTGTAAATGCAATTCATGACTGCAATCATATTAAAAGTAAATATACACTATGGGGGTGGTGATCTTCAACTTGCTATCTAAGTGGTTCAAAGATTCTGAGAAGAAGAATAATGAGCAGAAGCCACTCCCTAAGATGTTTTATGGGAGGTTCATTAATATCATACTAATTAAAGAAAAAGTTAAAGCAACACGTTAGGTACTAGGAAGGTGAGCCCTTCAACATTAATAAAAAGATAACAATGAAACTATTTGACAACGAGAAGAGGAACTCAGTTGAAATAAACTAGTCAAAACAATCAGAGGGTAATGCGGGACTATCACTGAGGTCCAAAAACCTTCTAAGACCTCCATGAAAAGGAAAAATGTTGATGAAGAAAGATGATTCTTAGGAATTAGCTACTCCTCAGACATAAGTTAATTTGTTTTCAACTATAGAGAAGCCACAAAAGAAGAAAATGAAGATAATGGTCATTGGCCTTAAAGCCAAGAAACATGGCTTAAAGAAAAAGAAGATGGAGAAGAAAGAAGGGAAAAAAAAGGACAACACTGGATACTGCTCTTAAACAGTAAAAAGAAGTTACTTTTGCTCTTAGTGAGTTAGCAGCTCAACCTACCTGGAGGATGAAGAGGCAAAGAAAAGTTACTAAAAATCCTCTTCCAAGGATAACTTATGAAGCCTTGGATGAAGTACCTGAGAAATATCTTAAAAAATCTAAAACCTAATATGTTGAAGCTGCTACCAAGGAAAGGTTGAATGTTGATCAATGGATGGCAAAAAATGCCAAACAAAAGAAGAAGGAAGCTAAAGAATGGCACAAGAAGGACACCAGCTTAAAAGGTTTGAAGAAACCTAAAGTAGCTAAAAGAAAATTGATAATCGTTGAAGAAACAGAGCTGGTCGTTGAGCCTAACTCTCCAATCATAAAGTTAGTTGTTGAAGAAATGGCTAGGACCATTAATAAACCTAAGCCAAATAATGAAGAAATGGTTGGGATGACTTTTATACCTCAGCCTACTGCTGAGAAAATGGTTGTGAAGGGCCCAATAGCTAAGCCCCATTTACAAGGTAGGAGATTAAAGATGATACTGAAGAAAAACAACAACATGAAGTTAGTGAAGAAGGCCAAAAAGCTATAAGAAATAGAGCCAGCAACTAAGGGGTATGTTGGTTTGAAAAAATAAGGCATACATACAATCAAATTGTATAACGCAATAGAAGTATGAAATAAATCATATTTAAATTTTTTCTACAAACAAAATTCCAGGATCTTTCTCATGTGATATTTATTAATTGAGGAAGGATAAGAGATTATACTTTTGTAGATTCAACTCTTGAACAGCTACGAGTTCACCTCCCTTTAAACCTTTGCATTCGTCTTCAAATCCACTAATTAGAATCTACGAATCAACTTTAGCTACCCAAGTACGTAGCCTCTAAAGGTGATCCACCAAGAGATCTATGAATTCAAGAAGTAGATTTTGATTTCTCCAAACCATGAGTGACTAGCCCTAATTCTCTTTCTCTAACTCTTACATGTAGAGAATTATTAGAAGTATTCTCCAATACTTGTGAATTGAATATCAACTCAATCCATAATAAGACTCCTCTTAGTTATAGATAAGCTAAACCCTCCTAAACTCTTTAGGAAATAGGGTTTTAATTTAACTTATAATCGAATCAGTAACTAAATTAATTTAATATAATAATTATAATTTATAAACCATTTAGGAACTTAATTATTTATAATAAGAGTACTTTTTATTAATTAATTCCTAAAATATTTAGAAACTAAATAATAATAATAATAATAATAATAATAATAATAATAATAATAATAATAATAATAATAACAACAACAACAATAACAACAACAACAACAATAATAATAATAAGACTCATTTTATTAATTTATAATTAGTATTTTCAAATTACTTAATTATAAATAGTAAGCTATTTAATTTATTCTATCACCATAGTATAAATTAAATATACTTAAATTTATTATTACCATTATGTCATCCACTTCTAAAATAAATATTTCTCTTTTGCGGTGTGAACCTTTAAGTTCAATATTACCCCGGTTGTAGAATAAATAAATTAGAACAATTCTAATATTATTTATAATAATAAATTAAACTCCTTTAATTTATTTATAAATAAATAATTATTTATTCCATAATAAGGGTTAGCCCCCTTAACAATTCATGACTTTTCGTATAATATGAATATCAACGTTTAATCACAAAGAATCTATTATGAGAATAGTTATCATACAATTCAATCATTCTACCATACAATGTCTCAATCAAATATAAGATATAAAATTACTATCATGATTCTCAAATGCGCAACTCTAATGTAAATTAAAAACTCATTTCTAATTTTCATTCCACCATGGCCAAAGATTTCTAAGTTGTCATTTATTGAATTACATAGGACATTCTTTTTTTTTTTACTGGAAGTGGTAGTTCATTTGTCGATCATTTACTTACCTATATGTACAACTTATTATACCAAAATATATCATTTGTTATACCCATATAGTCTTAAGGAATATGACATAGTATAACTCTTCATACATAAAGTACTATGATGATCTCAAGTCCGAGGACCACTTATACTACTATCACATTAGGAACTCCTATTGACAGACAAGTAAAACTCTATTAGGTGTTCCTTAAGTGAGTCACGTCAGTGAACTTATTCTCTAATAAGTACCTACATACTTGTTTTTGTGTCTCAACACAAATGATTATGAGATCGATCATCATCTTTAAAAAAGAAGGCATAGTATGTATTAATCTATCACGATTCACTAATCTCTATTTTAGTGATCCTAAAATTAGGATCATTTTTGTTTTTGTGCTATCTTAAATTTAGATCCCATTAGTATGATCAACATCATGATTTCAAAAGTATTACTTAAAACTATGGGTTTATCCATTTAATTAATTCAACCAATTAATCATTAATAAAGAAATGCCTTTAAATAAATTTTTTATTAATAAATGAATAAGATTACAAAGTATATACTTATCATATCAAATGTGATTGGCTTGAGGCATACTACTTTCAATCTCCCACATGCACTAAAGTCAATCACCTATAGTATCCCATACACATCTTCTCTGAGTGGCGATCGTATGAATTGCTAAGTAAATGCTTTAGTTAATGGATCTGTAATGTTGTTTTCAAAGTCTACCATCTCTATAGTGTCATTTCCTTTTTAATGATTCCTCTAATCATTATGAAAGTGTTGCAACACATATTTGGATTTCAGATGAGACCTAGGTTCCTTGGCAAATTAAACTCTTTTAATGCTAAGAACCATACCAAGTTCTGTAATGAACTCGTAGTTCCTCCACACAATCTCCTTTTGTAGCTTTACTTATAACTATATACTATGCTTTTGTCCATAGATCAACCACTCTTTGTTGCTTAGAACTTTTCTATCTTACTGCACCACCGTTTATGGTAATCATATAACTTGGAACAAATTTGTTGCTATCTTTGGTCAATCTGAAAACTCGAGTCTGTATAGCCCTCTAATTTCAAATCAGACCCATTATTAGAAAGTCTTTTATAATATTCTTCTCCAGTATTGAATTGATATCTGCTTATTATACATAAGCAATATTAGGTCTAGTACATATCATCCCATACATAATAGATCCTATTATCAAAGCATAAGGTATCTTAATCATGCAATCTTTCTTTTCAGTGTCTTTAGGGACAATTTCTATGAGAGATTTACTCCCTGTCTTATCAACATGAGACCACTCTTGGACTTTAGCATGCTAAACATCTTTAGTATCAAATCAATGTACGTTCCTTAGATCAAGCCAATCATCCTTTACGATCTATCTCGATAAACCTTTATTCCCAATAGTAAGATGTTTTTCCCAAGTCCTTTATGGAGAAGTGCTTAGACAACTATATCTTTACTGATTGTAGCATCAATATGTCATTTTCTATCAGTATTATATCATTATATAGTACTAGGAATGTCATACTGCTACCACTAACCTTTTGTACACACTTGATTCATCCTCATTTTTGATAAAATTAAACTCCTTTGATTGTCTCATCAAAACAGATGTTCCATCTTTGAGAAGCTTGCTTCAATCCATAATTGGATTGTTATAGCTTACAAACTTGATTTACTCCATCTTTGGAGATAAATCTTTATGGATGTATCATACGTACATCCTCTAAAGATTGAGGAAGTGTGTCTACAACTGCAAGTAAAATCTGGATGGACTTAAGAATTTCTACTAGTAAAAAGTTTCATTATAGTCAACTCATTGACCTTGTTTGAAACCGTTTTTCCACTAGTCAGATTTTATAGGTCTCCACCTTGCCATCTGCTTTAGTCTTTCTACAAGACCCATTTTCACCCTCTAGGTTCAATGCCTTATGGTGGACAAATCCAATTTCATACTTGGTTCTCATTCATGGAGTCCATTCCGAATTTCATAGTCATCAGCTATTTCTCTTAAGTCTCTACTAGTCATACCTTATCCTACGTTATTGGTTCATCATCCACTATGATGCGTACCTCATTATCATCATTTAATATATCTTTATGGTATCTTCGATACTATTCTAAATTAATGACTTGGTTGTGGGACAATACGTTTATCTACTTGAAAAGATTTCTTCATTTGATCTGTAATGTTTTGTGGTTCTTGAACTTCTTCATGATCTATCTTACTCCTACTAATCTCTTCAAGGATAAACTCCTTTTTCCAAGAAGGCAGCGTGTTTCAACAAACACTTTTTAATCAGTATGATTATAGAATTAATACCCTAAACATTCTTTCGGATATCCTATAAATTTAAACTTGTCAGATCTTGTCCCAAGTTTATCATTTTCAAACTTTGTTAACATAAGCTAAACAACCCTCAAATCTTAACATACTTAAGATTTGATTTCCTCTCCATAACTCATATAAAGTCTTAGGGACAGATTTTGAATGTACCTTATTTAGTAGATATGCTATCATTTCTAGGGCATAGCCCTAGAAGGATACTGGAAGATCGATAAAAACTCATTATTGATCATCACCATGTCCGTTATGAGAAAATATCAATTCTCTGAGATAATCTAAAAACTCACTGCTTAAGTATTTCCTTCTCAATTTAATCGAATAACTTTAATACTTTTACCAGTTTGTTTCTCTATTTTCCTTCTAAATTCTTTAAACTTTTCAAGCGATTTGATTTTTATTTGATCAGATACATATATTAAAATATAGAATTATCAGTGAAAGTAATGAATGAATACTTTCATATTCCAAGTGTTGTCATAGGTCCCACACATAACTGTGTGTACCAACTATAACAACTCTGCAACTCTCTCTCCATATCAACTAAATGGAGATTTAGTCATATTACCCTTTAAACAAGATTCGCAAGTTGTATTTGATTCATAATCAAAATGCTCTAAAACCAAATTTTATACAACTTCTTTAGTCTTGTTTCATTAATATGACTAAGTTTACAGTGTTATATGAAGGTATGATTCACATAATCTCTTTTGTTTAGTTTGTTCAATTAGGAAAAGCTTTTCATGTAAGTCAAGTATGCAAAGTTCATCAAGTAATCAACTAGTTCTAAATAAAATATTATCATTATTAATAGAATAACAATTGTTTTTATTTATTTATTATTATAATGCCAAAACCGTCTTTGTCAACATATGGAACAAAAATAATGCTTCTAAGAACTGGAACATAGTAACAACTTGCTAACTTAATAGACTTGCCCATAGACAATGCTAAACTATAAGTTCCTATGGTTAATATAACAACCTTTACTTTATTCCCCACACACATGATTACTTATCCTTTGTTTAGCTTTCTATTTTTGCTTAGTCTCTACAACAACTTGCATTTATGAGATCACCGGTTGGTATCTAATACCCAAGTTGAACTTGACTTATAGAAAGTTCTATTTCATTATGAACAAATCTAACTCTTTAGTAGAAGCTTCTTCTGCTTAACCACAGCAAGATATTTCTTGTAGTTCCTTTTTCAGTGTCTCAACATATCGCAATGAAAGAAAAAATCATTCGCCCTCGGGATCACCTTTATTTATATCCTTTGTTTAAGTTTCTTTCTTTTGCCTTCTACTTTTCTTACTCCTCAGAAACATCTTTAGCCCTCTTCCTCCACTTAAAAGATTCATCTACCAGTAAGACTTAATCTTTCTTAGTAAGAAAAGTGAATCTCGATAGCCTTCAACATGTTAAGCAAATCTGGTAAACTGACGTCTAGCTTATTAATCCTGAAGTTCTCAACAAATTGTGAAAAATGAGTTAATGATTGACTACAAGATCAAATATGGACTTAACTATCCACCCTTGATAAAACTTAGTTATCCTAATTGATCATTTTCAAAACATGAGTCTGTATTGTAGTGTCATTAGTCCTTATAAATCGGAAGAGCTCTTTAGATATCTTATATCTAGATGACTTACTTTACTTACCATACAATTCATGAAAGTGAAACAATATAGTAGGCTCGTCCATTTTCTCGTGTTGATATTGTAACTTGGTACTTATGGATGTGAGTATGATGCATTGAGCCACAGTTGTATCATCGTGCCACTTCTAAAAGTAGCAATCTCTTTCTTAGAGGCATTATATGTTGTTAGTTCCCGTGGACACAGTAATGATCTAGAAGAGGGGGGGGGGGGTTGAATGGATCATTAAAACTTTTTCCATTTATGAAGAAATCATATTAGTTATAAATGATAGGATCAATTCAAGCACAACGGATTATACTTTTAAAAACCCCTTAAAGATATATGAGTCATTTCAATTCAGTGTGTTAATCTACAGTATGGGTGATAAAAGATTTAGCAGTTATTGTGCAAAAATGTAAAAGACATAAAGTAAATGACACAAGAGATTTAAGTGGTTCGGAGACTGAACAACTCTTACTCCACTCTTCTACTTTGACAAGTAGGAAATCCATTAAGGTTTAGTCCTCCGGACTAGGACACTCTTGCCCTCATCAAATCCAACAGACTTGGTTTCTTCAGTCACATTAAGACTAGGACACTCTTGCCCTCATCAAAGCCAGCAACTTTGGGACTGTAGACTAAGCCAAGCAGACTTAGAATCTCTTGTACCCTTCGGTACTCAACAAGTCCAGCAGACTTGATTTCTTTAGTTCTCCATGTCGATAAACTATGACCCTCATTAAGTCCAGCAGACTTGAGTTGTTTGTTTGTTGGGTTGTGCTGCTAAGTAGAACATTTGCTCTTCTTCATCTTTAGGTACTTAGCAGCTGCTTGTGATCAACCTTTGAATGATGCTGATATTTGTCGTTGATGTTCTTCTTCTTTCTGTATTCAGCAACTACCCATGATCACCCGAAATGTACTGCTGAGTTCTTTCAATAAGCTTTTTGCTCAGCAGTTGTGTTGAACACTTAGCTTGTATTTCACACAGAATTCCATTATGTATTCCTCTTTTCTCAAAGTGTTCTTGGCTTCTTTGATCCTTAGATTCTTAGCTCATATGCCAGCCTTTCGGCATTTTCCGTTTTTCTTGGTGAAGCTTCTCAACAGATTCGGTCGTGTATTTATTGTTCTTGCTTATTCACCACCCTTTTTCTTTTTCCCGATTTGCTCTTTTTGTAGATCTTTGAATTATCTTTCCGTTACAGATCTCCCTGATACAAATATTCCTGTAGCAAATCTTTCTGTAGCAAATCCTTCCGTTGAAGCATGTTTAGTTTCAGACTTCTTTATGAATACTTTATTCATTTAGTCAGAGTGTTAGTGCTCTGCAGATTCTGACTTGTTGACTTGTCTTCTTTAACCCTAGAGAGAGATATCAGTCTTGGGTTCTTCCCAGTCTTCATAGAGTGGACAGGTCTTTTGGTAGAATATGATCGTTGAGACACAGTCTACTGATTTCTTGAGCCTGATGCATGATACTAGAAGTCTTTGCTCTGACACTCAACACGCATAAGTCAGTATTCTGACATTTCTAACTTCTTCTATAGCAGATGCCATAGAAGTGTTGACGTGGATGTTTCTGAAGTAATTAACAACTCATTTTGAGATTACTGACTTAAGTGCTTAGATGTCTTCAATCCATGTTGGCGCTTAAGTACTCGACGATCAATCCAGTTGTAGCTTCTTGCTTCTGATCGTTGAGTCATCTGTTGGTTCTGCTATGTAGCTCTACGATCTTGTCTGTCGTAGGCTTCTGATCATTGAGTCATCTGCTGGTTCTGCTATGTAGCTCTACGAACTTGTCTGTCGTAGGCTTCTGTGTAGATCAGAGAGTGATTGACTTTACTAACTCTACGATTTTGTCCGAGCCTTGCGGTCCTGACGATATGCTTCTCATGCTTCGTGATCTTCATTGTGCTTTATGTATATAGAGCATAAGTCTATGATCTGGTTTAAGCTTTAACAGATGATTTCTTATCATAGATGATTGCTCTATGAACTTCAGGCTTGCTCGAACTGCTTGGTTCTATATGTCATGGAGGACTGCTCTATGAACCTTCAGGTGCCAGATCTTTATTGTAGAGGACTGCTCTACGAACTTTTAGTTGCATTCTCTGCTGTATAATCAAAGGTTGTTTATGACAGGTAGCATTTGAATATCTTCAGCTTGATTGCTTTGAACGTTGTACATATGAACTTGCTTTATCATTCTACGACTTAGCTTTGCAAAATTTCGATCTGACTTGTGGTGTAAGTCGTAGTGCAATCGTAGAGTTATGATTTGAACTGCTCTACGATCTCAGTTCAGACTAGATGCTATAGATGTACGAGATCTTCGTTCGATTTGTTTAACAGCTCTAGGACAGCCTTCTGAATAATCCTTATAAGGATTGTTGTCATGATTCTGAATACCCATGTAGAGGTTGCTCTTTGACTTTGCTTGGTTCATAGACAAGATTAGGAGAATCGTAGAGTGACTGTCTATATGGACTCTACGATCCCGAGAGTTAGCCCTACAATGCTGAGACAACTCTACGATCTCCCGAGAGGACTCTTCAATTTTCCGAGCCTTATTCTGCGTTTACCTGGCAGACTCTACGATCTTCCTAGAAGACTCTACGATCTTCCTTTGAGTGATTTCATAAGACTTCTATCTGAATGACTCTTCACTTCTCAATCAGTCTTTGCTGATGGAGTTGGTGCTTGGATCTTCTGTTTGCTTGCCGGTCATTCAGGGTCTTCATACTGATGATCTTTAAGTAGACACTCTATGATTCTGCTTTGGAAATGTGAGCGTATGACTGTCTATGCTGATGGCTTGCAGACTCTACGATCGTGAGTGTAGTCTACGATTCTTGCTTTAACTCTCTTGTCAGACTGTTGTTCTTTTCGGTCGATCAGGCCTATCTATTATAATTTAAGATCAACCTAACAAGTTTGATCTTTCTATATATATAGTCCTTGTACATAGTGATCTTTTGAAGGACTGTACAATGCTATTAACTCATATGAGATCAACTTAACAAATTTGACCTCGTCAATCTAAGTCCTTAGAACATAATGTCTATTAACTATTAAGGACTTTACATCTTTCATTAATTCAGACATATTTGCATATTGATTCATTTATCTTTTAAAACACATCATCAAATCTTATAATAGAGAAATAACATTCACATGCATATTCCAAATATATGTAACATTTTAGGAACAAATAAATTAAGGACATTTGCTAGCTTTTTAGTATTCAGAACTATTCTTAAATTTCTTTAACTAATTCAAACAATTTGGTTAAATTAACTTGTTAGCATCCAATATGCTATATAGTGTTAGTGAATTAGATATCGCAAAATTCTTTAAGTGAATATTAATAACAACAATAACATGCATTCATTTTATTAATCATTAAATTAATTAGGTCTTTATTTAAAATGGTGTCTCCCACTAGTTTCATCAAACTATATTACCTTCCTTATATAGTTCAACAAATCTAGTTAAAAATCTACTAGTGAAATAAAGATCCATCGAAATAAGTATAGCCTTGTGTGTGCACAACAAACTATAGTTTATTCAATAGGTAGACAACTCTTTGTCAATTACATCAATATGTAACTCATTTTAATTTTTTCTCTTAGATTATTATGAATAAGTGTGTGCACATCTGAAATAAAATTATCTAAGTTAAGTCCGACCTAGCATTCCATATAAGTGAAGAGAAAAATACCGTTCTTGTGTGTGTACAACAAAACATTATCGTTCAATTCCTTATAAACATTCAATGTAATAAAGCTAACATCTTAAATATTTAATACAAGCCTTTTGTGTGAACAACAAACTCATATTAAATACTTAATACTTTATTGCTTTATCATGCTAGAAGGTTACGTTAGATATTCCAAATATATTTGAATGTTACAAATTAATATATTTACCTTGAGGAGTTTGTTATTAATTGTCTCATCTTATTTAGCGTGCATGCACACACACACACACACATATACATATAGAATAGTATATTCTATTTTGATTGATTATGAACTTTATTCTAGTTTGATTTATTCGAGCCACCAAATAAACTAAAAGGTCAAACCATGAGTGAAAGAACAAAATTAAATGTAAATATTACATTTAAACCCGAGCTCTAATACAGACGGGTATTCAAGCGCTCATTGCTCTTCTACTCTAATTCTTTAATTAATTTTACCTAATCCTATTACAACCTATGTTTATAAAATAAAAATTTTAATCAGCAGTCAAGGAAAAGAACATAGGAGGGATATATAATTTACAACAGAAAAATTTAGAAAGACGAGGTATGTATACCCCATTTATTAAAACTCATTCATTCATGCATTCAACTAAAATAAATCCAATCAGACATTGGTCAATAGTCCATAATCAATCCCTTGTATTATTATACATATCATCATATGTGTCATTTATCTCATGAATTAAAACCATTTCAAATATCTATATATATATATATATATATATATATATATATATATATATATATTGTAACGACCCAAAATTCGGACTCATTTAACCGCGAATCTGGTCCGTTAAAAGTAACTTCAATCCTGAGTTTAAACTAATTATATTAAACTCATAAACAATAAGTTAATACAATTATTACTATAATCTAGGTATTAAACCTTAAATGAATACAAACGGTACGTTTGAATACAACCTCCAACTCTATTCCATTCCAGAATCGCAATCTTTAAACATTCTATTACAACTTTGAGATCATATGTATAGTGACTCAATTACCCCATCTATTATCCTCATACATAAAGGACAACATCTGCAAACGATCTTAAATAATCTATACATGCTCTTTCAACATTTAGGTTTGCTATTTTGTAGCACATTAAAACATTACCTAATCGCAAATATTACACAAGGAATGTAATTTAATCTATCGCAAGTTTTACTATAAAAGCACCTACGCTTCAATCTTGATGACTCGTTAGTCAATCTTCATCTGCATTTACGAGAGTAATCCATTTTCCCAAGTTGCTCTGTAATGTTTTATTTTAAGCAAGAGTGACCACGACGGCTCAACAAGTCTAACAGTTTCACATAACACATAAACATATTTCATCATGCTTTATGCATCTCATGCTTTACAATGAGTACATATCACATGCCTATCATGCTTTGCATTTACTTTATGATTCATATTATTCATGCATGTCATTTATAATTTCATACCGTTCAATATATATAGAGCAATCAACTTAATCACCTACTGCATATCAATAGTTTATTTCAACTTGTATCACAAAAAGCACATTACCACATTATTGCACATAATAATTTATGCACACATAATAATTTTATAGTATTCTAAATCAGACACATAACGCAACACGTTCTGAAAAACTTGCTTGGACTTGTATAACCAGCTTACGCTAATCTTTCACGTTCCTTGCATCACCTATACAATATGTGAGATCAACGGTGCACAATATCAGTCACAGTTTGACTCAATACTAAACCTTTAAAGATATTTATTTCTTCTTATCGTCCTCTTTTAAGTCAATAGGGTTAATTTCATATTTTAGTCTCTCATTGACTTGACTCAGTGTTTCATATTCAACACCATAAATCTTTTGTACAAACTATGTAGTTCTGACATTTATTAATGTCAATGTATTAATGCTTGGACCTTATTTCTGTTTAGGTCGAACAACTAATTAGTCACTAATGGATCATACCCTTGGTTTAACTTAATCATATCATTTAACTCAATGATTTATCATAATATTACCTGCGTTGGTTAATATTTTAAACTCTTACTATTAATTAGTAATAACTTATAATGTTATTTAATTGTTAAATAACACTTTAAATAATCATTACTATTATTAATCCATTTTTAATAATACTTTACCTTAATCATTATTATTACTCTTTTAATAATAATTTAATTGCTTGCTAGTATTATTACCCTTTAATAATATTTTAATTGACTTCTCATTATTATTAATTATTTTAATAATAATTTAATTGTTCATCAATATTATTAACCATTTAATAATATTTGAAATCCTTACGTATCATTAGTAATTATTTAATAATGATTCAACCCTTAACTAGTATTATTCAATAGTTAATTACTTGTTAAAAAATATTATTAATTCTTTAATAATATTTTAAATTAATTACATATCATTATTAATTATTGAATAATGATTTAATTCTTAACTATTATCATTTAATAGTTAATCATTAATATTATCAATATATTTTAATTACTTAATAATCTTCTTTCGATTAAGTAATAATTTATTCCACTTAATTACCATTTAATTATTATTTAATATAAATTAAATAATAATTAATTATCCGTACTCATTATTTAATATTAATTAAATAATAAACAATTATACTATTAACTCTAACATCCTTTGATTACTATTTAATATATTAAATAGTAAGCAATTAACCTTCTTTGATTATTATTTAATGTTAATTAATTAATTAATTAATTATCTCTATTTATTAGATACTCTTAACTAAATAATAAATAATTAGTTTAAACACTTTCTCATAATTTAATTACTATTTAATATCACTTAAATAATAATTACTTAGTTACTTCATTTATTTACTATTTAATACCTGATTAAATAATAAATAATTTATTTATTTTCTCCAAACATGTTGATATTATTATTAAATACTTAAAGAACATATTTAAGATTTAATAACAATTTATTTATAATTTTCTTGAACTATTAGCTAGGTAGTCACAAATTAGCATACCTTTACACCATAATTAATATGGAAAATACTAATTTTCGAAAATAATACTATCTTCATACATATAACACTTCAAATAATCAGTAGGTTATTTGTTCATATTTTTCCAAAATTTAAAAATGTTTTTTTTATTATTTTTCATACATTTAGTAAGCTTTTATCATTAAATAATTATGAAAAATAGCTACTAACATTATAAAAATACCATTAAATTCCAAAAAATAGTACACGAAATTCTAAGCAACTTTTTAGTTTGGACCGTCGCTGAAATCGGCCGAAAAATGGGTGAACTGGCCACCAAAATGCTCCGACCGATTTATCGAAAAAAACCGACAGTAGGTTTTTCCCTTATTCCAGATTCTACCAACTTTGGGGTCTTGGAGAAAAACCTTAATAACTCGAGTTCTATAACTCCGATGGAGCTCTACTTTATATTGTTGGAATCGTAACACTTCCAGAACTACAATTTTCCATTATCAGATTAATTTTTTGGACACGATTTGACCACTAAAAACAGCCTATAACCGGATTGTTCACGCAAAACTTCCGACAGTGGAGTGTTTGAGTAGAAAAATCATATCTCACTCGTTTTAAATTGGATTTTAGTCATTCAAGTTGGAGAATTTTCATAACTTCAAGATCTAGCATACAAATTTGAAGGATTATGATTCCGACTTACGGATCATGAACAGTAATTTCGGGAATGAGGCTACTCGGTTTTTAGTTTTTCGGTAAACATCATTTTACAACTTTTGCTAAGTTTTTCCATATAAATGCTTATGTATCCATACCAAAAATCCATGAAACACTTATTTAACATATCTAGCATGCATCTAGACTTAAAGAACATAAAGATGATATTTTTATCATTTATTTCTTATTTTAATCACATAATAAGCATAACTAGTGTTTTTAGGGTTTTCTAACCTTTTTTGTTTTGTGTGCTTGCTTTCTCTTCCTTCTAAAATAGGATATGAACCTCCAAGCTTTTCTCCTAAGTTTGACTCGGTTGGACTCGGTGAAACTCACTATGAACTCACTTTATTTTTTTTTACTCACCGAGTTAACTCACTCCTTATTAGCTCACAATAAAAGGGCTCTCTAGCAAACTTGACAAACTCGCACCCAAATGAGCTAAGGCTCATATTTATAGTAGTCTAAATCTATACATACACACCTATATGTATAGAATGGACCTTAACTTTCTTCCAAAATTCTAGCAATAACCTTGAGTGTTCCATACAATAGTTCAAACAAGCAAAATGGATAAATTTTGAAGTCCAAGTACTCCACCATTCCACCGGCCTTGCCCCTTGAATTGACCAAATTTTCATTTATTTTTATTCCCAAATTTGATATATTACTTCCTTCTAGAAGCTTGCTTAATTGGGTCAAAATTTGGGCTTTGAATTTAATCATTTGGGCCAACTATTCATATTGGTTGGGCTACTATAACACCAAATTAATTTACCAACATTATGTTCAAACATTAATTTATTAGCCTCCCAATTTAAATAAATCATTAGGCTTACCTAATTAAATTAATACAACCAACATACAAATCCATACTTAATTAATTAAGTGGACTTGTTAAAAAAATTATATGAGCTAGCCTACTATTATTTAACTACTAGTTGGACTATTAATTAATATTATTAATATTTCACATAGTTATTATTAATTAATAATTATATTAATTAATTTACATAACCCAATTAGACTTGCCCTAATTAAGCCTCATTGAATCCTAATTAGGGTTTCTCAACATACCACTCGCTCGATATTAATTTCATAGATTTGTTCGTCAGCTTAATAACCCCTTTGATCGAACAACCTTACAATAAATTCTTGAATATTTAAATATTCATAATACTCTTTCCTAGGGTTTGCAGTAACCACCCTTCATTAATTCACTAATTTAGAAATTTAAATTCTAAATTTTATTTATAACATTAAATTTTTGGGTTCATTTCAACTAGGTTGGTTTAAATTGAATTACCACAACAATACTTAGCTTGTCTTATCCATCAAATAATCCATCGAATTTTAAAGGTATCATACTACCTTATTTTACCCTAGCGAATTATCTTTATTATAATTCCCTTATCTATCGAGTCACTAATCGTATCCTGAGTTAATGACTAATTTACTTGCCCCTCTAAGGCATCTCTGCTCCAAGAGAAAATTTTCAGGGTTCTACAACACTTGAACCTCCCAGGTTCTTAATAACACATAGATAAAAAAAAATTATCCATCTATTTTCACCCTTCTCACAAAACTAGGTTTTTAAATTTTACAACCTTTATTAATCTCCTCAATATTTTCATTAAAAGAAATATTGTTAAATATTTGGGTTATTACATTCACCTCTCCTTATAAAAATTTCATCCTGGAAATTTCAGCACACTTACCCTTTTACCCATTCGATGTCCAGAAAATTGGAACATCTCCCGGGAGTCTTCACAATTGATCAATAATTGTGAAGGAGCTTGAATAATTAGGAAGTAACAAAGAATTCCTTTAAAATAATTTCAAATATGACTAAAGGGCCATAAAGACCATGAACAAATGCCAAGGAATCAATCAATCGACTGACCCTTTTAAATTCACAAAATGATTCAATAATATGAACTCAATATAATCAATGCACAATTTGATAAGTGACAATTGATTTTAAAATGCTGAGTGGTCGTAAAGAACCAAGAATATGGTGAGGTACTTACAATATTTCTAATGATACCCTCGAGAGTATTCTACCATTATAGTGATGGTAAATACTTACAACCAGAATTTAAGAGTATTCTACCATAAATGGCAAATACTTACAATCAAGAGTATTCTACCATAATTGGCAAATACTTACAACCAAGAGTATTCTACCATAAATGGTAAATACTTACAATCAGTACTCAAGATTGTCTAGCCGAACAATTGGCATAGACTAGCAATAATAGTTCAGATATAAATCAAAACTTTAAACTCTTTAAGAGCACATTCGTGCGATAAAATTTTGAAGTTTATCACTTCCGATTAAAAGTTGTCTAGCCGAATCAAATGGCCTAGACTACCATAATAAATTGTTCACGAACCATGAACTCTAAAACTTTTTTTTTAAACCATTGTTAAGTGAAAGTGAAAATCATTTTATGACTTCATGATACCGCATCTTTGGCACAGTACATTGATGATTCTTTCAGTAGTAATTTTGACGCCATCTCTATGGTGCAAATTACTTTATGATATCATGATACCGTACCTTCACAGAAAATGCGTTGAGGATTCACTCATCGCCATATCAACACCACATAGTGTGTTGACGCTTTTGGAAATACATTTTGATATTTTCAAATCATTATGGTCTAGCCGAAACAAGTAGCATAGACTCTTCTTTAAACGTTTCAAAATCATTTGAAAATCATTTTAGGTTGTATCATACTACCATAGGTAACGATAAATTATTTTCACAAGTCGGGTTACTGTGATTTATTGATAAAACAAAAAATTTAAATATTTTTTTCAAAGGCATACAAGTGCGAGTTTGGCACGATTTTAAGAATTCAAAGTCTAGCACAGCTAGAAGATTTGGAATATCCTAAAACCTTAAATAATCACCAATTTGAACTCCTCATCTTTTTCAAGCTTAATAACTATATCTAGTATAGCTTTAATCTTTCTATTTAACTCTACTCACACTCACTGTTCATCAAACTTACCACGTATTTTGGCTCAGGAACTTACCACAATCATATGGTTTGAGGAGCTTGTCCTAGTCAGGCCAAAGTCGCCCATTCGCTGAGGGGCTCCACCACATGACTATGAATCACGAACTTACCATACGTGTCGGTTCTCAGAACACGAACTTATTTTAACATCCTCTACCTATCCGTTATACACATGAGGAAAAAAATCACCTTTTTAACATACATATAGTGAATAACGCGACAGCAGGTTTCAATTGATTATCACTATAGGAAGCCAAGTGGTCGTCAAACCAAACACAATCTCCTGCTCATACAAGAAATTGGTCAACTCAGCCACTAATCAATATAGGAAGTTAAGCGGTCGTTAAACCAAGAACAAATCCCCTGCCCATACAAAGGACTGTTCAACTCAACCATAATATCAATATAGGAAGCTAAGCGGTTCTAAAACCAAGCACAAATTCTCTGCCCATACAAGGAATTGTATAACTCAGCTACTAACATGAGTCCTCAATTAAAACCCACAAACCTCTAACTTCTCTTAACATGATATGAATTTTGTCAATTAATACCTTATCACATACAACGTTTTACGAGTTCTCCTCTTACTATTTCATAATATCTTCCTTCTTATAGCATCATTCTGCCTAGACATCATCTTAATCATTTAGCATACCATCTGTCATTCCATGATTTTACTCTGATCACCATGATCTTATTTTATAATTGATTTCACTTTATAATTTCTCGTTTATTCTAGGATCGTTTAATTCTGCCATCTTCTCACTCGTCTTTACTCATTTTACTTTACGATCCTTCTTTTTAAATTCTTGAATCAAGTGTTCCCTGATTCTTTTTCATTCATTTTGAATACGTCCATGAAGATCATCCTTTGAATCTCCTTAAAGATACCTTGTTTTCTTCTTTATGAATTTCATATATTCAACTCTTATTGCTTAAACTCTATATGAGTTTATCCCTTCACTACCTTTCAATATATTTCCACGATTATAGCCTAAGGTACTACTACCTAAGAACTATAACCTATCAGCTCTGATACCAATGGTAACGATCCCAAATTCGGACTCCTTTAACCCCGAATCTGGTTCATTACAAGTAACCTCAATCCTGAGTTTAAACTAATTATATTAAACTCATAAACAATAAGTTAATACAATTGATAAACACATAATTATGCATTTAAATATTCCCATATTTATTATTTTATATATTTATTTTATTTAATTAATATATTTTATTCTGTTTTGCAGGAAATAGATAAATAATTGAAGTTGAGTTAGAAAAGGAGTTCTAGAAGCTTGCAAGTTGATTTTTATTTAGAATCTAATAAAGAGTTAGATACCATGTAAAAGTTGAAGTCAATAAGGAAAGAAGAGTCCAAGCTATTCCAAATTAGATTAGGGTTCAATTTATTTTCTCTATAAATAGAAGTCTTATTTTAGAGAGTATGAGCATAATTTATTTTCTTATTCTTCTTCTAGGAGTAGGAGCATGAAGTTGTTTTATTACTTTTATAACAATTGCTCAGTAGTTTAATAAAGTTTCTTTTTAATATTATTCTATTAGTTTTTATTTTGTTTCATGTAATTTATATTAGTAGTTTTAAATTTTGTTTTTCTTTATTATTAATTTTATGGATAGCTAAATTTCTAATATCTAGGATGAAGATAAAATTAAATATTGCATATTAATTATATTCTTTCCGTTCCGATATTAATGTCTAATTGTTTATTTATTCAATTTTACCTTCGTGCATAATTCGTTTTTGTTCTAAATTAATTACGAGGTTTTGATAGGTTATTGTTAATATATGAGTTTTTCATAATTCATGCATGCTCAATGAAGTTTTGATGAGTTATGGTTAATCCTTAAATTTTCATAATTTATGCTTGCCCATATTAATTATATGAATCACTATTTTTAAAGGGAAGGAAAAATAATTGGAAATTAATTAAGGAAATGAAGAATTTAATTATTATGTTAGTATTTAATAGATTCGGATTCCTAGGTAGTTTTTCTCATTATTAGTTTTTGTTATTAATTTTTAATTTGCATTATTTAGTTAATTAATCATCTCCACCACTTTTTATTTCTAACTTGTTTGGAATATAAATTAAGGGAACATTAAAATTAATTTAGTCTCTGTGGTTCGACATGTACTTGCCCGTTCTTCAATTTGACGTTGTGCACTTGCAGTTAATATTTTTTATCACATCAAGTTTTTGGCGCTGTTGCCGGGGACTAGATTTAATTTCTTATTCCTTAATTTTTATTTCTTCGAATTAGTTTTTACCACTAATATTTTTTATTTTTTTTTCAGGATTACCGAAGCGGATCGAAGGGGCAAAAACATAGACATTTTGTTGCTGCGCTTTCCTGGTACTTCGTATCTCCATAATTTTTCTTATTTTTTTTATATAAAATAAAAAAATTAAAGTAGTTTAGTTTATTTTTTTTTAGTTTAAAAACTAATTGCTGCATTCATGCATTCACCCACGTAGAGCACATCCTGCTTAGGTTTTTATTTTTATTTTATTTTATTTTTGTTAAATATAAACTGTGGTGATTGCTGGAGGATTGAGGTACGTCAAATTTCTCATTCTTTCGTAATTCACATAGTTTTAAGACATTTTATTTGTTTACAATTTTTATTTTATTTGTTTATTCTTATTTTTAATTTGACTTTAAGGGCACAAACCGTAACAAGATAAGGTGGGGATTTCATCACCCTTCCTTGGCTCACAAACAACCTAACTTTGTATAACCGACTTAATAAAATCATGTAGACGTTGGCCCCTAAAACTCTCGAGCTCAATTAGGACAAGGAACTCTGAGAGGAGTCTAAATTCCTAATTAATCATATTACTGGTGTCTAGGCAAGTGGTTCAAAAGGTAAACGCCTAAAGGACGCGCGGTTATTTAATTAGTCAACGTACCCACGGAGAGACTCCCACCGTTCTTACACTTATCTGGCTAGCGGTGTGATTAATTTTGAATTTGGTGGACCTTAAAGAGTAACTTGGAACAGTTAGGAGCTGTCTAGATTTTATTTAGGTTGACCTTAGAAGTAGTTTTTATTTTATTTTATTTTCCTTATTCATTTTTGTGTGCTTATTTGTTTACGTGCTTATCTGCTAAGTAGTATATGCAAAAAGTGTGGGTTAGGGATAAAACATATCGGTTAGTGAGAAGAATTGATTTTTCAGATTTCACTTTAAAAAACCTCACTTCTAAAAACATGGAAGTTGCACAAACTGTTTCTTTGAGAGATCGATGTTATCGTGCCCGCTCTGCCCACCCTTCATGCATCAGTCTACCACTAGTAAATGGTAATAATTTTGAACTAAAACCGTACTTTATAAATATGTTACATAGATTTACTGGAATAGAAAATCCATATTTATTCATTCAGGAATTTGAGAAATTTTGTGCTTTAATGAAAATTCAACAATTGTCTGAAGACTCGATTAGGCTAAGATTTATCACATTTGCTTTAAAAGATAATGCTAAAAAGTGGTTATATAGCCTAGCGAATAATTCCATAACAACCTGGAAGGGATTTGTTGTTACATTTCTAAATAAATATTTTTCAAATCACAAAACTTCTGAGATTAGAACTGCAATTCATCAATTTTACCAACTTGAAAACGAGTTGTTTTGGAAATATTTTGATAGATTTAAAAATTTGTTATCCTAGTGTCCACCATGGAATTGAAAAATGGAGATTATGTCAAATTGCCTACGAAGGTTTAGATTTTTTCACTAAAACGATGTTAGAGTCAATGTGTAAAGGGAATTTTCTAAAAAATGATGAGGAAAGGGCTTGGGAGTTTTTAGAAGACTTAGCAGAAAAAATCATGCAATGGGAAACCACCCGAAAGACCGATAAATCTAGCTCATTTAGGGGTATTCATACAATTGACAATTCATTTGCTACCGAAGCTAAGTTGGCAAGTGTACTTAAAAGACTTGAAGCTTTAAAAACTAGGGATACATCACATGTAAACCAACTTGAAGAATTTGACCAAGTCAATGTAATGTCTCAAAGACCTAGGAACGACCCATTTGCACCCACTTATAATCCAGGTTGGAGAAATCATCTTAATTTTGCATGGAACCAAGGATCATACCCAAATAACTCTTCAAATCAGGTTAATCGGTCTCAAAATCAAACTTTTCAACCCTATCAAAAGCCGAATCCTGGTCCGTACCAAAATTCAAATTCAGCAACTCAATGTCCACCAGGTTTGCCTAATGAAAGTGAAAAGAGACTTAGCAATTTAGAGAAAAACGTGGAATCTTTAATGAAATCTCAGGAAACTTCAATGAACTCTCAAACTAATTTCATGCAAAACAGTAACCAAGCCATATCTCGGTTAGAGATTCAAATGAGTCAATTGGCCACTATAGTTAGTGAAAGAGAGAAGGGAAAGTTTCCTAACCAACCCAAGACCAACACGAAATTTCCAGTCCCTAATCAAAAACCTTATCATGCTAATTCACTTGAAAACAACCAAAACCAAGTCAATCATATGAATTATGTAATCTCTTTAAGGTCTGGAAATCATTTTAACAATCATGCTGGTATTAATAATGAAGAAAAGGAAAATTTAATTGATAAATCTAATAATCCATCTTCACAGTCAGCCCATCCTGAAAAGCCCACCACTTCTGAGTCAGTAGGCCCGTCTAACAAACAATTGTTAAAAAATAATCAAACCATATTTTCGGAGTCTAATGAAAAAGTCTTTAAACCAAAAGCCTCATTTCCCCAAAGACTAATTTCAAACAAGCAATCAGCCCAGTTAGACAAAATTTTAGAAGTGTTCAAACAAGTGAAAATTAATATCCCTCTTCTAGATGTCATTCAACAAGTTCCCTCATATGTTAAATGTTTAAAATATTTATGCACACACAAAAGAACCACTCATGTTCCTAAGAAAGCTTTTCTAACAACCCATGTTAGTTCTATCATGTCATGTCAAGTCCCTGTGAAGTATAAAGACCCCGGTTGTCCTACTATTTCATGCATCATAGGAGACACCTTAATTGAAAAAGATTTGCTTGATTTAGGAGCGAGTGTTAACCTTCTACCATTTTTTGTGTACCAAACCTTGGGCTTAGGGGAGTTGAAAAAGACAAGAGTCACACTCCAATTAGTTGACCATTCCATCAAAGTGCCAAAGGGAATAGTTGAAGATGTACTCATTAAGATTGGCGATTTTGTGTTCCCTGTCGATTTTGTTGTTCTTGAAACCCAACCTGTTGCCAACCCCAACGGTCAAATTCCTGTCGTTTTAGGTAGACAATTTCTAGCAACTTCTAATGCGTTAATCAATTGTAGAAATGGACTAGTGAAATTGACATTTGGGAATATGACAATTGACTTAAATGTATTTAATGTGGGAAAGGAACCTAGTGATTTTTCTGACTAACCTATGAAAGTAAACTTGATCCAAGAGTTGTCTATGACCCAAGAAATGAATGAAAATAAACTTATGATTTTGGATGATCCAATAGACTTTTTCTTAAATCACCTTGATCAAAATTGGGATGAGTCTGAATATTTAGATAAGGTCAATAAGTTGTTGAGGTCTACTACACATGAGTCAATAAAATTTGAAGGCGAAAATGAACCAATTGTTTCATGTTTTGAAAATATAAGTAAAAATTTTCTTGAGGTCGATTCTAAGCATAACTGTGATAAATTTTTTGATTATTTTCAAATTCTTAAACCACCTGAAAATCATGAAAAGTTCACACACACTTGCCTTTTTGCATCACTCTTTTACTACCACATGCATTTTAGGATTTATGAAATTTGTAAATATGTGCATTTGTTTTCTTTCTCACTACATTTTCTTGTAGCATTATACCCCACCATACGAGGTGCAATTCTTTTATTTCTTTGTTCTCGATTATTTATTTGCATACATTGAGGACAATGCCTAATTTAGGTATGGGGGAAAATTTAGCATTTTTATTTATGTATTTTATTTTATTTTTTTAGGAAACTAATTCTTTTTACATTAAAAAAAATGAAAAAATTTGTTTGACTTTTTATGAATCGGATTAATTCTAATAAGTGTCTGTGGAGTAAAAAACTTTGAGTAGAATTAAAAGATTTAGAACGCTAGAACCTTTGATAAGATACAATGTCCTAGTTTGAAATGCCATCTTGAATAAAATTAAAATTCATACGCATTTTTGCACTTAATGTTCGCACTAATTCATAGTTTTGGGGTATAAACTATGAGTCAAGTAATTTCAAGAAAAAAAATTAAAAATAAAAAATAATAATGCAACGAGATGGAGCGTAAAACGCATTCGTTGTAAAAAAAATAGGAGGAAAAAATAAAAATGCAACGAGATAGAGCGTAAAACGCACTCGTTATAAGAAAAAAAGAGTTGAAAAATAATAAATATTGCTTCAATATCCATTGAATAAGAAATAAAAATCAAGCTGAAAAGTATGATGGATATAAGCAGTTTGAGTAGTCTGATTTTTGTGGCCTTTGTTACTCGAGTTAGTAAGCCCTTATGGGTGTCTTTACACCTAGTGTCCTAAAGCCAACTGGTTTGGGAGTCATTGGTCAAACTCTCGTTACATGGGTAACTCTGAAAAGCCTAAGAAAAATAGACATTGCACAAGTCAATAATGAAAAAAAATAGAAAAAGAAAAAATTTGAGTTTACTTTATTTTCATAGTAAAAGCCTCTACTAAGAGTTACATCACATACACATGCATTTATACACATGGAATTAATTTTATAAAGGATGGTATTTAGAATGAAGATGGAGTATTTTTGATAAGGTGAAAATGTGATTTTGAATTTGATCTTATTTATGTGTAATGCCCATGAATACTTATAAGTTTTCTTTCGATTTCATAATTGGTTAAATTCAAAAAGATTTTTATTTTGAATCTTGAATTTTGTGGGTATATTCACTGCAAACCCTCACGAGACACAACTCGTCCACTTGGGTTAACCTTGGGGTTTAAAGGCTTGTTGCATATGCTAAGTGCAACCGTGTTTCCTACGAAAATGGTGTAGTTTAGAATTTGTTTTATTTTTATTTTCTTTTTTGTTTTACACGAGGACGAGTAAAAGCTAGGTATGGGGGTATTTGATAAACCCATAATTATGCATTTTAATATTCCCATATTTATTATTTTATATGTTTATTTTATTTAATTAATATATTTTATTCTGTTTTGCAGGAAATATATAAATAATTGAAGTTGAGTTGGAAAAGGAGTTCTAGAAACTTACAAGTTGATTTTTATTTGGACTCCAATAAAGAGTTGGATACCATGTAAAAGTTGAAGTCAATAAGGAAAGAGGAGTCCAAGCTATTCCAAATTAGATTAGGGTTCAATTTATTTTCTCTATAAATAGGAGTCTTATTTTAGAGAGTAGGAGCATAATTTATTTTCTTATTCTTCTTCTAGGAGTAGGAGCATGGAGTTGTTTTGCTACTTTTATAACAATTGCTCAGTAGTTTAATAAAGTTTCTTTTTAATATTATTCAATTAATTTTTATTTTGTTTCATGTAATTTATATTAGTAGTTTTAAATTTTGTTTTTCTTTATTATTAATTTTAGGGATAGCTAAATTTCTAATATCTAGGATGAAGATGAAATTAAATATTGCATATTAATTATATTCTTTCCGTTCCAATATTAATGTCTAATTGTTTATTTCTTCAATTTTATCTTCGTGCATAATTCGTTTTTGTTCTAAATTAATTGCGAGGTTTTGATAAGTTATTGTTAAGATATGAGTTTTTCATAATTCATGCTTACTCAATGAAGTTTTGATGAGTTATAGTTAATCCTTAAATTTTCACAATCTATACTTGCCCATATTAATTATATGAATCACTATTTTTAAAGGGAAGGAAAAATAAATGGAAATTAATTAAGGAAAGGAAGAATTTAATTATTATGTTAGTATTTAATAGATTCGGATTCCTATGTAGTTTTTCTCATTATTAGTTTTTGTTATTAATTTTTAATTTACATTTCCACTTTTTATTTCTAATTTGTTTGGAATATAAATTAAGGGAACATTATAATTAATTTAGTCTTTGTAGTTTGACATGTACTTGCCTATTCTTCAATTTGACATTGTGCACTTGCAGTTACTATTTTTTATCACATCAACAATTATTACTATAATCTAGGTATTAAACCTTAAATGAATACAAACGGTACGTTTGAATACAACCTTCAACTCTATTCCATTCCAGAATCGCAATCTTTAAACATTCTATTACAACTTTGAGATCATATGTATAGTGACTCAATTACCCCATCTATTATCCTCATACATAAAGGACAACCTCTACAAATGATCTTAAATAATCTATACATGTTCTTTCAACATTTAGGTTTGCTATTTTGTAGCACATTAAAACATTACCTAATCGCAAATATTACACAAGGAATGTAATTTAATCTATCGCAAGTTTTACTATAAAGGCATCTACGCTTCAATCTTGATGACTCGTTAGTCAATCTTCATCTCCCTCTACCAGAGTAATCCGCTTTCCCAAGCTGCTCTGTAATGTTTCATTTTATGCAAGAGTGAGCACGACAGCTCAACAAGTCTAATAGTTTCACATATCACATAAACATATTTCATCATGCTTCATACATCTCATGCTTTACAATGACTACATATCTCATGCCTATCATGCTTTGCATTTATTTTATGATTCATGTTATTCATGCATATCATTTATAATTTCATACAGTTCAATATATATAGAGCAATTAACTTAATCATCTACTGCATATCAACAGTTTATTTTAATTTGTATCACAAAAAGCACATTACCACATTATTGCACATAATAATTTATGCACACATAATAATTTTATAGTATTCTAAATCAGGCACATAATGCAACACATTCTGAAAAACTTGCCTGGACTTGTATAACCAGTTTACGCTAATCTTTCACGTTCCTTGCATCGCCTATACAGTATGTGAGATCAACGGTGCACAATATCAGTCACAGTTTGACTAAATACTAAACCTTTAAAGATATTTATTTCTTCTTATCGTCCCCTTTTAAGTCAATAGGGTTAATTTCATATTTTAGTCTCTCGTTGACTTGACTCAGTGTTTCATATTCAACACCGTAAATCTTTTGTACAAACTATGCAATTCTGACATTTATTAATGTCAATGCATTAATGCCTGGACCTTATTTCTGTTTAGGTCGAACAACTAATTAGTCACTAATGGACCATACCCTTGGTTTAACTTAATCACATCATTTAACTCGATGATTTATCATAATATTACCTCCCTTGGTTAATATTTTAAACTCTTACTATTAATTAGTAATAACTTATAATGTTATTTAATTGTTAAATAACACTTTAAATAATCATTACTATTATTAATTCATTTTTAATAATACTTTACCTTAATCATTATTATTACTCTTTTAATAATAATTTAATTGCTTGCTAGTATTATTACCCTTTAATAATATTTTAATGGACTTCTCATTATTATTAATTATTTTAATAATAATTTAATTGTTCATCAATATTATTAACCATTTAATAATATTTGAAATCCTTACGTATCATTAGTAATTATTTAATAATGATTCAACCCTTAACTATTATTATTCAATAGTTAATTACTTGTTAAATAATATTATTAATTCTTTAATAATATTTTAAATTAATTACATATCATTATTAATTATTGAATAATGATTTAATTCTTAACTATTATCATTTAATAGTTAATCATTAATATTATCAATATATTTTAATTACTTAATAATCTTCTTTCGATTAAGTAATAATTTATTACACTTAATTACCATGTAATTATTATTTAATATGAATTAATTAACTAATTATCCGTACTCATTATTAATATTAATTAAATAATAAACAATTATACTATTAACTCTAACATCCTTTGATTACTATTTAATATATTAAATAGTAAGCAATTAACCCTCTTTGATTATTATTTAATGTTAATTAATTAAATAATTAATTATCTCTATTTATTAGATACTCTTAACTAAACAATAAATAATTAGTTTAAACACTTTCTCATAATTTAATTACTATTTAATATCACTTAAATAATAATTACTTAGTTACTTCCTTTATTTACTATTTAATACCTGATTAAATAATAAATAATTTATTTATTTTCTCCAAACATGTTGATATTATTATTAAATACTTAAAGAACATATTTAAGATTTAATAACAATTTATTTATAATTTTCTTGAATTATTAGCTAGTTAGTCACAAATTAATGTACCTTTACACCATAAATAATATGAAAAATACCAATTTTCGAAAATAATACTATCTCCAGACATATAACACTTCAAATAATCAGTAGGTTATTTATTCATATTTTTCCAAAATTTAAAAATGTTTTTTATTATTTTTCATACATTTAGGAAGCTTTTATCATTAAATAATTATGAAAAATAGTTACTGACATTATAAAAATACCATTAAATTCTAAATAATAGTACACGAAATTTTAAGCAATTTTTTAGTTTGGACCGTCGCCGGAATTGGACGAAAAATGGGTGAACCGGCCACTGAAATGCTCCGGCCGGTTCACCGGAAAAAAACCGGCAGTTGATTTTTCCCTTATTCCAGATTCTGCCAACTTTGGGGTCTTGGAGAAAAACATTAATAACTCGAGTTCTATTACTCTGATGGAGCTCTACTTTATATTGTTGTAATCGTGACTTCCCGAACTACAATTTTCCATTATTGAATTAATTTTTTGGATAAGATTTGACCACTGAAAATAGCCTACAACTGGACTGTTCATGCAAAACTTCCGACAGTGGGGTGTTTGAGTAGAAAAATCATATCTCACTCGTTTTAAATTGGATTTTAGTCATTCAAGTTGGAGAATTTTCATAACTTCAAGATCTAGCATAAAAAATTGACGGATTATGATTCTGACTTACGGATCATGAACAGTAATTCCGGGAATGAGGCTACTCGATTTTTAGTTTTCCGATAAACATCATTTTACAACTTTTGCTAAGTTTTTCCACATAAATGCTTATGGATCCATACCAAAAATCCATGAAACACTTATTTAACATATCTAGCATGTATCTAGACATAAAGAACATAAAAATGGTATTTTTACCATTTATTTCTTATTTTAATCACATAACAAACATAACTAGTGTTTTTAGGATTTTCTAACCTTTTTGTTTTGCGTGCTTGCTTTCTCTTCCTTCCAAAATAGGAGATGAACCTCCAAGCTCTTCTCCTAAGCTTGACTCAGTTGAACTCGGTGAAACTCACTATGAACTCATTTTATTTTTCTTTGCTCATCGAGTTAACTCACTCCTTATTAGCTCACAATAAAAGGGCTCTCTAGTAAACTTGACAAACTCTCACTCAAGTGAGCTAAGGCTCATATTTATAGTAGTATAAATCTATACATACACACCTATATGTATAGAATGGACCTCAACTTTATTCCAAAATTCTAGTAATAACCTTGAGTGTTCCATACACTAGTTCAAACAAGCAAAATGGATAAATTTTGAAGTCCAAGTACTCCACCATTCCACCGGCCATGCCCCTTGAATTGACCAAATTTTCATTTATTTTTATTCCCAAATTTGATATATATTACTTCCTTCTAGAAGCTTGCTCAATTAGGTCAAAATTTGGGCTTTGAATTTAATCATTTGGGTCAACTATTCATCTTGGTTGGGCTACTATAGCACCAAATTATTTTACCAACATTGGGCTCAAACATTAATATATTAGCCTCCAAATTTAAATAAATCATTGGGCTTACCTAATTAAATTAATACAACCAACATACAAATCTATACGTAATTAATTAAGTGGACTTGTTAAAAAAAATATATGAGCTAGCCTACTAGTATTTAACTACTAGTTGAACTATTAATTAATATTATTAATATTTCACATAGTTATTATTAATTAATAATTATATTAATTAATTTACATAACCCAATTATACTTGCCCTAATTAAGCCTCATTGAATCCTAATTAGGGTGTCTCAACATACTACTCGCTCGATATTAATTTTCTAGGTTTGTTCGTCAGCTTAATAACCCATTTGATAGAACAACCTTAAAATAAATCCTCGAATATTTAAATATTCATAATACCCTTTCCTAGGGTTTACAATAATCACCCTTCATTAATTCACTAATTTAGAAATTTAAATTCTAAATTTTATTTATAACATTATTAAATTTTTGGGTTCATTTCAACTAGGTTGGCTTAAATCGAATTACCATAACGATACCTAGCTTATCTTATCCATCAAATAATTCATCGAATTTTTAAGGTATCATACTACCTTGTTTTACCTTAGTGAAAATTCCCTTATCTATCGAGTCATTAATCGCATCCTGAGTTAATGACTGATTTACTCGCCCCTCTAAGGCATCTCTGCTCCAAGAGAAAATTTTCAGGGTTCTACAACACTTGAACCTCCCAGGTTCTTACTAACACGTATATAAAAAAAAAATTATCCATCTATTTTCACCCTTCTCAAAGAACTAGGTTTTTAAATTTTACAACCTTTATTAATCTCCTCAATATTTTCATTAAAAAAAATATTGTTAAATATTCGGGTTATTACATATATATCATTTAATGGGCAATTAAAGTTGCCTGAAATCTAATTTCATGTTTAAAAAAAACTCTTTATTGTAATTATAAAATCATGTAAAATAACCATTTATTTTAATTTTTGAAAAAACTTCATTAAAAAATAAAATTCAGATTATGCTAACCAACGCCCCAGCACTGCAATATAAGCTTGTTACAGCACCCCGACGCTTGACCAAAAATCCAGATTCTGCAGAACCAATTTTATTGTTTTGTGATTTTGAGGAAAAACACGATTTTTACAATTTGTTTTCAAAACTCTTGATTTTATTCAACATGTTATGCCCAATAAATTATTTTAAACACATACACATACATATGCGGAATCAAAACAATTAATAATTAGCATAAGTTTGGCTCTTGATGTAGCTGTTAGTTTGTAAAAATAAGTCATACATACAATCAAATTGTATAACGCAACGAATGCATACAATAAATTATATTTACAATTTTTGTACAAACCAAATTCTAGGATCTTTCTTATGCGATATTTATTAATTGATGAAGGATAAAGAATTATCCCTTTGTAGATTCAACTCTTGAACAACTACGAGTTTACCTCCCTTTAATGCTTTGTGTTCTTTGATTAGAATCTACGAATTAACGTTAGCTACCCAAGTGTGTCACCTCTAAAGGTGATCCACCAAGAGATCTATGAATTCAAAAAATAGATTTTGGTTTCTCCAAACCATGGGTTGCTAGCCCTAATTATTTATATATCTCTCTCTAACTCTTAGATGTAGAGAATTATGAAAAGTATTCTCCAATACTTGTTAATAGAGTATCAACCCAATCCATAATAAGACTTATCTTATTTATAGAAATGTTAACCCCTCCTAAACTCCTTAGGAGTAGAGTTTTAATTTAACTCATATTCTAATTAGAAACTAAATTAATTTAATATAATAATTACAATTCATAAACCATTTAGGAACTTAATTATTTATAATGAATGTACTTCTTATTAATTAATTCCTAAAGCATTTAAGAACTAAATAATAATAATAATAATAATAATAATAATAATAATAATAATAATAATAATAATAATAATAATAATAATTATAATAATAATAATAATAATCATCATCTTATTAATTTAGAATTAGTATTCTCAAAATACTTAATTATAAATATTAAGCTATTTAATTTATTTTATCAACATAGTATAAATTAAATATACTTAATTTATTATTACCATTATGCCATCCACTTCTAAAATAAATATTTTTCTTTTGTGGTGTGACCCTTTAGGTTCAATATTATCCCGGTTCTAGAATAAAAATATTAGAACAATTCTATTATTATTTATAATGATAAATTAAACTCCTTTAATTTATTTATAAATAAATACTTATTTATTCCACAATAAAGGTTATCCACCTTAGCAATTCATGACTTTTTGTATAATATGAATATCAACGTTTGATCACAAAGAACTTATTCCGCGAATAGTTACCATTCAATTGAATCCTTCTACCATATAATGTCCCAATCAAATATAAGATATGGAATTATTATCAAATCTTATGTTATTTGATCATATTAATTTCAATTCTTAAATGCACAACTCTAATATAAATTAGAAACTCCTTCCTAATTTTCAATCTATCTTGGTCAATGATTTATAAGTTGTCATTTATCGAATTACATATGACATACTCTTCCTTTATTGGAAGTGGTAGATCATTTGTCAATCATCTACTTCCATGAACAACTTATTATACCCGAACCTATCCTTTGTTATACCCATATAGTCTAAAGGAATATGACAAAGTATAACTCCTCGTACAAAAGGTACTACGATGATCTCAAGTCTAAAGATCACTTGTACTACTAACACATTAGGAAATCCTATTGACAGATAAGTAAAACTCATTAGGTGTTCCTTAAGTGAGTCATGTTTGGTGAACTTATTCTCTACTAAGCACCTACATACTTTCTTCAGTATTTCCACACAAATGATTATAAGATCAGTCATCCTCTTCAAAAGATCAAGCATAGTATGTACTAATATATCCGGATTCACTAATTCCAATTGTAGTGATCTCAAGATTAGGAACATTTTAGTTTTTGAGCTGTCTTAAATTTATATCTCATTAACATGATCAACATCATGATTCTAAAAGTATTGCTCAAAACTATTGGTTTATCCATTTAATTAATTCAACCAATTAATCATAAATAGAGAAATGCCTTTAAATAAATTTTTTATTAATAAACGAATAAGATTATAAAGTATATGCTTATCACATCAAATGTGATTGGCTTAAGGGCATACTACTTTTAGGGGAGACTCGTGCAATTCAGGAGAAGTATAAGATTTCAGTTAAGGAGATTCCATATCTAGAGAATGCTGAATAGAGGATGGAAAGCAACACTATTGAAGGAGAATATCGTAGAGTGTATGATTTATTCTATTGTCTCCTAATAGACTTCAAGCTTTAGCTTTACGAGACTACAACTTTCAACACTACCCCCCATCTAGATGCAATTTTGCTAGAAGGAAAATCACCAATGGGACTGAAGCTGAATCCTCCTCTACTAGATCTTCGCAGAAGTTTGTATACCTCAACCCACTATTAATGAATAAAGATGGAGCTAGGCTCACCAAAAATAAGGAGATAGGGCTAAACTTGAGCTGTAAAATGTTTATAGGATCCAACTCTGCGAATGTAGAGTGACACCATACTAAAGGTACAAATTCTTAAACCTTAAGTTCTTTTGAACTTTCTTTTCTTTTCTTCTCTAACTCATCTAACCCCACGATCATGGATTCCTAAAACTCTACGTTTGTAGAACAAACCCAGACACTTACCTCACTTATACATAATACATTTTTTTCATCTCAAACCACCCCTGAACGTATATACTCCAGATCACCTTTTCCAACCCACTTTCCGATCATAGAGTCCCCTAACTCTCCGATTGTAAAGTCACCAAATACTTTTACAAAAGTACCTTCAACCTCTCATACCTATATAGATATACTTTGTACCTCATACACCAAATATCTTATATTTAGAGTTCATACACAATCAAACTTCAATGAAATCTACTTTTGAAGAAATAAATTTAGAAGACAGATCCAACTTTGAATCAATAATGGAGAAACTTTACACTAGATTGTCCATTGTACCACCCAAGACTCAGCTTACTCATATGCTAAAGGAAGTTATAAATGAATGTAGCTTTGGTTTTAAACAGATTGCCCAAGGAGTGTAGAAGAGTCTCATTCATGTTGCCAAATCTGCTACAAAGGTGCCAAATAGTATCATTGAGAAGTTTGGCAAGCGCATGGACACATTTATAGAAATCATTGAAGACACCTTGAGAAAATGTGATGAAATTTATTTCAATAAGATTGATTCTCACATTGAAGCAGTTAAAGCTCTTTAGGATTCTAATTCCGCGTCCATAAAGCTTCTTTTAAATAAAGTTTTTGATGTGAGCTCTAATTACATTAACTTTAAATTACTTGTACATAACATAATTGAACGAAATGACAATGTAATGGAACTAGTACACAAACAAAAGCAAGATTCAAACATGTAATTTACTAAAATAAAGGAGGAACCCTCCCTTACAAAAGGTCAACTCCGAGAGCTAATAAACATAATTCGAGAATTAACTAAGGAGGTTATTGAACTAAGAAAATAGGTTACCAAAAAGGGGGAGAGGATACCAAGTAAAATTCCACAATCATCAGTTTTTCCTTCTAGATCTCAGTTTGTTAATCAATCTGGATCATCGAGTGGAGTAATTCCCACTAGCAGAAGGCTCCCAACAATTAGTGCCCCAGATATGATAATCAAAATCTACAAGGGGTGCACATTGCAGGAGAAGAGCAAATCTAAATTCTTTTCAAGCCTAAAGAAATCAAATATGAAATGATACAGAAAGAGGAAGAACGAAAGAGTCTCTATGATAGGAAAAGAGGGGAAGAAAGGAGGAACCCTCATAGGAGTCGTCCTTATAAAAGATCAAGAAGTTGAAAGTAGCTCAGCGTATTTTTTTTTATTCTTTTGTAAATCTCTTATAATTTTTTTTCTGTACTTTATGTAACTCATTCTTTACAATCAATAAAAAATCATTCTTTTCTTTAGACAATACATTTACTCACTACATATTAAGACATGTTTAGTTTATGAATTATCTTGCCTATTAGAAAATTGATGATTGGTTGAAAATACTTGTTTTGTTATCATCAAATAAGGAGAGATTGCTAGTACTTACATTTATATGGTTCCTTTATTTGATTTGATGATGATTATAATTAATATATATTTGTAAAAATAAGTAAATTTTATAAATTTCTTAAGATATTCTATGTAAAAGGACTTCGGTAGGGATCATATTTGTTAAGTTGATCGAAATCGTAGAGTATAACAATGTAATCCTTTTATTAGCTAAGTTATCCAAGGCAATTCAATTTTTCATCAAGCAGAAGACAAACTCACTGTAAGATTGTAGAGTGAATAGAAACCTTTTAGAGATTTTAAAGTGAAGTGTTAAATCATAGAGTCAGATCGCAGAGCCACTACAAAATCGTAAGGCATGAATTGTTGGACAAAGTTACTCAACGATCACAAGACCAACCAAACGATTTTAGGCCAATTCAACAAAAAATGTAGAGTGAAGTTTCCTAACATGTTAGTGGCAAGGTTAGGACATGGGTCATAAACCTTAACACTCATTTCTCAATGATGATCTTCAAATGCGTTTGTGATAAGGACGAGACAATACAGTTTTATCCAAATATAGTACTATGGAAAGCTACTTGACACGTGTCTGCTGTTACACCAAATATAGTACTATGGAAAGCTACTTGAAATGGTATAGCAGACAACAACTCAAAGTTAAAGGAATTAAAATTAACAAGTGTCCTAGACAAATTGGAGTAATAGTAAAAATCCAATGGGATAATTCCAAGGAGACATTATAAAAGAATTGTTGCCCCAAAAATTGAAGTTAACGATCAAGCTCTAAAATTCCAAGTGCTCAAATAGACTTAACTCTACGATTCTAAGAAAATCAATTTGCTACTAAGTCATTTGAAAAAGAGCCTAAAGCAACTTAGCACTGATTCAAACGACACTTCATTTTTAGTGATTTGCATATCTTAGTGATCTTGGAATAGCCTACTCTAAGTGACTAGCTTGATTCTTAGCGAATCTCTGGTTGTACTGGTTCTAAATGAATCCAGGTTTTTATAATCTCATCCTTAGCTGATCACCCTACTCACGGAGTAAAAGAGATGACTAGGAGACTTTTGTGCTTTGAACCTCTTAAAAATTACCGTGTTCATTACTTTTCTACAAATTTACTATCATGTACTTTACGATTTATTACTCTACAGTTTGCTTTTGTGACTAACACTACTAGAATACTGGGCATCTGAAACTGATTTTTAGAGACGAACTAAGTTCCGTCTCTAATTCTACCAATTTGATATGGACATAGAAATCAAAATTTTGATATGTCTCGACATTTTTTGGATGTAAAAAACTAAGACGGATTTTGAAATCGCCATCATTGTCTCAACTTTTAGACAAAAATTTAGCCTTATCAAAAATTAAATATATATATTCTTTAATATTTTAAACGCGTTTTTGAAATAGATTTGAGACTAACAGTGCTCGTCTCAAATTAATAATAAAAAAGAAATAAATATTTAAATTTAAGGCGGATTAGAGACCAAAATTTCGATCTCAGACTTTTATTTTTCCTTAAAATATTAGTCTTCAATTCTCTATGAAATTAGAGACGAAATTAGGGACAGATATAAAAGTCTCAAAGATGATATATTTTAAAGTTATTTTTGTGACGGATTAGAAACTGACATTCCCCGACTCAAAATTTTATTTTCCCTCCAAATATCAGTCTCCAAGTTGTTTCTTATTTCAGAGACGGAATTAAAGAAGAATATGATAGTCTCAAAAACAATATTTTTTAAAATTATATTTGAGACAGATTAGAGACCGTCTATCTCAAAAATTTTAATTCCCCTCCGACTACTTCCTCCTTATTTTTAGTCCCCGTTTGATCCTTATTTTCAGTTCCCGCTTGTTTAGTTCTCTTACAGTACTTCACCATTTATGTTATGGTTCTCTCTCTACGTCGTTCACTGCTCAATCGTTCGCTTCTCTCTCTTATCAATAGGTAAGTTATCTTAATACGTACATTATATATTTACCCTTTTATGATTTTTATTTTCACAAATTTTCAAGCATTCAACCTCTTTGAAAGGTGAGTTTTCCGTACTAATTCATCTATTTATAATTACATGTATGTGTGTGTTAATAGATGTAATGTATTCAATAATTTAGCATGTGTGTTTTTAAGATGGTCTTAATGTTGATAATTTGTTGTTAAGGTGTTAGTAGAAATGTCTCAATGAGTAATTTATTGTTAAGAGTAATTTGTGGTTAAGAGTAATTTGTAATTTAGCCGTCATTTATCTCTGTTTTGTGAAGTTTGAATTACTAAATTGGTTAGTTTTCCATGAACAATTAGCAGTTAACTAATGGAAGTTTTGGGTGATTAATTAGTTTTGCTGAAGACGCTTGATTTATATGATGGTGCTTGTGATTTGTTTGTGAGGTAGAAATGGATGAAGATTCTCTTACAAAAGAAATTATTGGGACCATTGGAGATGTAGATTCCTACCAACTACCCGATGCCAAAGGTTACAGTAGGTAAGTGGGACTTCTTTTTCTTTTTCTTTTTTTCTTTTTTGGTTTTTTGATTTTTAAATATTTATGCAAGTTCTTTTTTGTGAATGATAGATGGACCATTATACTAGGATCTTTGTCAAGAAAAGTATGTTCCAGTTTGACTTAATTATAAACTGATTAAAATTGAAGAACTATTGTGACGCCCCCAAATCCGATTACTTTGAACCTTAGACTTGGTACGTCACGATACAACATCTTCAAACATGATCTATAACTAATGCGAAAATATATAAACATAAATTGTTTATTTAAGAGTATTCTATAATATTTCCCAAGGTTTCTAACCTTAACTTACACATATACCTCTAGATTCATAAAAAAGTTTACACAATTAACTTACATCGAATAACTAATCAGTTATCATGCATAACACAATAATATTGTCCTCCGCTTTTGTCTCCTTCTTTCCTCGAACATTCGTATTATTCTAAAATTTGTTATCATGATATAGCAAGAGTGAGCAACGACTTTGCTCAGCAAGTTTAAATACAATAACGATGTATCATGATTAAAAGAAAGAATAAGCTTTTGGATTTTCAACAATATAATAATTGTGAAATAGTACGAATCATAATTTCAATAATTGAATGGCTGAATCAATTAATGTTGAGTGTCAATAATGACCATGAATAAATTTTACTAAACCTTAGGATAATGAAGGTGATCAGCCTTTCATACTTGATAAACACATGCAACATGCACTATGTGCGAATCAACAATTTAAAGAGGAGGAATAATTATACAGAATTAAACCACTAGCATGCTTGAACATAATAATCTTGAGTTTGAGTTAGGAAACTTGCTCAATAAAATAATATATCCTGCTCGAATATAAATTGAGTAAGGTTTAGGGAACTTGCCTAATAGTCGATCTACAGCTAACTAGCTTTAAATAACTCTCTTTGAATGACTTAATATTAACAACATTGGTCTATTAATTAGCACTACGTAAAATTGTACAATTATGCGCTCAAATATGCTATTTATCTAGCAAATAAAAGTGACATAACAAATAATTTAATATACTATCATTAACCTATAAAATAATTAATCAATCTTAGGTTAATAATTTAATTAATTTATATCAATTTTCTCAAGTGTTAAACACTTATTAAACTATTAAACAATTTATTTTAATTGTTTAAACAAATGAGTTAAAAGACATTTTCTTTATTTCATAAAATCTAATTTCATTTAATTACTATTTAACATTAATTAAATAGTAAGAAATTAATTACCTTTAGTTATTATTTAATAATAGATAATAACTTACTAGATTTATTTATTATTTAAAGTTAATCAAATAATAAATAATTATATTATATTATAAATAATCAAATACCCTTAGTTATTATTTAATAATAAATAATAACTAACTAACTAGATTCATTTATTATTTAAAGTTAATTAAATAATAAATAATCAAGTTATATAGTAAATAATCAAATATCATTAGTTATTATTTAATAATACATAATAACTAACTGGATTTATTTATTATTTAAAGTTAATCAAATAATAAATAATAAAATAATGAATCTTAGTTGTCTTTAATTATTATTTAATAGTAATTAAATAATAATTAATTAATTTATCGTCCTTGTTTATTATTTAATATTAATTAAATAATAAATAATTAATTTAATCATAAATTTGGAAAATATAATATTAAACTAACTAGATTAATATTTAAAACATTTAAATATTAATCCTAAATACTTATTATATCCTCCAAACACTATCAATATTTATCTTATATTAATATAAGATTTTCCACCAATTTTCATAATTTTCTAACATTCATAGAATTTTCTATGAATTTCCATTATTTTTAAATAACCATAAAAATACAATAAATATCTAAGCTCTTCAATAATTCACCAAAATTTTTTAGTAATTCAGAAATAATATCATAACACTACTGTAAAATAATTTTCAGAAAAAAAAAATAATTTTTCTGTAATTAAATTATAATTTTAAATGTGCTGAAAATTTTGAAAATCATAATAATTAGCCCGTTTATCCGAAAATTACTAATCTTATGTCCATTTCACATGAAATTTAATTCTCTACAACTTTCGAGTACAAAGTTTCTTCCAATTCTGCCTCTAATATAGAGAAACGGGCTTACTGAAAAGTTGGCCAGAAAATATTCTCCGGGCATCTTCTCCGGCGGAATAACAAGTTTTTCGGCGAGTTTCCGGGAATTTCTTGCCTAGATCTGTTTTTTTATATCTCACAGTGTCATACGTATGATTAAAATTTATAATGGAACCCATCATTATCATGTTCTTAAAGCACATACATAAACCACATAATCATATAATCTCCTTCATGATTTCTAGCCTTATTCCTCCGGACCCTTCATGGTATTCACAGCAACAAATCAACACCCACAGCAACACAAGCATATGAAACAACTATGATATTAACTAGGAGTTTTAAGGTTAGTAAACATTTTACCTCTTTTAAAATATTAGAGTTCTTGCTTGCTATGGAACTTGATTAAAGTTGATTGAAACTCCTTCTAGGCTGCTGTAACCCACCAGATTCGTCTCTCTATAACTCTCTAATAAGTTTGCTTAGTTGCTTGATATTATTCTTGGATGCTATTCTCCTTCTCTCTGGTGTCTCTTTCCTTCTTTATGTTCCGCTCACTTGTTTAGGAAATGAAATGGGAGGCACAAATTGGCTGCTTAAGGCTGAGTAATTCCTTCCCCCTCCGAATACACCCTCCTTTCCACAGCTTTAACCCTGATACTTGACCTCTATGTAAGAAGCTTTGCACAGCCCCTACAAGAGCCCTAGTGTTAGTCTACAATATCACATTACGAGCTACAACCCCGAACAGCTACACTACCCTCTTAGTGCTGTCAATTCCGTCCCTTTCTTGTCCCCTTGGCGTCCCAAATTAATAGTCCCAAGCTGAACAATTAGCCTAACATAAAACCCCAAAGTTTGGGCTGATTTATTTGGGTTATACATAGACAATTGACTACTTTAGTTTGGCTGAAACAACCCACATTTAACCCCAAGGGCTGCCGAATTGGGGTTAGGAGTATAAGGCTGGATCATTACATACACCCTTGATCAAAACTATGATATTTGGGCTGCTAAAATATTTACCCAAACATAATAAACTCTTGGGCCTTTCATAAATCTCATGGTTAGAATTATAACTAATTTGGGTATACAGCCAATCAGAGTTACCAAATGAATTGACACATAATTCATACTAATTTGATAATTAATAATTTGGATACAAATATCATTATCCAGCATTATTCCAAAATATATAAATTAAACTTAGTGTTTAATTAATTATCACCTTAACTTAGCCTTTTAAAGGCTCATTTTTAGGACATTAATTAAATAATCTAAATTTACCTAATACCCATGAAATTAATCAATTAATTCACATGGTTCTAAATTTTAAAACAGTGAGTTTCAGTATTTAATTAGCACACTTCATATCCTTGGGCTAATTTAATTTATTTCCATAAAATATAATCCGATAAATCCCAATTAGATCCCTTGGGCTTATTATGTAATAACTTCACCATAGTAATTAAAGCTTTGTAATTAGTTAATTATCACTAATAAAATACCTTAATTAAATATATCATTTAATTAAGTATTTTGTTATACCCACCTATAAGATCATCAATTTAAGTTTTTTAATAAATAACTCAAATTGATTAGCTACTCATGCAATTAAATGATTTAACTACCTATCAAAACCAATTATCAAATTGAACGTACAATTATATTATTGTATATTCTCATCTTATTCCATAATTAAATTACATACATAATAATTTAAATTTTTCCCACTGATTGCACAATAATTATTTAAGTAACATAATTATGACTATTGTCAATTAAAATTAGAATTTAGCTAGGTTGGGTTTATAAGTTCAAACCCCATAATTCATAACCCACAAGGTAAATTAATAACTTGAGTTTCAAAATAATTATCTCGCATTGTTCCAAAATAGCATAATTAATTTTTGGGCTTAATTAATTACGTCCCAAACTTGGCCTTTAAGGGCCCACAATTAAATTATTAATTTAAATAGCCTACATTTAGATCATAACTCATGAATTAAGTTAGATAAATTAATTCATGAAACCTTCTCTTTCGTTCCCTAATTAATTCAATTATTTGGATTAACTACGTACACATCTCCTTCTGTTCTTGATCACACGTAAATTTCACTATTTAAGCCATGTTGGCTTTCCTTTTTAAATTTTATTTAAATATACATTTATAAAAATTATACCTTCATCTTCTCACATCGCTAAAATAAACATTTAGTTCATATACCTCATTTAATTTAAATTAAATATTACACAAATTTTTCTGGTCATTACAAATGCAAGGATTCAAGTTAGTTATATACATAACTTAACTTTTATGTCGCATCTAAGGATTTAAATTATTAAATCACTTGACGTCCTTCCTCACTCCTTAATTAATTAACTTAACTGGATTAATTAGGCAACTCTTCACATCTTTCATAATTCATTTAATCACCTCTACACCTTTTCTATACTCTAAACTTAGGTTTTTAATTTTAAGCCTTTATTTTCTTTTAAAATTTTATTTAAAAGAAGTTTTGTCAATATTCGGGTTATCACATTCACCAATTCTTCTAAGAATTTCGTCCTCGAAATTACAGCACACATATTTCTACTTATTCCATTCACCAAAACTAGGTTTTATCTCAACCTTTAATTAATCATATTTGATTTTTTGTTTTACAAATCTCGTAAATATATAGGGTATTACAACTATAACTTGAGTTTTAGATTGGGTTGGTTAGCTACATATTTCAATTAGATGAAAATCAATAGTTGATAGCCTTGTATCGGTAGAATAATAATTTATCTCAAAATGGTTCTACTTGCAGAAAGATCCTTATAAGATGTGTCTCTATGAACCTACCTCTTCTTTAATTCCAATTGCGGTTCTTTGTTTCATACTAGTGAATTTGAACCTCAAACTTCCTTCATTTCAATATCATCAATTCAAATGCTACTTAGAAGATTTTTGGCATCTATGCATTTAATTTTTTATGACTCGAATAATCATTCTAGATGAACCTGTATATGCATTAAAATGAAGATGTTTGTTCTCCTTCAGCCATTTTCCTAGCTAATGATGATCAATTTTACTTATGCTTCTTACTCTCTATTATGATCTCAAACTCTTGCATATAATCCCTTCTTTTTCTTTTCTCTTCTTTATTCTCTTTTCTTGTTGGCTTGGTGGGTTGGTTTGTGTCGATCCAAAACGTCTGCTTATATTGCTGAAAAGACGACGAGCACTCTTTTTACATACAGAGAGAGTAGTTCCCAAAATTTTCACCAAGGGAATGGTATTCTTGTTTCTGGACATATGGAATATGTGTTCCCAAAATACTAGTGGTCCTTGAGTGTGTCTCTCCCTCATGCAGAGAAGATGCCAACTCAGTCCTTTCAAGGAGTACCTCTTTAAGTTAAAACATTTGCTCAACACATAATATATTACAAACTCATGTTTGTAATCAGTAAGGGATGTTTATCTTCCCAGGGCTAAAATGATTGGTTTTTTGTATCATAGCATCATAGTCAATGATTTTTTCTGGTACTTTCAGTTTATTACGACACTTATTGGGAGTTAAAGAAGAAGAAAGACAACAGAGGCGTGAAGAGATATTACCAACAAGGTGACATTCTTTTATCTTAGCATACACATTGACCTGAATTTTGATTAGTAGCTAGTGTGCAAAGTGAGATTTCATCATAGTATCACAGGCCTCAGCTATTGCAGCTGTTCATTGCTCAACTCTCACTTTTCTATATATTTTTTCCTGGTAATTCATGAGACTGAACTGCAACTACACATACTCTCATACTACCTCAGATTCATATATATATATATATATATATATATATATATATATATATATATATATATATCAATTCCAATCAAACACCAACTATTTCTTTTCTGCCAAACATTATCCTACAGTCTTATGGTGATTGGAATGCGCTTTCACTAAAATTTGACTTCTTGAAACCCAATGAGGAGTGGATGAATGGCAGAAGCCTTGAAGGAACATAAAAAATTGCTAGTACCAATCCTCACACTTAAGGCCAAGCTTACCTATTCCAAAAATTATTAGTTCATTAATTTTTTTTAGAAACTTATATCCTGAAAGCTTTTCTATCAAAGTTGAAATTTTCATTTATTGGGAATTTTTTGGCCATATTTGTTGTTTCTATTCATGCATTCCCAATTCATTTAAGCCTTGATTTTTTTTCCTTCAGGTTGGTAACCGGTCAAGTGAGTTTCATCAAGAGGTAAGAAGAGTGAGACGTGAAGGTTCATATTTGCACGAGGAGTTTATGCTAACTGGAGGGATAGATATGAAGGTTGTCTAATTTATGATCTTGTAGCTCCATCTATGGATTTATCTATTTCCCAAGTATTAGATAATGAAAGCATGTGTTATTCTTCTTTGCTCATCCCTAAAGTAGTAATTCTATTGCGTTGAATTCTTGAGAACATTTATGAATCAACAGCTGTTTTAGGTTGTTAAGAAAAAAATTCTGGTTTATTGTACTTTAAAGCAACGCATTATGTTTTACAAGCATACATTAATAGTGCACGCCATTGTGAATATATTGACAATCAAAACAAGTGGCAGCAATCCGTTCAGTGTTTGGTACTTATGTTTCTTATATCTGTCAGGTTTTATGAATTTTTATCTATGATGGTTATATGCTCTGCTCTCTTTTCTTGGTAAAGTTTAACCTAATTTACATTTTTTTTACATTCAACTTTGACAAAGATTGCCTGAAATTATCTTCATGTTATTGTAGGTTTATACAGTGGGCCCTAAATATGCACATGCGGAGACAAGGTGGAGGCAAGGAAGTCTCTTGTTGTTATGAGAAATCCAGATGGAAAAGAAGTAAATACTTTTTACATTTAAAATTAGTTTTCAAGATGTATCGAAAACACATTTTCATGTTTAAACTTTGCCAAGCAATGCACATGCTATTGAGTTTGAAGTGCATTTGAACTGCATCTGAGGTTTTTATCTTTGTCAGGTCAAATATCTTGCGCTACTCACTCCTACTGAGAAGCAGATGCCAAGGGATGTTTGCATTGCATTTAGTCAATCAGTAAGTAAGTTTTTTACCTTAAGATAATTCTGGTCATTGTTAAAGATGTCAACTTTATGCTAAATCTCGTATAATAGCTGTGGTCTCAAGTGTTAAAGGTTCATTACGATAATTGTCATTATTTATTTTTTCACTTCTGAAGTTATATTATCTAGAGTGCTATTTGTTGTGCCCTGCCCCTTTTGTTAATCTCATTCAGTCCCCCACCACTCTTCTTTTTCTTTGCATCATATGTGTTGTTTCTCTGCATTGGAAGAATTACTAATTACCTAGATGTGTAACTTTTTAATACAACAAGATTAAGCTATGTAACCTTGATTGTGCTCTCTCAGTTTCTTTTGTTTCCCATTCACTGTATTCAATTTTATTAGGTTAATTATTTGTGCTTGCATAAAGTTGGTTAATAGTTCTATGATATAAACATCATTGTCCAATGTCTTAGGATACTTACGGAGGTGGTTGAGCATTCATAGTAGCAGCAATGAGTCTACTTTGTATCCAAAGGAAAGAAGCGTCACCAATTTGAAATAGGTAAATATACAGTTTAAATCTGTTTACAGTTTTTTTAGTTTATTCTAGGCCTAGGAAAAGCTTGTCCAACCATATATTTTATATGTTTTAATTAGGTATGATCATGGGTGCAGCAGTCTCAACCGTTTATTATAACCTGATAAAGTGATTTTATATTAGTATGGATCGGATAGCTAGTTTAAAGACTTTGCTTTGCAGTGTTTGGCATTAAGCAATTTAAGAATGAGTATCAATTTACTTCTCAAATGATGGTTACCATATTGGTCATACTGTAGTCTTTTAAGTTAAACGAATATTTTGTTTTTGGGCTAATTTGCTTGTGTTTTCTTGTGCTTATTAGAAATCTAACTTAATCTGAAATTTTATTGAGATAATTTGAAAAATATTTTGTTTTTGGTTCTGTTTGGTTGACACAGCTCATACATACCCGGGTTTTTTCTCCATGGATGGTTATCTTGTCCTTAAGCAGATGCTTAAATTAGTCACATGAGGTGAAGTCTCACAGTTGTTCTATGGTTGAAGCCAGAAGCTTTAACTGGTTGATATCCATTTTCCTCGTCAGGAGCAAAATGGTGGGTAGATCCTCGGTTACATATGAAACCAATACCATGAATGATATTATCATTTCTCTTTTCGTAAATTGTGATGTATATGTTCGATTTTAAGAGTTGATTTGAACTTCTAGTTTGTAATATTTCATAGAATGTTAACATTAATTGTCACATACATAATTGATGTGTAATGATATTTGTAATAATATTATTCTGTTTTGATCAATGTTTTTAGACCCGAACAGATCATCGAATTGAAAAGGGTACCGGGTGAATGAATCACTGGTCCAACCAGTGGTCGAACCGTTATTGAACTGATGACGTAATAAATACCTAAAAATATATACTATTAATAATTAATACATTTTTAAAACATCTAATTTTTTGTAAGTTAAAATATAGTAAAATAATGTTATAATATTAGTAAAAATATCTAATTTTTAAAATAAAAATATTTTTGTACCAAGAAAAATTATTATAAAATACCTTAAAACCGGGTCAATTAACCAATTTTACTGGTTGAACCACCGGCTTGACCGATGGTCAACCGGGTTTTGACTAGGTCGGTGAAAACCAATTTTTTGAGCTAAATTCAACCGATGTGCCGACCGGTATTGATATTTTTTCTGATGGACTGCCTGGTTTAATAACCAAGGTTTTGATTATGTTTTATTTTATTAAGTTTTAGTATTAAAATTATTTGGATGTGAAAAATTTTAAAAACAAAAATTTGTGAAAAAAAATGTTTTTAATTCTGAGACGGATTTAGAGATTGAATTTGAAACTAATTTTATTTTCATTGCTAACGTTTGAGACGAAAATGAAATGTCAAAATATATTTTTCTCATGCCAAAACTTTTAGAGATAGAATTGAGACGACAATTTTTCGTCTCAAACTGTAAAAAAAAAATGGTGCTAATGTGTCTTGCCAAAATTGAAACCCATAAAAGTAGTTTCAAAATGTAGCTCCCCATAGGTCAAGTTGATAGGGAGAAATTGCATTTTGAGACAGAAATATTCAATTTCCAAATATTTTTTTAGACGAATTTTGAGAAGAGCAAAATTAGTGACACGACTTATTGACATGAATTTTGAGACGAATAAAATCCTTCTCAAATTAACTTTTGAGATGGATTCTGTTAGTTCCCGTGGACACAATAATGATATAGAAGGGGGGGGGGGTTGAATGGATCATTAAAACTTTTTCCATTTATAAAAAAAGCATATTAGTTATAAATGATGGGATCAATTCAAGCACAACGGATTATATTTTTAAAAACCCCTTAAAGATATATGAGTCAGTTTTCAATAGTGTGTTAATCTACAGTATGGGTGATAACAGATTTAACAGTTATAGTGCAAAAGTGTAAAAGACATAAAGTAAATGACACAAGAGATTTAAGTGGTTCGGAGATTGAACAACTCCTACTCCACTCTTCTACTTTGACAAGTAGGAAATTCATTAAGGTTTAGTCCTCCGGACTAGGACACTCTTGCCCTCATCAAATCCAACAGACTTGGTTTCTTCAGTCACATTAAGACTAGGACACTCTTGCCCTCATCAAAGCCAGCAGCTTTGGGACTGTAGACTAAGCCAAGCAGACTTAGAATCTCTTGTACCCTTCGGTACTCAACAAGTCCAGCAGACTTGATTTCTTTAGTTCTCTATGTCGAGAAACTATGACCCTCATTAAGTCCAGCAGACTTGAGTTGTTTGTTTGTTGGGTTGTGCTGCTAAGTAGAACATTTGCTCTTCTTCATCTTTAGGTACTTAGCAGCTGCTTGTGATCAACCTTTGAATGCTGCTGATATTTGTCGTTGATGTTCCTATTCTTTCTGTATTCAGCAACTACCCATGATCACCCGAAATGTACTGCTGAGTTCTTTCAATAAGCTTTTTGCTCAGCAGTTGTGTTGAACACTTAGCTTGTATTTCACACAGAATTCCATTCTGTATTCTTCTTTTCTCAAAGTGTTCTTGGCTTCTTTGATCATTCGATTCTTAGCTCATATGCCAGCCCTTCGGCATTTTTCGTTTTTGTCTTGGTGAAGCTTCTCAACCTTTCGGTCGTGTATGTATTGTTCTTGCTTGTTCACCCCACTTTTTCTTTTTCCTGATTTGCTCTTTTTGTAGATCTTTGAATTATCTTTCAGTTACAGATCTCCCTGATACAAATCTTTCTGTAGCAAATCCTTCCGTTGAAGCATTTTTAGTTTCAGACTTCTTTATGAATACTTTATTCATTTAGTCAGAGTGTTAGTGCTCTGCAGATTCAGACTTGTTGACTTGTCTTCTTTAACCCTGGAGAGAGATGTCAGTCTTGGGTTCTTCCCAGTCTTCATAGAGTGGACAGGTCTTTTGGTAGAATATGATCGTTGAGACACAGTCTACTGATTTCTTGAGCCTGATGCATGATACTAGAAGTCTTTGCTCTGACACTCAGCACGCATAAGTCAGTATTCTGACATTTCTGACTTCTTCTATAGCAGATGCCATAGAAGTGTTGACGTGGATGTTTCTGAAGTAATTAACAACTCATTTTGAGATTACTGACTTAAGTGCTTAGATGTCTTCAATCCTAGTTGGCACTTAAGTACTCGACGATTAATCCAGTTGTAGCTACTTGCTTCTGATCGTTGAGTCATCTGCTGGTTCTGCTATGTAGCTCTACGATCTTGTCTGTCGTAGGCTTCTGATCGTTGAGTCATTTGTTGGTTCTGCTATGTAGCTCTACGAACTTGTCTGTCGTAGGCTTCTGTGTAGATCAGAGAGTGATTGACTTTATTAACTCTACGATTTTATCCGAGCCTTGCAGGCCTGACGATATGCTTCTCATGCTTCGTGATCTTCATTGTGCTTTATGTATATAGAACATAAGTCTATGATCTGGTTTAAGCTTTAACAGATGATTTTTTATCATAGAGGATTGCTCTATGAACTTCAAGCTTGCTCTAACTGCTTGGTTCTATATGTCATGGAGGACTGCTCTATGATCCTTTAGGTGCCAGATCTTTATTGTAGATGATTGCTCTACGAACTTTTAGTTGCATTTTCTGCTGTATAATCAAATGTTGTTTATGACAGGTAGCATTTGAATATCTTCAGCTTGATTGCTTTGAACGTTGTACATCTGAACTTGCTTTATCATTTTACGACTTAGCTTTGCAAAATTTCGATCTGACTTGTGGTGTAAGTCGTAGTGCAATCGTAGAGTTATGATTTGAACTGCTCTATGATATCAGTCCAGACTAGATGCTGTAGATGTACGAGATTTTCATTCAGTTTGTTTAACAGCTCAAGGACAGCCTACTGAATAATCTTTATGAGGATTGTTGTCATGATTCTGAATACTCATGTAAAGGTTGCTCTTTGATTCTGCTTGGTTCGTAGACAAGATTAGGAGAATCGTAGAATGACTGTCTATACGGACTCTACGATCCCGAGAGTTAGCCCTACGATGCTGAGACAACTCTACGATCTGCCGAGAGGACTCTTCAATTTTTCGAGCCTTATTCTGCGTTTACCAGGCAGACTCTACGATCTTCCTAGGAGACTCTACGATCTTCCTTTGAGTGATTTCATAAGACTTCTATCTGAATGACACTTCACTTCTCAATCAGTCTTTGCTGATGGAGTTGGTGCTTGGATCTTCTGTTTGCTTGTCGGTCATTCAGGGTCTTCATACTGATTATCTTTAAGTAGACACTCTATGATTCTGCTTTGGAAATGTGAGCGTATGACTGGCTATGCTGATGGCTTGCAGACTCTACGATCGTGAGTGTAGTCTGCGATTCTTGCTTTAACTCTCTTGCCAGACTGTTGTTCTTTTCGGTCGATCAGGCCTATCTATTACAATTTAAGATCAACCTAACAAGTTTGATCTTTCTATATATATAGTCCTTGTACATAGTGATCTTTTGAAGGACTATACAATGCTATTATCTCATATGAGATCAACTTAACAAATTTGACCTCGTCAATCTAAGTCCTTAGAACATAATTTTTATTAACTATTAAGGACTTTACATCTTTCATTAATGCAGACATGTTTGCATATTGATTCATTTATCTTTTAAAACACATCATCAAATCTTATAATAGAGAAATAACATTCACATACATATTCCAAATAATCTCCCCCTATTTGATGATGACAAAACAACAATACTAGATGCTTATGCATTTGATGAATGAATCTTAAGATACAATGAACTACTGTATTACTAGAGCAGAAAATGTGAATGTCATTGATGAAAGCTTAAATACAGATTACACGATATCCTAAATACTGGATCCAGATCATACTAGTTCAGTTTGAGATGTACCTTCCTTTGTACTTGTAAGTCTTCTATATGATTTTCATGTTATTACTGCTCATGACTTCATGTCTCCCCCTCAGCGGAAGACTCCTGGCTCATGTCTTCTTCTGGCTCCCCCTCAGTTCTTGCTTTCATGGCTTTATCTCCTTGTTCTCTTTTCTGCTTCTTCTTGCTCTTCCCCTTCAGCTTCATTCGTCTCTGCTTGATCCTCTTTCTCTTTTTCTCCCCCTTTTTGTCATCAATTATCTGGGAGAGCTACTGGATATTTACCATGAGTTGCTCGATCAGGTAGGATGTGTTCCCAACTTCAATCTTAACGTCCTGCTGAGTGAGCTCTATAGTCTGAGACAGAGATTGGTTTAAATTTTCTATTTTCTCAGAAAGAGATGCAATAGATTCTTCATTGTTCTTCCGAAGTTTCAGAATTTCTTTCTGTTGATTTTCTAAGGACTTCTGATATGTCTGATCTTGTTGAAGGAGCTTGAAAGATATGTCTAAAAAGGATGCTTGCATTTCCTTGTGGAATTCTTCTGCTCCAGAGATAGCCTTTGCTGTAGTAGAAGTCTTGAAGATGTTCTCAAGTGAAAGTAGTATGCCCTCAAGCCAATCACATTTGATGTGATAAGCATATACTTTGTAATCTTGTTCGTTTATTAATAAAAGAATCAAGGCATTTCTTTATTCATGATTAATTACTTGAATTAATCAAATGGATAAACCCATAGTTTTTGAGCAATGCTTTTAGAACCATGATGAGGATCATGCTAATGAGATCTAATTTCAAGATAGCTCAAAACTAAAATTGTTCCTAATCGTTGGATCACTAAAAGGGGATTAGTAGATCCGGATAGATTGGTACATACTATGCTTGCCCTTATGAAGAGGATGATTGATCTCATAATCATTTGTGTAGAGACACCAAAGCAAGTATGTAGGTGCTTATTAGAGAATAAGTTCACTGAACGTGACTCGCTCAAGGAACACCTAATGGAGTCTTACTTGCCTGTCAATAGGAGTTCCTTTTGTGATAGTAGTACAAGTGATCCTTGGACTTGAGATCATCATAGTATCTTGTGTACGATGAATTATGTTTTGAGATATTCCTTAAAACCTTTAGGGTGTATCAAAGGGTATGATCGGATATAATAAGTCATACATGGAGATAGGTGAATGATCAACAAAGAATCTACCACTTCTAGTAAAAGAAGAGAATGTCATATGCGATTCGATAAATGACAACTCAGTAGTCCTTGGCCAAGGCAGAATGAAAATTAGAAAGTAGTTTCTAATTTACATTAATTAGAGTTATTCATTTAAGGATCGAAATGCATATAATCAAATAAAATAAGACTTGACAGTTATACCATGTCTTATATTTGATTGGGACGTTGTGAGGTAGAATGATTGAATTGTACGGTAACTATTTGCTGAATAGGTTCTTTTGTGATTAAATGTTGAAATCTATATTATCTGGAAAGTCGTTGATCGCTAAGGGGGCTTACCCTTATTATGGAATAAATATTATTTATTTAAATGAATTAAATAGTTTAATTTATTTAATAAATAAGATTAGAATAGTTCTAATTAATTTATTCTATAACCGGTTTAATATGGAGAACCTAAAGGGTCACACCGCAAAAGGAAAATAATTATTTAAGAAGTAAATGGCATAATTGTAATAATGAATTAAGTATATTTAATTTATACTATGTTGATAGAATAAATTAAATAGCTTAATATTTATTATTTAGTATTTTGGAAATACTAATTATAAATTAATAAGAGGAGTCTTATTATTATTATTACTATTATTATTATTATTTAGTTCCTAAATGGTTTAGGAATTAATTAATAAGAGTACTCTCATAATTGATAATTAAGTTCCTAAATAGTTTAGGAATTATAATTATTATATTAAATTAATTAAGATCCTAATTAGATTAGGAGTTTAATTAAAAATCATATTCCTAAAGGTGTTAGGAGGGTTTACCAAGTCTATAAATAAGAGAAGTCTTATTATGGATTAAGGTTACACACATACACTTCCATAAGTTTTGGGAGAGTACTCACATATTCTCTAGAGAGAGAAAACTAGGGTTTGCCATCACCCACTTCTTGGATTATTGTTATTCCTTGGTGGATCACCTCTAGAAGCCAAACACTTGGGTGGCTAACATTGATCATTGGAATCCAATCGGTGAAATTCAAGAAGAACTCGAAGAATTTGTAGGTGAACTTGTACCCGTTGAAGATTTGAGTTCTACAAGGGTAATTCTCTAACTTCTTTATTAATTAATAATTGCGCATAAAGGTCGATCCTGGATTATGATTTGTAAATTTTAAATTTGATTTTACCATGCTTCCGCTATTTTATGCAATTTGATTGCGTATATGATTTTTACAAACCAACAGTGGCATCAAGAGCCAGGTTTATGCGAATTATTAATTGTTTTAATTTTATATATGTATGGGTATGTGTTTAGAACAATTTATTGGGCATAATTTGTTGTATAAAATTATTAATTTTTATTATTAAAAGGCATCGGATTAATTACCGAATCAAATTTTTCGGTAATGCAAAAAGGGTGCCTCACTGTTTCGGATATATATAATATATATATAAAGCAAGAGTTGCTGCACGGTTTTTGGTTTGTCCCGAAATTGTGTCATGAATGGTATTCAATGAAGCATATATATAAATCCACGGTTTTCGGATCAAAAGCAGCCATGTTTTGCTTCATTGTTCCCTTTTTTCGGTAATACAAAACAGACCACTGTTTTCGGCAATTTGGTGATTCACTTGTCCCGAATTTAGTGTCGCAGCATGAAAAGCAGCAGCCCTTGTTTTTCGGATTATATATATATATAGATATATATGATATGTACTGTTTCGGCAAAATGGATTCAATTAAAGCAGCAATGGACACGGAATTGGATTTATATATATATATACATAGCAGCAATGCCACGGTTTTATATTACAACCGAGTATTATATATATATATATACTGCTACCGAGTACAATATATATATTATTAATATATATGATATATTTATAATATATATATTAATTATCCAAATAGTTTGGTAATTTTGTACAGATTTTAAAATTTCAAAATAAAAGAGTTTATTTTGGGTAATTTTAAAATAATAAAAATAAAAAGTTTATTTTTAAATAATTTTATAATTAAAATAAAAGGTTTATTTTAAACATGAAATTGGATTTCATGCAACTTTAAATTGCCCATTAAATGATATCAATACATATATGAAATGTTTTATTTAATTCATGCGATGAATATTATTTATTGATATATATGATAATAAATGGGATTGATTATGGACTATTGACCAATGTGATTGGTTTTAATTTTAAATGGATGCATGAATGATTGGGTTTTATAAATGGGGTCTGCGTACCTCGTCTTTCTAATTTTTCTTATGTATAATTCTATCTCCCTCCTATGTACTTCCCCTTGACTGTTGATCAAGGTTTCTTATTTATTGTAAATAGTTTTGTAATAGGATTAGTTAGAATTATTTTGAAGAATTGGAGCCAAGGAGCAAGGAGCGCATGAAGACCCGTTTGTAATGGAGCCCGAATTTAAATGTAATAGTTACATATAATTTAATTTATTCTTGCACCCTAGGTTTGACCTTTTGGTTCACTTGGTGGCTCTAGTGAACCAAACTAGAATAAAAGTTCATAATCAATCCAAGTAGAATATAGTATTCTATATGTGCATGTTAATTATATATATATATATATATTATATATTATCCAAACATGTTTCGCATGTTAAATAATATGACGCGTATTTTATATATATATGTGCATGCGCGCTAAACAAGATGAGACAATTAATATTAACAAACCCCTCATGATGTAGAATAAATATTATTTATAAAATGAATTAAAATGTTTAATTCATGAATTAAAAGGAGTTTAATTCAATTAAATAAAATTAGAATTGTTCTAATTTATTTATTCTACTACTAAAATATTATGTTGTAACGTTCAAAGATATTTGGAATATCGAACGTTGCCTTCTAGCATGATAAAACGATAGAGTATCAAATAATCAAATAATCAATATACGTTTGTTGTGCACACACAAGGCTTATATCGATCATTTGAGATATTGTTTTTATCACATTTGATGCTTATAAGGAATTGAACATTACTGTTTTGTTGTGCACACACAAGGGCAGTATTTTTCTCTTCACTTATATGGAAGTGCTAGGTCTGACTTAACTTAGATAATTTTGATTTGGATGTGCACACACATGATCATAATAATCTAAGAGGAAAAATACAAGGAGTTACATGTTGATGTAATTGACAAGGAGTTGTCTACCTATTGAATAAACTATAATTTGTTGTGCACACACAATGTTATACTTATGTCAATAGGATCCTTATTCTCACTAGCAAATTTTTAATTAGATTTGCCGAACTATATAAGAAGAGGGTAATATAGTTTGATGAAAATAGTGGGAGACACCGTTTTAAATAAAGACCTAATTAACTTGGTGATTAATAAAATGAATGCATGTTAATGTTGTTATTAATTCACTTAAAGAATATTGCTATGTTTAATTCACTAACACTGCATAGCATATTAGATGCTAACAATTAATCGAATCGAATTGTTCGGACTGATTAAACAAATTTGAGAAAAGTTCTCAATGCTGAAAAGCTAGCAAATATCCTTAATTTGCCTATTCTTGCAAACGTTGTAGACTAAGCCTCTGAGGAAGAGATTGCTATTTTATTAAATGGCAAGATGATGCAAAGGTGGCTCAATGCATCATGCTCGCATCCATAAGTATCGAGTTACAGCGTCAACACGAGAAAATAGATGCACCTACTATATTGTTGCACATTCAATAGTTGTTTGGTGAGTAAAGTAGGTTAACTAGATATAAGATATCTAATGAGCTCTTCCAATCTATAATAACCAATGGCACTACAGTAAAGACACGTATCCTAAAGATGATTAATTCGATTGATCAATTAGGACACCTAGGTTTTGTCAAAGATGGAGAGTTGAGTCAAGATTCGATCTTGCAGTCACTCGCTGACTCCCTTTCATAAATTGTTGTGAACTTTAACATTAATAAACTTGAAGTCAGTTTACCTGATTTGCTTAAATATGTTAAATAAGTTGAGAGTCACTTTCCTTCCAAGAAAGACCAAGTCTTACTAGTAGATGAATCTTCTAAGTTGAAGAAGATGGCCAAAGGTGTTTCTGAGGAGTCAGAAAAGATAGAAGGCAAAAGAAAGGCTAAACAAAGGACATAAATAAAAGTGATCCCGAGGGCAAAGGAGTTTGCTTTCATTGCGATAAGCTGGGACACTGGAAGAGGAACTGCAAGGTGTATCTTGCAGTAGTTAAGCAGAAGAAGCTTAGTGAAGCTTCAACTGCAGATATAGATTTGTTCATAATAAAATAGAACTTTCTATAAGTCAAGTTCTACTTGGGTATTAGATACCGGCTGATGGTCTTGAATATGCAAACCGTTGCAGAGACTAGGAAGAAGTAGAAAGCTGAACTAAAGATAAGTAATCCTATGGGTGGGGAATGTAGCAAAGGTTGCTGCATTAGCCATGGAAACTTATAGTTTAGCACTGCCTACGGGCAAGCCTATTAAGTTAGTAAGTTGTTACTGTGTTTCAGTTCTTAGAAACATTATTTCAGTTCCATGTGATGACAAGGAAGGGTTTTGACATTATAATAATGAACAATCATTGTTCTGTTTATAATGATAATGTTTTATTTAGAACTGGTTGATTACTTAATGGACTTTGTATACTTGACTTACATGAAAATATTTCAAAAATTGAACAAACTAAAGGCAAAGAGATGATATGGATCATACCTTCATGCAATACTGTTAACTCGGTCATGTTAATGAAACAAGACTAAACAAGTTGTATAAAGATAGGTTTTTAGAGCCTTTTGATTATGAATCAAATACAACTTGTGAATCTTGTATCATGGAAAAGATGACTAAATCTTCATTTAGTGAACATGGAGAGCGAGTTACGGAGTTGTTAGAGATGGTACACACAGTCGTGTGTGGGACCTATGACAACAAATGCAAGAGGAGGGTATTCATTCATTACTTTCACTGATGATTCTAGATTTCGATATATGTATTTGATGAAATACAAATCCGAATCGTTTGAAACGTTCAAAGAATTCAAAAAGTGAAGTATAGAAACTAAAGGCCAAAAGTATTAAAGTTCTTCGATTAGATCGAGAAGGGAATACTTAAGCAATAAGTTTCTAGATCATCTTAAGCGAAATGGTATTATCTCACAATGGACATGGTGATGATCCATGATGAGTTATACCAATCTTCCAGTATCCTTCTAGGGTTATACCTTAGAAACGATCGCATATCTGCTAAATCAGATACCTTCTTATTTCCTCCTCAAGACTTCATATGAGTCATGGATAGGGAGAAACCAAGTCTTAAGTATGTTAAGATTTGGATTGTTCAGCTTATGTTAAAAAAGTTTGACAGTGATAAGCTTGGGACAAGATCCGATAAGTGGAAACTTGTGGGATATCCTAAAGAAAGTTTAGGGTATCACTTCTATAATCCAACTAACTAAAAGGTGTTTGTTGAAACACGCTGCCTTATAGGAAAAGAAGTTTTTCCTTAAAGGGTTAGTGGGAGTAAAATAGATTTTGAAGAAGTTCAAGAACCACACAACAGTACAGATCAAGTGAAGGAATATATATAAGTAAATAAACCTATTGTACCACAACCAAGTCGTAAATCTGGTTTAGTACCGAAGATACCTGAATGGTATGGATTCATTATAGATGATGATGATGAGGTACGCATCATAGTGGATGATGATCCAGTAAAATACGATGAGGTATGAGTATTAGATACTCAAGAGAAATGGCTGCTGATCATAAAATCTGAAATGGGTCTTTGGAGAAAGACTAAAGCAGATGGCAAGGTAGAGACCTATAAGACCTAACTAGTGGTAAAACGATTTCAAACAAGGTCAATGAGTTGACTAAAATGAAATTTTTCACTAGTGAAAATGCATATATCAATTCGGATTTTATTTGCAATTGTAGCTTACTATACAAAAGGATGTATGTATGATACAACCAAGATGATTTATCTCTATATAGATGGAGTAAATCAAGTATGTAAATTACAACGATCAAATTATGAATTGGAGCAAATTTCTCAAAGATGGAACATCCGTTTTGATGAGATAATCAAAAGTGTTTGATTATATCAAAGATGATAATGAACCAAGTGTGTAAAAAGGTTAGTGGGAGCACTGTGACATTCCAAGTATTATATGTTGATATAATATTGATAAGGAATGACATACCGATGCTACAATCAGTAAAGATGTGGTTGTCTAAACACTTCTCCGTGAAGGACTTGGGAGAAACATCCTATATTTTGGGGATAAAGATCTATAAAGATAGGTCTAAAAGGATGCTTGGCTTGTCCCAAGGAACGTACATTGATTCTATGCTAAAGAAGTTTAGCATGAAAGATTCTAAGAAATGGCTCATGCTGATGGGTCCTGGAATACATCTCTCAAAGAAGCAGGTTCCAAAGACACCTGAAGAGAGAGACCGTATAAGTAAGACTCCTTATGCCTCAGCAATAGGATCTATCATGTACGGGATGATATGTACTTGACCTGATATTGCTTATGCATGATAAGCAGATATCAGTTCATTTCTCGAAAAGAATATTAGAAAAGAATTTCTAATGATGAGTCTGATATAAAAACTAGAGGGCTTAACAAACTCAAGTTTGTTCAGACTAACCAAGATAACAACATATCCATTTCAGGTAATATGATTACCTTGAACGGTACTGTAGTGAGTTGGAAAAGTTCCAAACAGCAAGGAGTTGCTGAATTAGTGACAAAGACATAGTAAATAACTATAAGTGAAGCTGCAAAGGTATTTGTTTGGTACAACAAGTTCATTACAGAACTTATAATGGTTCTTAGTATTAAAGGAGTTTAATTTGCCAAAGAACCTAGGTCTCATCTGAAATCCAAACATATGTTGCAGCACTTTCATATGATTAGATGAATCATTGAAAAGGAGACGACACCATAAAGATGGCAAGCTCTTAGAACAACATTACAGATCCATTAACTAAAGCATTTACTAAGCAATTTGTACGCCACTTAGAGAAGAATGGTATAGGGATACCAAAAGGCGATTGGCTTTAGTGCAAGTGGGAGATTGAAAGTAGTATGCCCTCAAGCCAATCACATTTGATGTGATAAGCATATACTTTGTAATCTTGTTCGTTTATTAATAAAAGAATCAAGGCATTTCTTTATTCATGATTAATTACTTGAATTAATCAAATGGATAAACCCATAGTTTTCGAGCAATGCTTTTAGAACCATGATGAGGATCATGCTAATGAGATCTAAATTCAAGATAGCTCAAAACTAAAATTGTTCCTAATCGTTGGATCACTAAAAGGGGATTAGTAGATCCGGATGGATTGGTACATACTATGCTTGCTCTTATGAAGAGGATGATTAATCTCATAATCATTTGTGTAGAGACACCAAAGCAAGTATGTAGGTGCTTATTAGAGAATAAGTTCACTGAACGTGACTCGCTCAAGGAACACCTAATTGAGTCTTACTTGCCTGTCAATAGGAGTTCCTTTTGTGATAGTAGTACAAGTGATCCTTGGACTTGAGATCATCATAGTATCTTGTGTACGATGAATTATGTTTTGAGATATTCCTTAAAACCTTTAGGGTGTATCAAAGGGTATGATGGGATATAATAAGTCATACATGGAGATAGGTGAATGATCAACAAAGAATCTACCACTTCTAGTAAAAGAAGAGAATGTCCTATGCGATTCGATAAATGACAACTCAGTAGTCCTTGGCCAAGGCAGAATGAAAATTAGAAAGTAGTTTCTAATTTACATTAATTAGAGTTATTCATTTAAGGATCGAAATGCATATAATCAAATAAAATAAGACTTGACAGTTATACCATGTCTTATATTTGATTGGGACGTTGTGAGGTAGAAGGATTGAATTGTACGGTAACTATTTGCTGAATAGGTTCTTTTGTGATTAAATGTTGAAATCTATATTATCTGGAAAGTCGTTGATCGCTAAGGGGGCTTACCCTTATTATGGAATAAATATTATTTATTTAAATGAATTAAATAGTTTAATTTATTTAATAAATAAGATTAGAATAGTTCTAATTAATTTATTCTATAACTGTTTAATATGAAGAACCTAAAGGGTCACACCGCAAAAGGAAAATAATTATTTAAGAAGTAAATGGCATAATTGTAATAATGAATTAAGTATATTTAATTTATACTATGTTGATAGAATAAATTAAATAGCTTAATATTTATTATTTAGTATTTTGGAAATACTAATTATAAATTAATAAGAGGAGTCTTATTATTATTATTACTATTATTATTATTATTTAGTTCCTAAATGGTTTAGGAATTAATTAATAAGAGTACTCTCATAATTGATAATTAAGTTCCTAAATAGTTTAGGAATTATAATTATTATATTAAATTAATTAAGATCCTAATTAGATTAGGAGTTTAATTAAAAACCCTATTCCTAAAGGTGTTAGGAGGGTTTACGAAGTCTTTAAATAAGAGAAGTCTTATTATGGATTAAGGTTACACACATACACTTCCATAAGTTTTGGGAGAGTACTCACATATTCTCTAGAGAGAGAAAACTAGGGTTTGCCATCACCCACTTCTTGGATTATTGTTATTCCTTGGTGGATCACCTCTAGAGGCCAAACACTTGGGTGCCTAACATTGATCATTGGAATCCAATCGGTGAAATTCGTGGAGAACTCGAAGAATTTGGAGGTGAACTTGTACCCGTTGAAGATTTGAGTTCTACAAGGGTAATTCTCTAACTTCTTTATTAATTAATAATTGCGCATAAAGGTCGATCCTGGATTATGGTTTGTAAATTTTAAATTTGATTTTACCATGCTTCCGCTATTTTATGCAATTTGATTGCGTCTATGATTTTTACAAACCAACATCAGGAGCAGTGATTGTATCAAAGAAATCATTGTTCGATGAAGAAGGAACATCAGAGGGTATATTAGTGGGAATACTTGGCAGAGACTGGTTTGTTGCAGTCGTAGAGTCAGGATGCTTTACGACTATTGACTCCACGAGTCTATTTTTCTTCTGACCTTCATCTTGATTTACCAACAGTAAATAAGGAATGAATATACTTTCTGCATGGCGATAGACTTTGTAATGTTGACGATGTTTGATCAGCAGATTTGGAAAGGATTGAACTCTCGGGAAGTTTTGAGAAACCAACTTTAGATTGGGAAAGAATGAATAACACCAACTGATGAAGCTCGTATCTCTGAAATAGATAGCTTTTAACCATGGCATCCAAGGGTAGAACCTTCTTAACTCCTGACCCTTATGGTCATATAAAACTGTAGTTCGATCGAGCTCAATGTCTTGAAACTTGCTCAGTAAATCTTCCATGGTTATTGAAGTTACTTTGATTTGACTATTGCCGTGATCAATCCATTTGTTTGGCAACATAGCCCCTGGCTTTTCAACTGCTTCCAGTATAATCCTCATTCGAATACTTGATGATTCGGCTGCTGAAACATGATGATCAAGATTTTCTGACTCAGCATTTTTAGAGCTAGAGTCTTTTTGAACTCTAACTTCGAATGTTGCTTCCTTTCCTTTACCTTTGTCAGAGTCTTTAGCTTTAGAAACTGATTCCTTTGAAGCTTTGACCGGTTCAGCAGCCGTATCTTCTAACTGTTCTTTATTTCTCAATGTTTCACTGACATCGTCTTCTCTTAATTCAACAACTGTTTCTTCAGTAAACATTTCTTCACTTCCAGATTTTAACTCACTTGGAGTCATATCTTCTTCAACAGGTACCTCCTCACTTTCATCACTGAGATTAATGAAGTTAGGCGAAACATCTCCTGCATTTTTATTCCCTGGGAATTTCATCATTTCTTGAAGACGAGCGCTTTGTCTTTTTGCTGGCTTGATCTTCTCAGCTTTCTTGAGGGATGATTTTGGTGGAATGAATCCAAATGATAGAGACTCGTCAGATGAATCATCTTTACTTGAACATGCTTTCCTTTTTCCTTTGCTTTCCTTTGAATCTTTCTTGCTGCTGCTAGTCATTCTTAACCTCTTATTTTCCATGGGATTCTTCTTCCAGCTGTCAAACAGTTTAGGAGACAAAACCTTGTGGACATTCAAAGCCTCTCCCTCATCATCCCTAATTTTATTTTGCAGTTTCCGCTTCAAGAAGATGCTCAAAAATCTTCCATAGAATACTTTTGTGATTGGCTTCCCTGGAGCCTTTATTTTCTCAACCTCCTTGACTAACCAGTCATATAGCATCGCACCAAAGTTTATGTTCTTTTTCATGACAATGGCAGACATGATTCTTAGTTGAGGATCACTTACAGTGTCATGAGCGGTGTCTTTGCATAAGATACATTTGCCTACTATCTCTGCCAGGAACTAGAACTCTTCTGGAAACTCCTTTTTCTTCATACCCTTGAGTTGTGGATTCTTCACATACCCCATCAACCTCATTCCTTCAACTGTATCTATTTTTTCGAGAGATGATGAATCTTTAATGGTGATTCCCAGACATTTGTTGATTTCGGTATCATCTATCTTGAGTTTGTCTCCTCTAACTTTTGAAACCAACTCATCATCGTTTACTACTGCGTTCTGATAGAACTCTTTTACCATAACAGAGTAGACCTTGGTGTTTGCTGCCAAACATTCTGAAAACCCAGCTTCCTACACTATTGTAAGAATATCCTTGAATTTCTTTTCGGAGGACTCAAACTTATCAAAGCCGAGTTGGATGCCGGAAACAACTTTACAGTTTTCCATATCAATGATTTTGTAAATTGGGTGTTTGGTCAAATGAAGGTTTCAGTGAGTAATTGGGGTGTGATCGAGATGTATATAGATTTCTGGTACCTTTTGTGTATAGGGTTTGAAGAGTTTCTGGGTTTCAACAATGGTTTTGGTATATGATGAGTTTATACGGTTTAGAGAAATGGAAACTGATAACTGATGGGAAAGGACAATCGTCAATTTGAAATTTCTTTGCTTATATCATTTCCCTCGTAAGTTTGTAGAAGACACGTGTCGGATATTCATTTGCAGGATGTGGTCTTTATTTTTGCATTTATCATAACTGATGCATAACTAACCCACTTGAGTTTGGAGAGCGTGAACACTACTTCCCTATTTGACAGACACCTTGATCAGTTCGTAGAGTGACTTGCTTTTCACTCTACGATTATCAAAAAAAACTTTGGTCAATAGCGAATTCTAATGATTGAGATTTCTTTACCCAGTTCTCTTCTCCTGTTCAAATGGCAGGTGGATCATTCCTTGATGAAAGTCGACTTTGGTTTGAGAAAATTTCTTTTTCCTTTTACATCGGGAGCTCAGAAGGAAAACAGGTGATGTAACATTCAGTCTTTTAACAGAGTTAAGGAATCTCAGAGAGGGCATGCCTCTTAGTCTGAAACTTAGGGCTTGGTTTGTCTCTGAGGCGCTTTATCTGAGGAAAGACTGCTTTGGTATGGAAGAGGGAATGTTAATCTCTGTATGACATGAACTGTGAGCAGGTAATTGGCTGTAATAGGTTCAAGGGAAGGATGGTTTATGGGGAGTGTGGTTGTAAACATATTTTGTTCTACGATCTAGTTGTTGATCGTAGTGACTCTAAAATTTGGAGCAATATGGCTGATCTGGTTTTCAATCGTAGAGTTTAGAGACTCTACGATTTGGGGATGAAGATTTAATGTGTTTTGATAACTTCTTCACTTGTTTCTGATTATTGCTCCCCTATGGTCAATGCTTTCATTTCTGAGGTAGATGGTCTTCTAGTGAACATCCATTTTTGGTTAGTAGAGTACCTTCCTTAGTACTGTCTGCTCTACGATTCTCTGACTAGTGCTGCGATCGTAGAGTTGGTCTGACCTTGTTAGGCTTTGCCCTGTGTATTGCTAAGCTTGATGTAATGTTGCTCCCCCACACCTGTTACTGCCACCTTATGATTGGATTCTCCATCAATGAATTATGAATTGTTCTCTTCAAAATTTGGCTTTTCTAAAATCCCTTTTTCTGACATTATGATCGTAGGCTTTGCATTCTCAGCTTTCTTTGATACTAGAGTTGACTCGCATTTTAAAGAGAACCTTGCCCTTGCATTCCTCTTTAAGTGGTCTTTGGATCAGTCAAGACACCTACAGGTTAAATTTTCTAATTTGGTACCCACACTTATTTGGGTCCTGAGAGGTTAGTAATTTTAAGTACCTAACATTATTATATTTTGAAATCTCAATGTGCATAGTAGTGAATTAATGATGACAGTTATTTTATGCTAAATGAGTATGTGTGTGAGAGGTTTAAGATTGATAAATCACTTTTCATGAGATACTGAGTTTTTGAACTTTAGTGGAGTGATGATCAGTTCTATGTATTGTGCTTCAATGGCTCGTAAAGTTGATCAGTCTCTACGATCCTTTAGAGTGCAACGATAGATATGACCATACTCTACGATTTATCAAGAACTCAGATTAAAACAAAATCGAAAGTAACTCAGAAGAGAGTTAAGGTAGGATAAATACCAATCAAGGCTACCTCTTTGGATTTTGAGAGAAACAGAGTTAATGTAAGGAAGTGAGTATTGCTAAAGATAAATCTTCAAGATTTCCTCAATTATAGAAGGTTAAATTCAATCTCAACACTAATTTTTTTCTTTATCAATTGAAAGAGCTCTCATATGAGTACAAGTAATATTTGATAAATGATATGTCATGGTTTAACGAGAGTATTTTAGGAGGATAATGATTCCTTTACAAGATCCTTAGAAATGAGGATAAATAATATAAATAACTTTGTTATGCAATACAATAATTGATAATTTCAGTACTTGGAGGAGATAGAATAAAATACCTCACTGTTGTCAATCACTTGACAAATAGTGGTTCTGATATTTGATGAAGCATAGCTGTTATTGCAATGATTTGCAGTCCTTCCGGTTTTTTATTTGAGACACCATAAATTTCTTCATATAGCTGCATAAATTGATGCATCGACCAAAAACCTTTGTGCTGTGGACAGAATACTTTATTCCTGGATAACTCTTGCTGCATCTGTGTTCTTCCTCCATTACCCTACTGATTTCCCTTAGCTCAATTTGTCTGAACAAGATAATTTTTTTAAGCACATGGTTAAGCATGGATGGCCTTAGGCAGCTTATTCATTGGATTCCCTGTACAAACAATTTTCAACTTGTGAGATTTAAATTCATTTTGTCTTTTATACCTAATACCGAGATTTTACACTAATCTAAATTTGTGTCATGGATCAACTCAAAGTGTAGGCTTTAACATATTTGTGAGAACTTGCTCTGATACCAATTGTTAGTTCCCGTGGACACAATAATGATCTAGAAGGGGGGGGGGGTTGAATGGATCATTAAAACTTTTTCCATTTATAAAGAAAGCATATTAGTTATAAATGATGGGATCAATTCAAGCACAACGGATTATACTTTTAAAAACCCCTTAAAGATATATGAGTCAGTTCAATAGTGTGTTAATCTACAGTACGGGTGATAACAGATTTAACAGTTATAGTGCAAAAGTGTAAAAGACATAAAGTAAATGACACAAGAGATTTAAGTGGTTCGGAGACTGAACAACTCCTACTCCACTCTTCTACTTTGACAAGTACGAAATCCATTAAGGTTTAGTCCTCCGGACTAGGACACTCTTGCCCTCATCAAATCCAACAGACTTGGTTTCTTCAGTCACATTAAGACTAGGACACTCTTGCCCTCATCAAAGCCAGCAGCTTTGGGACTGTAAACTAAGCCAAGCAGACTTAGAATCTCTTGTACCCTTCGGTACTCAACAAGTCCAGCAGACTTGATTTCTTTAGTTCTCCATGTCGAGAAACTATGACCCTCATTAAGTCCAGCAGACTTGAGTTGTTTATTTGTTGGGTTGTGCTGCTAAGTAGAACATTTGCTCTTCTTCATCTTTAGGTACTTAACAGCTGCTTGTGATCAACCTTTGAATGCTGCTGATATTTGTCGTTGATGTTCCTCTTCTTTCTGTATTCAGCAACTACCCATGATCACCTGAAATGTGCTGCTGAGTTCTTTCAATAAGCTTTTTGCTTAGCAGTTGTGTTGAACACTTAGCTTGTATTTCACACAAAATTCCATTCTGTACTCTTCTTTTCTCAAAGTGTTATTGGCTTCTTTGATCCTTCGATTCTTAGCTCATATGCCAGCCCTTCGGCATTTTTCGTTTTTGTCTTGGTGAAGCTTCTCAACCTTTCGGTCGTGTATGTATTGTTCTTGCTTATTCACCCCACTTTTTCTTTTTCCTGATTTGCTCTTTTTGTAGATCTTTGAATTATCTTTCTGTTACAGATCTCCCTGATACAAATCTTTCTGTAGCAAATCCTTCCGTTGAAGCATGTTTAGTTTCAGACTTCTTTATGAATACTTTATTCATTTAGTCAGAGTGTTAGTGCTCTGCAGATTCAGACTTGTTGACTTGTCTTCTTTAACCATGGAGAGAGATGTCAGTCTTGGGTTCTTCCCAGTCTTCATAGAGTGGACAGGTCTTTTGGTAGAATATGATCGTTGAGACACAGTCTACTGATTTCTTGAGCCTGATGCATGATACTAGAAGTCTTTGCTCTGACACTCAGCACGCATAAGTCAATATTTTGACATTTCTGACTTCTTCTATAGCAGATGCCATAGAAGTGTTCACGTGGATGTTTCTGAAGTAATTAACAACTCATTTTGAGATTACTGACTTAAGTGCTTAGATGTCTTCAATCCTAGTTGGCACTTAAGTACTCGACGATTAATCCAGTTGTAGCTTCTTGCTTCTGATCGTTGAGTCATCTGCTGGTTCTGCTATGTAGCTCTACGATCTTGTCTGTCGTAGGCTTCTGATCGTTGAGTCATTTGTTGGTTTTTCTAGGTAGCTCTACGAACTTGTCTGTCGTAGGCTTCTGTGTAGATCAGAGAGTGATTGACTTTACTAACTCTACGATTTTATCCGAGCCTTGCGGTCCTGACGATATGCTTCTCATGCTTCGTGATCTTCATTGTGCTTTATGTATATAGAACATAAGTCTATGATCTGGTTTAAGCTTTAACAGATGATTTCTTATCATAGAGGATTGCTCTATGAACTTCAGGCGTGCTCGAACTACTTGGTTCTATATGTCATGGAGGACTGCTCTATGACCCTTTAGGTGCCAGATCTTTATTGTTGAGGACTGCTCTATGAACTTTTAGTTGCATTTTCTGCTGTATAATAAAAGGTTGTTTATGACAGGTAGCATTTGAATTTCTTTAGCTTGATTGCTTTAAACGTTGTACATCTGAACTTGCTTTATCATTTTACGACTTAGCTTTGCAAAATTTTGATCTGACTTGTAGTGTAAGTCGTAGTGCAATCGTAGAGTTATGATTTGAATTGCTGTAGATGCTGTAGATGTACTAGATCTTCATTCAGTTTGTTTAACAGCTCAAGGACAGTCTACTGAATAATCTTTATGAGGATTGTTGTCATGATTCTGAATACTCATGTAAAGGTTGCTCTTTGACTCTGCTTGGTTCGTAGACAAGATTAGGAGAATCGTAGAGTGACTGTCTATATGGACTTTACGATCCCGAGAGTTAGCCCTACGATGCTGAGACAACTCTACGATCTGCGGAGAGGACTCTTCAATTTTCCGAGCCTTATTCTGCGTTTACCAGGCAGACTCTACGATCTTCCTAGGAGACTCTACGATCTTCCTTTGAGTGATTTCATAAGACTTCTATCTGAATGACACTTCACTTCTCAATCAGTCTTTGTTGATGGAGTTGGTGCTTGGATCTTCTGTTTGCTTGCCGGTCATTCAGGGTCTTCATACTGATGATCTTTAAGTAAACACTCTATGATTCTGCTTTGGAAATGTGAGCGTATGACTGTCTATGCTGATGGCTTGCAGACTCTACGATCGTGAGTGTAGTCTGCGATTCTTGCTTTAACTCTCTTGCTAGACTGTTGTTCTTTTCGGTCGATCAGGCCTATCTATTACAATTTAAGATCAACCTAACAAGTTTGATCTTTCTATATATATAGTCCTTGTACATAGTGATCTTTTGAAGGACTGTACAATGCTATTATCTCATATGAGATCAACTTAACAAATTTGACCTCGTCAATCTAAGTCCTTAGAACATAATGTTTATTAACTATTAAGGATTTTACATCTTTCATTAATGCAGACATATTTGCATATTGATTCATTTATCTTTTAAAACACATCATCAAATCTTATAATAGAGAAATAACATTCACATGCATATTCCAAATAGATTCTTCTGTATTAGAGGCGGATTTGTTCATCTCAAATAGTCTGATTTTGGTAGTGTAGTTTTTGTAATATACACTAAATTCAGAATATGAGATTTTATAATTAATCTTTGATGAAGCTTTCAATACATGCTCTGATGTGCAAACTAAATTAAATCAACTTGCTTTAATAAATTTGGTAACTTGATCATTAAAAAGAAATTTTAAAAAATCTATTCTATAATGATCTGTAATTCTGTAGCTTTTGTAATATGATCATTAATGAGTAATAAAGAAGATTTATGTGATCTAATCAATGTGTTATATGATAATTAATATGTGTTAATGATTTGTGAAAGAATAAATTTTCTTGAAAAAATAACGAAGAAAACACTATTCACGCGTAAATCTTTTTTCATTTTTTTTTAAATTTCGCATTCACAAGTATCGCTTATTTTGTATTCAAGAACGTGTTTACTATTCAAAAATGCTAAAAACAAAAATTGATTAAATCCTAATTAAGTCGATTAGGTTATAACTAGAAGAAAATTCATAATTTATCCGGTTGAATTAAGGAACTAATTAAGCTAACTAGAAACCCTAACTAGGAAACCAAGAACCACAATTAAACCCTAACTATAATCAAAACTCTAACTAAATTGGTGATTTTGGGTGTAGAGATTAATTAGGCCTAAGCAATTGTGTAATCTATGTTAGGGCCAATTTGGTGAAAAATAAATTAATAACCGAACTTAATTTCATGTTGGAAATAATTAATGGCCCAATCAATTATTGAATCGAGGTCCAATGGATTGGTTATGAAAGCCCAATGAATTAATTAAATCAAACTAAAACCCTAGCCCAATGAGCGATGGATTCACTACTAGAAAATCGACCTATAGCGACGACATATAGCGACGGTCGAGGCGGAACCGTCGCTATAGAAGGAAAAAGTACCTATAGCGACGGTCGACTCATGACCGTCGCTATAAATGAGAAAAATGGACCTATAGCGACGGTTAACTCATGACCGTCGCTATAAATGAAAAAAAAAATAGACATATAGCGACGGCCTTTACTTGACCGTCGGTGTAGAGTATATTTTATCAGGCGCGCAGAGCTCCCTCCAATTTTTTTTTATCCCAAATCCCATTACCTCTCTGGCTCTCGCACCTCCCATTTTTTTCTCCCAAATCCCATTCCCTTTCTGGCTCTCTCACTAACCTACGAACCATCATTCTCTCTCAATCTCTTCTGACGCCGACTCTTCCACCTCCGACTCTGGCTCACCCACCTCTGACGCCAACCTTCGACTCACTCACGTCCAACTCTCTCTCAAATCAGCCCTCGTCTAAAAAATCACTAGCCCTCTCAAATTTCTTAACCTTCCTGCTTCTAGAAGCCATACGGGGAGGGGTAATCAGCTACGGAAACTAATGGGGAGGTTTTCAGTTGTATTGTAAAGGTTTGGTGAGTGAAGAGAGGGTCAGTAATGTGAGGAGTAAGATAGCTCAATGCTGGGTATGCTGTCGACGGTTACGCTCGCTCTCGTGGCGTCGACGCCTGCCTCGTTACCTTCACCATCGGCGGACTAAGCGTGCTCAACGCCATCGCAGACGCTTACAGTGAGAATCTCCAGCTTATTTGCATCGTCGGAGGACCCAATTCCAATTACTACAGGACTAACAGAATTCTTCACCATACCATTGGATTATCGGACTTCAATCACGTGGTCAACAGCGACAGTACTTATAACGGGACGGAGAAACCGAATCCCGCTATAAAAAAAAAGCACCCCATTCTGTTTCTCAGGCATCCCACCAGACAGAGAAGTGTAAAGAACAACGATAAATCAACCGATTACAGGTATTATATTGCACGATAATCGATAAAATTTATACATTATATATGTCCAATTCCTAAATTGTATTTGTTCCCTATAATAGAAACCCCTACGATCCTGCAAGTTGAACTTTCGAAATGGGACGCTCAAACACCAGAGTCTCCGGCGATTCCACCACCGTCTCCGATGGCGGCTATACCGCCACTGAGGCAGACGTTGACACCGACGCCGGCAGCAAAGCCGCCGCCGTTGACTTGCCACCGCCACCCTCCAATTCCAGTCCCTTCCATGAAGGAGAGAAAGTCCTTGCTTTTCATGGCCATCACCATTATCCAGGCAAGGTATAATTTATACTTCCTCTCTCTCTTTTCGAATGGAATGAAGAAGGAATTCAATTACTTTGGTTTGCTAATGCTATTAGGTATTTGTCAATGGGGTAAAAGAGATGATTCCCTAAAATAGAAGATTTATTTTGTAGGCATTACTTTTATTTGTTCTATTTTGAAGGTATTTAATTGTTACTGAGTCTAAGTTTTGTACTTTTAGTGGAATGTGTTTGATTTTGGTTCTAACTTCCATTCGTTACTATGATATTACATTTGCTTGAGATGCACTATATAATTCTATTTTTTTAATAACAGTGAAAATTAAGCCTTACTTTGTGAATGATTACTGTTTACACAAGGAACACTAAATATAACTAGTATCTTTTTCAATATTAACCTTTAAGACTAAAATTTATTATCGAAAAAAGTTATTGTAAAACATTATGTTGAAGTGTGTCTAGTGCAAGCATAATATTTTGAAAAAAGTCAACAAAAGAAGTAGTCTATTTTTTTAAGGAGAAAAAATAGTATTTGAAAAAAAATCGAAGGAAGAAGTAGGACACTTTCTTTTCAAAATGGAGAATTCCAATCGATGGAATTGCATCATAGAATGTGCTCCATCTTTTGGGAAATGAAAAATGAGAGCTCTTTATGAGTTGTTGAGGTTTTCTTACGAATATTAAAGTTTTTTCTAGAAATATTTGGACTGAATTTTTCCCATGATCTTTGAACATTAAATTTTAGAACTATCATTAGTTAATGAAAAAATATGTTTGAATGTGTTCTAGACAAGTTTTGCATAAAATGAAGTCTATCTCTCATTTCCAAACAAGGGATGTATATTAAAACATTGTGGAATGAGGCCTATCCAAATTCAGTTCCTATACTCTTGCATGATTATAGGATTTCAACAACTAAGTTTGCTACTACAGTGTTCATGCCCCTTACTGGTGGAAATTTATCGAAAACTTTTATTGTTAGTCAGAACTCCCATTTCAACGCCAGTCCACCTCTTATCTTGCCTTTTTAGTTTAATGATCTTTCCTTGTCAGTTTTCACGACCCAAGTATTAATATGCTACTTGCTTTTCTTTGCAAGGTGCAAAGAGTTGAATGCCGGATGAACGAATGGACATATCACGCTCATTATCTTGTAAGTATAATTTTCCAATATATACTGCTTCTGTAGGTCGATTCTTTTTTGTGCGTGTGTTTGGATAAGTTAGGTTTGTTCCTTGTGTCAATAAAAAGTTTATGGAAAATGAAAAACTATTAGCTAATATTTTAATGTCTTTTAATCTCTTTATATTTGTAGGGATGGAAGAAAAAGTGAGTACATATATTCTTTTAGAGTTACTAAATATGAGGAGCCAAGTTATGGTTAGACTTGAAAGTTTATTTTGTTTATTTTGTTTATTTTTAGATATTCTGGACATTCATGCATTTTAATGTTTGATTCTTTTTTGGAAATCTTATAAGTTACCCTTTTGTGCTGACCAACTGTTAAGTTTTATTATTTTCTTTTGCTTTTTAATCCTACCTGAAGATTTTAGGATGTCATGGTATTTCTATTGATTTTCAACAAATGGTACTAGAGTCAACAACGGAATAGCCTAGTATCCTATCAATGGCAAAGTCTTTAGTTTCCTAAAATGATCATCTCATGGATATTGAGAAGGCTTTTTGAAATCTTTGAAAGTTGATATTTAGCAGATGGAATGAGTGGGTGGTAATAGATCGTCTGATGAAATTTACTGAAGGGAATGTCCAAAAGCAGTTGTCGCGAAGCAAAAATCCACCAATAGAAAAGAACGTGAAGCCTGGCCGTGCATTTCAGATTAAACGAAAACATTCTGCTGGTTAGAATTGTTTTTCTGTTCAATATATGTCTGCATAAGATAGATGATTATCGGCTTTTTACGTTTTATAAATTTTATTTTCTCACATGAATTGTATTTGTAGTTTACCTTTCCTATTCTTACCGTTTCTCTTTTTCCTATATGATGATCCATGTTGATTTATTGATAATTGAGGAATAATAAGATAGAAAAACCTTCTTTAGTAGCCCAATATAGGAGTGTATGATTATGAATTCCTAATACCTAAAATGGAGCATGATCAAGTTGGGCAAACCTTAAACTTTCATCAGTATTAAACGTGTCATATTTTTTCGGAGATGGTTCATCATCTTGAATAAAATAAGGTCTAAAGGCTATCTCAGATCAATTAAGGATTTTAGGCCATGTATTGTTTCCCTCCAAGTTAGGATTGACTGCATATATCTGCAAATAACCAAGGTCTTCTAATAGTGAATTTTTATATAATTTTCATGTAAATATGCTTTGGAGCATAGCCATATCAGTTTTATTAATGTTACGCAAGTTAAGGTTATTTAGAAGTCTGTCATGGATGCTGAAGCTGATAACAGTTGTATCAGAATGTCTAATGAGGTGGTTTGTGAGGCTTTTGGAGAAAACCAACAGGAGGAAAACTTGGTCCTGCTCGATCCTTGTAATGGAGATTTGAATTCTAATACTGTCCAGGAAATGTTTCTTAAGGGCTTGAGCTCATTTATGATGACAGACATAATTGAAGTATCTAGTGGTTCCGGGATTGTGATGCAGGCTAGGTGGGAGCTCTTCCAGAAGCAGGTTGAAATCACCAAAAGATATCGTGGAGATGCAAATGTTCGATATGCTTGGCTTCCTTCTTCTAAAGTAGCATTGTCTAGTGTCATGAAGTATGGGCTTGGTGATTGTGGAATAACCGAAAGTAAGTCCACATATGGCATTGGCGTTCTTCTTTTACCTGCAAATTGCACCCAGAACAGGTCAGTTTACTTTTTTAGCTCATTGATTAATACTTTAGTTGGTATCCATATATCTGAGATCTACTTCTGGTTCAGTGTGATCTTATTACTTACAGTAAGACCACAATGAAGCCATGTCTCACAGGTGAAGTGCTTTATTCTACGTTTTCACTTGTTCTTTAAGGTGGACTTTTTCTTGTCCACACTCCTGTCCTCACTTAATAAAATGTCTTAAATATATATGCTTTATGCTTATAGATAAATAACAATGCTGGATGTACCATGACGCTTTTGTAGTAAATACATTATTGTTATTTGATAATTGCTTTGAGGTAATGTTCTTAATATGGCCACTCAAAAGAGATTCAGATTTTGGTTGGGCTTGCAAAATCTTGAATGATGGACTTCTAGTTGATCGTAAATGTGTTTAACATGGTCTTGGCCACTAGACTGTAGTATTTCACAAGTTTCTGCTATATTTTGGTAGTGCCAGTACTGCATCTCTTGATGTCCTTATTGTTTGTTTAAAATGGTATTCAGCTTTGTTTAAAATGTACTCATGAATTATGTTTATATGATTTCTCAAAAAAAATTCAAGCAACTGTAGTGGTTTCATGGTAGTTTCTTGGTTTCAGTTGGGTGTCGCTATCGACGAATGCATCATTCACTAATTGCCTGTTCAAGAGGAACTAAACAGGCGGAAGAATCTTCTACATCAGGTGTCAATGTGGATTCTTAATCGCTACTGCTGTTGTTGTTGTATGAACAAGTGGGTAATATTTGTAGGTTCATATTAGCAGTTGTTTAAAAAGGCTTATATAGTTGTTGAAATTGGAAACTACCTTCAATAAATTTTGATATATGAAACCAGTAAAATCCTGCTCATTAAAAGGCTTACCATCAAAATCTTCCATTGCTTCTGAGTTTCTGGGGAAGGTGATGGTGAATACTCCCTATGTTCTAAAGTCAGAGATACTTTAGTACTTACTGATTCCCATTTTAGGCAACATGAGTTATATGCTTTTGACTTTTGCAACTTCATTTTGTGTTATTATTTAAATTGTGCTCTACTGTCATGTCGCTTCCACCGGAACTATTTTAAAATATGCTGTTTTATTGTCTGTATCAAATCTAATCTGCTGGTGAATGGTTTTGCAGGGGGAGAGTCGTACGATGACATTGCAGGGGAAACTGAAATCAATAAAGGTAGAAGGGGAAAAGGCTATGGCAGTGTGGTCAGATTTCAGCCAGAGATGGTTTACTCTTATGCACTCCACTAGACCTTTCATCTTTAAGGATTACAAAGATCTTGCAGATCATGTAAGAAATGACTTTGCACATTTCATCATAACATAGGCAGCGATTGCAGTTGACATGTTTAGTACTTCTAATAATTGTATACTGATATCTTGCTTTGTGTCCGAATTTGTAGGCTGCAGCTGCATTGGAGACTGTTAGAGACATAGTTGGGGTTGTCTTTGGGGTTAAGAAAGGGTTGTCTTTGGAGGTTAAGAAAGGGGTGTCGTTGAGTTCCCTTCTTAGATTTATACCTTGGTTCTATAAGGTATTCGAAGCTCAAATCTTCTAAGGCACTTGCACAAAGGATTCTTGCCTTTCTGATCATGTTCTCTATATTGTTTATGGATGTAGCTAACGAAAGAAAAGGACATGTTGAATGCTTCACAATCGCAAAGCTTTCAGCTGATTAGAGTAAGTATTTTCTCTTGGTTGCTTATTTTCTTATGTTAAACTTGTCATATATAGTAGTTATTGCAGAGATGATGAGAATTGGTCATCTCTATTTCCATCTGATGAGTCAGAAGGTGTAGAACTGAAAATTTCTAATGACATAAATTAGAAAAAATAACTGAAGCAAAAAAGGAAAGATGAGGAGTTTTAATGCTTTTGATTAACTTAATGCTCTGATATATGGCACTGTTAGGTATGATGATACTAATCCTGAAGCTGAGAAGAAAGAATATATTTATCATATCGAAGAAATTGTACAGTGGATGGGATGGGAACCGTTTAAGGTACAAATGGGTTTTCTCTAGAGGTGGTTTTTTTGCCTTCAGCCTTGGCAGCATCTTGATATTTGTTGGAATTTTGCAGATCACATACACCAATGATTATTTTCAAGATCTTTATGATCTAGCTGTGGAGCTGATACGGAAGGGACACGCTTATGTTGATCACCAGGTTGTTCTTTGGCATTATATATAGCATTATTGCTTGAAGATCTTATTCATAATTAAACAAAACGAGCATTACAAACCTTTTGGATCTTTGTTATCATCATTGTATTTTATGAACTTTAATGGAACGGATGACAGTAATTGCATGTCTAGTTCTTTAGCCATTTTATGTATTTATCTCTACACCACTGATTTTTTTTTAATACTTTTATATTGCTTTAGCTCAAAACTATTAACATTTTATTTGCTATCTGATTCAGACACCTAAAGAGATAAAAGAGTATAGGGAAAAAAAGTTGAACAGTCCTTGGAATGAATTACCACTGGCTCAAGGGATCAACTTCGGCTAGTAGATTTTCCTTATGTTGAGGTATTTTTTTCTTTGTTAGCAACGCATACTTGCTTAATGTGTTTTCTTCTGATGTATACATTGTCTTATTTCTGCCTCGTGTAGATGCTGAAATCAAAATTCATACTTCATTGGTGGGCCAAGTTTGTACTAATGATGTTTGTTATCAGAAAAACTGAAATAACAAGTTCCATAGTTACTCCCACCCAAGAATAATTTTACTGTCTTTTGGTTGAAATCTTAATGAAACTTTCTGGGTTCCAGTTTAATTTATTTAAAGATCTATTCTATTCTTGAAAACTCACGTGTTCTCTAAGATCCATTCTATATCAAAGTTTGCATTTTTCTTTGTATGAATATTTTAGTTAACTATGATTTATTGTATTTAACAATTGTGATGTAAATGATTTTAAATTATATAAATTTATTTATAATTGTTACAGGATATTATATTATGTGTTGAATTACAATTTTATTAATAATATTTTTTTTAATATTTAGAAGGCCTATAGCGATGGTCGACGACCATCGCTATAGGCCTCTAATTTTTTTAATATCTGGATGTCCTATAGCGACGGTCAGGGACCGTCGCTATAGGCCTATGATTTTTTTTAATATTTAGAAGGCTTATAGCGATGGTCGGTGACCGTCGCTATAGGCCTGTAATTTTTTTAAAATCTGGATGGCCTATAGCGACGGTTACCGACCGTCGCTATAGGCCATTTTTAGTGGTGACAGCAAAGAATCTTTAGCGACGGTCACGACCGTCGCTATTGATATGTAGGACCGTCGCTATAGATTTTACCGACGGCTTCAACGGCGACGTTCCCCCGACCGTCGCTAAAAACTTTAGCGACGATCTTTTGGCCTATAACGACGGTCACCGACCGTCGCTATAGACCGATTTTCTAGTAGTGATTGGTGTATGTATACACACACACACACACACACACACACACACATTTAAACCATTAAATAAAACAAAAAATAATTGATTTTTGGAGGCATGTGGACCCCCATTTTCTGCAGCAACAAGAGACTTTTGGGGAGCTTGGTTAGCTTCCCTTTGAAGTTTAAGAGCTTGTGTAGAAGCAAAAGGTGGGAAGTGATGGGTTGGTGGTTGTGTAAGAGAGGCTAGGAAAGGCTAGGAAGTGGTGGGTGAAGTGTATACTTACATTATTTGTAAGTATACATTTTTACTAAGTAACTCTCATATACTAGCATTCAAACTTTTTCATTTCACTAATTCAATATTTCTTAAGTGTTAGCAAAAGAAAGAGATAAAAGAAAGCTTAAGGAGAAAAGAAAGAAAGAAACCCTAATAGAGAAGGAGAAGACTAGCTAGGAACTAAAGTGGATCATCCATTTCTAGCAAGCTTCTTAGTTAGAAGAAGAGTCATTAGAAGGTTTAAAAGTGTTTGAAAACCCTAACTTTAGTTAAACTTGTATTTTATTGTGTTTGGTAATAAAATGCTTGTTATGGGAGATTATTTATGTTTATGTGGATCATGGTGGATCCAAGGTATAAGGATGGTGCTTTTTAGGTTGGTTATGTGATTATATGTTTAGATTTCATGTGTAGTTTTCAAAGTCTAAGAAATCACTAGTTTGGGTATTTAAAACATTGGATTCGATAATGTTGTTTTCTAAGAGAAAAAAACCAAGTTTGATGGCATATATTAAAGATCTATGGATATATTTTATAGATCCACAAGATATGTAAATCATCTATTTAGATATGTTTGAAAAAGGAGCGTAAGTGAGCTCAAAATGTTTTGTAGTCCTTATGTCAAAACCTTAGATCGGTAGATGTATGTTTCAAAAGAAAACATAGTTTGGTCATGTGATTTATAGATCTATGAATGTAAATCATAGATCTACAAGTCATGAATATCATCTATGTTGATATATGTAAATAAAGAGCATTAATAAGCTCAAAAAGATTTTAATGGAAGATATGAGATGTGTATTAAAAACTCTAAAATGAATTTATGTTTTAAAGTTTTGATCATCAAGATGTTGATCTAGTGGCCAATCTTAGTGAAACTATATGTTAATGTGTTTTATGAGTCATATGTGAGGATTATGCAAATTGGTTGGTAAAACGTGTTTTTATAAAAAAATCGTAACGATCGGTATAACGTAAAAACGTGTTTTCAAAAAAAGTAAGCAAAACCCTAAGTGTTATTCGTATTGTTTGAAAAGTGTAAAATTTTAAAAAAGGTCAAATATGACCATATATAAATAAATGTGTAAAGAACTTGAGAAAAAATCAAAGGGGGGAAAGTCTTGTAGCCAAAGCTGGGGCGTCACCTTAAGACTTTTTCCAACGTCGGGGCACTGTCTTAATTTTTTCAAAATCTGGTGACCAGTGCCGGGACGTTGGCCTTAGTGTAAAACCCAGTGCTGGGGCACTAAGTCGAGTAGAGGTCCAGGTTGGGTTAGATGCATGACGGATCGGATCGATCAAGTAAGGTCGATCAGATCGGTTAAGCCGAGTCGATCGGGTCGGGTTATCAAAAATTAAAATTTAATATTTTAAATCCTGGATAATATATGTACGATTTATAAAGAGTTTGAACTATTAAAGGACATGTGGATATGATTTTGTGATTAGATTGAAACAAAGTGTTCAACTAGTAAAGGTTGTACCAGAGTACTTATGAGATTAGTTAAACCAATATGTGGGTTCGTACGTGACTAATTGGTAGATGACTTATTAAATGTAGGGCGAACGGAGGAGGATAATAATTTATTAGCGTTAATCGACCAAAGAGGCAAGTATTCTAACCAAGCTTGTTCTAAATTTATTCTTATAAATGTATGCCATGTTTGCACTCAAGTACTTCGAAAAGAATGTTCAACTACTAAATTGTTAATAAAAGTTAAAGTTTGTTATGCATGAACTGTTTTGCCATGTAAATCTATGTCATTTGTTTCGGCTAAACCTTTGAGATATGATTATTGAATTCATAATGATTCCTTAAATATAATCAAATCCAAATTGTTTGGTTTGGAATCTTGTGTTAAAAGCTAAGAACAAACAACCCTCGTAGTAGAGATAACTAAAAGTCAAATAATCGAACATCATGATTTCGATTGACGCTTAAAATTAGATGGTTATATTGTGCACAATATATGATACGATAGGTTGATCCCCTAAAGTACATATCTAGAGTAACTTAATCTCATGACCTAATCGGAGTTAGTATTCTATGTGACTATTAATGTCCATCAAGAGTTCTTGGTCCTATGACCATTCAACAAGAAAGTTAATGATTTTAAACTTAAAGAAATGTTATTGCTATTATTCAATTCTCTTCGCAATTATTGAACAATTATTGTAGTTCATTTGAAAATGTTTTACTTATGAGATATTATGTTCTTAAACTGTTTTATACTTGCTGAGCGACTAAATTGCACACCCTTGCTTTAAACATAATATTTTAGCTAGGCCAGAGAAGGATAGTAGATCTGGTAAAGATAAAGGACAAGAAACCGAGTAGATATTGTATAGTTTATATTTTATTATTTTATGTAATGATGTGTAAGTGGACTTGGCATTATTATATCTTTTGTAGTGTAATTTGTAAAGGTTAAATTAACATGTGACTAGAGTAAGCCTTTTGTATTAAAGGATATTGTAAGATATTGTATAGTTTATGTTTTATTATTTTATGTAATGATGTGTAAGTCGACTTGGCATTATTATATCTTTTGTAGTGTAATTTGTAATGGTTAGAGTAACATGCGACTAGAGTAAGCCTTTTGTAGTAAGGATATTGTATTTAAGTTATGTTTTAAGTTAATGAATAATGATGTATAGGTAAGTATGTGTAGTACAGTGAGCACTGAACCCAAGGTTAAGGTAATCCAGTTTTGGGGGATCACATGTTAGTATTAGAGCTAATAGGTTATAAACCTTAGGTGGGAAAAACCTTAGGAATATGACCGTAAGGTATAAATAACCATTTAGAGTTATCAGGGATGAATTATGAAAATTCATCACAAGTAAAAAATTGTAAAAATATGTGCTATTTAAAAAGATAAAATATTGTTACAAATAACCAATTAAGTTGTTAATGTTGTTTTGTAGGATGCTAGAACTTAGGAAATCCAGTCAGGCAAAGGAGGAAGAACCTCACGATATACATGTAGTATACAAAGAACTAGAAGCAGTTGAGCCGACACCGACAATTAAGGTTGAGGATAGGGAGTTTGAGCCTGAGATGAATCCTGGGGAGGATCTTGTGGTAGAAGACGAGGGAGACGAGTTAGGAGGGTTCTCTGATGGACTAATAGAGGATGCCATACTAGAAAAGTATGATGAGGAAGACTGGGTGGCTGGTCTGCTAGATCAGAACTCGAAGTTTATGGATCGAATTCATGAGTTGGAGGAAGAGAAACAAGAGTTGGTGTTATCGGTGGTCCTTTACAAGGAACTGGTGACACATGTGGTAACAAGGAATGTGGAGCTTAGGGATAAGCTTTGTGAAGCTGAGCGAGAGCTAGAGAAAGTGAAATAAGAGAAAGAGACCTTCAAGACCTACTAGGAAGAGGAGGTCAGGGATAGGGTTCTGCTAGAAATCCAATGGAATTAAGCATATTATAGGATCAATGATCAGGAGTAGGAAATGAGGGATAGGAAAGCTAAGATGGACAAGATGAGTTATGCATTCCGAACTACCTTTGGGAGATAATAGGATCAGGCGTATAACTACCCTACAGAAGATGGTCATACTCATAGGATGTTGAGACGAAAGAGGATTATCGTGATGGGGATGAGGAGTACCGTGATGACAAGAGACGTGGCATGCTCCACTAATAGTCTATAAAATAGATATGTATCTTGCATTTTTAATTACGTCAGTATGTAGTAGGTAATCCTAACTTTTGTATAATCAGTTGGAAGTCTTTTTTTTTTAAACTCGTCTTTTGTTTTGATAGAGGGTTAATGTATGCAAATCCCAACGTCTAAAGTATCAGTGGGATAAATAGTATTTATAGCAGTATGTTATCTGATGTAAAGTTTTAGGCACTAATCCATCACATATGAATATAAACATGTTTATGTTTATATACTGTGAAATGATTTAATTGTCTTTTTAACTATTAAGTGTTTTAAAAGATAATATGATCAAAAAATAAGTGATAAGTTAATAACATAAGTTTTATTAAACAAAAAACGCAGCCTAGACGCAGACAATCAATTCCACCAACATCGGAGGAATCAATAAACATAGGACCAGAGCCGATAAACCCTGTCCAAGGGTTTGTCCAGTTGCTGATAGGAGCATTACATAATCGAGCACTGAATGCGATGGGTGTGCAACCTCCAACAACCCACTTAGGGAATTTCAAGGATTTTAAAACAGTTGGGCCTTTAGAGTTTAAGAGGACTATCGGCCCAATAAAAGCCCAGACATGGGTTACTGAGATGGAGAAGTATTCTAGGTGGCACGAGTCACGGAGGAGCAAAAGACAACTTTTGCAACATTTATGATGTAGGGGAGGCCAATTACTGGTGGCAGGCTAACCGGAATAGAGCAAAAATGGGGATTGTGTTGTGGGATAGGTTCAAGGAACTATTCTTTAAGGCATACTTTTCCCAAACAACACAAGATATGATGGAGGTGCAGCTTCTCAAGCTGAAACAAGATAATATGATAGTACCGGGATACGTGGCAAAGTTTAACAAGTTGGCGAGGTTTATCCCGTACCTAGTAGACATAGAGGTAAGGAAGGCAAAACATTTTGAACAGTGACTGAAATCCTAGCTATACAGCAAGGTGTTAATGTTCTATATTAGAATGTTTCTCGCAATATTAGAGAATGCAATACTGGCAGAATGAGGTAGCGATGCGCTGTCAAGGTACAATCAAGATAAGAGAGGAAAGAAAGGAGATGGAGGGAACAAAGATAGAAGTCGTGGGGGAAGTAACTCGAACAAAAATAAGTGGAGTGGCAGTAACAGTAACAGCAGAGGAAATCAAGGAGAGTAGAAAAAGAAGGTGAAGGCATATAGTAACTATGGTAAGGGCCACTTGGGAGTCTACATGAAGGGAGAGAATGTTTATCATAAGTGTTAGAAATAAGGACACATCTCTTTTAACTACCCAAACCCAAAGAAGAACCAAGGATGTTTCTCATGCGATTAAGTGGACCACCAGATCAAGAACTGCCAAAAGAAAGGGACAGAATAAGGAAGTGGGAGTAAAGGAACCGCTGGGAGCGGCAAACTAACTATATGAGGACTAACTCAGCCAAGTCGACCTACTGCCAAAACTTTTAACATGACGGTGCAGGATGCGGTGGCATCCAAGGACGTGTTGTTAAGTATCATTCCTATCAATAATATAAATGTTTATGTATTATTCGATTCGGGTGCTACCTGTTCATTTGTTTTAGATGAGTTTGCTAGAAAACTAGAATTACCCTTAAAAAAATTAGAGAATTCATTTAACATTGAAGTTGCGAATAAGGAAATAATAATTATAAGTCACATTCATAGGAATTGTGATATGAAAATAAGGGGACAGAAGTTATCAGTCAACTTGATACCTATTAGATTAGGAGAGTTTAACGTGACATTAGGAATGGATTGGTTATATAACCATGGGGCAATGATAGATTTCCAAAAGAAATGTGTAAACTTGAAGACTCCAACAAAGTCTAAGGTTGTATTTTATGGTAGTAAATCGCCAGACAGTCTTGTTATTTGACGATAATACAAGACATGAAGTTGTTAAGTAAGGGATGTGTAGGATATTTGGCTCACATTATAGATACCCAAAGAACAGGGGGAAAATGGGGCCAAATACCAGTAGTAAAGGAATAAATGGATGTGTTTCTAAAAGATTTATCGGGTCTTCTGCCAGATAGGGAGATCGAGTTTATAATAGACATAGTGCTAGGTATGGCACCAGTTTTCAAGGCCCGTACAGAATGGAAATTGTTGAGATGAAGCAATTGATGATACAATTGCAAGAATTACTTGATAAGAAGTTCATACATTCTAGTGTGTCTCCGTGGGGTGCACTAATTTTATTTGTGAAGAAGAATGTTTGTGACACTCCTAAATTAAGGTATCACTACATCGAATTTGGTGCTCACGCGATACTATAAACAATCACTGCTAAACAACATTTAATACTAATGCCAATAATAAATAAATATATGTTGTCTATTACAATGGCTTTCTAGTCCCGAGGTCTACAACCTTTACCGAAATAAACATCACAAATTATAAAATAATATCAGTGTTTGCGTTACAACCTTATAAGTCCTAAACAAAATATAAATAGACTAACAGCTATCTAGATAATTAAGATTTTGATTTTTCTTTGCCTTTATCTTGACCCGATCCTTCAGGTTTAGCTGTAAAATATTTTATGACATAGCAAGTATGAGCAACTAGCTTGCTCAATAATTTAAATGAATAATAAGAATTATGTTATAAATGAATAGGAATATCAACTAAATGATTTAATAAAAGGAGTTCAACAATGAACAATAGAATCAATGCACAAAATAAAGAAGTGACAATTGATTATTTTACTGCTGAGTGGTCAAACTACTATTGAGGAAATCAGTCACTTGATTGACCCTCTTAGGTTACTTTGTTATAATTGTACTTGAGGAGATCAGCCTCTCGTATCACATGTATATGCATAACATTTATTTTTTTTATATCGTTTGTTCGATACTTAGGTTATTCCCCATTATGGGTTGTTCTTCTCAGTCTAAGAATCCGTACCACTATGGTTTGGATAGCTTTCAAAATAAATTTCACATAGGTCTAGCCGAACAATGGCTTAGACTTCTTCTTTAATCAATTCATAATTTAAGAATGGAATATGAATTAAAATAATATATACGATTTCCAATAATATTATTATGGAATAACTTGCGATATAATATAAGCTCAAGATTTAAAAATTAGCACAATAATATTGAGTAAAGTTAGGAAGCTTGCTTAATACAAATTTGAGTAAGGTTAAAGAACTTACATGTCCGTTGACTTACGGCTAATTCGCTTAATTTAAACTCCTCTTGATTACCCAACATTAATAACGTTGGTCTATCAATTAGTATAATATATAATCATGCACTTTAAACACTTACCTATGCTAAATAATTAATTACATAACATATATAATTTTATATACTAACTTAATTGATCTTATGTTAATGATTTAATTAATCAATATTATTTTTCTTAAGTGTTAAATACTTATTAAACTCTTAAACAATTTACTATCACTGTTTAATTAAATTCTTTTTTATTTTATTAACTCTATCTTCATTTAATTACTATTTAATATTAGTTAAAGAGTAATTAATTAATTACCTTTAGTCATTATTTAACAATAGATTACTAATTATGTTATTTATTATTTAAAGTTAATTAAATAATAAATAATTAAAGTATTAATCTTAATTGCCTTATTATTTAATATTAATTAAATAATAATTAACTTATTAATTATCCTCATTTATTATTATTTAATAATAAATAATTAGTTTATTAACTTTAATGATCTTTAATTATTATTTAATGTTAATTAAATAACAATCAATTAATTAATTATCCTTACTTATTATTTAATCTTAATTAAATAATAAGTAATTCGTTTATTAACTTTAATTATCTTTAATTATTATTTAATATTAAATAAATAATTAATTAATTATACTTACTTACTTATTATTTAATCTTAATTAAATAATAAATAATTAGTTTATTAATTTATTCTTCATTTAATTATTATTTAATGTTAATTAAATAATAATTAATTAATCAATTACCCTTACTTATTATTTAATCTTAATTAAATAATAAATAATTAATTATTATTAAATGTTAATTAAATAATAATTAATTTATAAATTTTATCTCTCTTTAATTATTATTTAATATTAATTAAATAATAATTAGTTAATTACTTATCTTTATTTACTATTTAATTATCAATTAAATAATAAATAGTAAATTTATTTACTTCATCTTTCTTATATTATTATTAAATACTTAAATCACATATTTAATATTTAATAATAATTTATTAGTAACTTTATCTAATTACTAACTAATTAATAGCTAATTAGTGTACTATTTACACCTTAAATACTATTAAAAATAATTAATTTCGTAATTAATCTTAATTATTATTTAATATTACTTAAATAATAAGTAATTAGTAGTTTTATGATTTTTTAGAAATTAAAAATATTAATTTATCGTTTTTCCTTTAGTTAATAAGGTTTAATCATATTTTAATTATGGAAATTACCAAATGACTTGCTAAAAATACAAAAATATTTTTATAAAATAGTACACGTAAAACCAAACAACTTCCGTTAAGGACTCATCGCCGGAACCGGTCTTAATTTTGGTGAACCGGTCGCTGAAAAGTTCTGGCCGGTTTAAAAAAAAAATCGGCAGAAATATTTTTCTTTTTTCAAATCCTGTTCAACTTTTGGGTCTTGGGGAAAAATCTTAATAACTTGAGTTCTATAACTCCGATGAAGCTCTACTAGGTATCAATGGAATTGTGACTTCCCAAACTACAATTTTTTGGGCTCAAACATCATTTTTGGAAAAGTTTTGGTTTCGGAAATTTAGCTTAAAGTGGACTGTTCATGCAAAATCTTGGACAATGAGGTGTGTTTGGTCCAACATGCATAACTTGCTCATTTTAACACATTTTTGGTTAATTCCAAAGGAATTTTGTTCTTAACTTACCTATATATTTCTAAAAAAATATTAAATCACAAAAATAATTTGTAGATTTCAAAATGTGCAATTTATTCGTACAACCTATGTTTTGTTCGACGGTAAAAATATTTTCAAGCATTTTGCTAGATTTTTCTATATAAACCCATACCACTACACATTTAAATCACATGACATCTTATATAAACATGTCTAGCATGATTCTAAGCACAAATAACTCAAGGTTTTTAAGGAATTTTTTTAATACCTTGTTGACTTGTGAGCTATTTTTCTCTTCTTTCCAAAGTAGATGATGGATTTAGATGACATCCAAGAACACTCCTTGATGTAGTCTAGCATGACTCGGTAGTGACTTATTAAAGAAACTCACTAACTTACTTTCTTTTTGGTTAACTCACCGAGTTAATTCACTCCTTACTAACTCACAATAAAAGAGCTCTCTAACAAACTTAGCAAACTTTCACCCAATTGAGCTAAGGTTCATATTTATAGTAGTAGAAATATATACATATAACCTATATATCTACACATTGGACTTCAACCATTTTTCAAAAATGCTAGCAATTTGTTGAGTGTTTCATACACTTACTCAAGCAACAAATTAGATAAATTTTGGAGTCCATGGACACCCCATACCACCAGTCATGCCCCTTAATTTGATTCATTTTTTATTTATTTTTTATTGCCAAATTGGTAAATTCATGCCTTCTAGAAGTTTTAACAATTGGACCAAACATTAGTCTTGCAATTTAATTCATTTGGGCCATCTATGATCATAATAATTCAACAACATTGGGCTACCAAAATAACTCACTCACTTCTTAATAAATTGGGCTAGCTTAATTAAATAGCAACCCACAAAGCAAATTTCACAAGCCCCTCACTTAATTAATTGTTTGGGCTTGTTTAAATAATTGTAGGAACACTTTAATAATTAAATTAAATTTAATCTATATAATCTAATTAGACTTGTCATATTCAATATTAATTGAATATTTAATTAGGGTTCAATAACATATCAATCCATTGATATTAAAAATACAACATTAGGTTAGACCGATACTTAATAACCCTTCATCGGACTTCCTTTAATTAAATTAATTAAATAGTCAAATATAAATTAAACCATCTTGTTAGTGTTTAAATTAATTCACACCATAACGTAATTAATTAGAAATTAAATTTCCAATTTTATTTAAAATACAACTCATAATGCTTGGTCCTTACAATGATGGATCGTTAGGACTTTGTATCGACTATAGGGAGTTGAACAAGGTAACGATCAAGAATAAGTACCCATTGCCCAAGATCGATGATCTTTTGATCAACGTAAGGGAGTGAAGTACTTTTCAAAGATAGACTTGAGAACTGGTTACCATCAGTTGAAGGTAAGACCCAAAGATGTGCATAAGACAACATTCAAGACTCGTTATAATCATTATGAGTTCATGATCATGTCTTTTAGGTTGACGAATGCACTAGTAGCATTTATGGAAATGACGAATAGGGTGGTCAAACAGTATTTAGATAAATTTGTAGTAGTGTTCATCGATGATATTCTGATATACTCGAAGATGCAGGTGGATCATACTGAACATCTGAGAATAATGTTAGAAGTGTTAAGAAATGAGAAGTTGTACGCTAAATTTTTTATGTGCGAATTTTGGTTAGAGATGTTTCACTTTTTAGGATATGTAATTGACAAGGAGGGGATATCGGTAGATCCAGCCAAGGTAAAAGCGATGATTAACTGGGAGCAGCCCAAGACACCAACAGAAGTACGAGGTTTCTTAGGACTACTAGGTTACTACGGAGGTTAATAAAGTAATTTTAAAATTGGCAAGAGCATTAACTTATTTAACAAGGAAGGCGATGATGTATGTATAGTCAGGTAAATATGAGGAAAGCTTTTAGGAGCTAAAGAAAAGGTTAAGTGAAGCACATGTATTGTCATTACCTAATGATACCGGAGGTTTCGTGGTGTACAGTGATGCATCACACAAGGGACTTGGATGCGTGTTAATGCAGTACGGTAAGTCATAGCGTACGTGTCACGACAACTAAAGAATTATGAAAAAGGATACTCCACCTATGCCCTAGAACTGGCAGCGGTAGTGCTTACCCTAAAGGTATGGAGACATTATTTATACAGAGAAAAATGTGAGGTATACATAGACCACTGATTATTAGATTTATTTCCTATTTATTGAATATTTTTAGGCTTAATTTTTGTGAGTTTTTAAGTAATTTTAGGTATTTTATTTATTATTATGTATTTTTATTATTTTTAATTATTTTATATTTTATTTTTAATAATTATAATTTCTGCAAGTGCTGAGGGGCAAAATCGTAATAAAGTAGCTTTTAGTGGCAGAATGGTAATTAATCAGCTTGGGGGCATTAAGGTAAATAATATGAAGTGAGGCAGACGAACCATGTGCGTATAGTATAAAGGAATCTAAAGCAACATTAAGCGACGTCGTTCAATGGTTGATGGAAAGAGGAACAACCCGCACAATGCACAGGCGGTATTGAATTCCAAATTTTGCCCGATGTGGTGTCGTTTTAGTAGCAGCTGAAGGAGTAATGCGTTTGAGAAGAAGCGACCAGCTGTCAGCGAGTGTTGACTGGTTCAGGCATGTTTGACTTGGCTTAAGGAGTTGTTTGGCTATGCATTAATGTAGATTTCGAGATTATTTCGAATTTTCTTAATCTTTTTTATTCTTAATTGATTTTTTTTCCAATTTTATTTAGGATTATTAATTTAGTCCTACAAATACACTATGAGATTCTTATTTTCAGAATATTGAAATAGTTTAGAATTGATCTAACATAAAATTAGATTAACGTGAAGCAAATATTTAATGCGAAGGATTTTAGAATTAAAGACAGAGCTTGAAATTGAAGACTGTGATCCGAGTAACAGATGGATATCAAAACACGGCTTTTATTTCTTTTCTTTTCCTTTTATTTTTGTAATTTTGAGATGTTGCATTGTTTGTGAATAATTTATTATTTAATTATGAACTAATTGTCAATTAATATTGCAATTGAACCCAATTCGTAGTTTAAATTAAATCTTTTTCTTTTTAATTATAATTAAATTGTTTATCATATTTTGTGGGTTCAAATATTTAATTATTTACATTAGTTAATGCTTTAATCTATATGAAATTGACGAATGGCTTGCAGTGTTTAGACCTATTTAATTATTAATGTATTAATTAATTACGATTAATTTTGGAATAATTTATATGAAATTGAGAGATTGATTATAAATTTATATCTGAATATGATAACATATATTTGTGTTTTCTACGTTGATGGAATTCATAATTCGTGTATATGGTAGAGATATACCTATATGTCATATATAACCTAAAAAGAATCTGATCTTCACGTATCATTTTTAATTTAATTCACATAGAGATAGTTATTTATTTAGTGAGGATATTCTCTATAATTTTGTTGCCTTAGTGTCAGATTTGTAGAGATTTGTTTATATATCATTGAGAGATGCGTATAAATGCTATAAAAAATTCTCGGTAAATAATTCTATATAATTAATTAATTAAAAATGGATTGATGAGATTTAAATGAAACATTGGGAAAAATTATGATCTTAAGCATTTTTAATCTGATTTAATTCTTTTTCATTAATTTAATTTAGTTGTTAATATTAATTAGTTTTATTTATAGTTTATTACGTTTGTTTAAATAAAATTAGTATTTGGTAATAATTATTTTTAATTCTCTGTGAGAACGATACATTGCTTGTCATTATATTACTATCCGATCACGTATACTTGTGTGTTAATTCCCTAAGTTAAAAATAAGAAAACAAGTTTTTGGCGCCGTTACTAGGGAATTAAATTAATAATTATCGGTAATATTAATTTTAAGCAAATTAGTTTTAATTTAAATATTTTTATTTTATTTTATTTTTATTTTTATTTTTACTTTCTTTTTAGGCGATAAATGCGTATAATTCTCCATGGTTTTTTACAAGGTTGGAACAATCAAGGGCAGAATTAATTGAGCTTATGCAAGCACAATTTGCAAAGCTTTCAAGGCAGGTTGATGCTCTTGAGAGTCAGTACATGCAGAATGCCAACAATCATCAGTAAAACAGTTACACCCCAAACTAGTATCATCTGGGTTGGCAAAATCATCTGACTTATTCATGGGACTACAATCAAACCCAATATTTTGCCCCAGGACTATCATACCCATCAGAATTCTCATATCAACAACTTCCATTGCAACAAAAGGATACATCTCATTTGGAGGAATACCTTACCAAATTCATAGTGCAAAACGAGATAAGGCTGAAAGAATAAAAAAAAAAGGCTTTGAAGGAGCGTGAGCAACACGAGTTTAGGATGAGCAATCTAGAAGCATCAATGCAAAATCTAGAGTATTAAGTGCAACAACTTGCTAATGCTATCATTAATAGTCAGGAAGTCACGTTACCTAATGATGCAAAGATTAATTATAAGGAAGAAGGTAAAATTTGTGTGAGGAAGATACACTAGAAAGTGGCAAAGAGTTACAAAAGGCTGCTGGAGGAAACTTAAAAAGGACATATTCTGATGTGGAATATGATAGTGAAGCTGAAAAAGAAGAAAAGTAAAAATGGGGATGGTGAAAAGAAAGATGAAGGCCAAACTTTGAATTCTAATGGTATTAAACGAGATGAAGAGGTGTAATTCAAGGTTTTGAACACATTGAAAATACCTAGAAAATTTATAGAATGCTTACAGGTTGATGCGGTCAAGGATAATCAGATGATGATAGTTATTTTCTACCGATGGATGAATTCAAGTTTGGGGGTGGTTCGTAAATTTGCAAGGATGCCTTAGAGATCAAGGAAAAGGCAAAGAAGAAGCACGCAGAGACAATTTTTGCGATGAGCCTAATTGAAGAGACAGGGAATAGTCAGGCTAATGTAACGCCCCACACTCACTATGGCGGATCTTGTGCGTTAAACTCCATACATTTACTAACTTAACCAATGATCTCATAATCATATTGGTTGAATTAGTCTACTTTAGACTATACATTAAAATTTTCTCTTACTTAGTCCCTAGATCTTAATTTGATCTCAATCTCATTATTTATACAAGTATCAACTTGTAGTTCACCCATATAAATGGATAACAACATATATAACGGTCCAATTTTAACCTTAAAATTTAAATATTCTATAACTTTACATATCAAAGATTCACTGCATTAAATCATTAGGATGGTTCTTGGGAACAGAGAATCTCGTGATGAATGTTTGTATTTTCATCTATGATAAATGTTTGCATCTTTATCCTTAACAAATATTTGCATCTTTATCCGGCGCAAAATTCTCTTTCTATATAGAAACATACCCAACTAGTTAAAATTCTCACTTGAAACACATTTGGTTATAGTGGTATATCTTCATATCAATATTCTTACTTATCTGGCATTCAGAATAGTAATAACAAGCTTGTACTTGGGTACGAGGAACCTAATGATGTATTTGACCATTTCACATCGATTAGTCTTATCTCGAATGCTTACAGTACTCACAAATATTATTTGTCATCCTCATTCTGATAACTAGTTCATTATCAATACTGTATTAACGTTTTACTATATATATGAAGTTCAGAGTATTGGCATAATATGATTAGTCCACATTACCAATACCTTTACTCAGATTTATACTCCTTTAACAATTATAGGTTATATCAGAGTGAAGACATAACAATATTTAATGATAATATAATAATATTATTTTATAATATTCAGTTACGTAGTTTGCTTATTCGTATTACGATAGTCATTATAACTTTATACAAATACAAGTAAATAAAACATGAAATCTAATCTATGATTCTTCTTGACGTTCATGATCTTCTTATCATTCTTCTTAATCTACAAATAAGTTTTATTCACAAGAATGAGCATGACGGCTCAACAAGTCTAACATATTATCACATACACAGTTTATGCTTTCCTATAAATTTTAACATACTTCGACTGAACATGCATCTCAGTTAATAATTATGTTAATTTATGCTTAACAATAAACATATTGTATGCATACTTATATGCATCTTCAAATATCAATTAACATTTAACAGTTAATCAAGAACTAACACAGAACCATTTAATCACATAAGACCTTCAATCATGTATTTTCACATATCAACTATCACATAATAACATGAACAATCTTAGAACATGCTAATAACACTTAAAGGTTTAGAACTTGCCTCGAATCGAAACTAGGGTTTCCCAGTAGAGCGTTAAAATGCTACAAAACGGGTTACGGGTACCCAAATTTTAGTTTATCGAATTTTAATTCTTGATAAGTGTTTTTGTAACTTAAATAGACTATTTCCATTGATGGAATATTTATGACAAGTGGCTAACTCAAAATCTCTTTTTTAAAGCATAGATATTCGAGAGCCCCTTTAAATTTTCAACTTCGACCTCTTTTCCGGTAATAGTCGTAACTTTGTCATACGAAAATATTTTAGGATGATTCTTGATTCTAAATTCATTATAATTGCATGATATATAACTTTTCTTTAGGCTGCTAAGGCAGATTCCTAACTGATTTACCCAAAATTTACTAGTAAGTGGACTGCTCAAAAATTGTTTCAACTTTCTTTGATCTAATTGGTAAAACATGATACCTTAAGCATTAGTTTGCTAAGATAACATGTTCTAAAACTAAATAACATTTAATAATATAAAAATAATAAAATCATAAACTTACTTATGTAAGATTTCATGATTTTTTCTTAAGAACGCTAAAAACATAAAAAATAATTACAAAAGGATAATTTTGATTACCTCTTGAAATGCAAGCTTTATTACTGTTGATCCTTCAAGCTCTCAACTAATACTTTCTATATGATTATACTAGATTTTCAAGCTCTAGATTACTTGGTGAATTAGTAAGGATTATGATGAGTGGATGCTCCTATTTATAGGATTTTTTAAGTTATGGTAAAATGGTAAAAATGACAACGAAGCGTTGGCTCCGAGTTTGGCTTGGATTTAACTTTGGCTCCGACTTTGGTTCCAAGTTTAGCTTGGCTCTAAGCTTTACACGTTGGCTCCAAGCCTTAAATATCTAAGACCCTAATGCCCTTCATCTGGCTTGCAAAATGACCTTTCATGCCCTTCCAATATCAAATCACATACATTAACTTTTTACTATTCACAGTTGACCTTTTGTATTTATACCGTATAATTTTTGTATTATTATCATATTATTTTCATACTCTACCTGTATAACTTTCGTATTATACGTGTATTTATGAATAATGATTAGGCTTAGGTTATAACCCTAAGGTTTGAACCCTTAGGGTTTCTTAATTTTAGGGTTTAGATTATAATATTTTCTAGGTTTTTCCAAACCCTAAATTTAGGTTTTTTCCAAAAGAACTTCTTAATTTTAACAAGTGTTAAAGTTGGATACTTGAACCAAAATACAAAATCCTACAGATAGGTAAATCACATAATACACTTGAAGCTCAATACAAGCTTTACTAATCACATAACACATAGTTGAGGTTAAAAGCTTAACCTCTAATCGTATACGATCGTAGTTTCAAATCGTATTTAATCTTTAAGATTGCTCAATGTATACTTAAACAATCATTCTTAGGTTATTAAATTGACAATCCTTATCAGATCTTGTCAGATCATATTTGAAATATTTGGGATATTACATTCAACCCAACTTATCAGAATTTCGTCCTCGAAACTATGTCACAATTAACTTTATTCATTTAATATCATATTTATAACTTCTATAAATATTTCAAGGTATTACATTCTCTCATCATTATAAAAATAGTATAATCATCTCTATTCTTTTCTAGCTTATGAATTTTCTTAATTCACCTTTACTAACACTATACCCCTAATACATAGATTAGGTCAACAATATTCACTTATCACTACATATTTCATTTCATAACTCTAGGTTTTAAACCTTTTATCATATACTATTCCTTCAGTCTTATTCTTCCTTTAATCAGGATTTCTTCAAATTTATTGAAGGGTCAATCAAGACCTTGAACTTTTCCTAATACTATGGGTAGTATATAACCCTCAAATGTTTAACAGTCACAAGGACTAAAAAAACTCTCTTTTGTGTAATAATAAAATAAGACTAAGAACATGTTCCATGTTTAACAATCACAAAAATTAAAAACACTAATAGTAGTCAATACGTCAAGTGATCAGCCTTTAGTACCACATGTCTTGTATGACATAATATTCATGTTCATCAGATTACTGACATTTTGAACTTCGTAACAGGGTTGTCTAGCCGAAACAATTGGCAATTAATCATTTTTCAACCATTAAAACTTTTGAAAATCAATTTTATGACTGTATACCGCACCTTGCAAAGTACGTTGATGACTCATCATGTATCATATTCACACCAGGTCCCATGGTGCATTGATGAAATTTTTTTATTTTTCAATTTAATTTTGTCTAGCTTGAACAATTAGCATATACATATGAATCACACAGCTAAAAAATTTCTCATTTAAAAAATCAATTTTAGGGTTTATCATACCACAACAAGTAACGATGTGGTAATTTTCACACCCTATACTACCGTGTGTGGATGATAACAAGTTCATTTTATCTTCTTAAATCAACTTTGTCTAGCTTGTAAAAATTAGTATAGACATAGCTCCAAAAAAAATTCCAATTTAATGATTTGAACAATTCTTTTCAAATGTACCCAAGTGCGAATATACATATAAAGATCTAGCATAGCTAGAAGATTTTGAAATATCCTTAATCCTCTATCCTTTCCATTATTTTCTAACCATAACACAAGTTTTACAAATATATAGCAATACAGTAAACTAGTTGGTTGTTTAACTATAACAACAAATATATCAGTTATCCTTCTTATCAATACGGGGATGAAAAAGTTTCAGTGCATATTAATCATTTTGTAATACACCACTTTAAGACAATTTCGTAGCCACATCTTATAAGTCGGTTCGACTGACATATCATAGCCTAAGCCCATAACAAGGGTTCGTTCACTAAGTAACTAATATATAAATATCTTTAAAACTATTGTTTTGATGTAACAACTAATAACTAATCAATAGACATATGAGAAAGAATCACATTCTCAGAATATATACAAGAAATAGTTTGACACAAGATTTCAGTTTACTTATCAATATAGTGAACTGAGTGTTTCTTTCACCCAATAACTAATGAATCAGTTCCCCTTCTCATTCATACTATCCTCAAATGATCTCATTTAGTGTGTAATCCGCTTTGAAAATATTGATCATGAATCATTCATATCAACAGTGTAGTTAGATCGGTTCTATAAAGCATATTAAACTCTGTCCTATACAAGAGAGTCGTTCAACTCAATTTCGCTAACTTGAGTTTTCAATTGAAATTCATACTCATTCTATAACTATGAATTTTCTTTAATTCATTCATTTATCATTTACTTTTCTTTATGAGTTTACCAATTTATTTTGTCAGATTGTGTGTAATAGTACTACACATAAATTCAATCACATAGATTATTTTATCTACTTCGATTCTCCATCTCTAGTAATTATAGTAAAAAGTTTAGCTTTATTCAGTATAATTCTTTCACATAATAATTTTTTTATATATTAAGATTTATGCATATCATTTAATTATCTATAGACACTTCAGAAGTCCATTTACTCTTAATCCATCAAATTATATCCTAAGGTACTCGTTACTATAAAGCTATAATACACTGCTCTGATACCAACTATAATGCCCCACACTCGCTACGGCGGACCTTGTGCGTGAAACTCCATACATTTACCAACTTAACCAATGATCTCATAATTATATTAGTTGAATTAATTTATTTTAGACTATACATTAAAATTTTCTCTTACTTAGTCCCTATATCTTAACTTGATCTCGATCTCCTTATTTATACAAGTATCACTTATAGTTTATACATATAAATGGATAACACCATATAAAACAGTTCAATTTCAACCTTAAAATTTAAATATTCTATAACTTTACATATCCAGGATTCACGGTATTAAATTATTAGGACGATTCTTAAGAACAGAGAATCTCGTGATGAATGTTTGTATCTTCATCCGTGATAAATGTTTGAAACTTTATCCCTGAAAAATGTTTGTATCTTTATCCGGTGCAAAATTCTCTTTTCGTACATAACAAACTCAACTAGTTAAAACCCTCACTCGAAACACATTTGGTTATAGTGATATCCCTTCATATCAATATTCTTACTTATTTGGCATTCAAAATAGTAATAACAAGCTTGTACTTGGGTCTGAGGAACCTAACGATGAATTTAACCATTTCACATTGATTAGTCGTGTCTAAGATGCATACAGTACTCACAAATATTGTTTACCATCCTCATTCTGATAAATAGTTCATTATCAATACTGTATTAACGTTTTATTATCTATCTAAAGTTCAGAGTATTGGCATAACATGATCAGTTCATATTACCAATATCCTCACTCAGATTTATAGTTCTTTAACAATTCTATGTTATATCAAAGTAAAGACATAACAACATTTGATGATAATATAGTAATATCATTTTATAATATTCAGTTACATGGTTTGCTTGTTCGTATTACAACAGTCATTATGAATTTATATAGATACAAGTAAATAAAACATGAAACCTAATCTACGCTTCTTCTTTACGTTCATGATCATCTTATCATTCTTCTTAATCTGCAAATAAGTTTTATTCGCAAGATGAGCATAACGGCTCAGTAAGTCTAACATATTATCACATACACAGTTTATGCTTTCATATAAACTTTAATATGCTTTGACTGAACATACATCTCAGTTAATAATTAAATTAATTTATGCTTAACAATAAACATATTTTATGCATACTCATATGCATTATCAAATATCAATTAACATTTAACAGTTACTCAAGAACTAACACTTAACCATTTAATCACATAAGACCTTCATTCATGTACTTTCACGTATCAACTATCACATAATAACATGAACAATCTTAGAACATGCTAATAACACATAAAGGTTTTGAACTTATCTTGAATCAAAATTAGGGTTTCCCAGTGGAGTATTAAACAAAATGGGTTACGGGTACCCAAATGTTAGTTTATCGAATTTTACTTCTTGATAAGTGTTTTATAACTTAACTAAACTATTTCCGTTGATGAAATATTTAGGACAAATGGCTAACTCAAAATCTCATTTTTAAGCATAGAAATCTGAGAGCCCCTTTAAATTTTAAACTTCGACCTCTTTTTCGATAACAGCCATAACTTTGTCATACGAAAATATTGTGGGGTGATTCCTGATTCTAAATTCATTATAATGGCATGATCCACAACTTTCCTTTAGGTTGCTAAGGCATAGTCATAACCTATTTGCAAATAATTCACTCGTAAGTGGACTGCTCAAAAACTGTTTCAACTTTCTTTGATCCAATTGGTAAAACATGGTACCTCATCCATTAATTTGCTAAGATAACATGTTCTAACACTCAATAAAACTTAATAACATAAAAATAACAAAAGTATAAATCTACTTATGTAAGATATCATGACTTTTTTTTAAGAACACGAAGAACATAAAACATAATTACAAAAGCATAATTTTGATTACCTCTTGAAGTGCAAGCTTTATTACTCTTGATCGTTCAAGCTCTCAACTAATACTTTCTATATAATTATACTAACTTTTCAAGCTCTAGATTACTTGGTTAATTGGTAAGGATTATGAAGAGTGAAGGCTCCTATTTATAGGATTTTTTAAGTTAGGGTAAAATGGTAAAAATGACAACCAAGCTTTGGCTCCAAGTTTGGCTTGGCTTTAACTTTGGCTCCAACTTTAGCTCCGACTTTGGCTTGGCTCCAAGCTTTACATTATGGCTCCAAGCCTTAAATATCTAATACCCTAATACCCTTCATCTAGCTTACTAAATGACCTTTCATGCCCATCTAATATCAAATCTCATACGTTGACTTTTTACTATTCGTAGTTGACTTTTCATATTGATACCGTATAATTTTTGTATTATTATTGTATTATTTTCATATTATATCCGTATAATTTTCATATTATACACGTATTTGTGAATACTAATTATGGTTAGGTTATAACCCTTAGGATTTTTAGGTTCTAAGGTTTAGGTTATAATCTTTTCTAGGTTTTTCCAAACCCTAAATTTAGGTTTTTTCTAAAATAACTTCTTAATTTTAACAAGTGTTAAAGTTGGATAGTTGAACCAAAACACAAAATCCTACACATAGACAAATCGTATAACACATTTGAAGCTCAATACAAGTTTTACTAATCACATAACACATAGTTTAGGTTAAAAGTTTAACCTCTAATCGTATACGATCGTAGTTTCGAATTATATTTAATCTTTAAGATAACTCAATGTTTACTCGAGCGTTTAGGTTAAAAGGTTAACCTCTAATCGTATACGATCGTAGTTTCGAATTATATTTAATCTTTAAGATAGCTCAATATATACTCGAGCAATTGTTCTTAGATTTTTAAATTGACAACCTTTATCAAATCTTGTCAGATCATATTTAAAAATATTTGGGATATTACAGCTAAGACATTAAAAAGCGCTTATCGGGAGACAAACCAAGTTTTAATTTTAGTTTTATTTTTTAGTAGATTCTTAGTATTAAATTTTAGATTATTTAGTTATTTGTTTTAATATTTTGTTTTTGTTTTTGTTTCAGGTTTTTAATGCCAATGGACTCAAGCTTAGCAGACGAGGAGAAAAATATTACATATTCAGGGGAGTTATTAGTTTTTAAATTCTTTTATTTTATATATTAAGGACAATGTCAATTTTAAGTTTAGGATTGTGGGTAAATTTTGAATTATTTTTAAAAACATTTAGCTTGTACTTTAGTTTAAATTTTGAAATTTTATGGGTATATTCACTGCAAACCCTCATGAGACACAACTCGTCCACTTGGGGTAACCTTAGGGTTTAAAGACTTGTTGCACATCCTAAGTGCAATCGTGTTTCCTACGAAAATGAGGTAGCTTGTTTTTAGGTTAAGTCACTTGGACAATGAATTAATTGAATTAAATTTATGGCAAATAATAAAAAAATTATTTTTTATTTAATAAGTTTTGGAAAATTGATAAAAAAAAAATTTGTTTTTTTGAATTTCAGCTATTTATTGGTTATTATATTGCTAGTGATCCTTTAAATTTTTAAGCACATAACAATTTTTTTGAGTTAGTTTTAACTTAGAGAAAATTTATGTAGTTAGATGCTTATAAAGGATATTAATTTTCTCTATAAGTTATTTGAATTATGTTTTAAAGTGTGATATAGGTGAAATATAAATTAAAAGGAAAAAACAATTTATATTATAATAAGTAGCTTGACAAGTCCAATTTTGTAATCTTTGTTACTCGAGTTAATAAATCTTTAGGGGTGTCTCTACACTTAGTGCCTTAAAGTCAATTGGTTTAGGAGTCATTGATCAAGCAGTCGTTACATGAGTGAATCTAAAAAATCTAAAAAAATTAGACATTGCACACGACAAGAATGCAAATTGAAGTGATATTGAGCATAAAATGCATTTACTTTAAAAAAATATGAAAAAATACTTTTGATCTTTTGATTTTATTTTTATTTTATTTTTTTGCTTGTTTTAAGTTTTGAGATATGTTAAAATTGAGTTTATAGAGTGTTAAATGTCTTGTTTTTAGGTTAAGTCACTTGGGCAATGAATTAATTGAATTAAATTTATGGCAAATAATAAAAAAAATTAATTTTTATTTAATAAGTTTCGAAAAATTGATAAAAAAAAAAAAATTGTTTTTTTGAATTTCAGCTATTTATTGGTTATTATATTGCTAGTGATCCTTTAAATTTTTAAGCACATAACAATTTGTTTTGAGCTAGTTTTAACTTAGAGAAAATTTATGTAGTTAGATGCTTATAAATGATATTAATTTTCTCTATAAATTATTTTAATTATGTTTTAAAGTGTGATATAGGTGAAATATAAATTAAAAGGAAAAAATAATTTATATTATAATAAATAGCTTGTCTAGTCTAATTTTGTAATCTTTGTTACTCGAGTTAATAAATCTTTAGGGGTGTTTCTACACTTAGTGCCTTAAAGTCAATTGGTTTGGGAATCATTGATCAAACGCTCGTTACATGAGTGAATCTAAAAAATCTAAAAAAATTAGACATTTCACACGACAAGAATGCAAATTGAAGTGATATTGAGCATAAAATGCATTCACTTTAAAAAAATATGAAAAAATACTTTTGATCTTTTGATTTTATTTTTTTTCTTACTTTAAGTTTTGAGATATGTTAAAATTGAATTCATAGAATGTTAAATGTCTTTTATGTGGCATTTAAATTATATGAATTTATTTGAGTTTTAATTAGTTTGATACATTTGAATTCACCCACGCACGAAGGATCATGAGTGATGTAAGATCAATAAATATGTTAAAATTTTAGACTTTGCATGATTTTAAATTTTTTTTTGAAGTTATTATTTTTAAAAAAATTAGGTTAATAATTATATTCATATTAATTCATTGCTTGAGTTGTTGGGTTAATTAGTTAAGTTAGTAGAGTCATAATTTTTTATTTTTTTTTACTTAAAGGCAAGAAAATGGTTAAGTTTAGGGGTATTTTATAATTAGATTTATTTACTATTTATTAAATAATTTTAGGCTTAATTATTTGTGAGTTTTTAAGTATTTTTAGGAATTTAGGTATTTTATTTATTATTATGTATTTTTATTACTTTTATATTATTTTTATTTATTTTATATTTTATTTTGTTGGAATTAAAGAATGAATGACATAACTGTAATTTCTGCAACTGTTGAGGGTAAAATCGTAATAAAGCAACTTTTAGTGGCAAAATGGTAATTAATCAGCTCGGGGGCATTACGGAAATAAATTGAACTAAGGCAAGCGCGCCACGCGCGTACAGTATAAAGGAATCTAAAGTAACATTAAGCGACGTCGTTCTATGGTTGATAGAAGGAGTAATGAAGCGCGCAATTCGCATGAGAAGAAGCAGCCAGTTGTCCGTGTGTGTTGACTGGTTCAGACAGGTTTGACTTGGCTTAAGGAGTTGTTTGGCTACACACTAATGCAGAAATCATGATTATTTCGAATTTTCTCAATCTTTTTGATTCCTAATTGATTTTTATTTTCAATTTTGATTAAGATTATTAATGTAGTCCTATAAATACATTAGGAGACTCTTACTTCCAGGATATTAACATAGTTTAGAATAGATCTAACAAAAAATTAGATTAACGTAAAACAAATATTCAACACGAAGGATTTGAGAATTAATGGTTGAGCTTGGAATTGAAGACCGTGATTCGAGTGACAGACGTATATCAAAACATATATTTAATTTCTTTTCTTTTCCTATTATTTTTGTAATTTAATTATGAACTAATTTTTAATTAAGATTGCAATTGAACCCAATGTGTAGTTTTAATTAAATCTTTTTCTTTTTAATTATAATTGAATTGTTTATCATATTTTGTGCGTTCAAGAATTTAATTATTTGCATTAATTAATGTGATAATCTATATGAAATTGACAAATGGATTCTAGTGTTTAGACCTAATTAATTATTTTTTTACGTTAACATGTTAATTAATTGTGATTAATTTTGGGATAATTTATATAAAATTAAGATATGGATTATAAATTACTTCTGAATATTATAACATATGTTTGTGTTTTCTGCGTTGATGAAATTCATAATTTGTGTATAAGATAGAGATATACCTATATGTCGTCTGTAACCTAAAGAGAATTTGATTTTCATGTATCTTTTTTAATTTAATTCACTTAGAGATAGTGATTTATTTAATTAGGATGTTCTCTATAATTATGTTGTCCTATTGTCAGATTTATAGAAATTTATTTATATGTCACTGAGAGATACGTATAAATACTATAAAGAATTCTTAGTTAACAATTATATATAATTAATTAATTAAGAAGGGATTGAAGAGATTTAAATGAAGCATTGGAGAAAATTATGATCTTAAGTATTTTTAATCTGATTTAATTCTTTTCATTAATTTAATTTAGTTATTAATCTTAATTAGTTTTATTTATAGTTTATTTAAATTATTTAAATAAAATTAATTTGACATAAAATTAGTATTTGGTAATAATTATTTTTAATTCTCTGTTGGAATGATACATTGCTTGCCATTATATTGCTATCCGATCATGTATACTTACGTGTTAATTTCAAAGTTAAAAATAGGCAAACAACCACAAAAGTCTGAAGTATATCTTCACGTAGAAGGAGTTAAATATGAGGCATATGAGGTGTTAGAATTAATCAAAGACTATGACTGTGAAATTATGTATCACCTAAGGAAGGCCAACGTAGTCACCGACGAATTGAGTAGGAAGGATCGCGAAAAGTTGGCAATATTACTAGTTCAGGAAGAGCTAATCAAATTAAAGAAATGACGAGGATGGAAATCGAGTTCAAGTATCCGATAGAGTCGGAAGAAAAGCTGTTCACGATAGAGGTTCGTCCAACATTATTGGACAAAATAAAAGAAGCACAAGGTGCAGATGAAGAATGCGAAAGTACAAGGAAGAAAATTACAGATGGAGAAGAGCTAAATTCAAAATGGACAAGGATGAGATCTTTAGATTCGATGGAAGAGTATGGGTACCTGCAGTACCGGGACTAAAAGAAGAAATTTTACAAGAGGCTTACAACTCAAGGTACTTGATACATCCCGGTAGTACGAAGATGTATCAAGACCTACGATAGCATTTTTGGTTGCCAAACATAAAAAGGGAAGTAGCAGAGTGCATCAGTAAGTGCCTAACTTGTCAGAGGGTTAAGGCAGAATATCAGAGACTGAGCAGTCTATTACAACCATTGAAAATTTCAGAATGAAAATGGGAGCATGTCGAGATAGATTTTGTGGTAGGACTTCCCACTACGCAAAAATGATATGACACTCTATAGGTGGTAGTGGATTGACTTACGAAATTAGCGCATTTCTTATCGATCAGAATCAGGTTCAACTTGGATCAGTTAGCCAAGATGTACATTAAAGAAGTTATGTTAATACATGGTGTGCTGGTATCAGTATTTATTAATCTTTACGACAGAGCTTGGGTCAACCTCCCACCATGCTCAAGTTTTGGGATAAAGCCCACACGTCGAAAGACTCTACTATGTCTCCCGCAACATTAACTATACGAAAGAGTTCTAGTAATGACTTGCTAACTCGTAGAGTATTTAGATGGTGAAAGTTGATTCTATGATTTTTAACTTGGTTCTACGATCACAGAGTTTAAATCCTCAGTGTTTGCTTACTTGTTGTTTCATCACTTCACTTTACGATCAATAAGATATCAATTGTAGAGTTGGTTAGAGAATTAAAGATTATAATATCATCTTATTTTACATTCATTATGCGTAGTAGCTCTATTTGTTCTAAGATTGTAATACCAACTATTTGATACGAATTGTTTGATAATCTTGAACTCAGTAAGTTTTATAGTCAGCTGATCCGACTCAATTTAGCTTCAGTTGAAATACTCAGTTAACTTTTACTGTTTATTGAGGATTTAAACATGTACAGTCAAAGATGTGTAGACATTCAAAATTTGATTTCCCTTCCTTTCCAAAGACTGAGAATGTCATCATTGAAAGTGGAGTGACTGAGAATCCTCTTCTAAGTAGAGCAGACAGTGTTGACAAATTTAGCTTTGAAGATATTTTGACATCCCGGTGGTCAAAAGTGTTCATCCTGCTCTGAGAATTATTCTATTTTCTTTTTCATAGATCTGTTAGAGGAGTTCTTAGTGTAGAGAGATTTATTATAAACTCGTTTCAATACTCAGAACTTGATATTCTCATAAGAGTTGAACTCCTTCTCATAACACTTTTATCATCCTTGTTTGCTCAGAAAAAATAGATTTGAAGTGTCTTGACACACAAGTGACTAATGAGCAAAAAATTGAGCATTAATCCTTCAACAAGAGCTACTTATAGGTGGTGATAGCAACACATTATCCCGATGGACAACAGTTAGATACTATTTTCTCGAGAAAAGTCTGACACCAAAGTGAAATCCAAAAAATTCATTTTCCAAGTTCTAAGAAATATCGTCACGAAGTTTTAGTTAAAACATTTAATGACATGCATGTTTGTGTGTGTGTGACTAGGATTTTTCTCATTGAGGAACAGTGTGAACCTTTCTTATGTTATACTAGGCTCAGGTTTTAGAGTTCACAGTGTATAGTTTAATCTTACAATGTTCATCAAGTTAATTTATAAAGTTTATTTTTGATAGACTCTTCAATCTTTTGAGATTTCGATCGTAAGGTTCACTTTACTCTATTTTTACCAAACTAGAGATAAGTATTTGACCAGTTATCCTTTTGGAACATCATGATCAACAGAAGTGATTAATATCATTAAGTCCTTTCAGGAGTGAAGTCTCCCAGTGGACAATGTTTCAAAATTGATCTTAGAATATTATTTTCATCCTCAAAATTGAGATAATGAGAAAGCAAATTTCTGAAGTGTTTCCAACTCGGTCAGTGTTTTTCCTTATTTTAATATGAGGTTGATAATGGTTGACTAAGACATTCTGAATAATATTGTGTGTATGCAAGTTGTCACATATAGCACATAGAGCAATTAAGATTTATGTACACGTTTATTAAGAGAGATGTTAAGTCATACCTCACTGATATCAATTTCTGATTGTCAATAGTAATGTCCCTTTAGTCTTTTCTTCCTCCTGTTTGTTGACTTTTGAGCTGCACTTCAGTTCCTTCTTATACTCCTAGTCCTCATTGCACTCCTCCCTCATTTCTCCTTTTTCTTTCTCGGTTATGTATCCATTTCTTTTTTGGCATACTCATTCTCTCACTCTTAGGTAACATCAAATGTTGACTACTCTAATGACCTCCTCTAATTCCAACAACAAATGATGGCTTGGCTTTAATGATAACTATAGTTCATCAGATATCTTCCCTAATCGTGGAGCTTGCTACAATTAACAAATATTGAGATCTGATTGTACAGATCTTTGGATTTGAATGCTCAAATTGCTGTTGTAGATGAAGATTAGATAAAGTAGTTTTTGCCTTCTTCACATTTACTCATTGAATTTGTGGTAAGAAAAATACTATCTTTATCTTAGGGAGAATCTTTGTAACGCCCCAAAATCTGTGCACCTGTTGCAGCGAACCTGGTACATCACGATACAACTTTTATCCTCATATTTTCAACATTCAATCATAATATAATTAACAAATCCTCGCATTGATACCAATAAATACAAACATTTCCTTTCATTCCAGAATTCACAACATTTACTATTTCTTATTACATTTACAGATCATCCTTATCTGTTCTATACATCTTAAGTTATTTACATTATGGTCCAATTTGTTACATTGGTTATGAGTATACATGAACTCGCAATCCATAGTTTACTATTCTCCCGTACATTCTTTTTGACAAGTCATCTATAATGAATAATATTAACACTCCTCTAACATAGCTAGAGATTACGCAAACTAGTCTTCTAACATTTATCATTACCAGGTACAACTGCCTCAAAAAGGTTTAACCATTATGCTAGTTTATTTCTAACACCAGAACTTATCACCAAAAACCCAAACTATGAGTGCTTCAATTTATTAGTCATTCTTCTAGTCGTTGTCTTCACAAGACCTTCATAGTTCACAACTTAACTGTAAGTGTTCATTTAAAGCAAGAATGAGCAACTATGTTACTCAACAAGTTTAACAGATATATATAAATAAAAAAAATATACTTCGCATGTATACATGTATCATTTCATGCATACTTGGAATTCTGCACATGTTTCATGATTTTCATGCTTTGCACTTATTCATGCTTCATACATATCATGATTTAGGTTTATACATGCTTCATAACTTTAATCCGTAAAGTTCATATAACACATTTTACTTAAACCATCAAGTAAATATCAACATCAATTACCAAATAGTTGCACAAAGTGCATATTAGAATAAGTTCACATAGATTTCACATATTACAAAAAAAATTCACATAAACATATAAGCATAAGTTCTGAAAAACTTGTATATACCGGCGTTTTACCATTATATTAACTTTGACGTCCTTCAAATGACCTACATGGTTGGTTGAATCGATAATACAACATTAATCATAAATTGACTCTTGTTTAATCTAATTTAAGACTTTTAATTTTAACTTATCCTCCTTTTGTCTTGCCATTATGTTTATTAAGATTGGCTTACCATTAAGTTATTCACATAACCCTTAACCATTGTTGTTTCAGCTATAATGTGTATTAGTACTTCTTTACTAGTGCATCGTTAATTCTTATTCCCATTTCCAATTAAATCATTCCATGTATTAATTCTTAATACGCTTAGTAACTTAGCTTAAGCTTACGACAATTGGCATATAAAGCAATGGTTATGTAATTTGTAACCCTGTTCATACATCTTAGGTTATACATAAATAGTACGTCTTATAATGCCTTTAAACCTTTATCTTTAAATTGATTCATTACATTAATCTTCTTAATTTAGGCTTAAATCTGCTTTGCACACTTCTATTTTAGGTGTACATAACTCCATGTATATGTATACACTTCTCAACACATGGAAACAGGGCAAAATCGCATTCTACCAATCATGGCCTCTACTGCGGTTTCCTTTGTAAAACACAACCCCGACCAAGATTTACAGAGAGGTTATGGCCCCAACCATGGATTTGTACTGCAAAACAGGGCCTCGGTCGTGGCCCTATTCCAGAAAATCCAGATTTTGTTTATTTTTTAACCCACTTAAAAAAAAAATATCTTGACCAATACACATCTGTTTGCTCTCATTTTTTTGACACAACCAAGGTTTGACTACATAGTGTTTTAGAAAAAAATTACTTACTTGAAATCATACCATTATAACCTCAAATCAAAGCCTCCAAAAATTGTGTTCAACACATTTTTCATTTTACTAGTTTTCCTCCAAAAATTTCAAAAACTCATTTTTGCTTTCTTTTTCCATTCCAATCATTGGGAACATCTTTAAAACTCTTAAATACACCTCATTCAACTTATGGTTCTTAAAAACAACCAAAATAGCCAAAATGTTTGTTTAGCATCCTCATTTGGAAAAATCAAAGCTTCAACATAACCTTTTACACTAGGTTTTGTAAACCAAACATAGGTTGAAATCATCTACCGTATATATACACATAGATCCCCCTTAGTATATGCATTGAAATTCAAAGTTTAGCATAAATGGCACTTTTAGGCATTTTATCAAACATCATATGTGCATAAGATTAGAAACCATATTATTCATATTATGGCTTCCCTTTAGGCTCCATTTATACCTTCTTAGTTTCGTAGACATGAAAACTACAATTTTATTTCATACACACCATCCTTGTTTCACCGGATTCACCAAAATATCAAACTCCCAGAACAACATTAGCACACATAAGAACATATATATCTATATATATATATATGTGAAACAAGCCTTAAGGTTGAGATCGTTATACCTCTTTGATCTCCTTCGCTTGATATGGCTTTTTAGGGCAACACTATAACTCTTTTTCATTCCATGCTAGCTTCATCCAACATGGCTTCCACTAATTTCCACATTTTTCTCTCACCTCTCTCAAATTTTACTAAGTAACATAAACCAAGCTTGCCAAACTCTCCAAATTTTCAACATAAATGTTAGGGTTCCATATTTATAGAACAATCAAAACCATGGGCAATATAGTCAATAACCCTGACTAGTGAAGGGCAAATTGGACATTTCGTCATTCTCTAGAAAGTTCCCAAAGGTATAGTGGTCACATCACATTTTTTATAAGGACAAAATAGTCATTTTGTCATTAGGACGTGATAGTCAATAATATATTTTAGAAGGATAACATGGTCATTTGACCATTTTCTAGATAATTCTCTAGGATACATTAGTCATTTCCCCTTTTACTAGAAAACTTCCTAGCAACTTCTCAAGGGTATTTTGGTCATTACCAATTTTCTTTTAAGGGTAAAATTATCATTTTACTAATCTTAAAGACCATTGGTTATTAACCATTCCTGAATACACATTGGTTATTAACCACTCTTGATTACATATTGGTTATTAACCATTTTTAAATACACATTGGTTATTAACTGCTCTTGGGACGCATTAGTCATTAATCATTTTTTAGGGCAAAATAGTCATTAACCACATTTTTCTACACTCGACTCAAGTATTCCTAACCATAGTCATATACAAATATATACATATGTCATTCTTCTAACACATCAACTTTAACTCATAATTCTATACAATTAACTTAAGTATGGTTAAATGGTAACCATAGTCTTATTAAATTTGAAATTAATATTTCCACACTTGTCCAACCTTTTCCATCATACTTGGTTTAATCCATAATTTAATTTTTTTATTTTCATTCCCATGAGACTTAATTTCCAAAAAAATTATTGGCCTGTCGAATAAGGCTTACCCATTAACTTGGTTATTTTATAACCCAAGCTTCAGTTAACTTTTCTTTAATTAAAGTAATTATAATCATTCTTTATTACTTAGTCCAACTAATTTAAATTAATTAGCTTAAATTTTTATTTTTAAACTACCTTATTCCATTTATTGGATTTTTCTTCATGTCCTCATAATTAAATTAACCACTTAATTAATTCAAATCCTTAATCTTGCCTCGTAGTATCAACCCTTCACGCTTTATTATTTATCAACATAAGTTTAAATCATACCACATATAGTTAACGTAATTAATCAAAATCTTTTATATAGTCATTCAATGCCAACAATCAAACTTTATTAGTTTAATAACGTATCTTAAATCATATTTCATATGATTAATTTAAATTAATCATTTCTCTTAACTTTTATTTTCACTTCTTAGTTAATTCAAACTAATTAAATTAATTAATCCATTAATCATAAGTTTCATATTTCTCTCAATATATAACACATCTATATACACTGCATTATTTACGCATAACCTTTCCAAAGAAAATTCTCTCATTAATAACACTTTACGTGATTCTCTAAATCTTTAGATTTCTTTCCCTTATTGCAAGATTCCGTTATGGGAATCACTATTACTGTAACACTGTAATTCTATTTACTTTCCATTCTCACATAATCTTTTCTCACTAAATAATTTCATCACTTTATCATTTGTGTTATATTCTCACCTTTTTCATTCCTCATTTATATCCAAATTCATGGACAATAATCTATTTTCAACCCAAGTCTTATCAGACTTGTTCCAACTCGTCACTATTTGTTTATTTCAGGTATTAACATCTTCATCACCACCTGTTTTATACATCAACTTTATTTTATGACACATCATATTATCATAACATCTTGTACTTCCACCCGTTTACTTTCTCATGTTCTATAATTATTTCTTATCCCCATTATTTCATGACATTATCAAATTAAATACAATAACATTTATTTATTTAGTTATCAAACTTTATATACCACAATTTCATCCCTTATTCATTATTCTTTCATTTCTTATATTTTTTGACAATTTTATTCTTTTATATATCTAACTTATAATCTATTCATCCATGGATTACCTAGAATACATTGTTTTAATGACATATCTACTAACCTTTTTACATAACTTCCTTTGAGCCATTTTTCTACAAAAGTCTCCTCTTATTATATATATCCACATAATCAATTCTCTACATATTTATCTCTTCCAATTCTAGGTTTTCACACCTTGACCTTATCTTTAGTTAAATATTTCTTCTTAAATGTCCTTATATAAGGATTATTATCACATTGATCATTTAAAACTCGCTTTTACTAGCTTCATAAATATTTAGATCATCATAATCTTAAGTGACCCATTTGCAGCTTTATCGCTTAAGCACTGGCCATTAGTAAGCTATTCTTTTAAACAATTCCTACAGAATTTACTTGTACAAACCCTTAGAAGGTTGAGGTCTTAGAAGTCCATATGTTGGATAGAGCTCGCGTGAATTTGATGTAGATATTTTTGAAAGTAGTATGCACCCAAGTCAGTCACATTTGATATAATGTAGTATATACTTTGTAATCTTATTCATTTATTAATAAAAGAATATATTTATACAAAAATATTTTCTTTATCCATATTTCATTATTGAATTAATTGTGATACCCCCATAGTTTTGAGCAATGCTTTTAGAATCATGGTGATGATCATATTAATGAGATCTAAATTCAAGATAGCTCAAAACTAAAATTATTCCTAATCATGGGATCATTAAAATGGATATTAATGAATTCGGATAGATTAGTACATATTATGTTTGTTCTTTTAAAGAGGATGATTGATCTCATAATCATTTATGTGGAGACACTAAAGCAAGTATGTAGGTGCTTATTAGAAAATAAGTTCACTAAACGTAACTCGCTCGAGGAACACCTAATGGAGTTTTACTTGTCTGTTAATAGAAGTTCCTTTTGTAATAGTAGTACAAGTGATCCTTGGACTTGAGATCATCATAATATCTTCTGTATGATGAGTTAACTTTAACAAATTCCTTTAGACCTTTAAGGTATATCAAAGGGTATGCTCGGGTATAATAAGTTGTACATAGAGATAGGTGAATGATCAACAAAGAATCTATCACTTATTGTAAAAGGAGAAAATGTCCTATGTGATTCGATAAATGACAACTCAGTAGTCATTGGTCAAGGCAAAATGAAATTAAAAAGGAGTTTCTAATTTACATTAATTATAATTATGCATTTGAGAATCAAAATGCATATGATAAAATAAAATAAGGTTTGATAGTAATTTCATGTCTTATATTTGATTGGGGTGTTATATGGTAGAATGATTGAATTATATGATAAATATTCGCGGAATATGTTCTAGTTTGATCAAATGTTGAAATTTGTATTATTAAAAAAGTCATTGATCGCTGAGGGGGCTTACCCTTATTGTGGAATAAATATTATTTATTTAAATAAATTAAATAGTTTAATTTATTTATATAAAAAAAATTAGAATGGTCCTAATTAATTTATTCTACAATCGGTTTAATATATAAAACCTAAAGGGTCACACTGCAAAAGAAAAATATTAATTTAAGAAGTTAATGGCATAAACGTAATAATAAATTAAGTATATTTAATTTATACTATGATAATAGAATAAATTAAACAACTTAATATTTATAATTTAGTATTTTGAAAAAACTAATTATAAATTAATAAGAGCAGTCTTACTATTATCATTATTATTTGGTTCCTAAATAGTTTAGGAATTAATCAATAAGAGTACTCTCAAGATATATAATTAAATTCCTAAATGGTTTAGCAATTGTAATTATTATATTAAATTAATTTAATTCATAATTAATTAGATTAGAAGTTAAATTAAAATTATATTCCTAAATAACTTAGGATGGTTGGATAAATCTATAAATAAGAGGAGTCTTATTATGGATTAAGGTTACTCACATAATTCTCTACATATATGGAATTATAAGAGAGAGAAAACAAGGGTTTGCCACCACCATAATCTAGTAGAATCAAAATATTTCTTAAATCCATATTTTTCTTGGTGGATCACCTCTAGAGGCTATGCACTTGCATAGGTAGCTAATGTTGATATAAAGAATCTAATCGGTTAATTTGGAGAAGAACGCAAAGGAATTAGAGGTGAACTGGTACCCGTTAAAGCATAGTATCTACAAGGATATAACTCTCTAACTTCTTCTTATTTGATTAATAATTGCGTATAAAGGTCGATCCTGATTATGGTTTGTAAAATTTTAAAATATGATTTTATCATGCTTCCGCTCTTTTTATGCAATTCGATTATTTGTCTATGGATTTTTGTAAACCAACAGTAGCATTTGTGTTGGTTTGAAAAAATATGGCACATATAAAATCAAATTACACAAAGCAGCGGAAACATGTAATAAAATAATTTTAAATATTTTTTACAAACCAAAACGAAGATCTTTCTTATGTAATACTATTAATTGAGGAAGGATTAAGAGTTATACCTTTGTATAATCTAATCTTCAACACGTATGCGTTCACCTCAAATTCTTTCTCGTTCCTCTTTAATTCCACCGATTAGAATATCTAGATCAACGTTAGCTACATAAGTGTATAGCTTCTAAAGGTGATCCACTAAGAGTAATATAAATTAATGAAGTAATTTATGTTTCTCTAAACCTTGGGTGGCTAGCCATAATTCTCTCTCTCTCTCTAACTCTTAGATCTAGAGAATTATGAAATACTCTCTCAATTCTCTTAAAAGTGTATGTAACTCTAATTCATAATAAGACTCCTCTTAATAATTTATAATTAATATTTTCAAAAACTATAATTATAAATACTAAGTTATTTAATTTGTTCTACCACAATAGAATAAATTAAATACACTTAATTTATTATTACCGTTATGTCATTACTTATAAAATAATTATTTTTCTTTTGCAGTGTGACCCTTTAGGATCAATATTAACCTGATTGTAGAATAATTAAATTATAACTACTATAATATTATTTATAATAATAAATTAAAATTCTTTAATTGATTTTATAAATAAATAGTTATTTATTCCCCTAAAGAACCTATTCTGCGAATAGTTACTATTTAGCAGCATGTGTCTTTTTGGATAAAAAATAAATATCAACATTTGATCATAAAGAACCTATTCTGCGAATAGTTACTATATAATTCAATACTTCTATCACACAATATCCTAATTAAACACAAGACATGAAATTATTGTCAAGTCTTATTTAATTTGATCATATGTATTTCGATTCCAAAATGCACAATTCTAAATAATGCAAATTAGAAACTCCTTTTTAATTTTATTCTGCCTTGGCTAAGGATTATTGAATTGTCATTTATCGAATCACATAGAACATTATTTTCCTTTACAAGATGTGGTAGATCATTTGTTGATCATTCATCTATCTCCATGCACAACTTATTATACCCGAACATATTCTTTGTTATACCCAAATAGTCTTAAGGAATATGACTAATTATAACTCATCATACACCAAAAACTATGATGATCTTAAGTCCAATGATCACTTGTACTACTATCACATTAGGACCTCCAATTGACATGCAAGTAAAACTCCATTAGGTGCTTCTTAAGCAAGTCACGTTCAGTGAACTTATTCTCTAATAAACACCTACATACTTACTTTAGTGTATCCATACAAATGATTTATGAGATCAATCAACCTATTCATAAAAGCAAGCATAGTATGTACTAATCTTTCTGAATTCATTAATCCCCATTTTAGTGATCTAACGATTAAGAACATTTTAGTTTTTAGCTTTCTAGAATTTAGATCTCATTAGCATTATTCAACATTATGATTTTAAAAGCATTGCTCGAAAACTATAGGTTTATTCATTTAATTAATTCAACTAATCAATCATGAATAAAGAATTGCCTTTAAATAAATAATTCTTTTGTTAATAATTGAATAAGATTACAAAGTATATGCTTATCATATCAACATATGATTGGCTTGAGGGCATACTACTTTCAATTTTCCACTTGCACCAAAGCTAATCACATTGGTATCTAATACCCATCTTTTCTAAGTGACGGTTGAACTACTGCTGAGATAATTCTTTAGTAAATGGATCTGCAATGTTAATTTGAGAGTCCACTTGCTTCACGATGACATTTCATCTTTTAATAATTTTTCTAATCAAATAAAACCGCTACAACACATGTTTGGATTTCTAATGGGACATAGGTTCCTTGGATTGTGCAACAACTCTCATGTTGTCACAAAATAAAGGCGCTGGTCCTTGAATGCTAGGAACCACCCTGAGTTCGGTTATGAACTTCTTCATCCAAACAGCTTCCTTTGCAGCTTCACTTGCAGTTATGTACTCTGCATCTGTCACTAAATCAACAACTGTTTACTACTTGGAACTCTTCCAACTCATGCCCCACCGTTTAAGATAAACACATAACTCAAAATGGTTTTTCTATCGTCTTGGTCAATTTTAAAGCTTGAGTCTATATAGCCCTCTAGTTTTAAATCTGACCCACCGTAAATAAGAAATACATCCTTAGTTCTTCTCGAGTATTTTAGGATATTTTTCACTACTTTTCCAGTGTTCTTCTCCAGGATTCGACTGATATTTGTTTATCACGTTAAGTAAATAAATAACATCTAGTCTAGTACATATCATCCCACACATGATAAATCTTATTGCCAAAGTATAAAGTATCTTAAACATATGGTCTCTCTCTTCAGGTGTCTTTGGGTCGAATTCTTGAGGAGATGAATTCCATGGCTCATCGGTATAAGTATTTTTTGGAATTTTCAATGTTAAACCTCTTTAAAATCAAATCAATGTACCTTTCTGGAGTCAAGCTAAACATCCTTTTAGATCGATCTCTATAGATCTTTATCCCTAAAACGAATCTTCCATCTTCGAGAAGTCTCATCAAAATGGATGTTTCATCTTCGAGAAGTCTGCTTCAATCCATAAATGGATTGTTATAGCTTACATACTTGATTTATTACATCTCTAGAAATAAATCCCTATGGTTGTATCATGTATACATCCTCATCTAGTTTTCCATTTAGAAAGGACGTCTTCATGTCCATTTGCTAGATCTCGTAGACATAATAAGCTGCAATCGCAAGAAAAATTCGAATAGATTTGAGCATAGCTACTGGTGAGAAGGTTTCATCATAGTCAACTTCTTATATTTATTTGAAAGCGTTTACAACCAGTAGGACCTTATAGGTCTCGACTTTGTCGTCTGCTCCAATCTTTCTCTTAAATACCCATTTGCACCCAATGGCCTTTATACCCTCAGGTGGAGTAACCAAAGTCTATACTTGGTTCTCATACATGGAGTTCATCTCGTATTTCATGGCGGTAAGCCATTTCTCTGAGTCTTTACAACTCATAGTCTCTTCATATGTCAATGAATCATCATCATCATCTTTCATGCATACCTCATCATCTATGATGCGTACCTCATCATCATCCTCTATGATGAATCTATATCTCTCAGGTATCTTCGGTACTCTTCCAGACTTAAGAATGGGTCGTGGTATAGTAGATTCTTTTACTTGGTCAGGTTCCTTCATTTGATCCATAGTATTTTGCAGTTCTTGAACTTCTTCAAGATTTATCTTACTCCTACTGACCCCTTCAAAGATAAACTCATTTTCCAAGAAGATAGCATACTTCACAACAAACACCTTTTGATCATTAAGATTATAGAACTAATATCCTAAACTTTCTTTAGGATATCCCATAAATTTGCATTTATCAGATCTAGTATCTATGTAATGACCCAGAAATTCGTAAGACTGATGAGTATGGTCTTAGGTAAATTGTGGATATTCATAAGCCTGATGAGTATGGTCTTAGGTAATTGATGTGATTTAAGGCTACACTAATCCTTGGATGAGGATGTAGTGGATAGTCGATTTGAGAAAATTTTAAGCTTTCGAGGATTCAAGCAAAATTTGAGGTTAAGACATAAAGATAACCTTGGTAAAGTGATGGTCGATCACTGGAAAGGAATTGGAGTCCTATCGCGAAGGGTCTATGACAGTGTTTATAAAACAATAAGTAAAACAATGCCTATGTTAAGATAATCGATGAGATTATTCGGAGGGGCAAATGTTGTAAGGAGGTAGTGGTAATTCTGAGGATGGAATCATTTTTGGATAAGTCAAAAATTTAATCTGAGGAATAGAGGAGAAAGAATTACCTTCATATTTTGATTTTTACCTTATATTGAAATTTCGGGGATGAAATTATTATAAGGGGAGAAGAATGTAGCGACCCGAAATATTTTAATACGAAGAAATGGAATTATTGGCTGTAATTGTAAATTTCTAGGGGATTAAATTAAATCATTATATGATGGCTTGGTTTATTTAATTATGTGTTGAAGTAATTAAAGGAATTTAAGGAAGGTTCAATTAATGGGTAAATTAAATTAATAGACCAACCTAGGTTGTATAGTATCAAAGTCTGATAGGGTAAATGAGTTATGTGATTATTTAATTAAATAGCTAGCAAGTTAAGCTGGATGTGTAAATTAATTAATATGGTTATTAATTAATGAAATTTCGTAAACATTAATAATGTTATATTTATTTCCATTGGGAAAGTTATTGATAGTGGGGTATTAATATTTTATATTTTCACTAGGAATTTAATTTGGGCAACCTAAAGCTTAGTTGCAATATATGTAACAATTGGGCCACCATTTGTTTAATTAACAAAACAAATAGCAGCCCAGCCCAAGAGTAATAACATAACCCGGTGGAAAAGTAAGAGTGTCACTCATTTAGGGACAAAACCTCAGAAAAAGCAGAGCACGCGCAGTTTGTGCAAAGCTCAAGGAATCAGTGCTGAGAAAAGAAGGAACAAGTCAGGCATAGGGGAGGCTATAGAGTCCAACTCCTCAGAGTTGTCTAAGGCTGAGAGAGTGTTGTATAACCTCAGTCATTCCCTCATTTCCCTTTCGCGTTCATTTAGGCTAAGAGAGATATTGAGCTTGAGAAGTAAATGCAAGCTTCAGAGGAGTTCATGCTATTCGGAGAAGGCAGAATTTGAATGTAAATCATCTGTCAAAGATTGAAGGTATTATCCGGTTATTTTGATTTAACTAGTTTTATGTTATGTTGGATTAAGGAAGCAGAATATGCTAGAGTTGCATATGAGGTGTTTAAATGAGAGTAATGTAAACTTGGTAGTCAAATGTTGTTGAAACTAGTTAATGATTGAATCAGAACTAGAATAATGGTTTCGATTATTTTACCCAGACAACATTAAGAGTCTGAACCACAGTTGGTCTGTACTCGGTGTTCATGTTCATAAAACTTTAGAATGGACTGGTGTATTGACTTATTATTGGTTTAGATGTGGTTTTCGGTTGGGAGAAATCTGTGTTAAGGACCAAGAATGGTTCAGATGATACAAGGTTGGAGTAGGTATGGAAGAGTCTTTGTTTACTTTAGATAATCAGTTTTTGAAGTTATTCCCATATGCTCACCAAGTGTTTGATTAACAGTCTAAGAGAATCGAGGTGGTTAAACCTTTTGTCCAATGATCTGTTTTCAAAATCAGAACCTCTTTAAGTAATATGTTAGACGTTTTGTTAGTCTAAAGAGTAAACCAGAAAGGTTAAAATGAGTTTTGGTATGTTGTATGAAGCTAGTGTAAATCTGGGAATTTTCCTTAGTTGCGGTAAGAATCGTAGAGTGGTTGCACTCTGATCGTAGAGCTCACCCTTCAGTCAATGAATGACTTAACCAAGTCAGGAGAAAGAATAGTAGGGTAAACCTGAAAATCGTAGAGTGGCCTCAATCGGAAATCGTAGAGCCCACTATAATATTGAGAAAGAACTAAGCCGTGAGCTTAGGTGTAAATCATAGAGTGACTTCGTTTACTTACTCGGTAGATCGTAGAGTAAGCTCGCACAAGGGATCGTCGAGCAGTCTAAACCAGACTTGTGAATCGTCGAGTGGTTCCCACTCACAAATCGTAGAGTGACCCTAGTCACTGAAAATCATAGAGTGACACTAGTCACTGAAAATCGTAGAGTGACCCTAGTCACTGAAAATCGTAGAGTGACCCTAGTCACTGAAAATCGTAGAGTGACACTGGTCACTGAAAATCGTAGAGTGACCCTAGTCACTGAAAATCGTAGAGTGGCCTTAGTCACTGGAAATCGTAGAGTCCACTCGAGATCGTAGAATGCTTTGTACTCGCCGAGTCGTAGAACAGTCTGGACCAGTCTTGGAAAATCGTTGAGTGACCCCCACTCGACGATCGTAGAGTGGCCTCAATCGGAAATCGTAGAGCCCACTATAATATTGAGAAAGAACTAAGCCGTGAGCTTAGGTGTAAATCATAGAGTGACTTCGTTTACTTACTCGGTAGATCGTAGAGTAAGCTCGTACAAGGGATCGTCGAGCAGTCTAAACCAGACTTGTGAATCGTCGAGTGGTTCCCACTCACAAATCGTAGAGTGACCCTAGTCACTGAAAATCGTAGAGTGACACTAGTCACTGAAAATCGTAGAGTGACCCTAGTCACTAAAAATCGTAGAGTGACCCTAGTCACTGAAAATCGTAGAGTGGCCTTAGTCACTGGAAATCGTAGAGTCCACTCGAGATCGTAGAATGCTTTGTACTCGCCGAGTCGTAGAACAGTCTGGACCAGTCTTGGAAAATCGTTGAGTGACCCCCACTCGACGATCGTAGAGCTGCCAGCCCAGACAGTGTATTCAGACCCTGAACCTCGGTTCAGTCGCCGATTTCAGGAAATATTTTATTAATTAAAATATTATTAACAGATTAATAATATTAGACAATGAGTAATTAATATCAAATGATTAATGATAACGATAAAGGTTTCATTGTAATTGAAACAAGGTATTTAATTAATTATTGTGCAACAATAATTAAAGTGAGTTATATTCAATAATGAATAAGGATGGGTAAGTAATTAATTATTATTTAAGAGGTATTAAATAATAATTAAAGAATGATAAATATAAAAAGGTAATTACTTATTTTTTTAAAACAAATAAGGGTGATTAATTAGTTAATTACTATTTAAAGGATATTAAATTAAATAATAATTAAAGCGGGATGAAGTTAATAAAGTGATCATTTGTTATAATAAATGAGGTTATGTAATTAAGAAATTATTACTAGAATGATATTCAATGATCATTAAGGAATTGAGAATAGTTAATTAATTAATTTAATTATTATTCAAGTGATATTAAATAATAATAAAAGGGAATTAAGGTTAATGAAATAATTGTTTATGTGAAGGTAAATAAACAAGTAAAGTTAAGTGAGTAAATTGTTTATTTAATTAATATTAAATAAATAATGTGAAGAAATTAAAGGAATAATGAAGTGATTAAACAATTTATATTTAAATTGTTTAAGTCTTTAAATTTACTAAAGGTGTAAATTATTATTAAATATTTAATGGTGTTAAATATTATTACTAGATTAATAATATTGGTAATTAAGAGAATATTATAATATTAGTAACCAATTAAGGTGGTGTTCCGTACTTGAGTACAGTTGGTAACGTAGTGATGTATTATTAATGTATAATAATACTAATCCGTAATTAAAATATTATCCAAGGAGGATAATATTGTCTAATAAATTTTGAGTTAATAGATAAGAACTGCCGTGTGGTAGAGTCAATTCTTTTGTGAATGACAACTAAGTTCTCATGCACCTTCCTAATTGGCAGGCAAGCGTTTTAGGGCTTGCGGATGCAGTAATTGGAATTGTATGAGCGTTAGTGATGGAACGCAGGACTTTAGACTGGTAGCGTAAGTCAATGCGCGTATCAGGCAAGTCTTTCAGTGATATTTGTTATCCCTGCAAGTTTTTAGTGCTATGTGTTATTTGCATAAAGTATTATGTGTGCACTTGTAGTATGTGCAAACTGATTTCTAAATTTGTCTGTGTACGGTCATATGATGTTAATAGCTGATATAATTAATGCTATGATTTGTAATGTGTTATATGAGTTATATAACCTGGATATATTGACATGCATGGTAAGCATGGGTAGATTTTATAAATGCAACGCATGATAAGCATGATGCCTAAGTAAATGTCAAGCATGGAGCATAAAGCATAAATTAAATGTAACCTACGTGTTATGCGTTAGTTGTTGGACTTGCTGAGCCGTCGTGCTCATTCTTGCTTTAAATTAACATTTTCAGCGAAGGGCGAAGAGTTCGAAGATTCCGATAATCGCAAAAAGGATGTGCGAAGTTTATTTTATTAATAAAGGTTGTCACTAGAACTGTTTAAAGTCAAAGTTGCATTTTGTGGGAATAATTACCATTTGGTACCATCCCGGATGTAAAGCCTTGTAATAGTATTGAAAGGTAGTTGTAGTTAACACGAGTGTTAATGTTTTGTAAACTCGTGTAATTAAAAGCAGTGAGTAAATAGTCATGTCGACTTATTGTTAGGATGCGAGTTTTGTTGCTCACAATTGGTTGTAATACACTAGGTCGTGGAATAAATGATCTGAGTTGTAGGATTCATGTAAAGATTGCGATTCTGAGACAAGGTTAAGTAAATGTCTTAAATTTTAAATTTACCAAGTTTTAACAACATGATTTTATTTAAATGTTGTGGTTCTAGGAGAAGGTTGTTCGTGTAACAACTTAAACTCAGGATTGAGGTTACTTTTGACGGACCAGATCCGGGGTTATTGGAGACGGATTTTGGGGCTGTCACAATCTAGCTTATCATTGTCAAACATTTTGACTTAAGTTGGATAACCCAAAATCTTAACATGCTTAAGACTTGGTTTTCTCCCTGTCCATATCTCATATGGAGTCTTAGGGACATATTTTGAAGCTACCTTGTTAAGAAGGTATGCAACCATTTTTAGGGCATAGCCCCAAAAGAAAACTGGAAGGTCGATAAAACTCATCATGGACTGAACCATGTCCAACAAGTTACGATTTCTACTTTCAGTTACACCATTCAACTAAGGCATACCAGGATGTAAATCATACCATTCTCTTTTAGATGATTGTGAAACTCATTGCTCAAGTACTTCCCTTTTCGATCCGATCGAAGAATCATAATACTTTTGTTCGTTTGTTTCTTTACTTCACTTCTGAATTCTTTGAACTTTTTAAATAATTCAAAGTTGTATTTCATCAAATACACATATCCAAATCTAGAATAATCATCAATGAAAGTGATAAAATATAAATACCTTCCTATAGCGAGTGTTGTCATAGGTTCACATACATCATTATGTAACAACTCTAATAACCCTGTAACTCTTTCTCTTTTTTCACTAAAAGGGGATTTAGTTATTTTTCCCATAGACAAGATTCACAAGTTGAATATGATTCATAATCAGCTAAAAGTTCATCTTTATACAACTTGTTTAATCTTATTTCCTTAATATGATCGAGTCTACAGTGACACATAAAGGTATGATTTACATCATCTCATTTTCTTTTCTTAGTTTGTTCAATTTGTAAAATATTTTCATACAAGTCAAGTATGTAAAGCCCATTTAGTGAATTACCAATACCAAACACAACATTATCATTATAAATAGAACAACGGTTGTTCTATATTATAATATCAAAACCATCATTGTCTAACATAAGAATTGATATAATGTTTTCATTAAGTACTGAAACATAATAATAATTATTTAAACTAATGGACTTGCTTGTAGGCAGTGCTAAACAATAAGTTCCTATGGCTAATATAACAACATTTACTTCATTTTCCACGAGTAGGACGACTTCCCCTTTGCTCAGCTTTCTACATCTGTTTAGTCCCTGCACATTATTACATATGTGAGAACCACAACCGGTATCTAATACCCAAGTAGAACTTTAACTTACAAAAAAAATATTTTAATCATGAATAAACCTGAATCTATAGTAGATTCTTCTCCAAGCTTCTTCTGCCTTGAAACTGCAAGAAACTCTTTGCAGTTTATTTTTCAGTGATCTGACTTATTGCAATGAAAACAGATTCATTTATTGTCAAGTTCCACCTTTATATTGTCCTTAGTTTTTACCTTATCTTTAGCCGTCTTCTTTTTTCTTCTTTTTAGAAGAGCCCTTGGGTCTCTTCCCTTTCTTGAAAGAATTATCTACTAATAAGACTTGGTCATTCTTGGATGGAAAATAACCCTCTGCTATTTTCAACATGTTAAGTAACTCAGGTAAATTGATATTCAACTTATTCATGTGAAAGTTCATAACAAATTGTGAGAAGGTATCCGAGATTAACTGCAAGATCAAATATTGACTCAACTCCCCAACTATAACAAACCCAAGTTGTCCAAGTTGTTGGATTAAACTGATTATCTTGAGGACATGTGTCTCTACAGTTGTACCCTCGGTCATGCGAGATCAAAAGAGCCCTTTAGATATATGATATCTAGCCATCCTACTTTGTTCACCATACAACTCTTAAAGGTGCAGCAAGATAGTAGGTGCATTCATTTTCTCATGCCGACGCTGAAGCTAATTACTCATGGATGCGAGCATGATGCATTAAGCCACTGTTGCATCATCTTGCCACTTCTTAAAAATAGAAATTTCTTCTGCAGAGGCTTCTTCTACAACATTTGCAGGGACATACGAATTTAGGACATAGGAAAGCTTTTCAGCAATGAGAACAATTCTCAAATTTCTTAACCATTCTGTGTAATTCGATCCGGTCAATTTGGTAACATCAAGTATGCTACGCAATGTAAGTGAATTAGACATTTGTAAAATTTTGCATGTGAAATAACAATATTTTAGCATACATTCATTTATTAATTACCAAAATAAATTAGGTCTTTATTTAAAAGTATCTTTCACTAATTTCATCAAACTACATTACCCTTTATATATAGTTTGACTATTTAATTAAAAATTTGCTAGTGAGATAAGGATCTCATCAACATAAATACAGGCTTGTGTGTGCACAACAAACTATATTTATTCAATAGGAAGATAACTCCTTGTCAATTACATCAACATGTAATTCCTTTTAACTTTTGCCTCTTAGATTATAATAATCAAGTGTGTGCACATCCGAATTAAAATAATCTAAGTTAAGTCCAACCTAGCATTTCATATAAGTGAGGAGAAAAATATCGTATTTGTGTGTGCACAATAAAACAGGATCGTTCAATTCTTTATAAACATCCAATGTAATAAAGCTAACATCTTAAATACTTAAACAAGCATTGTGTGTGCACAACAAACTCATATTAAACATTTAATACTATTTTTTCTTCATCATGCTAGAAGGCAACGTTCGATATTACAAATATCTTTGAATGTTACAACTTAATATAATTTCTTTAAGGGATTTGTTATTAATTGTCTCATCTTGTTTAACACGCATGCACCATGCACACACACACACACACAAGAAGATATATATATATATATATATATATATATATATATATATATATATATATATATATATATCAAACATGCTTCGCATGTTATATATACGTGTCATATTATTTAACATGCGAAGCATGTTTGATAAAGTATAATATATATAACTGGCATGCATATATAGAATACTATATTCTACTTGGATTGATTATGTACTATATTCTAGTTTGGTTTATTCGAGCCACCAAATAAACCAAAAGGTCAAACCTAAGTTGCAAGAAGAAATATTAAATGTAACTATTAAATTTAAACCCGGGCTCCAATACAAATGGGTCTTTAAGCGCTCCTTATCTTTGGCTTTAATCTTCAAGTAATTTTACCTAATTTCCATTACATATAACTAGCAAAAGCATGGTAAAATCAAAATTTAAAATTTTATTACAAACCATAATCCAGTATCGACCTTTATGCATAACTATTAATTAACAAGATGGAGATAAAGAATTATATCCTCATAGATTCTAGCTTTTCACAAGTACTTGTTCAACTCTAATTCCTTCGTGTTCTCCTTGAATTCCACCAATTAAATTCCTTATATCAACGTTAGACACCCAAGTGTTTGGCCTTTAGAGGTGATCCACCAAGGAAGAATAAGAATTCAAGAAGTGGGTGATGACAAATTCTAGTTTTCTCTCTCTTCTAATTTCTTAAATCTAGAGAACGTTTGAATACTCTTCCAAAACTTATGAAAGTGTATATAACCTTAATCCATAATAAGACTTCTCTTATTTATAGATATAGTCAACCCTCTTAACACCTTTAGGAATAGGATTTTTAATTAAACTCTTAATCTAATTAAGAACTTAATTAATTTAATATAATAAATATAATTCTTAAACCATTTAGTAACTTAATTATCAATTATGAGAGTACTCTTATTAATTATTTTCTAAACCATTTAGGAACTAAATAATAATAATAATAATAATAATAATAATAATAATAATAATAATAATAATAATAATAATAATAACAATAATAATAATAAGACTCCTCTTATTAATTTATAATTACTATTTTCAAAATACTAAATACTAAACTATTTAATTTATTATATCCTCATAGTATAAATTAAATATACTTAATTTATTATTACGATTATGCCATTTACTTCTTAGATAATTATTTTTTCTTTCGCGATGTGACCCTTTAGGTTCTCCATGTTAAACCGATTATAGAATAAATAAATTAAACTATTTAATTTATTTAAATAAATAATATTTATTCCATAATAAGGGTAAGCCCCCTTAGCGACTAATGACTTTTCAAATAATATAGATTTTAACATTTAATCACAAAAAATACCTATTCAGCGAATAGTTATCGTATAATTCAATCATTTTACCTCATAATGTCTCAATTAAATATAAGACATCGTATTACTGTCAAGTCTTATTTTATTTGATTATATGAATTTTAATTCTCAAATAAATAACTCTAATTAATGTAAATTAGAAACTATTTTCTAATTTTCATTCTGCCTTGGCCAATGACTACTAAGTTGTCATTTATCAAATATTATAAGCCATTCTCTTCTTTTACTAAAAGTGGTAGATTCTTTGTTGATCATTCACTTATCTTTAAGTACAACTTATTATACCCGAACATACCCGTTGATACATCCTAAAGGTTTTAAGGAATATATCAAAATATAATTCGTTATACACAAGATACTATGATGATCTCAAAGTCCAACGATCACTTGTACTACTATCACAAAAGGAACTCATATTGACAGGCAAGTAAGACTCCATTCGGTGTTCCTTGAGCGAGCCATGTTCAGTGAACTTATTCTCTGATAAGCACCTACATACTTGCTTTAGTATCTCTACACAAATGCTTATAAGATCAATCATCTTCTTCATAAGAGCAAGCATAGTTTATACTAATCTATTTAGATTCACTGATTCTCATTTTAGTAATCCCACGATTATGAATAATTTTAGTTCTGAGTTGTCTTGCATTTAGATCTCATTAGCATGATCATCATCATGATTCTAAAAGCATTGCTCAATAACTATGAGTTTATTACAATTAATATCATCTATTAAATATGGATAAAGAAAATGCATTTGTATAAATAAACTTTTATTAATAAATGAATAAAATTATAAAGTATATGCTACATCATATCAAATATGATTGGCTTGTATGCATACTACTTTCAATCTCCCACTTTAGTAAATGGATTTGCTATGTTGTCAATATAGTCTACACGATGTAAGATGACATCTCCTCTTTCAAAAATTTCTTTAATCACGTGAAACCGCCGCAACACGTGTTTGGATTTTTGATGAGACCTGGGTTCCTTGGCTTGTACAATAGCTCATGTGTTGTCACAAAATAAAAGCATTGGTCCTTGAATGCTAGGAACCACTCTAACTTCTGTAATGAACTTCTTCATCCAAACAACATCCTTTGCAGTTTCACTTGTAGCTATGTACTCAGCCTTTGTCACTAAATCAGCAACTGTTTGTTGCTTGGAACTTTTCCAACGCATTGCACCACCGTTCAGGGTAAACACATAACCCGAAATGGATTTACTGTTATCTCAGTCAATTTGAAAATTTGAGACTATATAGCCCTCTAGTTTCAAATCATACCCACCGTAGATAAGAAATATATCCTTAGTTCTTTTTAAGTACTTTAAGATATTTTTCACTACCTTCCAGTGTTCTTCTCTAGGATTAGACTGATATCTGCTTGTTACACTAAGTGCATGAGCAACATCAGGTCTTGTACATATCATGTGACATCCTGGATTTTTACAGGATTTCCAAATGAGAATTTTGATTAATTTAGTAAAGATTAGTAGAGAAAACCTACTTTGAATGACAGAATGTATTAAGGGTGATTAAATATGAATTAGCACTGATCGTGTGGTTAAAATGATATAGAAGGACTCTTGATGTAAATAAGGGTCTATAGAACGTATAAAGAGCAGTTATTTATGTAAAGTGTAAAAGTGATGTAACAAATTTTGAAATCGAAATGAATATGAATTTTGATGTTTGAATGATAATGCAAAGGATTAAAGATAAATGATTTATGGTAATGCCTATAATAAGGCAAATTATAATAAATTAAGGTAAAACACTGTGTTGTGTCAGTATGTAATAAGTTGAATATGTGAATATGTGAAATGTATATATTTGATCTGATAAAGAATGAAGGAATTAAAGCTGAGAATAGAGGAAATGAAAAGAAAATATGTGAAATAAGCTTTTGTTATAAATATTAATAGTGAGCATAATGATTAGGCCTCGAGAGGCTAGGATACGAAAGGGTACAGTAATGTGTGGTTGAATGTACAGAAAAGAAGGAACAGTTTGACCTAATTGGTATATGAGGAATGGATTGAATAATAATGGTTATGAAGTTCAATGTTTGAAATGGATTAATAAATCTATATTAATTGATGAAATGAATTATGTTTATACAATGTGTAAGTACAGAATGTAATAACCCCGAGAATGAGTAGAAAGAACGTTGTATGCAAGAATACTGCAAATTAACACATTTGTGTTATGTAAATAAGAAAAAGGTCGTAAAAGTCGTAGAAATGGTTATATGGGCGAATAAGGATTTAAAGGATGGATTTTGGTAATCCGGTCGAGATTCGTTTTTCGAGAAAGCAGTTTATGGGAAAAGATGAGCAATTCGACTATGTTGAGATGTCAGAAAATGAAATTAATTGAATGGGAATTGAAAGAGTTCATAGATAATTGAGAATACAATGTTATGCAATTGGTATTCATTATGGATAATTATTATTAATTAATGAAATTCAATTTTTAAGGTGTGACAAGTGATATGGGACAAGCCAATTATGGTGTATTTAGTGATGGAATAAAATTCAAGCCTAATGAAACAAGTTTGGATCAAAAAAGATTTGATTTGGATTGAAAATAACCAAATATGATTTAGTGGGATTAAAATTCCCTAGATTTTTTGGTTAATGACCAAAGTGCCCTTGACAATTTAAGAAATGACAATTGTGTCCTAGGATGGTGCAATGACCAAGTTACCCTTGTTCAGCAATGTGAATTGATTTAAATACCCCTAACCATGCATGGGTTAAGCTAACTAGGCTTGGTTAGTTATTGGAGAATGAGATATAGCATATATATGTATATTTGTTATAAGCATAAATAAGCTAAGTTCATTTTTATTCGTTTACAAGTTGCTAGCATAGAGAGCTTAAGAGAGAAAGAGAAAGGAAGCTAGGGTTTGAGCAAAAGCTTGGAGGAATTTAAGATAAGTGTTCAAGACAAGTGAAACTAGCAACAAAAGTGAAGAATCAAGCATTAGCATGCTTTATTACAAGGAGAAGAAGAGCCACAAGAAAGGTATAAGAATGTTCAAGCTTTAAAACTCATTTATTATGTGCTTAAGTTCAAAAACAAGGATAGCCATGCATGAATTAATGGCTAAATGTAAGGTTTATGTACTTCTTGATTGAATTATGATAAAAACCCTAGGCTTAAGTTCGTAGACTAAAGGTGATATACTATTCATGTTCATGTTCAAGGCTTGAAACCATGATTTAAGGGATGATAATGTGTTATATGTTGTTAGAAATGATGAAAAGCTAGTCAAAAGTATTAATTTAATACATGAAGAAATTTCATGATAAATAGCGTAAAATATTTATGAAAAGTTGTAATGTATGTTTTTGTGATAGAAGTTATAATATTAGACTATACTTTGTGTATAGACTAAATTATAATTTGAAAAGTGCATTAAAATGTACATATAGAAGTTATGTGAATTCAAAAAGTTGCTAAATGAGCATATGATAATGTATATGATGTGTGGAGTCAATAATTGAAGTATAAGTTAAAGAGCAAAGTTTTGAAAGTTGGCAAAAATTCCACTAACGTATGATTTTTGGCTATTTTGGATAATTAATGATCAAATGAGGCCAAACAACTATGTTTTATGTAAATACATGTGTTAGAGTCATTTTGAAAGTTATTTGGTGTCAATGGCGACAATTGTGAATTTTAAATGTTTTAAAATGTTCGCCAATGCCTAAAATGAAAACATTGGAAAAATAAAACCATTTGAAAAGTTTTAAATGTTTTGAAGGCCCAAGCAAGACAATTATATGTTATATGTGTCATGTGACATGTTGGAACCAAGTTTTACAAAGAAGGGCCAAAAATATTATGAATTTTTTAAAGAAATTTTTTTCAGAAAAATCAGTACTGCGCTGGGGCGTAGTTCTCTGTGAAGAATCTCGCCGGGGCGAAATTAGGGGGAGCCGAAGCATGATGTGGCCAGCGAGATCTTCCAGGCGAAACATCTCGCCGGGGTGAGATGTACTATTCCAGCCAAGAAATTTTTATTTTAAGTAAAAATTGAAATGTTTTGATATAAAATGATAGAGACAAGAAAGATAAGCCATAAATTGATAAAAATAATCAATATGGTAGATGTTAAGGTATAACTGATCTATGTGTTCCGTGATAAGGTTATGTAAAGTTAAGTGATAATTTCTATGACAAGGTTTAACATACAAATGTGTGTGTAACCAATGCATGAACCAATATTACGGTTATATAGGACCCAATCGGGGTAAGATATTACCAGTAGAGGTAAATAGAGTAAATGATATTAAGGTAATGAAACGGGAAATGATATACCATAATATACCTTCAGTTATATAAAAGTATTATAATGCTTATGTGCTAGGTCGGAGACAAGCTAAGATGTATTATTAGCCTAAATAAGGTATAATACATCAAATGTGAAATGATTAGAGACGAATGGTCGTGTAATTATGAGATAAATTTGACAAGTTATATTAAGTTTTATGATCCTATACTGATATATAGGTACAATGTTGACAGATAAGGTTTTGACTAGCAACCTGAGGCAAGAAAGGATATAAAGGCTAAGCGAGGCGATAAAGGTTAAATGTAAATAAATGCGTATCAAGCAAGTTCTTCAGACTAGAATGTACTAATTGTTCTACGTGAACTATATGGTAGTGGAAATGTGCACTTCGTGCAACTACGTGTGCTAACTGTTAAGTGAAATGTGTGACATTAAGCATAGCATGATAAAGCAAAGAGGCACGATACATATTATAAACTGCGAGCATGTAATGTGTTATCTGATTAACTTGTTAAGTTTTATGCTCACTCTTGCTATGAACTAACATTTCAGGTAAAGTACAAGAAGGTCGGAGGATTCCGGTGCGGCTAAAGGTAAAAGAATGTGAATGCATTGTTAATCATGAAGAGAATTTGTTAAGTGTAAATGTATTATGTGCAAGCAACGAACGTTTGTGAGTCTGTAGGGATGGATGTTGTAAGTATGTATTATTCAGGAAAAGATTGTAATGATATAATATTGGGATATTATTGTTAGTCAAGTTCTACATGTGATAAACTTGTATATCCAATACAAAGATATATAAACAGGTACAGGTATGATGTAGATGTATGTATACAGGTATATGTAAACATGCCCATGTATGATTAGTTCATGGCGCAATTTTATTTACAGGTTACGTAAATCATAAAAATATATATATATGATTATGAAATGTAATAGACTATGTCATAATTTATTTGTATATGATCTAAGTTCTAGTAAAGTGAATGTTATGATCCTGAGGCAGGTATTGATAGTAAGTTTAAATTGATAGTAAGTTTTAGTATATATATATATATATATATATATATATATATATATATATATATATGGACCTCATTATGGTCAAAGGCTTGGTTTTTAAAGGTTACAGGTTAAGTTTTAACGCACGAGATCGTCGTTAATATGCTTTATGATTATAAAATATTATTTTAAGCTTAATGATTACGTTATCCAGACATATTTGGATTAAATAAGAAATGTTGGGATTTTGGGTGCGTTACATATTATCCCATACATGATAGATTCTATTGCTGAGGCATAATAAAAATCTTACTCATAGGTATCTTTGGGGCCTGCTTCTTGGAAAGATGTATTCCAGGACCCATCGGCATGAACCCTTTCTTGGACTATTCCATGCTAAACTTCTTTACGTTCCTTGGGACAAGTCAAGCATCCTTTTAGATCTATCTCTATAGATCTTTATCCCCAAAATACAATATGTTTCACCTAAGTCCTTGATGGAGAACTATTCTACTCCAATTCCTTCAGGTTTTTCTTGAATTCCACCGATTAGATTTATTTGATCAATGTCATCCACCCAAGTGTTTGGTCTCTAGAGGTGATCCACCAAGGAAGAATAAGAATTCAAGAAGTGGACGATGGCAAACCCTAATTTTCTCTCTCTTCTAATTTCTTAGATCCAGAAAACTTGTGAGTACTATCCCAAAATTTTTGGAAGTGTATGTAACCCTAATCCATGATAAGACTCATCTTATTTGTAGATCTAGTCAACCCTCATAACACATTTAGGAATATGATTTTTAATTAAACTCCTAATCTTATTAGGAATTAATATGAGAGTACTCTTATTAATTAATTCCTAAACTATTTAGGAACTAAATAATAATAATAGTAATAATAATTATAAGACTCCTCTTATTAGTTTATAATTAGTATTTCCAAAATACTAAATAATAAATATTAAGCTATTTAATTTAATCTATCAACATAGTATAAATTAAATCTATTATTATATTATGACATTTACTTCTTAAATAAATATTTTCATTTTGCTGTGTAACCCTTTAGTTTCTCCATATTAAACTGGTTGAAGAATAAATCAATTAGAATAATTCTAATATTATTTAAATAAATTAATTAAAATATTTAATTCATTTAAAAATATATTTATTCTACAATAATGATAAGCCCCCTTAGCGATCAACAACTTTCCAAATAATATAGATTTCAACATTTAATCTTAAAAGAACCTTTCAGTGAATAGTTATGATATAATTTAATCATTCTACCATATAATGTCTCAATCAAACATAAGTCATAGATTTACTGTCAAGTCATATTTTATTTGATCATATGCATTTCAATTCTCAAATTTATAACTCTGAATAATGCAAATTAGAAACTCCTTTCTAATTTCATTCTGTATTTGCCAAGGACTACTAAGTTGTCATTTATTAAACCACATAGGACATTATCTCATTTTACTAGAACTGGTATATTCTTTTGTGACTATTCATCTATCTCCATGTACAACTTATTATACCCAAGCATATCCTTCGATATACCTTAAAGGTATTAAGAATATGTCAAAGTATAATTCATTATACATAAAATACTATTATGGTCTTAAGTCCAAGGATCACTTGTACTACTATCACATTAGGTATTCCTTTAGCGAGTCACGTTCAGTGAATTTATTCTCTAATAAGCACTTGCATACTTACTTTAGTATCTCTACATAGATAATTATGAGATCAATCATTCTCTTCATAAGAGAAAACATAGTATGTTCTAATTTATCCAGATTCGCTAATCCCCTTTTTAGTGATCCCGCGATTTGGAAGAATTTTAGTTTTGAGCTATCTTAAATTTAGATCACATTAGCATGATTATCATCATGATTCTAAAAGTATTGCTAAAAAACTATGAGTTTATCACAATTAATTTCAACAATTCAATATGGATAAAGAAAATGCTTTTATATAATTAAATTTTTATTAATAAACAAATAAGATTACAAAGTATATGTAATATCACATCAAATATGATTGGCTTGTGTGCATACTACTTTCAATCTCCCACTTGCACTAAAGTCAATCGCCATGGTATCTAATACCCATATTCTTTAAGAGATGATTAAACTGTTGTTGAGTTAACACTTTAGTAAATGGATCTGCAATGTTGTCCTGAGAGTCCACTCGCTCTACCGTGACGTCTCCTCTTTCAATGATCTCTCTAATTAAATGAAACGTCCGCAATATGTGTTTGGATTTTTTATGAGACCTGAGTTCCTTAGCTTGTGCAATAGCTCCCTTGTTATCACAAAATAAAGGCACTGGTCCTTGAATGCTAGGAACCACCCCGAGTTCAGTTACAAATTTCTTCATCTAAATAGTCTCCTTTGTAGCTTCACTTGCAACTATGTACTCTGTCGGTGTCACTAAATCAACAATTGTTTGTTGCTTGAAACTTTTCTAACTCACTACGCCACCATTTAAGATAAACATATAACCCGAAACGAATTTACTGTCATCTTGGTCAGTTTAAAAACTTGAGTTTGTATGGCCCTCTAGTTTTAAATCAAACCCACCATAGATAAAAAAAAAAAAAATGCATCCTTAGTTCTTCTTAAGTACTTAAAGATATTTTTCACTGCCTTCTAATGTTATTCTCTAGGATCAGACTGATATCTACTTCTTGCACTTAGTACATGAGCAATATCAAGTCTTGTACATATCATCCCGTACATGATAGATCCTATCGCTGAGTCATAGGGTATCTTACTCATACAGTCTCTCTCTTCAGGTGTCTTTGGGACCTGCTTCTTAGAGCTGTATTCCATGACTCATCGGCATGAGCCCTCTCTTGAAATCCTTCATGCTAAACTTTTTTAGCATCAAGCCAATCATCCTTTTAGATCTATCTCTATAGATCTTTATCCCCAAAATATAGGATCTCCCAAGTCTTTTATGGAAAAGTGTTTAGACAACCATATCTTGATCGATTGAAGCATAGGAACATCATTCCCTATCAGTAATATATCATCAAGATATAATACTAGGAATGTGACAGCGCCCCCACTAACTTTCTTGTACACACATGGTTCATCCTCATTTTTGATAAAATCAAACTCTTTGATTATCTCATCAAAACGGATGTTCCACTTTCGAGAAGCTTACTTCAATCCATAAATGGATCGTTGTAGCTTACGGACTTGATTTGTTTCAACCTTTGAAACAAAACCCTTTGGTTGTATCATATATACATCCTTTTTTAGTTTTCCATTGAGGAAGGCCGTTTTCACATCTGTTTGCCAGATTTCGTAGTCATGATACGTTGTAATTGCAAGCGAAAGCCTAATTGAATTGAGCATCGCTACTAGTGAAAAGGTTTCATAATAATCAACACCTTATCTTTATTTGAAACATTTTGCAACCAGTCTAGCCTTATAGGTCTCTACTTTACTGTCTGATCCACTCTTTCTCTTAAAAACTCATTTGCGCCCAATAGACTTAATGCCCTCACGTGGAGTAACTGTGAGGATCCGAATTTTCAGAATTTCTTTAATAATATCAAATGAGAATTAATTGATTAAATTATCAAGGTTGTTAAATTAATTATTATATTATGTGATTTAAGGTATGTGATATGATTTAATTGATAAATTAAATTTGTACAGAGATGGTGATGATTTGTGTTGGTTTAGAAAAATTGAAAAGTAAATAAGTTGTCTAAAAATAATTTATGAAGGATAAGAAAAATGTCAGGTAAATGTACAATAAATTGTACAATTAAATGAAAATGCAGAAATTATGATTTAATTGAGGTTACGTGGTAATGTGAAATATATTAAATTTGATATGTATATTTATATATGTGAATGTTTAATTGATAATTATAAATTTCATTAATTATAAGAATTAAGGGATTAATAATTAAATTAATCCAAGGTAAGATAAAAGTTAATGAGGAAACTAAGAAAAGTTGAAATTATTGAATTTTAGATTTTATCAAGAATTTTGGAAGAAATTTAGAAATTAATTGAGAAGGAAATGTAATTATATAAATTATATAATAATAATTATATAATTTATATAAGGAAATTAAAATAAGGTATGAAGAAAATAATAATTATATAAATTATATAAGAATAATTATGTAATTTATATAAGGTGATTAAATGGAATAAAGTTGGAGGAAATTAAGAAATTATTTAAAAGGAGAATGTAATTATATAAATTATATAATATTAAATTATATAATTTATATATAAAGAAATTAATATGAATATTAAAGAAATTGAATAATAAATAAGAAAAATGAATGTTTTAAGTTATAAAAAAAAATTATATTTATGTATAATGAAATTACTATGACTTTTATGAAAGATAATATTTCGGAAATGTGAACATGTTAATGTAACATGTTGTCCAAGTAACGGAGTGAAAAATTATGAAAAATAATTTTTATAAGTTATATGAATTATTTTATGATTTTTGGAGGTATAAATTACCTCATTTAATTACATGCATGGCGTTATGCGTGTACAAAATTTGTCAAGAAAAATACCGAAAAAGGTATTAATATTACTTATAAATCATGTTATGATTTTTGATAAATTAAAATAAATATTTTATATACATTATATAAAATATTTATTACACGTAATAATTACGTAATGCATTAAATTAATTGATTACGCAAGAATTATGCATGCGAATAATCTGGAGAATTCTGGTTGCGTGAGAGAGATGGGATAGAGTCGGTGGAAAATTTTTTAATGCAAAAGTGGCTATGTGGGTTGCTTATAAAAAAGAAAGGAAAGGAAATAAAAGCAAAAGGAAAGGAAAAAAAATAGACACAACATAACTCTCTCTCTCCTCTCTTCTTCACCGTAAACACCATCACCGCCACTTGCCGCCACCAAGCAACGACCATGGTTACCAACAAGAGGGAGAAGAAGAGAATTTTGGTGCTTATAGGGTAATCACCAAGCTTCAAAGAAGGTATAATCATTTTTTTGTGATTTATTTTGGTGTGAAAATAATTGTGTGAAAAATTTGTGAATAGTTATAATAATTATTCTAAATAATTATGGGATATATATGTGTGAATTATATAATTTTTGGGGTATTTATATTGTAAAAATAATGAACAAAAATGGATAGTTATGGTGCATGTTGGCTACTGCTGCGGAGAGAGAAAGAAGAAGGAAAAAAAATTGGTACAGGGACGGCCGCGCCTTGCGCGCCGTCCATTTTTTTTCGTGCGCCAGAACAAAACGGTGTCGTTTTGGGCGCGACTGGGGGACGTCCGCGCAATGCGCGGAGATGAAAATAAGCGGACCGAACGACGTCGTTCGGAAGGGCAGAAGTTTCCGGAAACAGGCGTCGAACGACGTCGTTTTGGGAAACGGGAGGGTTGGTCCGCGCAATGCACGGCCGACAAATTCCTTTATAATTACGGTTGTGCCCCCGCCCTTTTACGGAAATTCCAAATGTGTCCCCTTGGCCTCGAAAATTACAGAAAGAGCCCTGGAGTTTCAGGGAAATTCCAATTTTGTCCCTGAAGGTGCCAAAATAACGAAAATGACCCTAGACTTTCCGAAAAATTCCGGTTATGTCCCTAAGGGTGCAGAAATGACGAAAATGCCCCCAGAATCAGTTTTTAATTAAATAAATGTTTAAAAATTATTTTAAAATTATAGAAAATTATAGAAAAATACTAAAAATATAGAAATGATGTTTGGGCATTAAATTTAATATTTTTGTAAAAATATTAAATATTGAAGATTAATATTTAAATGTTTAAATATTAATCTAATAAGGTTACCATTTAGAAAATGGTTAAATAAATTTCTTCGGACAACCGAATATGCTAAAATTTATCCAATAAGCCGGGTTGTCCGTAATGAAGGCATTTGATATTAAGTTAAATTAATATATTAAGGAACGAGGTTAATATAATTAACCATATAAATTAATAATTGGCCTAGAGATGATATTAATTAAGTAAATTAATATCATAAAGAGATAAATAATTATTATTTGATTATTTTATGATCATAGGTTGGTCGAGTTAAGGGGTTGAGCTAACAATTTAAATAACTGGACGTCAGGCAAGTTCTTCAGTCCCTTTTATGTTAAATGTTGAACTATTATGATATGTAATTCTTGTTTTAAATGCATACAAATTATGTGCTATGTGATACGTGTTTAATATGACCACAATGTGTTCTTTGTGCAACGGTATGAGATATATTGCTATAGTTGAAGCACAAGCACATGATATATGACACACACCGAGTATATTAAGGTATGTGCTATGTGAAATATAAACTGTTGAACTTGCTGAGCCGTTGTGCTCATTACTTGTTTAAAATAAACTTTTGCAGGATAAAGAAATAAGTTTCCAGAATATCGGATTAAGTTGAGATGAATTGCCTAGAAGGTAGAAAACGTGATTGTTATATTGTTTATATTATAATTCAATGTGAGAAATTTGTTAATTTACTTTGATGAATTGTATGTATATATAATTTGAATCTGAATATGTTAGAAGTTCAATTATGAACTGTGATTGATCAGGATATTTGTTACGATAGAAATTATTATATGTTTGATTACGAATGATGCAACAAGGAATATTTGTATGAAAATAAATAACAGTAAATTTTAAATGAAGAGCTTTATGATACATGTAAAAGAAGGAAAAAGTTAAGGTTGCGATCCAGGGACTAGGATCCAAGATGTAAGAATTTTCAATATTCAAATATTTTAATACAATGATTGAGAAAAAGAAAAATTTATACCGGAAAATTTGTACTTGATGATTTTAAAATCAATTTATGGGTAAAAGAAGGTGATTAAAGATTTATTAACGGACCGAAATTTGGACGTAAGAAAGATAATGTTTAATAAATACGGAAATTAAGGTAATAAAGTGGGTCAAATTTCGGGGTCGTTACAGTAACTAAAGTCCATACTTGGTTCTCATACATGGAGTTTATCTCGGATTTCATGGCTGCTAGCCATTTCTCTGAATCTTTACTACTTATTGCCTCTTCGTAAGTCAATGGATAATCATCATCTATGATTTGTACCTCATCATCGTCCTTTATGATGAATTCATACATTTCAGGTATTTTTGGTGCTCTTCCAAATTTATGAATAGGTTGTGGTACATCAGGTTGTGTTACTTGATTAGGTACCTCACTTTGACCCATAGCGTTTTGTGGTTCTTAAACTTTTTCAAGGTCTATGTTACTCCCACTAACCCCTTCGAGGATAAACTCCTTTTCCAGGAATGTAGCATGTTTCAAAACAAACACTTTTTCATCAGTAGAAAGATAAAAATAATACCTTGTAGTTTCTTTAGGGTATCCCACAAATTTACACTTATCATATCTTGTCTCTAACTTATCATGCTCAAACCTTTTGACATAAGCAGGACAACCCCAAATATTAACATACTTAAGATTAGGTTTCCTTCCTGTCCATATTTTATATGGAGTCTTAGGAACGGACTTAGAAGGTACATTGTTAAGTAGGTATGTTGTATATTTTTAGGGCATAACCCCAGAAGAAAACTAGAAGATCGGTAAAACTCGTCACAAAATGAAGTATATCCAACAATGTTCGATTTCTCATTTCAGAGACACTATTCAACTATGGTGTACTTGGTGGAGTCCGCTGTGAGATTATCTCATTTTCTTTGAGATAATTGAGAAACTCATTGCTTAAGTATTCACCACCTCGATCTGATCGAAGAATCTTAATATTATTGTCAAATTATTTCTCTACTTCACTTCTGAATTCTTTGAACTTTTCAAATGATTTAGACTTATATTTCATCAAATACACATATCCAAATCTTGAATAATCATCAGTGAAAGTAATAAAATATGATACCCTTCTCGTGCATGTGTTGTCATAGGCCCACATACATCTTTGTTTATCAACTTTAATAACTCTGTAACTATTTCCCTTTTTTCGCTAAAAGGAGATGTAGTCATTTTACCCATGAGACAAGACACAAGTTGGATTTGATTCATAATCAGACAACGTTAAAAACTCGTCTTTGTGCAACTTGTTTTTATTAATATGACCTAGTCTATAGTGTCACATAAAAGTATAATATATATTTTCTCTTTTTTTTATTAGTTTGTTCAATTTGTAATATATTTTCATGCAAGTCAAGTAAGCAAAGTCTATTATTCAATTTACCAGTACCATACAAAATATTATCATTATAAATAGAACAACTATTATTCTTAATTATAATACGAAAACCATCATTGTCCAACATAGGAATATAACTAATATTTCTAATAAGTACTGGAACATAATAACAATTATTTAACTTTATGGACTTGCTCGTAGATAGTGCTAAACAATAAGTTCATACGGCTAATGCAGCAACCTTTGCTCCATTCCACACGCGCAAGACGACTTTATCTCTGTTTAGCTTTCTACTTCTGCTTAGTCCCTGCATAGTATTATACATGTGATAATCACAGCTAGTCTCTAATACCCAAGTAGAACTTTGACTTATAAAAAGATTTATTTCAATCATAAACAAATCTTGATCTGAAGTTGAAGCTTCTTTAAGCTTTTTCTGCTTTAGATCTATAAGATACTCCTTGCAGTTCCTCTTCTAATGACCTGGCTTGTTACAATGGAAGCATATTCCTTTGCTGTCAAGATCAGCTTTCTTATTGTCATTTGCCTTCGCCTTGCCCTTATTCTTTTTCTTTTTCTTCTTTTCAGAAGAACCCTTGGGCCTTTTCCTCTTCTTGGAAGAATCATCCACCAATAAGACTTGGTCCTAAAGATGATCAATTTAATTGAACAACTTAGACAGTTAAAGTTCATGATGGATGGAAAGTTGAGCCAAGATTTGACATTACAGTCACTCCTGGATACCTTCTCATAATTTATTGTGAACTTTCACATGAATAAGTTAGACGTCAGCTTGCCTAAGGTACTTAACATGTTCAAAATAGAGGAGGGTCACTTCTCATCCAAGAAGGACTAGTGTTGTTGGTGGATAATTCTTCCGAGAAGAGGCCCAATGGTTCTTCTGGAAAGAAGAAAAAGAAGGAGGCTAAGGGCAAGAAGAAGGTTAAGAATTATAAGAAAACTAATACAGATAGCAATGAAATATGCTTTCATTGTAATAAGTCGGGTCACTGGAAGAAAAACTAAAATGAGTATCTTACAAAGTCAAAGAAGAAGAAGCTAGGAGAAGCTTGATAGTGGATTTTTATACCTATTTATTATATATTTTTAGGCTTAATTAATTATGAGTTTTTAAGTATTTTAATTAATTTTAGGTAATTTATTTAATTTTATGTGTTTTTATTATTTTTAATATTTTTATATTATTTTTAGTTAATTTATGTTTTGTTTTGTAGGAAAATAAAAGTCTAGTGGCAAAATTATAAATTCAACAACTTGGATGGCAAAATCGTAATTAAGCTAAACTTGGCTGACTGGTAGCATGTTAGTAATTTCGGTAGAAGGATTTCAAGAGCACATTATACGTAGGTCATCTGCAGCGTGCGTAGGAGACGGCGTCGTTTCGTGTTGAAAACAGAAGGTGCTGGTCGCCCAATACACGGACCAACAAAATCAGTAATAAGGAGTGGTACGATGATGTTTTATCTCTGAAAGGAATAGTAGGCACGCCATGCTCGTTGGTTTGTCGCGTTGACCTGGTCAAAAGGAGCGAAGGCCTTGTTTGGCAGCGCATAATTGGTCCAGAACAAATTAATCGCTATTATTTTCTTTGATTTGATTCCAAATTGGATTTTAGTTCCAGTTTTGCTTATGATTATTATTTTACTTCTATAAATACATTATGTAGCTCTTATTTTCAAGATATTATGATACATTAACATAGGTTAGAATTGAGTAGATTTATTTTATTAGTTTATGAACAAATATTTAATGCGAATGATTCAAGAATAAAAGGCAGAGCTTAGGAATTTGAGACTATAATCTGAGTAACAGATGGATATCAAACCACATGTTTGATTTCTTTTCTTTTACTTTTATTTTTGTAATTTTGAAATGTTGAATTATTTGTAGATAATTTATTATTTAGTTATGATTTAATTTTATATTGATATTGCAATTGAACCCAATGCGTAGTTTAATTTAATTTGTTTTCTTTTTAATTAGTGATGATTATATATGAACTGTTTATCATATTTTGGGCATTCATGTAATTAATTAAGTGCGCGTAATTAATAGGATAATTTATATAAATTTGGAAGATGGAGTATAAATTTAGATCTGAATATGACAGCATCTGTTCATAGAATCTGAAAGGGTTTATATGATTATTATATAGGATAGGAATATACATATGTATCTTTTGTAGCCATAAAGAAAATCTAAGCTTAATATTCTAATTAACATATTTCACATAGGAATATAGTGCTTTAATTAATTAGAATGTTCCCTTATAGTTCGGTTGCCTTAGGGTCATATTTAGAAGAATTTATTTATATTTCATTAGAAGATGCATATAAATACTATAAATAATTATCGGTTAACAATTTAATATAGTTAATTAATTAAAAAGAGAGTGAGGAGATTTAAATAAAATATTGGAAAAAATTGTGATATTAAATATTTAAAACTTGATTTAATCTTTTTCATTAGTTTAATTTAGTTGTTTATTTTAATTAGATTTTATTCCACACGTTAACTGCAATTGTTTATATAAAATTAATTTGATATAAAATTAGTATTTGATAATTATTATTATTTAATTATATGTGGGAACGATACTCTACTTACTAGTATATTCCTTATTGACCGTGCATATCTGCACACATATTATTCATATGGAAAATACCCAACAAAGCTTCAACATTAAATCAAGGTTTGTTTATAATTGAAATAACTCTTTATGTAAGTCAAAGTTCTACTTGGGTATTAGATACCGGCTGTGGTTCTCACATATGTAATATTATACAGGGACTAAGTAGAAGCAAAAAGCTGAATAAAGGACAAGTTGTGGCGCCCCATTTCCCACCATCCTTGATTTTATCCGATTATCTCTAGATAACATAATTATTAACTTTAAAATCATTTTATATCTTCATAAAACACTTTCACGACGATCTCGTGCGTTAAAACTTAACCTTTAACCTTTAAAATCTTTATTTGACCGAATGTGGTCTACATTTTTTTTTTTAAACTTTATTTAAACTTATCTTACCTCATTTTCCTGTCTCAGGATCGCAACATTCACTTATTAATCACTAGAACTTTGGTCAACCATTATTAAATTGTGACCTATTCTATTACATTTCGTAATCATATAGTATCATGATTTGACATGTCCCGTAAATAAAATTTTGCCATTAGTTATCCTTACATGGCCCTGTTTATATATACCTGTATATATATACATCTGCATCATACATATCCTATTTACATAACTATGTAACATACATACAAGTTTATCACGTGTATAACCTTTGCCTAGATAATACATACATATACTTTTCATTCTATGATCATACAAATCATATACATTCGTTTCTATCTTCAAAATTTAACATTTAAAACCAAACTGGTACATGATTGCTTCTACACAAATTTACATATATCAAATGTCCTCTATGCTTATCTAGGTAGTCACGTTCTTTTACCTTAGCTGCACCGGAACCTTCGGCCTTCATGTACTTTACCTGAAATGTTAGTTCATAGCAAGTGTGAGCACATAGGCTCAGCAAGTAATTCAGATAACACATTTCATGCTTACAATTAATAATATGCGTCATGCATTCTTTACTTTAACATGTTATGCTTAATGTAACGTAATTCATTTAACAGTTAATTCACATACTTGCACATAGGCACATTTTAGATTTCTTTACTACCACATAGTTCACTTAGAACAACAGTACATTTTAGTCTGAAAAACTTGCCTGGTACGCTTTAATTACTTAACCTTTGTCGCCTCGCTTGGCCCTGCTATCCTTCCTTGACTCAGGTTGCTTGTTTGAACCTTATCTAAAAATATACCATCTATATTCATCATTATAGGATCATAACTTAATATAATTTAACAAACTTAACTCATAATTACACGACCATTCGTCTCTAATCATTTCACATTTGATGTATTATACCTTATGTAGGTTAATAATACATCCTTACCTTATTTTCGACCTTTTTTGTAACTTATCTCATGCTTTGGCTCAGCTTTAGGCATGCTATGTTATGCCATTTCTTATTTCATTATATCTTGACATCCTTTATATAGTTCAATCTTATCTATTTAGGGTCTGCATAACCCATTCTTATCATTCTGTATCAAAATATCTCATTTAGGAAAAATTTTGAGTGCAGTGTTTCTTCTTCAACATCTCGCTGGCCGCAAAAAGCTCTCGGCCGATGAATAGTGACACTATGCCCCGGCGCAGTGTCCAGTGCAATTAACTGCGCCCCGGCGCAGTCCTCTGCTTCAGCACACTTTGATTTTTACCCCTGCTTTGCTGATTTTTAACTCCTTAACCACACATCCAATTCACACCAAATTTGGCACACATCTAGACCTTACAACATAGTATTTTATAAAATTTTCTATTGCCCCATTTGGCTTCTCTAAATAAGTGCAAAACTAGACCGTAGGAGGGCTGTTCAACTTGTTTCCAGACTTAGAAATTTTTCTGAACTTTAAAAATCAACTTTTGCAACTTTGTGATTTTTGGCCATTTGCTTTAAAACTTCGTTCCGACACTTGACATAGCTCACATACGTCATATATGACATGTCTAAACTCCCAAAACGATAAAATTTCGTATGAGGCGATAATTGTCCGTTAAAATCCATTTAGGGTCGAATCTATCGTTTTTGATCGTTCAACTTTCCATTTCGCTCAAACTTCAACCCGTTGAGTACCAAATCAACCCTAACGCATGTATTAACATGAAAATGACTCATTTGACTTCATTTCACCTTAAATTCCTCAAAAGTGCCAAAAATCACCTTTTAGTTAGATTTCCATAAACTTTTGCAAACTTTTTATTTCAACCTTTGAACTCAACTTAACTTTTAAATTCCCAAACACCACATAGGCTATCACTTACATATTTAACAACTTTGTAAGTCTATATCACTTATATATGCACGTTCTAATGCACTTTACAGATTATTACATAATCTATACACAAAGTATAGCCTAATATTCAATCTTTTTATACCAAAATATGCTTCTCAACCATCAAAGCACTTTATATGCTTTCTAACAATTAATATATATGAATCCAACATGTTTAATTCTCTAAACTAGGTTTTCCTCAAAACCAACAACATATTACATAAAATCTTCCTTAAATCATGAGTCCTAGCTTTGAACACATGCATGAATAACATATTACCTTTGTTCTACCACTTTGGAACTTAGGGTTTCATGATTAGTCACATATAAAGTATGTAACCTACAAAATCTTTGCATCTAGCTACTTGTTCATGCATGGATACTCTTATTCTTGAATTTAAATCCATAAACTTCAAACTTTAAAACAAGAACATGTTTATACCTTGCTTGATGACCAACTTCTTGACATGGATAGCTTCCTCATGTCATGTTCTTCCTCTTTTTTTCATGCTTCTTGATCATATAAGCACCCTAGCTTCATGGTTTCAAGCTTTTCTGTTGTCAAATTTATGTATAGACAAATTCACGCAAGTATACATGGCCAACAAGTAATATAATAGTAAGTAAAGTATCGATCCCACGAGGAAATAATAATAATAATATTCAAGTACTAATTTTATATCAACTCAATTTTATTTAAACAATCGATTCAAGTTTTATGGAATTAAATTAACTAACTAAAATAAGCAAATTATTAAGCAAAGATGAATATCAGATTTAAAAGTTAAGATTACAATTTCCCCCAATGTTTCGTAAAAATATTTTCACTCTCTTGACAACTATTTAATCGATACAATTCATTAAGTGGAAATTCATAAATATTTATTAAACCTTTTCCAAGAGTTTGATAAAAATATCTATTCCAATTAATTTACTATATTCCTATGTAAAATAATTAGGAATAGATTCATTAAGTTTACATTCCCAAAACACTTACATGCCGTTATAAATATATTCCTATTTTATACGCAATGCATGCTATCATATTTAGATTAAAACCTAGATTTTATCTTCCAACGCCATCTAGGAAATCAAATAATTGTATGGCCAAACAATTATAACATGTAAGCATAAAATATGATAAATGAATTATAAAGATTAATAATTGAAACAAGAGAGAATTAATTTATTCTAAACATTGGATTCCATTGTAATATTAAAATAAAATTAGTTCATAAGTAAATAAAAAGAATTCCACAAATTAAACAACATCTTAGCAAAAATTAAAAAGAAAAGAATAAAGGATAAAATATTTGTGGCGCTTCTTCAATCTCCAATTCTTGAACCCTTGATGTTGACTCCTTTGCTTCAATGCTTCAATGTATCTCTAGGTTATTGTGTGTATGTGCTCTCCCTTTGTCATGTATTTATAGGCCTCAAATATATCCAAACCCTAATAGGATTTATTTTTTCAAACCCTAATAGGAATTAAAATCCAATTTGGAATCAAAAAAGTCTCAAAATTCGCAGAATTCGGAATTACCGCGCTAGCCTAACGCGGCATTGACTTGGTCAACGCGCGTTATATTTTTTTTTTTCGCTGAACAGGCGCTTATTGCACGGACTGTTCTCTGCCGCGTCCCTTGAAATGACGTCGTTTTACGCCTGTTTCGTTCATGACCGCACAATGCGCGGACGCCAGCAGTTTCTGATTGAAACGACGTCGTTTGATCTCCGGTCTCTGTTATCTCCATGCGCGCATGGCGCGAAAGTCCAGATGAGTTATTTACGAGAATGCCATCGCGCTAGATATTTACAATTAGGAACCCTAGAATTCTGCTTTATTACGATTTTGCCACCAGCTTCTTGCAGAATTACACTTTTTCCCTTCCTTCTTTATTTCCTATACAATAAAATATAAAATAAATAAAAATAATATAAAAATGCTAAAAATAATAATAACGTATAATAATAAATAAAACACCTAAATTCCTAAAAATACTTTTAAACTCACAAATAATTAAGCCTAAAAATATTAAATAAATAGACATAAAATCTAATTATCATTTTCTCCAAGATTTCCATAGCTTTTTCTCTCATTTCTCTCTCTCTTGCTAGACTTTCGAATGATAGCACATTTTTAGCAAAATGAAGGGAACATGTATATTACTTGCTTGCTTTGGCAATTTAATAAAGCATTAACTAGACTTGGTTAATCAATTAACCATGGTTAACACATCCAATGGCGTTTTGGTCATTTCACACTTTAAGTGGAGGGCATTCTTGTGATTTCACCACTTAGGACATATAAGTCATTATCTAGATTTATCAAGGGTATTTTGGTCATTGCCACCAAAATCTAGCAAATTTAATTCCTTAAAATTCATAAATTACCTTCTTTTTTTTTTATCCAAATCAATTCATTTTTAATCCAAACTTACTTCATTATGCTTGAATTTTATTCCATCATAAATACATCATAATTGGCTTGTCCCGTATCTCTTGTCACAATTTAAACATCAAATTTCATTAACACTTATACAATTTACAATAATTTGCCAATTTTGCATAATACACATTCTCAATCATCTACAACCCTTTTTGGTTTCTTATTCCATCCATTTCATTTTTCAATATCTTAATATAGTCAACTTGCTCACTTTCTATAAACCGCTTCATCGAGAAGCAAACCTCGACCGGATTACCAAAATCCATCATCCTTTGTCCTTTTTAAACTCATATAACCATATTTATGACTTTAACGTCCATTCACTTATTTACATAACATAAATATGCCAAATTTGCATCATTCTTGCATCCAACCTGTTTTCTACTCATTTTCGGGGGTATTATATTTTGTACTTACACATCGTATACATGATTATCTTATTTCAATCCATAATATCAATTTCATCATAATCTTCCAAATATTCACCTACCAACCCTTTAATATCCATAAATCCTTAATACTTCATTTGGGTCAAACAGAACCTTCCTTTCAACACATACAACCATACTCCACCTTATTGTTCTCATACTCTCGCCTCATCAGGCCTATTCATTAAACTCGTCTTTAATATTCATAACTAATTTTCAATTCACTTATGCTTTCCTTATTTCTTTTACTCTTATTTCTATATTCAATCACACATATCCATATACACATACACAATTTATTACCTGCTGACACATGACATTGTGTCTTACAATAATTCTGCTCAAATTACCTCATTATAGGTATTACAGTAAATCATTCATCTTCATTCCATTATATTAACATTTAATCATCAAAATTCACATTTCTTAAAATTCCATTATCTGATACATCACTTATACACTATACATATATAACTGATCATTTCCATTATACTCTCTCATTTCCATAATTCTCTAACTTAACTCATCCTTCTATATTCGACCACATAGGTCCCTCTTTAACACATTGGTCACATAATAATTCGATTTAATCAATCCTTAATACATTTTGCCAGTCAACACTAGGTTTTACCAATAACCCTAACTTAATTAATCATAATCCTCTTTTGGAAATTCTGTAAAATCTTGGGATGTCACACAAGTCGTCCCGCACGTAGGGAATGGAGCAAAGGTTGCTTCATTAGCCGTAGAAACTTATTATTTAGTAATGCCTACAGGCAAGTCCATTAGCTTAAATAACTTTTATTATGTTCCAGTACTGATTAGAAATATTATTTCGATTCCTATATTAGACAAAGACGATTTTGATATTCTAATAAACAACACCAATTATTCTATTTATAATGATAATATTTTTTATGGTACTGATAAATTGCGTGATGGACTTTACTTACTTGACTTGCATGAAAATATTTTTCAAATTGAACAAACTAATAAACGAAAACGAAATGATATAAATTATACATTTATGTGACACTATAGACTCGGTCTTATTAATAAAACAAGATTAAACAAGTTGCATAAAGATGGGCTTTTAGAGCTGTCAAATTTTGAATTATATCTAACTTGTGAATCTTGTCTCATGGGAAAAATAACCAAATCTCCTTTTAGTGAAAACAGAGAAAGAGTTATAGGGTTGTTAGAGTTGGTACACACAGATGTATGTGGACCTATGACAATGCATGCACAATGAGGGTATTCATATTTAATTACTTTTGCTGATAATCATTCTAGATTTGGATATGTGTTTTTGAAGAAATACAAGTATGAATCATTTGAAAAGTTCAAAGAATTCAAAATTGACGTAGAGAAACAAACTGACAAGAGTATTAAAATTGTAACGCCCCCAAATCCGGGTTCCTCAAACCCTAGACTTGGTACGTCACGATACATCATCTTCATACATGTTCTATAACTAATGCGGAATATATAAACATAAATTGTTTATTCTACAACATTTCCCAAGGTTTCTAACCTTAACTTACATATATACCTTTAGATTCATAAAAAAGGTTTACTAAATTACTTGCATCATATAACAATTTAGTTATAATGAATAACACTATAATCTTGTCTTTTGCTTCTGTCTCCGTCTCTTCTCGGACATTCGTATTATTCTGAAATTTGTTATCATGATATAGCAAGAGTGAGCAACGACTTTGCTCAGCAAGTTTAAATACAATAACGATATATCATGATTGAAAGAAAGAACAAGCTTTCGGATTTTCAACAATATAATAATTGTGAAAGAGTACGAATCATAATTTCAATAATTGAATGACTGAATCAAGTAATGTTGAGTGTCAATAATGACCATGAACAATTTTAACTGAACCTTATGGTAATGAAGGTGATCAGCCTTTCATACCTGATGAACACATGCAACAAGCACTATGTGCGAATCAACAATTTAAAGATATGGAATAATTATACAGAATTAAACCATAGCATGCTTGAAACGTAATAACTTGAATTTGAGTTAGGGACTTGAACAATAAAATAATATATCCTGCTCGAATATAAATTGAGTAGGGTTTAGGAAACTTGCCTGTCTGCTCAGCTACAATTAATGTCTAGCTTTAACTAACTGACTTTGAAAGACCTAACATCAATAAAGTTGGTCTAATAATTAGTACAGCGTATTTGTACAACTATACGCTCATTAAGAAACTTATCTACCACACATAAGTACTAACACATAATTTACATCAGTCAAAACAATATTATTAACCTTATAGACCCTCAATCAAATTAGGTTAATAATTTAATAAATTAGAAAATATTTTTCTTAAGTGTTGGACACTTATTAAACTATTAAACAATTTATTATAATTGTTTAAACAAAGAGTTAAAAGACATTTTCTTTATTTCATTAAATCTAATTTCATTTAATTACTATTTATCATTAATTAAATAGTAAGTAATTAACTACCTTTAGTTATTATTTAATAATAAATAATAACCTACTAGATTTATTTATTATTTAAAATTAATCAAATAATAAATAATTATATTATATTAAAAATAATCAAATATCTTTAGTTATTATTTAATAATAAATAATAACTAATTAACTAGATTCATTTATTATTTAAAGTTAATTAAATAATAAATAATAAAATTATATAGTAAATACTCAAATATCATTAGTTATTATTTAATAATAAATAATAACTAACTAAATTTATTTATTATTTAAAGTTAATCAAATAATAAATAATTAAATAATCAATCTTAGTTGTCTTTAATTATTATTTAATAGTAATTAAATAATAATTAATTAATTTATCATCCTTGTTTATTATTTAATATTAATTAAATAATAATTAGTTTAATCATAAATTCAGAAGATATAATATTAACTAGATTAATATTTACAACATTTAAATATTAATCCTAAATACTTATTATATTTAAAAAAAATATAATATTAAACTAACTAGATTAATATTTATAATATTTAAATATTAATCCTAAATACTTATTATATTTAAAAAAATATAATATTAAACTAACTAGATTAATATTTATAATATTTAAATATTAATCCTAAATACTTATTATATTTAAAAAAATATAATATTAAACTAACTAGATTAATATTTACAACATTTAAATATTAAACCTAAATACTTATTATATTTGAAAAATATAATATTAAACTAACTAGATTAATATTTACAACATTTAAATATTAATCCTAAATATTTATTATATTTGAAAAATATAATATTAAACTAACTAGGTTAATATTTACAACATTTAAATATTAATCCTAAATATTTATTATATTTGGAAAATATAATATTCAATACTTAAATATCATTTTTGTATTATTAATATTTTTGTTATAATTTTTAATTAATTTTTAAACATTTAAATTAATTAAAATTATCCAGAATGGCAAAATCGTAAATAAACTGAAAAACCGGACCGATGGCAATTTCGTAATTAAACAGAAAACCGAACGGAGGGGCAGTATCGTAATTTCACGCAAAAATCTGATGACGCGCATTGCGCGCGCCGACAAAAACTTGGCCCCAAAACGGTGCCGTTTTAATGGCACCGTAACTGTCTTCCGCGCATAACGCGCGGATGAAATTTTTCTTGGACAAAACGACGTCGTTTTATGCTCCGCGTCCGACAGTGAACAGGGTCGCGCGCATTGCGCGGCACCCTCTTTTTCTTTCTCCTTAGCAGATTGTGAATAGTAATTTTAATACACCACTTTAATAAAAATTATACATTCAAGTAAGCTTTAAAAATCCAAAAAAATTACCAAACACTTAATCTCAATTTATAACATGAAAATTTAATTTTTCATGATTTAATATTAAAATTTTTATAAAAAAAATTTTACATCACATAAACTACCACAAATCATAACTTTTTGTGTATAACTCCATTTTGAGTGATTCAAACTTTGTTTTTCTCATGATTTAATGTTCTATAATATTATAACATTAAATCTAAATTTTATAAAAATTAATTTCTTGTCATTACTTTGAGAATTGATTTAACACCACCAATCACATGTTTTTAGCATATAAATTATACCAAAACACAAACCAAGTATATTAAACTCAAGTATGGCATAAATATTACTACAACACATTATTAACTATATTAATATGTTTATACTCACATGTTAGTTTATTTAATTAAAAACAAACAAACTACATTTAAAATAGCCATTACCTCATTTTAATGGCTATCTTCATTTTTCTTCCAAAATAGGTTGTGAAGGAGGATGGCATGAACCAAGAATTTCTTCTCCTTCCTTCTCCATGCTCTCTCTCAAAATACTTACTCTCCCAAGCTATTTCTCTCAAACTCTCTCTTTTGGAAGTTGAAAAAATAAATGAAATGTAATGTCTACCATTTCAAGTATACATGTAAAATTCTTAGATATAAAAATTATATCTATAATTCATGATGTTCCTAGCTTGGATACTTGCACAAGAAATGGCTAAAGTACCTAAGTTGGTGAAAAGAAGCATGGCTAGTTGTACAATATTTGTCCAAGCAAGTAAGCTATTAAACAATTAAAAGAAAAACAAAACAAAAACAATTTTGCTCTCCTACATACTATGCACGGCTGATGGACTTTTTGTCCCATAATGATTGTCACTTGCATTTTACTTTTTAATTAATTAATAGTTTAATTAAGTATTTTTCAAGTGGGCCAATCATTGGGCTTTAATTTAAAATACCAATTGGGCTTCTATTAAATTGTTTGGGCTACTAAATTGTCAAATTTTATTATTCTCCACGTGGGCTACTAATTGACCCATGTTGGGCTAATTTAATAATTTACACATTAATTATTCAATCCATGATTAAATAAATAATTTGATTGAATAAATAATTAAATATTCTAACTCATAAGTATTAAATTACTAAATGGACTAATAATATTATTAATAATATTTTACATTATTTACATTAATTAATTATCATATTAATTAATTTATAAAATTTAATTCACTCATTATATTCAATTTAATTGAATATTTAATTAATGACAACTTGCCAATTATTTTGATATTAAAACTTTAGAGTGTGTTCGCTAATAATAATATATATAATCTATATATATTATTTATACACATTACCTTACCTCGAAAACAATTTCACAATAAATTATGAAATTAAAATAAATACAATATATAATTTAATATATATTATTTAGGCCATAAATTAAATTATTTAATATATTTACATTAAATAATTCATTTCTCATCAATTATGGAAATAATTCCATTTACCCGAAAATACATTGAAATAATAATATATTTACTCAATTTCTTATTTAAATAATTTATTTAATTATTTAATTAATATTACACAAATAATTGTATAATTAAATTTCTCACTCTCATAAATCATTTACAATGATTTATTTAATTATAGAATATATTCATTTAATATATTCGATTACAATTTAAAATTTCTCAATTAATTTAAACCCTTTATATATATGTACATATATAAGAAATTAAATATTGTACAATATATATAATTACTAATCTCCTTTAATTAATTCAACTACTTTATATAATTATAATTATATAATTTACATAATTATTCCTCACAAATAATTTATCAACAATTTGCATAATTGTTGATTAATGAATAAATTAATTCCACAATAAACCTTTTAATTCAATTCGGATTAATTTAATATTAATCTATCTATTTATCACAATTTAATTAATCATTAAATTATGTTACAAAATATGCACGCATATATATTTATATATTCATATAAATACGTATTTAATTTACACGCAACCACGTCGCATAATTACATAACTCCACTAATTAATTCTCTTAATTTAATTAGACTTGCTGTTAGTCAAGTTTATTGAATTATCACTTTACTTGCTAACTTATCAAAAATTTTGATATCACCATATCTAAGTTAGTCCGTTAAATTTAATTTGGACCTCTATTTATCTATCACTACTAGGTTATCAAACTCCAACCTTTATTAAATATTAAATATTTTATTTCTAATTCATTTAAATATCCGGGATATTACATTCACCCCTTCTTCTAAAAATTTCGTCCCCGAAATTATCTCATATACATTTCTATCAATTTTCATCTCTGAGTATAACTCTTTACTTATCAAATTCTATGACCACCCTTTTCTAGGAAGTTCATACTTCTAAACTCATAATTCCAGAACAATGGAATATCTTGCAGAAGAATAAATTGAAAATCAATATCTTACAGAAGAATAAATTGAAAATCAAAATATTCATTAAAACTTTCATAATATGCTGAGGGGTCATCAAGACTGTGAACATGGAATTAACTGAATTCCGAATAAATAGTATTTATCCCTGTAAATACTTATAAACAGAGTGTTTATCAATCACAAAGATTGAAAACATTCCATAGGTGTACGCTAGGTGATCAACCTATCTTACTTCTGCGTTGTGCACAACGACTTCTCACGGGGTCGAACTCTTTGGATTTACCAACCCATATCAGCATGCCACCACTGTTGGGCGCCCCCTCGCGGGTTCTTTATTCATGGCTCTGACATATCCTCCATTATGGGGTTGTTCACCTCAGACTTACTACAAAATTCCGCTCCAACATAAGTTGGATTGAAAAATAAAACTCGAGTCATTTCTGACCAAAAAGTGTCCAGTCAAAATAAATGACATAGACTCACATCATTGAACTGTTCGTATATTACGACTCAAAAATCATTTCAGATTAGTTAAAGTAACAAAAATTCATTTATAGGACTTCATGATACCGCACCGTTGCAACAGTGCGTTGAGGATTCCGTCTTTTCATCTCTGCACCATGGCTTTAATGGCGTGTGATGATTTTATAAATACATTTTGATATTTTCAAATCAATTTGTCTAGCCGAAACAATTAGCATAGACTCTTCTTTAAACGTTTCAAAATACTAAAAATCATTTTGACTTTGTCATATTACATCATACCATAGTGGGCTTAAAAATACATCCAACACTAGGTTACTCTGCATTGATGACTCCATCGTTTATTATGTCATCACCAGTAACGATGGACTTCTACACACCTCGTGTTACTGCGACTTAATAATAAAACAAGAAAATTCATTTGTCTTTTCAAAAGCACAACAGTGCGAATTTGGCACGATTTTAAGAATTTCAAAATCTAGCATAGCTAGAAGATTTGGAATATCCTAAAACCTCAAAACACCTCAAATTTTTCCTCCACATTCTTTTTCAGCTTAATAACTATATCTATTATAGTCTTAACCTGACTACTTAACTCTATCTATACTTACTGTTCATCAAACTTACCACGTATTTGGGCTCAGCAACTTACCACAATCATATGGTTTGAGGAACTTGTCCTAGTCAGGCCAAAGTCGCCCATTCGCTGAGGGGCTCCACCACATGACTATGAGTCACGAACTTACTATGCGTGTCAGTTCTCAGAACATGAACTTATCTTAACATCCTCTACCTATCCGTTATACAAATGAGAAAAGAATCACCTTCTCAACATACATATAGTGAATAGCGCGACACCAGGTTTCAGTTGATTATCATTATAGTAAGCCAAGTGGTCGTCAAACCAAACACAATCTCCTGCCCATACAAGAAATTGGTCAACTCAGCCACTAATCAATATAGGAAGTTAAGCGGTCGTTAAACCAAGAACAAATTCCCTGCCCATACAAAGGACTGTTCAACTCAACCACTGTATCAATATAGAAAGCTAAGCGGTTCTAAAACCAAGCACCAATTCCCCGCCCATACAAGGAATTGTACAACTCAGGCACTAATATGAGTCCTCAATTAAAAACCTACAAACCTCTTGTAATATCCCAGATATTTCCAAGATTTTAAATAATATCTTAATTGATTTTATTAAAGGTTAAGGTTTAAAACCTAGAATTTGAGAAGTAAGATGTGTAGAAAATAGGTAAACATTTTTTTTAACATAATTTATTTGTTAGAAATTAAATGTGGGAATATTTTAATAATGCATGTAAAGAATTTATTAAGGAAATAAATTCAATTGAGAAGTGAAGGTGATTATATTAATATCTATATATATACCTAGAGTTGAGTTTGTTAGTCAAACAAGATGAGGTGTGAAGTAAATTAAATACTCAATAAAACTAATAAATTAATTAGTTTTAGTATGGATTAAAAAGGAAAGTCATGTAATATAATTAATTGAATTAATTATATAAGTTATGAATTAAGGTTATGAGTAACAAGTAGGGAAGTGGAATATTGCCTAGAAGGACAATATTAATAAGTTAATTAATTAAGTAAATTACTTAATTAATAAGTTATTATAGATGTTAGCCCAATATGGAGATATTTGTATGAAATGGGTAATTAAATAAGGGAGCCCAATAAAAAGTAAGTTATGTAGCCCAAACCATTAAAAGTCAAATGATGGTCAATGGTTGGGAGAAGCATTTCAAGTATTGATTGAGTGTAGAGAATTAACTAGTGTAGGGTTAATTGAATAACCCTAGTTGGTAGACAAGAGAGAGCATTAACCAATCATTGGTTAATTGCTAGGTATATAAAGGCGGTGTTAAAAATTAACTATGAATGAGTTAATTAAGTAAACCAATGTGGTAGAATTAATTATAGCAAGTCTAATTGGATTATATTATAAGTTCAATTGAGGTATTAAACTAGGTCAAATTAATTAACTTAGTAATCTATGTGATTTATTAAACATTTGTGTATTCTTGTTGTTCTTCGGTATTAAAGATTGTCACTAATAGTAATTAAATTAGTGAACAAACCTTAAGTGTGAAATAGCAAGAAATGTGCTATAATTAATTACGGTGTTAATTCAAAATATGGAATATAAATAATTTGAATGTGTATTATATTTAAATTATTAAATTAAATAATTTAAATATGTATTATATTATAAAAATGGGAATTTAAATAATTAAATAATTAAATTAATTATTTAATTATAGTACAATAATTATTTATTGGACCAATATGATTTGGGTCCATTTCTTTCAATTTGGGCCGTATATATTGCGCTTGTAATTGGTTATCCGTTAACCAAAATAGGAAGAGAGACTCGGTTAGTTGTAAGAGCCGGTGTCTGTGTTACGTAACGTGTAAGGTGGTTGTGAGCAGAGAACATGATGCTCGTCAGAGGGAGTTGGTGAGCAGGGTAAGGTCACTGATGGAACAGGAGAGAGAGTGGAGTGTTCTTATTTAACTAAGCCTTCTCCATTTCTTCTCCTTTTTATTTTCCATTTCGTCTGATAAGAGTGAGATAGAAAAGCAGGGTAGTGTTATTATTCTTCACTCCTATGTTTCCTTCTGTGAGCGTCCCATTGAGAGAAAGAGTAAGAGTTTGTGAAGAAGAAGAAAGCCAAGAGGAGAAATGAAGAAGCTATGAAGGTATATTGTTATACACTTGTTTAATGTTTGATTTGATTGGGTAAATGTTAGTTTTAATGAGATTAATGGTATTAGATCATGAATATTTTGTGGGTAATGGTCTAACCATAGATTTAAATGAATCTAGTAGGTGATTCACGGATTAAATTAAATGAAAGGAAGTTGAAGAACACAAATTCGCAGGAAAGCGGTGTTGTGTTACGGTCGGTTGATGATTTTTATAAAATTGAATATTTGGAGTTAGAGAGTGGGTAAGGTACCAAATTAAAGCTACGGGAGTAATCTACACGTAGAAATTTTTAGATCTCAGAAATTCTTTGTGGTTTGTTCGTAGTGACTGTTTGAATCAGTTTGGGTCAGACCGAAATGCTGCTGCCCAGAAACTGTAGCGATTTTTGTTCATTGTAAAAATCATATAAAATCATGTGTTTGGAATTTGAAGTTGGTATAAACTACAAAGTTGTAGATATGGAAGTTATCTAAAAGTACCCAAAATATTTAACGATTTTATGGTGTAGAGCATTTTTGAATGAATTAATGTTGTGTGACTGTCCTGGAGATTTCATTCTCTGGACAGGTTGTGTAAAACGTTAGATCTCTGTTGTTTGGTACATCGGATGAAGTTAAGGTCTGAATAAGAATTAAAGTAGACTTCATACGGTTTAATTTGATATAAAGTTGGTCAAAAACGGACTAGTAACGAAGAAGTTATGATATTTCTAACAATTACCCTGTTGTCGGAGAACACTCTCTTGCAGTTGGCTGTCCGAAGGCCGAAGGCCGAAGACGGAAGGAAGAAGGCCGAAGGCCGAAGGTCGAAGACCGAAGACGGAAGGAAGAAGGCCGAAGACGGAAGGCCGAAGGCCGAAGGCCGAAGGCCGAAGACGGAAGGAAGAAGGCCGAAGGCCGAAGACGGAAGGAAGAAGGCCGAAGACGAAAGGAAGAAGGCCGAAGGCCGAAGGCCGAAGGCCGAAGGCCGAAGGCCGAAGATCGAAGGACGAAGGCCGAAGACCGAGGACCGAAAAAAAAAATAAAAAAAATAAAAAAATAAAAAAAATTGAAGGATTAATAGTAATTGTAAGTGGAGTTAATTATTATTAAATGTTCAATAATAAGGGTAATTGGTTAAGTTGTTATTATGTGATTAAATAATAACCGAACATGGTTTAATATTATTGAAGAATTAATAATATAAATGTACAATTAAGATGTTACAAATTTGTTAATATCAATTGTAGATTAGTCAGATATTATTACGTGGATAATAATATCGTTGGGTAGTTAAAATATTATTCAAGGAAGATAATATTGGTTGGTAACTATGTAATTTTAAAAAGGGTTGCCATTAATTAATTACTATTAAGATATTAATAATTTAAGGGAAATGGAGATAATTAAATTAATTATTATGATATTAAATAATAATTAAAGTGAATTAAGGAAATAATTAATTATTGTGCAACAATGATTAAGGTAAACTATTATTAAAAAGGAATTAATAATAGTAATGATTATTTAAAGTGTTATTTAACAATTAAATAACATTATAAGTTATTACTAATTGATAGTCAGATTTAAAATATTTCTCGAAATGGATAATATTATGATAACTCATCGAGTTAAATGTTGTGATTAAGTTAAACCAAAGGTATGGTCCATTAGTGACTAAGTAGTTGTTCGACCTAACCAGAAATAAGGTCCAGGCATTAATACAGTGACAATAATAAATGTCAAAACTGCATAGTTTGCACAAAAGATTTACGGTGTTGAATATGAAACACTGAGTCAAGGCAACGAGAGATTTAAAATAGGAAATTAACTATATGAATTTTAAAAGGGGGACGATAAGAAGAAATAAATATCTTTAAAGATTTAGTATTGAGTCAAACTGTGACTGATATTATATATCGTTGATCTCACATACTGTATAGGTGATGCAAGGAACGTGAAAGATTAACATAAGCTGGTTATACACGTCCAGGCAAGTTTTTCAGAACGTGTTGCATTATGTGCATGATTTATAAGTTGTTATTAAACTGTGATGTGCTCATACGTGGTTATGTGCAAACAGGTTTTAATGTGCCTTTGTGAAATAAGTTGATTTGAACTGTTGATATGCGGTAGTTGATTTAAGACAATTGTTCTGCATTGAACTATATGTCATGATAGAGGCTAGACATGAAGCATAAATTAAATGCGAGGCATGATATGCATGAGAAATGTTAAGATGCATGAAGCATGAAGCATGATTGAACTGTTTTACGTGTTATGTGAAACTGTTAGACTTGCTGAGCCGTCGTGCTCACCCTTGCTTAAAACAAAACATTACAGAGTAGCTTGAGGAAGTCGATTACTCCAGTAGAGGCAAAGATGAAGATTAACTAACGAGTCATCAAGATTGAAGCATAGGTGCTTTTGTAGTAAAACCTTGCGGTAGACTAATTCATTCACTTGTGTAAGTAGATATGAAGAGTTTATGTTTTGTTGTGCTATAGATTAGCAAACTTAAATTGTTAAGAGAACATTTACAGATTATTTGAATATCATTTTTCAGACATTGTCCTATATGAATAAGGATAATAGGATGGTGTGATTGAGTCATTATACATATGATCTCAAATTGATTGTAATAGAATGTCGTATCATGTATGATATGAAGACATACTAGGAATGTATAAAGATTGCGATTCTGGAATAGAAAGAGATGTTATATAATTGTAAATAAATAATTATTTAGCAATTATAATATTGTTGTAAGTCATGAACGATAAGGAAAAGGTAGTACTCGTGTTGAACCGAGTTCGAGGTTCGGGGAACCCGGATTCGGGGTCGTCACACCTCTAACTTCTCTTGATATGAATTTTGTCAATTCATACCTTATCACACTCAACACTTCAAGAGTCCACTTGTTACTATTTCAGTATCTTCATTGTTATAGCACCATGCTATCAAAACCACCCCTTTAATCATTTAACAGACCATTTGTCATTCCATGATTTTACTATGGTCATCGTGATCTTATAATGCAATTGATTTCCCTGTACTATTTCTCCTTTATTCTAGGATCGTTTAATTCTATCACCTTATCATTCATCTCTGATCATTTTACCGTACGATCCTTCTCTTTTTAAATTCTTGAATCAAGTGTTCCCTGATTCTTATTCCACTTATTTGGATTACACTCATTAAAGATCCTTCTTTGAATCTTTTCATATATCTATGTATCTATATAGATTTATTTCTTCCTTTATAAACTGTATATGTTCATTTCTAAACTCTATCTGAGTTTATCCTTTCACTGTCTTCATTATCTTTCCATGATTATAGCCTAAGGTACTGCTACCTAAGAACTATAACCTATCAGCTCTGATACCAACCTGTAACGCCCCCAAATCCGGGTTCCTCAAACCCTAGACTTGGTACGTCACGATACATCATCTTCATACATGTTCTATAACTAATGCGGAATATATAAATATAAATTGTTTATTCTACAACATTTCCCAAGGTTTCTAACCTTAACTTACATATATACCTTTAGATTCATAAAAAAGGTTTACTAAATTACTTACATCATATAACAATTTAGTTATAATGAATAACACTATAATCTTGTCTTTTGCTTCTGTCTCCGTCTCTCCTCGGACATTCGTATTATTCTGAAATTTGTTATCATGATATAGCAAGAGTGAGCAACGACTTTGCTCAGCAAGTTTAAATACAATAACGATATATCATGATTGAAAGAAAGAACAAGCTTTCGGATTTTCAACAATATAATAATTGTGAAAGAGTACGAATCATAATTTCAATAATTGAATGACTGAATCAAGTAATGTTGAGTGTCAATAATGACCATGAACAATTTTAACTGAACCTTATGGTAATGAAGGTGATCAGCCTTTCATACCTGATGAACACATGCAACAAGCACTATATGCGAATCAACAATTTAAAGATGTGGAATAATTATACAGAATTAAACCATAGCATGCTTGAAACGTAATAACTTGAATTTGAGTTAGGGACTTGAACAATAAAATAATATATCATGCTCGAATATAAATTGAGTAGGGTTTAGGAAACTTGCCTGTCTGCTCAGCTACAATTAATGTCTAGTTTTAACTAACTGACTTTGAAAGACCTAACATCAATAAAGTTGGTCTAATAATTAGTACAGCGTATTTGTACAACTATACGCTCATTAAGAAACTTATCTACCACACATAAGTACTAACACATAATTTACATCAGTCAAAACAATATTATTAACCTTATAGACCCTCAATCAAATTAGGTTAATAATTTAATAAATTAGAAAATATTTTTCTTAAGTGTTGGACACTTATTAAACTATTAAACAATTTATTATAATTGTTTAAACAAAGAGTTAAAAGACATTTTCTTTATTTCATTAAATCTAATTTCATTTAATTACTATTTATCATTAATTAAATAGTAAGTAATTAACTACCTTTAGTTATTATTTAATAATAAATAATAACCTACTAGATTTATTTATTATTTAAAATTAATCAAATAATAAATAATTATATTATATTAAAAATAATCAAATATCTTTAGTTATTATTTAATAATAAATAATAACTAATTAACTAGATTCATTTATTATTTAAAGTTAATTAAATAATAAATAATAAAATTATATAGTAAATACTCAAATATCATTAGTTATTATTTAATAATAAATAATAACTAACTAAATTTATTTATTATTTAAAGTTAATCAAATAATAAATAATTAAATAATCAATCTTAGTTGTCTTTAATTATTATTTAATAGTAATTAAATAATAATTAATTAATTTATCATCCTTGTTTATTATTTAATATTAATTAAATAATAATTAGTTTAATCATAAATTCAGAAGATATAATATTAACTAGATTAATATTTACAACATTTAAATATTAATCCTAAATACTTATTATATTTAAAAAAAATATAATATTAAACTAACTAGATTAATATTTACAATATTTAAATATTAATCCTAAATACTTATTATATTTAAAAAAATATAATATTAAACTAACTAGATTAATATTTATAATATTTAAATATTAATCCTAAATACTTATTATATTTAAAAAAATATAATATTAAACTAACTAGATTAATATTTACAACATTTAAATATTAAACCTAAATACTTATTATATTTGAAAAATATAATATTAAACTAACTAGATTAATATTTACAACATTTAAATATTCATCCTAAATATTTATTATATTTGAAAAATATAATATTAAACTAACTAGGTTAATATTTACAACATTTAAATATTAATCCTAAATATTTATTATATTTGGAAAATATAATATTCAATACTTAAATATCATTTTTGTATTATTAATATTTTTGTTATAATTTTTAATTAATTTTTAAACATTTAAATTAATTAAAATTATCCAGAATGGCAAAATCGTAAATAAACTGAAAAACCGGACCGATGGCAATTTCGTAATTAAACAGAAAACCGAACGGAGGGGCAGTATCGTAATTTCACGCAAAAATCTGATGACGCGTGTCGACGCCGGGATTTTCGTTCGTCTCGTTTTTTATTTATTAAAAATGTCCCTTTCCAATTTTAGCCTTTTGAATTAAATGTGATTTTGAAAAGGGTCGGCTTAGTGTCGACGGGTTTTGAAAGATCGATTTTTTTATGAGCCAATTGACCAGAGTCGCCAGTTGGTATATTTGAAATGGATGTACCAACTCATCCGAATTTGTTTTCGTAATCGCTGGCTCATATGTGACTCCGATTAATTGGTCCGCAAACCGAGATTCATAGAGTTCGGGGGCTTGCTTAAGCGAGGGGAAGGTGTTAGGCACCCCCCGACTTCCGTGAAACACGGTTACCGCAATCTTGATATTTTCCTATCCTTTTTAAATCCTAAAATGTGTGGTTTTGCGTGTGTGTGCGTGCGTGCCTAGGTGAATGTTTGTGGTGCGTTTTGCATAAAAGTTCGCTTTTATTTTTATATGGCAAAAGTGTTATCTGGAAAGTGTTTTGGACGTTCTTTGACCCAAATGACGAGGCTTCGCTTTTTATAAGAAAGATTGATTTTAATTTCGAAAGCGTTGAGGGTTTTTTATTTAGATGTCATTTTAGAAAACAATAGTTTTAAACTTTTGTCAAATAGGAATCGAGACTATACATTGCCTTCTAACAGTTAATATAAATAAATCGAGGGCAACTTCTAGAACTCTTTAACCCTATGCACAAAGTTTAATGAAAACATTTATTTATTTGCAAAATCGTTTTTTTGTGACGTTTTAAAACCAACTAAAGCCTATTCATCAATTATGGATTAAAGTTTACCAAAACACTTAACCTTTAAACCTCGTGAATCTAATATCCTAAATTTGCTTGATTTTATAAAATCTTCATTATTTGCCTTATTTTGAAAACCATTTTTCGTGTCGTAAATTAAAACATACATCCCAAAACGTGTCGGGGTTATCTACGGGCATGTAAGCCATCCAGACAACCCCAAACACCCACAATCACATATTTCATTATTTTCACGGGGCCTTAACCCGAACACGACCTTGTGTCGTTTTAAGGCCCAAAAATTTACATATTTACATAAAGGTGCATCGCGATCGTTACATACGTAAAAGCTAGAAAATAAACTAAAGGGATATCATCGGGAGGTTAGGAGGAGATTCTATCCGCAATAAATCCTCTCTAACCATCCCTAATCCATAGATCCCAAAACAAATATCAACTACATTGGATCTAACTTTCAAATACACTAAAACAAACTATTTAAATAGCAATGCACCAAATATTTTCGGATCCACAGAAGATCCACCCAACAAACACAATAAGAACAAAATAAAAACTAGATCTACAAGATTTGATATATCAAACACCACGACGCTATGAAAACTCGGATTTTTTACATTCCAAATGATGAAATAGATGATTCAACACTTGGAAACCAAAATAGGATACAAAGATTGTACAAAGGATGAAGAAATCTCACTCTTTGGAACAAACCCGTGGGTTTCTCTCTCTAAAATCTCGTTTCTCTCTCTACATTTCCGCCATTTTCTTCTTCTCCCGCGAGCTCTCTCTCTCTAAAAATCTATTTTTTCTTCTCTTCTGGTTCTCGGGTTGAAGATGGCGATCTATAGTGCCTCAGCAGGCAGCCGCAGATGCATCTGCGGCCAGCCGCAGATGCATCTGCGGCTGCCTGCTGTGGCCGTCTCCTCGGCTGCCGTGTGCCGCCCTCGAGCCACGCGAACGTCTTTTTGTCGGCAGCCGCGACTGCATCCGCGGCTGTCCGGCGCATTTTTCTCGAATTTCGTGCCACGCGGTATTAATTTGCCAATTTCTGCTGTATTATTTCGGAAGGCTGTTCCTCGGTGTATAAATTGCTCGTTGTGCTTCGTAAGCGGAGTGGCCATTAGTCGTCTTTTGTGGTCAGCTCAGGCCTTTTTGGATTAACTGTTCGCCTTGCCTCAAGTGACCGGATGCTCGTTGTCCGTTGTGGCGGTTTTGACCATAAATCGCTGGGGTGGCTTTGTGCTGGGGTCCACCTTTCTTTCCGCATGTCGGGTCAAATGACGATTTTGCCCTCCTGCCAGGGTTAGTAGAGAAGTGCAAAATTTGGGTGTCTACAGCTGCCCCTCTTTATCATGTCTATGGAATGAAATATGAAATGGACATGATAAAGAAGTAGGCACCCGATGCACGGGAAAGACAGTATGTGTTTTATCGATGCAATGCATATGTTTGAGATAATGCAAATGCCGCACTTGACATGATCGCGTAGGGGTCGATTCGAATTTCACGAATGGATGTTGCTTGGGTTTCGTGTCCGACGGTCGCTCTTGGATTGGTCAGGTATCGTCTCTGACGTGTCACTTTTCAATTGGTCAGGTATTGACGGGTCGTTTTTTTGAAAAGGCCAGGTATCGTATCTGACTGGTCGTTTCGAAATGGTCAGGTATCGTATCTGACGGGTCGTTTTTCAATTGGTCAGGTATCGTATCTGACGGGTCGTTTTTCAATTGGGTCAGGTATCGTATCTGACGGGTCGTTTTTCAATTGGTCAGGTCTCGTATCTGACGGGTCGTTTTTCAATTGGTCAGGTCTCGTATCTGACGGGTCGTTTTTGAATTGGTCAGGTATCGTATCTGACTGGTCGTTTTGAATTGGTCAGGTCTCGTATCTGACGGGTCGTTTAGAATTGGTCAGGTCTCGTATCTGACGAGTCGTTTTTTGAATTGGTCAGGTCTCGTATCTGACGGGTCGTTTTGAATTGGTCAGGTCTCGTATCTGACAAGTCGTTTTTGAATTGGTCAGGTATCGTATCTGACTGGTCGTTTTGAATTGGTCAGGTCTCGTATCTGACGGGTCGTTTAGAATTGGTCAGGTATCGTATCTGACTGGTCGTTTTTGGTTTGGTCAGGTATCGTATCTGACTGATCGTTTTTGGGTTGGTCAGGTATCGTATCTGACTGGTCATTTTTGGTTTGGTCAGGTATCGTATCTGACTGGTCGTTTTTGGGTTGGTCAGGTATCGTATCTGACTGGTCATTTTTGGTTTGGTCAGGTATCGTATCTGACTGGTCGTTTTTGGGTTGGTCAGGTATCGTATCTGACTGGTCGCTTTTGGGTTGGTCAGGTATCGTATCTGACTGGTCGTTTTTGGTTTGGTCAGGTATCGTATCTGACTGGTCATTTTGAAATGGTCAGGTATCGTATCTGACTGGTAGTTTTGAATTGGTCAGGTCTCGTATTTGACGGGTCGTTTTGAATTGGTCAGGTCTCGTATCTGACGGGTCGTTTTTTCAATTGGTCAGGTATCGTATCTGACGGGTCGTTTTTTCAATTGGTCAGGTATCGTATCTGACGGGTCGTTTTTTCAATTGGTCAGGTATCGTATCTGACGGGTCGTTTTTCAATTGGTCAGGTATCGTATCTGACGGGTCGTTTTTCAATTGGTCAGGTATCGTATCTGACGGGTCGTTTTTTCAATTGGTCAGGTATCGTATCTGACGGGTCGTTTTTCAATTGGTCAGGTATCGTATCTGACGGGTCGTTTGAATTGGTCAGGTCTCGTATCTGACTGGTCGTTTTTGAAATGGTCAGGTCTCGTATCTGACGGGTAGTTTTGAATTGGTCAGGTCTCGTATCTGACGGGTCGTTTTGAATTGGTCAGGTCTCGTATCTGACGGGTCGTTTTGGACGGTCAGGGTTTTCACTGACGGGTCATGTTTGGACGGTCAGGGGTTTTCACTGACGAGTCATTTTGGACGGTCAGGTATTGTTTCTGACGGGTCATGTTTGGACGGTCAGGGGTTTTCACTGACGGGTCATGTTTGGACGGTCAGGAGTTTTCACTGACGGGTTATTTTGGACGGTCAGTTCTTGTTTCTGACGGGTCGTGTTGGACGGTCAGTTCTTGTTTCTGACGGGTCATTTTGGACGGTCAGGTATTGTTTCTGACGGGTCATTTTGGACGGTCAGTTCTTTTGACTGACGGGTCATGTTTGGACGGTCAGTTTCCTTTGACTGACGGGTCATTTTGGACGGTCAGTTCTTTTGACTGACGGGTCATTTTTGAGTTGGTCAGTATCTTTTGACTGACGGGTCATGTTTGGATGGTCAGTATCTTTTGACTGACGGGTCATGTTGGACGGTCAGTATCTTTTGACTGACGGGTCATGTTTGGACGGTCAGCTTCCTTTGACTGACGGGTCATGTTTGGACGGTCAGTTTTCGTATCTGACTGGTCATGTTTGAACGGTCAGTTTTTGTATCTGACTGGTCATTTTTGGTTTGACTTGTCATTCTTGGGGTTCGTCCTTGTAAATCTCTCTTGACAGCCGTTGCCTTTGACCTATCATCCTTGTTGATTAGCTGAAGGTGCTTCAGACAGTCGTTTTGCAATTCCTTTATGTTCTATAGATTCTGGGCGCATTGGAACGTGCAAGTTTCCCGCTGCCATGTCCCTCCGATGAATGGCACCGGTATTCGTGTCGCCGACAGTCTCGTACCTGTGATTTTCTTTTCATGCACATTTTTATTTTGATATATATACATGGATGCACGGATGTTATGCTTGGATCAATAGATATGCTGGGAAGGAAATGACCCCTGTTTAGTCAAATGATACAATTTTTCACATGTCGTTCTTTTTGACTACTCAGTTGTGCCATGCCTTATTTGGGAGCACAGTTTCTGGACTTCAAGGTTGGTTCATTGAATCGCATGCCCCTGATCGTTTCTCTGTTGGGGGAATTGTATCTGTCGTTTTGAATGCCCAATCGACTTATCCAGTGCTCCTCATCCTGCTCACAGATCGTCACGTCTTTGAATTTGGGGCGCAGGGACTTCCTCTTATGCTAGAGGATTATGCCTAGATTCTGGGTTGATACCTAGGTGATCCCCTATTTAGTTGGTCGTATGTTTTGATAGTTCTTGACTTTCATCTGATTGAGGCAGTCCATTTGCCTTGTTGCGATGACCGACGGCCATGTTGCCCTTCCTCGCCTTTTAATCGATTCAGCTCAGACGTCCGGAATTATATCGCTCTTGCATATGCTCACTTGAGTATCGAGGTAATGTCAGCATGCATCAGGCTGAGTTTGTTAAAATCCATTGATGGTCGTGGGGGAAGATTCGTTGATGAGGAGTCTGATATAGACCTGTGCTCTTTTCATTTCCACGATCTTTAAGATGCCCCAGCCTCTACTCGTGTCTTGTCGAGGATACGTATAGGAAGACGTTTCGCTGGTCATGTCGAATTTATCCACAGCGAGTCATATCCTGCACAAGTAATAAATGCAAAATGCTCGACCATTCGGGTCGGCGGGGTTAACTCCGATATTACTAAACATCTCAACAGTAGAGCAGCAAAATGGAATGCTCGGGATTATGAAATTTGATCCGTGTCTGTGATGTTTTCGTCTTATCGTAAAAAAACTTGGCATCGAGATGGATCTCTTTTTTCGTAAATTGTGAGTGGATTATTTTGACATTGAATAAATTGTGAATGTATTAAGTCACTCTCGATTTTTATTTTTTTTATTTTATTTTATTATTTTTTTTTTCATTTGACGAGTTATGAAATCGTAATAGAACATTTAAGCATTCATGGTCAATATACGTGAGTATGATTAAATTCAAAAACTACCTTCCTTTATCAAAGGTATTCCGGCTTCATTCTCGTTATCGTTATTCACAGAATCAACGTCATATGGCAAGTGCACTGTGCGATACATCCTTCATTTAGGGGCCTCTTTTCCGTGACTTTAGATGAGCTTCCTTCTTTTCTCTGGTCGAATTTTTTTTGTTTTCCTCTTTTTTCAACTCCGCATTTCCCTTTTCGTGTCCACTCAACTTGTCTCGTTTTCTTAGGCTATTCAGAGTTACCCATTTAACAAGCTTTGGACCAATGACTCCCAAACCAGGCGGCTTTAGGACATTAGGTGTAAAGACACCCCTTCGGGTTTACTTGCTCGAGTAACAGAGGCCACGCTTCGATACAAGTTAGGTGGTTTACCACATTCATTCCTCGTCTGACTCTGCGCAAGATTCGTTTTCTTAGGCCTGAGTTACCCATGTAGCGAGCGTTGGGTCGGTGACTCCCAAATCGGACGACTTTAGGGCACCAGGTGTAGAGACACCTTTCAGGCTTAATTACTCGGATAACCCGTGCCACGATTCGAATCTGCTCAGGTCTCTGCAGCTTTAATGCTCGTTTTCTTAGGCTCTGAGTTACCCACGTAACGAGTGTTGGGCCGGTGACTCCCAAATCAGGCGACTTTAGGGCACCAGGTGTGAAGACACCCCTCAGGCTTAATTACTCGAATAACTCAGGCCACGATTCGAGACATTGGATTCATTTTTATTTACCTTTCGACTCTGCATCAACTGTCATCATTATCGTCATAGTTTTATGCCCCACATCTGAAAGTTGGCGCAACCGCAAAGTGCTAACTTGCCTATGAGGTGAATTCTGCTCCGAACGACACTTCGAAATCAGGTCTTTGTTGGACAGTTTTAATCGTCTAATCATACTCATGAGTCTGCTCCACAGATGCTTGTCAGAATTAATTCGATTCCTAACAAGTCAAATAAAACTTTTCTCTTTCCAAAAGTAATGTTAGAGTTAAACTATGTACAGTCTTAATATATGTACATGAAGACAGGAAAGAAATAAATAACTAAGATGAGTTGTATATTACCTATGGGTCCTCGTATTCTGAAAGAGCTCTGACTGGAAAGGACCAATTGATCGTACATCTCGGATGACGTTGTCGTATGCTGACGAGATCGTACCATAGATGTTGAATTTGCACTACCTTTCCATGGATGATTGATGAATGCCCCAGTGTCGAATCGTCATCGATTTCAAAATTGCCCCAGTCCTGATTGTTGTCAAGGTCATTGATTCGTGGTGTCTTTGACAGGTGGGCTGATGAGATGCTGGGAACCCAAAATCCTTTGCTTTTGATCAGGTAGGAAGTGCACTCCGATGGGTTGACAGGAGAACAAGTTGTCTGGGTCATGGATCGTTTAATTGCAAAACTATCGAAGGGTTATATACATTTTTACAAGGATTAGACCGCGCCAAAGTGGCTGCCTACGTACTCCTATAGGAAGAGGAGATCAGGTCTTTCGTAGTTCAGGCTCTCAATAGCACACAAGATTGCTTTTTTGCTTTTTCCGCATTTTTGCTTTTTTTTTTTTTTTTTTTTTAGAAAACATAACATCATAATGCACAGAAAATAGAACAGGCTATAACATTAAGTAGATGATAACGTCCCCACCCCCTTTTTTGGGACTCACAATCGTTTCCTTGGAATTTACCATTTCATGGTTCGTTGAGGCTCGATAATCCGTTCGTCGGTGGTCAGGCTCCCCATTGCGGTGATCTCAATGTCACTTGCCATTTTTAGCTCTCCTCTTTCGATAAGATTTTGGATCTTGTGCCGCAACGCCCAACACTCTTCAGTATCATGCCCTGGGGAGTTGGAATGATAGAGGCATATTCGTGTAGGATCGTATCTTTTAGACTTGGGGTCGGTTTGTGGCAGCAACTCCGTAATCTTTCCCCGGCTGATCAGAAGGTGCAATATTTCTGCATTTGATTTGCTCAAAGGGGTGAACTTTCGATCTCTTGGGAATGCTGCTCGATCTTTCCCTTTTGAGGGTTCACCTCTGTCCGATCGGTTATCAAGGCTCCACTGGTGGGGTCGTCTGGCATCTTTATTATTTTGATTTCCCTGCCCTTTCAGTCTGCTTTGATCTTCTTGAGTCAGCTGGTTTTCCTGGGAGGGAACCTGGTTTGGAATTTGTTTGTCCTCTTCTTCCGTCTGGTCTCTCAGTAATTGGGTGAAGAGTTGCCTCGTTAGATTATGTTGGTGTACCACCAGGTCTGCTAATTGCTTCATTTGATGCCTGACCAACTTCAATTCTTGCCTAATGACCTTAACCTCCTCCAGACATTCCCCTTCAAGGACAATTGTTTCGCTCATTGGGGGGTATTCTTCGACCTTTCGTATGTATTTGCGATTGGGGTCCACCCCGATATTTCCTGCCCCAATCATGCTTACCTCGTCTGTTCCGTATTGTGGCAGATGGTTGGCGTTGACATCTGGTCGTTGAACTACAATGTCCCCCCTGTCGATCAAGTTTTGTATCTTATGTTTTAATGACCAACACTCTTCAGTATCATGCCCAGGAGATTCTGAGTGATAAGCGCATCGTTTGCGGGGGTCAAATCGTTTGCCTCTTGAATCGCTGGGTGGAGCTAGCTCAGTGATTTTCTTCTGGGCGACCAATAACGCCAATACGTTCTCGAGGGAATCGCCTAAGGGAGTGAATCTTCGACTATCTGTTCGTTCAAACTTCCCTTGCCTGTCTGGACCCTGATTGAATGTGGCCTGTTGCTGTAGTTGCAGATGGTTTCCATTTACCGAGGTGGGGGGGCCATTGTTGGGTCTCCACGATTGTCCGTGCGAAACGAAAGACACATCCACCTCTTCCTGACTCTGTTTGGGTACAAGGTGGTGCTCTTTGGCTAAAAGGTGCTCAGCTATGGCCTCTAATGCTGTGAAATCTTTGATTTTCCCAGTCCTTAAACCTATTTCGGCCATCTCACCATGTTTGATCATCTCTGAAAAAGGTTTGCCTAATCCAGCCAATACTCTTTCGTAATAAGGAGCCTCTTGTATGTCTATGAAGGTTATCACCAATTCAGCCTCATCCATGGGAGGGTTTACTTGGGCCGCCATCCTCCTCCACCGCTGAGCATAGTCTCTGAAGGATTCACTGGTCTGTTTTCTGATTTTTGTCATCTGGTATCGATCCGGGGCCATCTGGGACTGAAAGCTGTATTGGGTTAGGAAAGTATGGGCCAGCTCCTCCCAATTGTGAATCTTAGCATTGTCCAATCTCGCATACCACGTTCTAGCCTCCCCTGTCAGGCTTTTCTGGAACAGTTGCATTCTCAGTGACTCGTCCTCAGCATATCCCCCCAGCTCTCCGATGTATACTTTCAAATGGGTGTAAGGATCCCCTGATCCGTTATACTTCTCAAATTCGGGGAGTTTGAACTTTTCTGGATATCTGGTTCCCGGAAAGATGCAAAGGTCGGAATAGTTCACGCTGCCATATGACCCGATCCCCTTCATTGTTTTGATGGCTTCCTCCATCTGCTTTATCTTCTTACTAACCCCACTGGCCACCTCGTCTTCAGGGATGATAATGACTTGCTTTGGTAGCTCTACTTTTGGAGTTTCTGGGGTCAGTACGTTCCCTTGAGATGATGGCCCCGGCGGGTCCTCGAGCTGTGGCCCTGCCTTCAGTTTGAAATGCTCTTTGAGCAACATGGTCAATTCCGTCATCTGATTCTTCACTGCATCAAACTCTTCCCGAGATATGGGAGCCGGGGTCAGATTGGGATTCTCGGCCATTTCGACTGTAGACTCTCGGGCTTTTCTGGACCGAAGACGAGTTTGGGGCGCAATCCTGCAAATAAAACACGCCAAGGTTTAGTTTCGGGAAATGACATTTGGCAAGTGCATGCTAAAGCAATTATTTTTGTATTTTTGGGTTTTGTAATCTTTTTCTGCAAAATAGGGTTAGTATCCCTTTATTTTAACCAAAGTAATGACGTTGTGTATTTTATGATGCTCTCCAAGTTGTCCCTGTAAAACAGAGGTTAGTACTTTATTTTGACAAAAGTGGGAGGTACAAAACGTTTGACTAAAGTATGACATTATGTGCGTGAAACGTAAAAGGGTATGAAGAGACTTCCCACGCGTCGGGTTTATCTGAGGCTGACCTACCCTAAGTTACTCTCACGGGCTTTTTGGCATGAAGGTTCCCAAATCTTCGCAATATACTAGAAGGGAATAAATCCGATCTTTCAACTGGATTGGATCTGAGTGGATGCTTTTCCTGAGCCTCGCCGGGGAGCACCCCTTTGAGTCCAGTAATCCACATCCGACGGGTTTGCCTCAGGAGGAGGAACTGCTCAACATACATTCATCATTCATTCATCGTTCCTCACCGTATGCATATGATGCTAATAAAGTAAAGCTTCAAAAAGAAATTTGCAATCACACCCTTTACATACACGCAAGAAAAGGCAAATTAACGCAAGCAACGCAACCACATATTTTTAGATTTTTAAAGGATAAGAAAACATCGAGATTTTAACGCGGCTTAAGCCCTCTACTGTCCCCAGCAGAGTCGCCAGCTGTCGACGCCGGGATTTTCGTTCGTCTCGTTTTTTATTTATTAAAAATGTCCCTTTCCAATTTTAGCCTTTTGAATTAAATGTGATTTTGAAAAGGGTCGGCTTAGTGTCGACGGGTTTTGAAAGATCGATTTTTTTATGAGCCAATTGACCAGAGTCGCCAGTTGGTATATTTGAAATGGATGTACCAACTCATCCGAATTTGTTTTCGTAATCGCTGGCTCATATGTGACTCCGATTAATTGGTCCGCAAACCGAGATTCATAGAGTTCGGGGGCTTGCTTAAGCGAGGGGAAGGTGTTAGGCACCCCCCGACTTCCGTGAAACACGGTTACCGCAATCTTGATATTTTCCTATCCTTTTTAAATCCTAAAATGTGTGGTTTTGCGTGTGTGTGCGTGCGTGCCTAGATGAATGTTTGTGGTGCGTTTTGCATAAAAGTTCGCTTTTATTTTTATATGGCAAAAGTGTTATCTGGAAAGTGTTTTGGACGTTCTTTGACCCAAATGACGAGGCTTCGCTTTTTATAAGAAAGATTGATTTTAATTTCGAAAGCGTTGAGGGTTTTTTATTTAGATGTCATTTTAGAAAACAATAGTTTTAAACTTTTGTCAAATAGGAATCGAGACTATACATTGCCTTCTAACAGTTAATATAAATAAATCGAGGGCAACTTCTAGAACTCTTTAACCCTATGCACAAAGTTTAATGAAAACATTTATTTATTTGCAAAATCGTTTTTTTGTGACGTTTTAAAACCAACTAAAGCCTATTCATCAATTATGGATTAAAGTTTACCAAAACACTTAACCTTTAAACCTCGTGAATCTAATATCCTAAATTTGCTTGATTTTATAAAATCTTCATTATTTGCCTTATTTTGAAAACCATTTTTCGTGTCGTAAATTAAAACATACATCCCAAAACGTGTCGGGGTTATCTACGGGCATGTAAGCCATCCAGACAACCCCAAACACCCACAATCACATATTTCATTATTTTCACGGGGCCTTAACCCGAACACGACCTTGTGTCGTTTTAAGGCCCAAAAATTTACATATTTACATAAAGGTGCATCGCGATCGTTACATACGTAAAAGCTAGAAAATAAACTAAAGGGATATCATCGGGAGGTTAGGAGGAGATTCTATCCGCAATAAATCCTCTCTAACCATCCCTAATCCATAGATCCCAAAACAAATATCAACTACATTGGATCTAACTTTCAAATACACTAAAACAAACTATTTAAATAGCAATGCACCAAATATTTTCGGATCCACAGAAGATCCACCCAACAAACACAATAAGAACAAAATAAAAACTAGATCTACAAGATTTGATATATCAAACACCACGACGCTATGAAAACTCGGATTTTTTACATTCCAAATGATGAAATAGATGATTCAACACTTGGAAACCAAAATAGGATACAAAGATTGTACAAAGGATGAAGAAATCTCACTCTTTGGAACAAACCCGTGGGTTTCTCTCTCTAAAATCTCGTTTCTCTCTCTACATTTCCGCCATTTTCTTCTTCTCCCGCGAGCTCTCTCTCTCTAAAAATCTATTTTTTCTTCTCTTCTGGTTCTCGGGTTGAAGATGGCGATCTATAGTGCCTCAGCAGGCAGCCGCAGATGCATCTGCGGCCAGCCGCAGATGCATCTGCGGCTGCCTGCTGTGGCCGTCTCCTCGGCTGCCGTGTGCCGCCCTCGAGCCACGCGAACGTCTTTTTGTCGGCAGCCGCGACTGCATCCGCGGCTGTCCGGCGCATTTTTCTCGAATTTCGTGCCACGCGGTATTAATTTGCCAATTTCTGCTGTATTATTTCGGAAGGCTGTTCCTCGGTGTATAAATTGCTCGTTGTGCTTCGTAAGCGGAGTGGCCATTAGTCGTCTTTTGTGGTCAGCTCAGGCCTTTCTGGATTAACTGTTCGCCTTGCCTCAAGTGACCGGATGCTCGTTGTCCGTTGTGGCGGTTTTGACCATAAATCGCTGGGGTGGCTTTGTGCTGGGGTCCACCTTTCTTTCCGCATGTCGGGTCAAATGACGATTTTGCCCTCCTGCCAGGGTTAGTAGAGAAGTGCAAAATTTGGGTGTCTACAACGCGCATTGCGCGCGCCGACAAAAACTTGGCCCCAAAACGGTGTCGTTTTAATGGCACCGTAACTGTCTTCCGCGCATAACGCGCGGATGAAATTTTTCTTGGACAAAACGACGCCGTTTTATGCTCCGCGTCCGACAGTGAACAGGGTCGCGCGCATTGCGCGGCACCCTCTTTTTCTTTCTCCTTAGCAGATTGTGAATAGTAATTTTAATACACCACTTTAATAAAAATTATACATTCAAGTAAGCTTTAAAAATTCAAAAAAATTACCAAACACTTAATCTCAATTTATAACATGAAAATTTAATTTTTCATGATTTAATATTAAAATTTTTATAAAAAAAAATTTACATCACATAAACTACCACAAATCATAACTTTTTGTGTATAACTCCATTTTGAGTGATTCAAACTTTGTTTTTCTCATGATTTAATGTTCTATAATATTATAACATTAAATCTAAATTTTATAAAAATTAATTTCTTGTCATTACTTTGAGAATTGATTTAACACCACCAATCACATGTTTTTAGCATAAAATTATACCAAAACACAAACCAAGTATATTAAACTCAAGTATGGCATAAATATTACTACAACACATTATTAACTATATTAATATGTTTATACTCACATGTTAGTTTATTTAATTAAAAACAAACAAACTACATTTAAAATAGCCATTACCTCATTTTAATGGCTATCTTCATTTTTCTTCCAAAATAGGTTGTGAAGGAGGATGGCATGAACCAAGAATTTCTTGTCCTTCCTTCTCCATGCTCTCTCTCAAAATACTTACTCTCCCAAGCTATTTCTCTCAAACTCTCTCTTTTGGAAGTTGGAAAAATAAATGAAATGTAATGTCTACCATTTCAAGTATACATGTAAAATTCTTAGATATAAAAATTATATCTATAATTCATGATGTTCCTAGCTTGGATACTTGCACAAGAAATGGCTAAAGTACCTAAGTTGGTGAAAAGAAGCATGGCTAGTTGTACAATATTTGTCCAAGCAAGTAAGCTATTAAACAATTAAAAGAAAAACAAAACAAAAACAATTTTGCTCTCCTACATACTATGCACGGCTGATGGACTTTTTGTCCCATAATGATTGTCACTTGCATTTTACTTTTTAATTAATTAATAGTTTAATTAAGTATTTTTCAAGTGGGCCAATCATTGGGCTTTAATTTAAAATACCAATTGGGCTTCTATTAAATTGTTTGGGCTACTAAATTGTCAAATTTTATTATTCTCCACTTGGGCTACTAATTGACCCATGTTGGGCTAATTTAATAATTTACACATTAATTATTCAATCCATGATTAAATAAATAATTTGATTGAATAAATAATTAAATATTCTAACCCATAAGTATTAAATTACTAAATGGACTAATAATATTATTAATAATATTTTACATTATTTACATTAATTAATTATCATATTAATTAATTTATAAAATTTAATTCACTCATTATATTCAATTTAATTGAATATTTAATTAATGACAACTTGCCAATTATTTTGATATTAAAACTTTAGAGTGTGTTCGCTAATAATAATATATATAATCTATATATATTATTTATACACATTACCTTACCTCGAAAACAATTTCACAATAAATTATGAAATTAAAATAAATACAATATATAATTTAATATATATTATTTAGGCCATAAATTAAATTATTTAATATATTTACATTAAATAATTCATTTCTCATCAATTATGGAAATAATTCCATTTACCCGAAAATACATTGAAATAATAATATATTTACTCAATTTCTTATTTAAATAATTTATTTAATTATTTAATTAATATTACACAAATAATTGTATAATTAAATTTCTCACTCTCATAAATCATTTACAATGATTTATTTAATTATAGAATATATTCATTTAATATATTCAATTACAATTTAAAATTTCTCAATTAATTTAAACCCTTTATATATATGTACATATATAAGAAATTAAATATTGTACAATATATATAATTACTAATCTCCTTTAATTAATTCAACTACTTTATATAATTATAATTATATAATTTACATAATTATTCCTCACAAATAATTTATCAACAATTATGCAAATTGTTGATAAATGAATAAATTAATTCCACAATAAACCTTTTAATTCAATTCGGATTAATTTAATATTAATCTATCTATTTATCACAATTTAATTAATCATTAAATTATGTTACAAAATATGCACGCATATATATTTATATATTCATATAAATACGTATTTAATTTACACGCAACCACGTCGCATAATTACATAACTCCACTAATTAATTCTCTTAATTTAATTAGACTTGCTGTTAGTCAAGTTTATTGAATTATCACTTTACTTGCTAACTTATCAAAAATTTTGATATCACCATATCTAAGTTAGTCCGTTAAATTTAATTTGGACCTCTATTTATCTATCACTACTAGGTTATCAAACTCCAACCTTTATTAAATATTAAATATTTTATTTCTAATTCATTTAAATATCCGGGATATTACAAAAATTCTTCGATCAGATCGAGTAGGTGAATACTTAAGCAATGAGTTTCTCGATTATCTAAAAGAAAATGGTATAATCTCACAATGGACTTCATTAGGCACACCACAATTGAATGATGTATCTGAAAGGAAAAATCGAACATTGTTGGACAAGGTTTGTTCCATGATAAGTTTTACCGATCTTCTAGTTTTCTTTTAGGGTTACGGCCTAGAAACGGCTGCACACCTACTTAATAAAGTACCTTCAAACATTATCCCTAACACTACAAGAAATTAGGGATGTAGTGAAGAAAAATTTGTGAAGGAATTCATTCTTTCACATTATGAGTTTTCTAGCGAGGGAGCAATAAAGGAAAAGAATTTAGTGACAATATAGTTATTATGAAAGAAACATCATTCACTATTTAGATTTTGTCTTTCGCAAAATTAAGATAGTAGAAAGATGTTTGGCGCCAATCTTTGATGATAATTTGCAAAGAAAAATACTATTAATGAATGAATTATTACTCGCTATATATTATTGTTCAAAGTTTTTTTGCGAGAGATAATTGGTCACTATTTTGTTAAAATAAGTTTTTTAGAATTAATTATAGTGAATATAAATTGTATTATATATAAATACAATAAATTTTTTACAGTAGTAAATTTACTTTTAATAACACTTTTTAAGTAACTTACAATATTGGTTATTTCTTTTAATAAACTATATATAAAGTAAATAAGTTTACACTACTTTAAACTTTAAAATTTCATACATTGTTCATGACAAAAAAAAAAAAAAAAAAAAAAAAAAAGGACAACAACACTTTTGTGGAATAGGTCACAAATGCTAAAAAAGATACTCATATATATATATATATATATATATATATATATATGTGTGTGTGTGTGTGTGTGTGTGTGTGTGTTCTATAGAAAGAATTAAGTTTGAGTTTGTTTTTTAATTTATGATATAGTAAAATTCAAATTGTAATGTAATTAATATTTTAATAAAAAAATTATTCTTAATAATAATTTTTAAGTAATATACAATATTAATTGTATTAATTATAATATTAAGTTACAATATTTTAAATTTTAAAATATTGAAAATTGACAATAAACAAAATTATAATAATTATGACTCTTTTTGTGGAACAGATTATAAATGTTAAAATATTACTTTTTTGTTCTACAAAAAAAAAATAGTTTGTTATAATTCATTTATAATATCCTAAAATTAAAATTTAGATTTATCTGCACATTTTTGAAATAATAATTTTACATACAATATTACTTCTAAAAGAGTTTATTTTTTTAAATGTTATCAAACTCTTTTTTTTTTAAATAAAGTCCTTAATTTAGGAGTTGTGTGCGTCTAGAAAAAGGCTAAGGCGCGTATTCAATTAAGATTTTTAAAGACTTTTTTTAAGTGACAGACTTTTATAGAGTTCGTAAATTTTAATGACTTTTAAAGACTTTTTAAAATGACTTTTAATGACTTTAAAGACTCAATGAAATAAGTGACAAACTTTTATAGATTTTTAGCCAAGACTTTGGTAGACTTTTGTATACTTCTAATATATTTTACAACTTTTATTAATTGTTAATTAGCTCATGTGTACAACCTCTCCCTCTTTTGTTTTCATGGACTAAAGGAAATTTTATTATTTCATTGAATTCTTATGGCATAAGATTTTATATATGTTGAAAGCCTTCATATTATTCTACTCATTTCATAATAAATTTGGATACTCGGATACCAATAAAACTTTAGAAGCTACAGACGCAACAACACCAAAATTAATCTCATTTAACATTGGACTATATATACTTTATGTATATGCATGCGCACGTTTTTTGGTAGGAATACCAAACTCTGTTTTCATAAAATAATATCATAATGAAAATCTATATGATCAAAATTCGTAAAACTTCATATATGTGAGTAAATTGCCAACAAATTATAGAAAATTTATCACAATTAAACTTAGTAGGTGCCAAAATCTCTGTAATTACAAATGAAAAAATTCATAATAATTCAAAAAAAAAATTAGAATTCGAAAACTCATACCCTTATTACCGGTCATTGTTATTATTATGCTCGACATCTCTCCACATGTTAGAAGCTATACCAGTCCTCCATTCATTAACATTCTCTCGTTGTTGCTATTGAGTTTCAAAAATTTGTTCCAAATTATCTCCTTGATTGACTGGTAACGCTGAAAATGTTGAAGACTCGTTATCTAATTCAATAGGAAATTCATCTGAACGACACTCCTTACGAAGAAAATTATGGAGTCCTACACAAGCTAGTACCAACTTTGCTTGAGTTTTATAAAGAAATAAAGAATCTCGATTTAAATATACCAAATATTCTCTCAATTACGTTCCTTAAGGAAGCATGACGAAGATTGAACAACTCAATTGTATTTTTGGGGTCACGACCTTGGTCAGCAAAATCTTGAAGATGATATCGAACACCTCAAAAAGGAGTTAAAAATTGGCGCCAATTTGGGAATCCACAATCCACCAAGATAAACTTACCTAATTATATGCCATTTAAAAAATCACTATGAAATGTGGGATTTAATATCAAACAAATAAAATGAAAAACAAGATAAGTACACACCTTGTGCGGGGGGAAAAAAGTGCAAGCAAAATAATTCAATGAAAAGGGTAAACCAAAATAAGAGATTTTTTTTTCTTAATTAATTCAACAAGGGTTGGAGGCTAAGAAGAGGCGGTAGATTAACAACAATGATAATTATTATTGTAAAATGTATTTACTCCCTTATCCAAGTCCAAAACCTAAATATCTAATCCTGAATGAATATACACACACACCATGACAAGTTTTTAACAAAGTGCGTGCGAGTCTGTTTGACCATATAACCGCAAAAAGAATCAACAGCTAGGGAATGATGGCTTTATGGTGAATAGGATTACAAAAAACACCTTAACCACGCACAATTAACATAACAACGTTTTGTTTACAAATAATTTAAATTGCTGGTGGAATTAATTAAGCTTCAGATAATTAATATAAGCATGAGGGCTTTCATGCATATGTACTGAGTTGAATTTGATACTTGATTAATAATAAAGAAATTAAAATACATAAAAGGAGTCTCTCATATTCAAAATGGAAAATAAATACCCTTACAACGATATCCCTATATATATATATATATATATATATATATATATATATATATATATATATATATATATATATATATATATATAAAACTCAAAAACAACTATTTAGCATGGAGTTAGACCATTCAAAAGCAAGCTTTCTACCGCCTTTGGAAGTTGAATGCCTTGATAGAGAAGCTATATGCAATGAAAGATTACTGAATAAAATCATATTAAAAGGAAAATTGAAATTATGGTTACCCCTGTTGATTTCTCTTTCTGGCCTCACTGTTTCTCTCGGCTGCTTGTCAAGCAAAGTGTAGAGGGAGTAAAACTATAAAGGGTTTAATGTTATGTAGACCCTGAAACCTGTTTCTGGGCATATTTTTGGGCTTATTAAAAATTATTTTTAGAGCAGTATTCACGTTTAATGGCCCAACTTTGCAATTCTACGCAGCAAGAAGAAAGTTCTAACGCAGAAAGGAAATTAGCTATTACGGCAAGAGGGAATTCTTTTGATTTAGTTAGGATTGTCAATCAATTATATAATTAATTTCAGCATCTCCAGAGATATCTAACTGAATAATCTCGAAATTTCAACCTGGTATATCTTTTTATTTTCATTTTCTGTTAGCGACATATGTTATAAGTCGAGTATTTGGTCATAAATGTGTTGACACTTCTAATAATCGTGTATTGACTTGAATAATGCATGATGCGTGCAACGGTCAAATACATTGGGAATTTAGGATTTGATTTTATTGTAGACAAAATTATTTTTTATATTTATAGATAAATATTTTAATTATAAAAAAACTAGAGTGAAATAGTAAAATTAAAATACAATATACTTTTTTCGTTCCAAAATTTGAAATACAATTTGAAAAAAGAACTTTTAGAAATAATTTTATATACACAAATGTAATATTAACTAAGGATTTAGTATTGTAAGTTATATGTTAGAAATGATAGCAAAATTATACTTTGTTCGTACTATTTTAAATTTTAAAATAGAAAGAAATGAAAGAAGATTTTAATTTTTTTTATATATATTTATCATAACTATATATATTATAACACTTCGTTATTTTTAGGGTACTATACATGAAACAAAAATATATCTTTAATATCCATTAATTTTATCTCATTCTTTTTGTACGAGAGAGGGTATTATTATTATTATTATTATTATTATTATTATTATTATTATTTCTAGTCATTTGTCCTATTTGTCTTATTGGGTCGAATGTGGTCATGATTCATGAACCAGACGAAGCTCTATGCATGGCGTCATTCTACTCATTTTTTTCGGCGATAATAATTAAAGCTACATATATGGTTTACAACAACAGGAAAAATACGCAGTAGCTTAAATACGCAGATAAGGTAATTCCACAATAATAATGTAATCTAATTCTAAGTTACAGAAAGAATACACAGTAGCTTGACTCCTATAAAAGTTTGCAATCATTAACGTGATGATTATGTATGTGAAAGTTGGAACGTAATAATAATCTTCTCTCTTTCTCAAATATTTAAAAGTTTTTGAAAATCTTTGGAAATAATGCAAGACTTTGAATATGAGTATCTCTTGTTCTAAAGTGTATCAAACTCCACCATTTGATAGAAATCTAAAAAATCTATAATTTTTTAAATATCAAAATACTTTTATAGACTTTATAAAAGTCTCAATCCAATACCACCTAACTTTTAAAGACATTACAAAAATTATAATTGAATACTACTAAATATTTATAAACTCTTTAAATGTCTTGATTGAATACAACCAAATATTTAAAATCTTTAAAAGTCTTTTTAAGTCCTTAAAAATCCTAATAGAATACACCCCCTTAGGCAAATAAAGACCAATTTGAGTTTCTCTTTTCTCCCTTGGCTAAAATTACTTGTCGATGTTTCATTATTGAGGGAGATGGGCTTAACTGATCACAATCATCATCGTCACCACTACCATGGCACCGATGTCAACATCATTGCTTCCAAAATTATCTTTAGCTTCTCCTTCATCATCATCACTCCCATCATCCGCAAACCCTAACCCTAAATCTCCAACCTCACAATCACAATCACAACCATCACCTCAAAATTCTCAATCTAGACTACCTTTTAACAGACCATCTTGGGCACAACAGCAACAATCCCATCCCCATTTTTCTCATTTGGCTTCTTCTCCTTCCCTTCCGCCTATACCGCCCTTTTCGTCCTCCGCTCCACCTTCAGTTTCACCATTTTTAGGTTTGTTTTCTTTCTCAAAGAATATCAAATTCACCATTTTTATATAAATTTAGGATTCGATGGTAAACATCAAATTGTTCATTGGGTTTTCCTTTGCTTTTGTTGGTAAATTTTATGTGTAAGGAGTAAAATCAGCCCACGATTTGGGTTCTCAATCTTCCAGGATTTAGCTTCCATTTGCTTTAGCTTCTTTGTTCAGAAGGTAAGAATTTCATTATGATTTTCTTATTGCTTTTCATTTTATGAAAGTTTTGTTTTATATATTGATGAAATTGAATTGGGTTTTCAATATCATTTTTTGAAATTTGTTCTCTGTTTGGTTCCCTAATTTTTTACCCTTTCTCTACTTGGCTAAATTTCATTGTTGGTCCTAATTTGATATTTTAAGCTGGATTCTTACACTCAATGCATCACAAAATAAATATTTAAAAAGTAAAGCTCCAGTACTATGGTTACACAGATATAGGGGAGTTTAGTTTTATCCATGTCCATATTTTTCACGGTTTTTCCCTCTCATTGTATTATGTTTATAAAGTTGCTGCGTTAAAGGTTTCTGTTTTGTTTCTTTAAGAAATATATAGTTACTTTTGTTGACTAAACTGCATTTAGTCTAATTCAGTGACACTAGATTGTGACACTTGAGTTAGACATTTCCTTAACTAACACATGGTTGCAGGTCATATATCCTTGTGTTGAACTTGTGCTAAAGCAACCTGAGGTCCATATACATTATTAGAGCCAGTGTATATTTTACATTTACTGGTCTGTCATTTACTGATCTATACAAGTCGGTAGGATGCTGTACTAGGGACAGTTCCAGACTTATGTCCCTAGGATGTTTAAACATTGATGTGTTCATATGGTTACTAAAAAGTAGAAAATGTGCCATTGATGCAGTCATAATATGATAAGTTATCTGCAACTGATCTTTATTTAGCTATTTATGTAGTGTATTCTAAAGGTAGCTTATGGTCAAAACTTTTGGGACTCACTTGCCTGCGGGTCAGGGTTCTATGCAGGATTGAATTTATACTAGATGTAGTGTTAGCTAAGCTCCGACATGTAATTCCTTGGAAATTCCTGTTATTTCTTTCTCTCGACTCTTCACATTTGAGTCATTTGATAAATTCATTTTATGTATTTAAGCATATTTGACTTGACCCACTTTTAAGTTTACGACGTTAGCAAATAGTTTGATTAAGCAGAGAGAAGAATTACTAAATATATACACATCATTGCTTAATTTATATTTTTGATTTTCTTATGTAATATTTTTATAGCACAGGGTGTCTACTATTATTTCTATCAAATATTTAGGAACAAGGCCAAATTAGTTGCACTTGAACATCTGAATAAAGGGATGGAGATGGAACAGCTGGGAGGTTCTCATCACTTGTGGTGACTACTTTATCTGGGTAAATTATTTTTCTTAGCAAGTATCCTTGGCTAATTATTAGTAACTGAACTCTCAGTATGTAACCTTTCATATTTCTTGATTAAATTGATTGTGGAAAATTACTTGCATCGACCATTGTTGATATTGATGCTTGTATTTATACTAGATATCTACAATTCACATGTTCGTACTCTGTTCAAAATTCAACAATGCCCAAGTATTCTACTATCTATTAACTGTTGAAATTCGTATAAAAACTATTTAAAATTTTGTGTTTCATGGTAATTGTTGATCTGTTTCACTTACGATGCTCGCATAGCACTTTGTTGAAGCATTCTAAACAACTATAGATCTAGAAATTGAAAAAGAAATGTACATATGCTTCTGATGTTTTGTTTTTGAGATTGTTGAAACCATCTCCCTAATTCTTGGTAGATTTTAATATGTATTTACCATTATTGTACTCTTTTCTCTACATCTCGACAGCAATGTAAAGAAATTCCGTTAACTCAATAAGACTATCATATTGTAGTCGATAGGCCTGAAATGAGTTATTAATGAAGCGACGATATTTTGGCCTATAGCGACGGTCGAAGACTCGCTGTAAGCCAAATTTTTAGTAGTGCTCTCTATCTTAATTTAAGTTCACCAGTTTCATCTTTTCTTATTTCTCATCTCATTGAAATTGAATTTTGGTGTCTCTTGCAGCATGAAGTTTACAGGCCCAACCTTGATTTTCTTGAAAAAAATGATGATGAAGTTGCTGGCCTAACATGACACATTTTATTGCTTCAAGTTTGTTATTATTCTTTCAGTTTTCTTATGTTAGTTAATAAATATTGTAGGTACTATGGTCCTTAGGAGACTAAGATACAAATACAAATTATGTAATTATTGTGACTTGAGCATTATCTATTTATATGTGGAGTATTAGTTTTATTAGCTCTTTATGCATTAGTTTATCAATTAGTTTGAAACAAGTATGACATTTATATTTACTTAAAATATTAAATTTAATATTTATTATAGAGATTAATAATAATAATAATAATAATAATAATAATAATAATAATAATAATAATAATAATAATAATAATAATAATAATAATAATAATATGAAATCACTGATTTGAAAATTAATTATAATTTGCAATGAATTTTGATTATTTAGCAATTACTTTCTTTTTTACAAATTTATAATTTGTGAAAGAATTTTTCTCACTAAATTGAAGAAAAAATCTCAATTTATAGTTAGTGAAGGAAAATATTCTCTTGTTAAATAAATTAATTTGTCACAATATATTATTTGTGAGGGAATAAAGTTATTGACTAATTTCAAATAGTCCTTCTTAAAATATTATTTGTGAAGAAACCACTCTTTCACTAAATAACAATATTCCATTATCAAATATAATTTGTGAATAAAAAGTTATTCACAATATATTTTCCTTCACAAAAAAATATATAGTCATTACTTAGCAAATGATACCATATTGCGAGGAACTCTAATGAGAGTAATTGCATGAAGGATATATTTCTTCGCAATAAATCTACTGTGAATGATATATTATGTCTTGTGAATGATTTGTCCTTCACTAAATGCCCTTTTTGGTGTAGTGTAAGACCTCATATGAGATATGGACAGGAAGAAAATCAAGTCTTTAAGTATGTTAAGATTTGGGGTTGTCCAGTTTATGTCAAAAGGTTTGAAAATGATAAGTTAGAGACAAGATTCGACAAATGAAAATTTGTGAAATATCCTAAAAAAAACTTTAGGATATTATTTCTATCATCCAACTGATCAAAAAGTGTTTGTTGTGAAATACACTACCTTATTGGAAAAGGAGTTTATCCTTAAAGGGGTCAGTAGGAGTAAGATAAATATTGAAGAAGTTCAAGAATCGCAAAACACTACGGATCAAGGTGAGGTACCTAACCAAGTAAAAAAACCGACTGTACCATAACCTATTATTAAATCTGGAAGAGTATCAAAGATACATAATAGGTATGGATTCATCATAGATGATGATGATGATGTACACAACATAGATGATGATGATCCATTGACTTACGAAGAGGCTATGAGTAGTAAAGATTCAGAAAAATGGCTAGCAACCATAAAATTCAAGATGAACTCTATGCATGAGAACCAAGTATGAACTTTAGTTACTCCACCTGAGAGCATTAAGTATATTGGGTGCAAATGGGTCTTTAAAAGAAAGACTGGAGCAGATGGCAAGGTATAAACATATAAGGTCCGACTGGTTGTAAAAGGTTTTATACAAAGACAAGGTGTTGATTATGATGAAACCTTTTCACCAATAACAATGCTCAAGCCCATTCAGATTTTACTTGTGATTGTAGCTTATTATGACTACGAAATCTGGCAAATGGATGTGAAAACGGCATTCCTCAATGGTAAACTAAAAGAGAATGTATATATGATATAGCTGGAGGGTTTTGTTTCAAAAGTTGGAACAAATCAAGTCTGTAAGCTACAACGATCCATTTATGGATTGAAGCAAGCTTCTCGAAGATGGAACATCAATTTTGATGAGACAATCAAATAGTTTAATTTTATCAAAAACGAGGATGAACCATGTGTGTACAAGAAGGTTAGTGGGAGTGTTGTCACATTCCTAGTATTATATGTTGATCATATATTACTGATAGGAAATGATGTTCCTATGATTCAGTCAATCAAGATATGGTTGTCTAAACACTTCTCCATGAAGGACTTGGGAGAAACATCCAACATTTTGGGGATTAAGATTTATAGAGATAAATCTAAAAATATGTCTGACTTGTCCTAAGGAACATACATTGATTCGATATTAAAGAAGTTTAGCATGAAAGATTCTAAAAGAGGACTCATACCGATGGGTCATGGAATACATCTCTCTAAGAAACAGGCCCTAAAGAAACTTGAAGAGAGAGACCGTATGAGTAATATTCCTTATGCCTCGATATTAGGATCTATCATGTACGCGATGATATATACTAGACCTAATGTTGCTCATGCACTTAGTGTAACAATCAGCTATCAGTCGAATCATGGAAAAGAACATTAGAAGGCAGTGAAAAATATTCACTTAAGAAGAACTAATGATGTATTTCTTGTCTACGGTGGGTCTAATGTGAAACTAGAGGGCTTTATAGACGTAAGTTTTCAAACTGACCAAGATGACTGTAAATCCATTTCGGATTATGTGTTTACCTTAAACAGTGATGTAGTGAGTTGGAAGAGTTCCAAGTAGCAAATAATTGTTGATTCAGTTGTAGAGGTAGAGTACCTAGCTACAAGTGAAGTTGCAAACAAAACTGTTTAGATGAAGAAGTTCGTAACCAAACTCGGCGTGGTTCCTAACATTCAAGGACCAGTGCCTTTATTTTGTGACAACAATAGATCTGTTGCACAAGCCAAGGAACCCATGTCTAAACAAAAATCCAAACACATGTTATAGTGGTTTCATTTGATTAAAGAAATCATTGAAAGAGGAAATGTCACCGTGGAACGTGTGCACTCTCACGAAAACATTGCAGATCCATTTACTAAAACGCTAACTCAATAGCAGTTTGATCGTCACTTAGAGAAGATGGATATTAGATACCATAGCGATTGACTTTACTGTAAATGGGAGATTGAAAATAGTATACACACAAGCCAATCACATTTGATGTGATGCAATATATACTTTATAATTTTATTCATTTATTAAAAAAAAAAATTATTTATACAAATACATTTTCTTTATCCATATTTAATTATTGGATTAAGTATAATAAACCCATAGTTTTGAGCAATGCTTTTATAATCATGATGATGATCATGCTAGTAAGATCTAAATTCAAGATACCTCAAGATAAAAATTATTCCTAATCGTGGTATCACTAAAATGGGGATTAGTGAATCCAGGTAGATTAGTACATACTATGCTTGCTCTTTTAAAGATAATGATTGATCTCATAGTCATTTGTGTTGAGACACTAATTAAATCAAGTATATAGGTGCTTATTAAAGAATAAGTTCACTGAACGTGACTCGTTCATGGAACACCTAATGGAGTTTTACTTGCCTATCAATAAGAGTTCATTTTGTGATAGTAATACAAGTGATCCTTAGACTTGAGATCAGCATAGTATCTTCTGTATGATGAGTTATACTTTGACATATTCCTTAAGACATTTAGGGTAACAAAGGGTATGCTCGGGTACAATAAGTTGTACATGGAGATAGGTGAATGATCAACAAAGAATCTACCACTTCTTGTAAAAAGAGAGAATGTCCTATGTGATTCGATAAATGACAAGTCAGTAGTCCTTGGTCATGGCAGAATAAAATTAGAAAGAAGTTTTTAATTTATATTAATTAGAGTTGTGCATTTGAGAATTGAAATGCATATGACCAAATAAAATAAGACTTGACAGTAATTCCATATCTTATATTTGATTGATACATTGTATGGTAGAATGATTGAATTGTATGGTAACTATTTGCGGAATAGGTTCTTTTGTGATCATATGTTGAAATTTGTATTATCTGAAAAGTTGTTGATCGATAAGAGGGTTTACCCTTATTGTGGAATAAATATTATTTATTTAAATAAATTAAATATTTTAATTTATTTATATAAAGAAAATTAGAATGGTTTTAATTAATTTATTCTTCAACCAGTTTAATATGAAGAACCTAAATGGTCACACCGCAAAAAGAAAAATATTAATTTAAGAAGTTAGTGGCAAAATTGTAATACTAATTAAGAATATTTAATTTATATTATGGTGATAGAATAAATTAAATAGCTTAATATTTATAATTTAGTATTTTAGACACACTAATTATAAATTAATAAGAGGATTATTATTATTATTATTATTATTATTATTTAGTTCCTAATAGTTAAAAATTAATTAATAAGAGTACTCTCATAATAAATAATTAAGTTCCTAAATGGTTTAGGAATTGCAATTATTATATAAAATTAATTTATTTCCTAATTAGATTAGGAGTTAAATTAAAACTCTATTCCTAAAGAATTTAGGATTATTGGATAAATCTATAAATAAGAGAAGTCTTATTATGGATTAAGATTATTCACAGAATTCTCTATATCTATGGAATTAGAAGAGAGAGAAAACTAGGTTTTGCCACCACCTTGATCTAGTAGAATCAAAATTCTTCTTCAATTCATATTTTTCTTGGTGGATCACCTCTAAAGGCTACACATTTTGATAGTTAACATTGATTTAAGGAATCTAATCGGTGAAATTTGGAGAAAAACGCGAAGAAATTGGAAGTGAACTCATACCTGTTGAAGTATTGTATCTTCATATTTGATTAATAATTGTTCATAAAGGTCGATCCTAGTTAGAGTTTGTGAAATTTTAAAATCTAATTTTTACAATTTTTTCGCTTTTTTTTATGCAATTTGATTGTAAGTCTATGGATTTTGGCAAACCAACATTTTTTCTTTAAGCCTGTCTAGTTAAAGGCTTTTGAGAAATTTAGAAAAATATTATTTTGAGTGTAGTTTCTTCATGCATTCAGATGAGACTCGCTAGCTTTCTTTAGTGATTTAACATTTAAGCATGTTCTGAGCAGTTGTCCTCTAAAGCTATAAATGAGTCACTACTTGCATGTCTAGAGTGGAAATATTTTTCTCTGTGTTTAACCATTCTGAATTTGATTTGGTAACCCTTATAAATCTTCATTTTGATGGGGCCATCTTTGGCTAATCTCATATGGTCTTACTTAAACTTGTTTTAAGGATCTTTCAATGTAGATGCTTGTTTGACTAATTTACTACTTAAGAAATACACGCAAATATACGCGATCAACTTGTAATATAATGGCAAAAAGAGTATCGTTCCCATAGAGAATTAAATAATAGTAATTACTAAGTACTAATTTTATATCAAATTAATTGCATTTAAACAAATGCAATTAAATTATGAAGTAAAACTAATTAAAATTAACAACTAAATTAAATTAATGACTAGGATAAATCAAATTAAAAGTACTTAAGATCATAATTTTTTCCAATGCTTTAATTAAATTTCCTATCTCTCTATTTAATTATACGATCATGATGAATTGTTAACCTAAGAATTCTTTATAGTATTTATATGCATTTGTTCCATGTCACATAAACAAATCCTTCCTCATCCGACGCAAGGCAACAGAATTGAAAGGAACATCCTAGTTAAATAATTCACTATATTTTTATGAGAAATAACATTAACAAGAATTTTAAAATCAGATTCTCAAATTTATTACACATGACATATAGATATATGTATATCATATATATGAATTATGATTTCCATCAACGCAGAATACACAAATACATGACATTATATTCAGATCTTAATTTATAATCCGACTGTCAAGTTCATATAAATTATTCCACTAATTATATACATCTAATTAGTACATTAATACACAGAATATAATGAGTCAATTAATATGGTACCAATTAAATAGAAAAATAATTAACTTAAACTACACATTGGGTTCCATTGCAAGCTTAAATAAAAATTAATTCATAACTAAAAAAATAAATTATCCACAAACAATTTAACATATCCAAATAACAAAAAATAAAAGATAAAGAGAAGAATCAAATATGTGTTTAGATATCTGCATGTCACTCGAATCACAATATTCAATTCTCAAGCTTTTGCCTTCAATTCTTGAATCATTCGTGTTGAATATTTGATTTTAATTCTACTCTGAACTATGTAATTCTACGCTAATCTATGTTAACCTCCCCTAAAAATATGTGTTTTGATAGGAATTTATAAGTTTCATATCAAATCACAAACATATGTAGACAACCCAATCCAATTTGAAGTCAAAAATATTAAAATAAAAACACATGCAAAAGCTAATTTGGCCGACTCCCAGTGTCATAACGCTCAATTTCTTCATATTTTCAGTTCCTAGGCACTGAACTCTTTGCCCATTAGCACCCTAGCGCTGCAAATACACTAGATTTGGGTGCCCCGGTGCTAGCCCATTTTCTGCTCTGATATACTATGAAAAATAGTCATAGCTTTCTCATACGAACTCCGATTGAGATGATTCAAAAACATTTAGAAATCTGAGAAGTAGATCTATAACTTTCATGTTTTAGGATTTTGTAAATTCTGCCCGGATCAATGTCGAAATCAAGCCTGAAGTGACTACTACGTAATTAGCAAGCTGAAAATGCAAGCATTAGCAACTCCAAACTTTGATCCACCCATGTTTTAATGCAATTCCTACAAAATAACATCAAAACACATAAAAGCAACATAAAACACTTAAAACTAATATAAAATACTTATGAACTCACAAATTATTAAGCTAAAAGATAGTTAATAAATAAGTATTAAACCCACTTATCAATTAATGCATGTAATTAAGTTGTCCAAATAGCAATAAAAATATTGAAGCTTGCAGGTAGATTTCTTTTCCTATTATAGGACTGGTTTTAGTACCATGGGATCTACTTATTGCAGTTAAGCAAGTTTTGTGAGAACCTGCTCTGATACCAATTGTTTTTTCCCAGAGGTACATGAATATGACATAGAAGGGGGGCTGAATAGATCATATAACAATTCAAAACATCTTTACCAAATAATTAAACAATTATATGTGCTTCAGAATTAGTTTATTTGGTGAAGTTCCCTTTTTGATCATTACAGCATAAATACACAGTTTTGTACATAAATTTGCTAATGAAAAGCTATATCTCCATACAACATACATGGCGTAAACATGAAATATAAAGTAGGGGTAAAGAGACATTGAGAACACAATATTTTAAGAGGTTCGAAGCCTGAACTATTCCTACTTCTCTCTTCCACTCCGCTGAGCAGGGATATTCCACTAAGGATAAATTGGATAATAAGTTCTTATAATTTGGACACTAATTCCTCCCACTAAGGGTCTGATTCACTAAGAATCAAGTGGGTCACTAAGTCCCGTCTTATCTCCATATAGGACACTAAGTCATCTTCCCTTAACAGGGACTGATTCACTAAAAATCAAACGGGCCTCACCCAATTTCCTCCGCAGGACACTAAGTCCTCTTTCCATCTTGGGGCAAATTCATTTGAATCTGGAAGGTCACTAAGTCCTGACTTTTTTATTTATTTGGAGTTGTTGGGGGTGTTGCCAAGCTATCATTAAACTCGTTTATAAAGAGCTTAGTAGCGAATGAATGACTTCTAGAGCCTTTAGATTTATCTTATTAGCTCCTGCTCTGAAATTATTTTTGATCGATCTCCAAAGCATATAGTGACTTTGGTTTGATGATATTCATGTAAATAATCAATCCCCCTTCAGTCTTTTATAGATTGGTCTTTTTCTCCTTATACTCCTTTAGTGTATAGACCAATCTTCTTTATCCAACTCTGACCGATTTAACTCTATGTTTTCTCTCAATTGGTGGGTTCTCTCTTTTGTATTCAGCCTCTACTTTTCACCACCAATTTTTTTATTTAAACTGATGTTTGTGTTGGTCGAGTTTTCTCTCATATGGCTCTTTTCTTCTTCGTCTCTCCCTCTTAGACCTTAGCTCTGTCTCCGTTGGTCTCTCTATCTTTTTCTTCAGTATTAGATGATGACCTTTATATAGAAAAGGGTATACCATTTTGCCCGTTAGAGATTTGATTGTTGAGAGTTTTGTCCATTGGAGCTTTGTTCGTTGGAGATTTGTGTGTTGAAAGATAATTGTTGCTTCTTTAAAAGCTTTGATATTTGAAGATCTGAAATATCAGCTTGCTTTCTACTATTTCCATTGTTATGTTTGCTTTCTTCCTACTCTGTTATGTCACATTAGTCTTCAGTAGAAACGTTCACGTGGATGACACTATCTTTGTCAAATAGCTGTTGGGCATTTCTTCAATGAAGTTTAATTTGAGATTTAGATATGAAACAATATCCTTAAGATACTCTATTATGATAATCTTCCAAGTATCAATCTATGCTTGCATCTGATTGATTTGTCCCTTTCTCCTCTTTACAGCATTTGACTTTTTCTTCAGTTATCTCTTCATTCAGTTCTACGAAGTGCTCTGCGATATTCAGTGTTACGACTTGCAGACTTTACGATTCTCTTGCTCTGCGATCTACTAAACGATTTTCTTCTACTGTCGTGCTCTACATTCTTCTCCTTACTTGACAATCTTGTCTTATGCAGTTCACCTAACGATTCTATTCTTACTCAAGAATTTAAGAGTTTGTTGGTCGTAGAGTTACACTTTGAATTCCTTCCTTGATCATTCTAGCTAATTCTCCTAATTTTCAAATACTCTGCGACCAAATATTCTTCAGAGTGCTATCTACGATCTTTGAGTTGACTCTGCAAACTTCTATTGATTTTACGATCGCCATATGAGTTGCCTTATGATCTTTGAGCATGCTCTACGTTCAACAGTTTCCTTCTTACACGACGATCCTGATCATTCTCCTCTTCTTCTTCTTAGAGTTCTGCATCGTAGAGTGTATCGTAGAGTTTGCTTACTTTATGATTTCTACAGTTTTTTTCCACAGTTCTACAATCTTTTAGTTCATTATTCTACTTCCTTATCTGAGTTGTCCTAGTCTTCAATCTAATTTATTTTATTTTTATGATAATACTCTGTATCTAGATTTAACCTAACAAATTTTGAGGACAATATAGAGTTTATCTTTTAGATGAACCTACCAAATTTGATCCATAACCTAATCTATATATTTTTTATTTTAGATCAACCTAACATTCTTAATCTCTAAGTCCTTTTACAATAATTGTTCTTTCTAAGGATTGTACAAATATTATAACAATTGTTTATAAATCCACATTTGTCTGAATTCTCCTTTTTTTTTCTTTTTTTTTTATTGTTCTTTTAAGCACACACAATAAATAACTTCAAATATAACTTTACGAAAAGTATGTCATCACACTAAGTCATATATTCTTCACATAACACATATTTAAAATATAACTTCATTGTTTTGTCATCATTAAATCCAAATGGGCAAATACAAAAATTTGCTAACATAAGCCCATTATTATTGACATAATGGAGATTCGATCAAAGTTCAGCCCGTGATTTTTTCTTTTAAGGGTTTTCCATATTAAATCTTGTGTTATTTTAACTCTCTTTATTTTATATTATTTAATTTGCTTCGACTTAATTCCCAACAAGTGGTATCAAGAAGTAGGCTCATTAGATATAAGGTAGAGGGTATTAATTGACACATTAGTGTGAAGAATAAAAAAAAGAAAGATTGAAGGAATTTAATTCGAGTTTCATGATGATAAATAAGAAGATATTTTATGCCTATTAAGGATCACCATTACAGTCGCTAGATGAAGATGATGAAGATAAGGATGTTGCTGATGATGATTTTATTGAAGTTAAAGATGATACTAAAGATTTTGATGATAATGTTGAAGAACAAAATGATGATGAATGGTGAGTATGATGCAGATAATACAGAAGATGTACATGATGTAGATGGTGATGATGATTTATATGGACAGTTCAGGTGGTGCAGTTGATTGTGGAGATTACAACAACGATGACAATGATAAAGTTACAGTGTTTGGGGATTTGAGTCAATAGAGGAAATGCTAGGATACTCCTTGAATCCTATTTAAATATGAATTTAAAGCATTTAGGAAATCGAGTGGAGGAAGGAATTGTTGGGACACTTCTCGAATTCTATACAGAAAAGGATTGTTATTATAAGGAAGAGTCATATTTTTAATATAAGTATTATTTTAGAAATGAATCTATTTGTAGTATAAGTTTTATTTTGGAAGTATCCTATTTTGAATAAGAAGAGGAAAGTTATAGGTATTTCATAAATAAACTGTTATAGTGTAGCACAACCAAAAATCATGTAGTATCATAAGAGTTGAAAGACTGTGTGATTGGGTTTTGTGTTTGTGAGAGGGGGAGGATTTTTGCAACTTTTATATTACATTCAAAAAAGTTGTATTCTCAGAGGGAGGGTCTTGCCGTGGAAATTATCATAAGTGTGTAACCTCAAGTTTTAGGGTATAAAACCTGAGAGAAATATTGTAAACCCATTATTATTGACATAATTTGATTGGAGTTCGGCTTGTTATTTTTTCCTTTAGAATTTTTCATGTTAAATCGTGTGTTGTTTTGACTCTTTTTATTTTACATTATTTGTTTTGCATCGACTTAAATTCCAACATATATATATATATATATAAAATAAATGGACATAGACTTAACTTGTTGTATGTAGGCCCTTGAAGATGAAACTATAATATATACTTCTTCAGTGTTTTTGTAAATTAATATATAATTTGCATTTGAAAATTAATGTCACGTTTGTGAGTTTGGTTGAATGGAATTGGAAGGAAAAGTATATAAGGGAAAGAGATTATAGTTTTTCTTTGTCATGTTTGTGAGAGAGGAATGAATGGGATAGGATTTTAATTAAATTTTCTCTTGTTTATTTGTTTGTAATTTTAAACTACACTATTACTATATTACCCTTACATATAGATGAAAAGCACAAAAAGTATGGCTAATAGCTCTTTCACTTACATTACTTCCCTTATATATATATATATATATATAAAAAATTAACAAGAACAAAAGCAGCTTCTTAAATGTACCCTAAAATTATTGCACAAACAATGAAAAATCTCTAAATTAATCTATATATGTGTTCTTCTAATTAATATAATCAACACCGGTATATTCTATTCCTAACCAATCTGCTTTAATCATAATTAATTAATGTATCCTAAAATTATTTCACAAACAACTAAAATTCTCTAAATTAATCTATATATGTGTTCTTCTAATTAACATAATCAGCACCGGTTTGTTTTATTCCTAACCAATATACTTTAATCATAATTAATTAATTAATTAATTATTGAATTATTACGACACTCACCATGTATATATATATATATATATATATATATGGGAAATGATTCATAGCAAATGGATGATATGGACACTATTTCAACAAATTGATTTTATATCGTCCATTTGGAAATCTAATGGTGCAAAATGAAACAAAACGACGTCGTTGGCTTAGCGGCCACTACTAAAAGTAGTGGATGTGCCATCGATGTTGGTTTTTTTTTTTTTTTTGCCCAACCACTACTAAGGTTAGTGGCTAGGCAAAACGACGTCTTTTGCCTAATAACGGCCGAGCAAAAAAAAAAATCTTCGAATATGGATGTTTCTATAAAGACTTGGATGTTTCATGCCTGTTAAATGTATACACTAAAATAGCATACACTATTCAACGAATTTTGTATGGTGTCTCTCCAGCACATGTGATTCAAGTATTTTCTTGTTAATAAAATATTTCAGGCAGATGGCACACGCATAACCTCTAAAAAGCCATTACACTTCCTTTCTATGAGTGTTCATCAGTGTTCGCCAAGTGATTAGTCATGAAAGAAATTATGTGAGCAACTTTTACACTTAGTCACTTCTTCATTGTTATGGTCATTATCATTAGCAATTGGGATCTAATACGATTCTTCTACAGAAGAAAATTTTTGGGTTTCTTTATCATCGGTGAAACCCCAAAACTTTTTAAGTCTCTCTTTTTAACTAAAAACCAACTTCATCAGGAATTCTCCAACACCATCATTTTTCAAAGCTTCATATATAGCTCATTGGAGTTGAATTTCCTTAGGAACTCAACTTATGAGGGAAAAGATACTTTTAAAGAGCCTATAAAACAGTTCATATGCATACAAAAACATCCATATCTAATGAAAAAAAATTTGGTCCAACCGTTACTAAGAGAAGTGGCTAGGCAAAACGATGTCATTATGCCTAGCCACTACTTTTAGTAGCAACTGGGCCAACAACGTCATTTTTTTTCCTTTTGCACTGTTAGATCTCCAAATAAACCGTTTGTTAGTACAAATGTTTGATTTGATGATGACTATGTTGATGGGTTTGATAATGTTCGGATTAATGGATTTTATAATGCTCTGTTCTATTTGATAATGTGTAAATTCATATGAAACAATTAAATTTTAAAGTATATTTGTAATCAGTAACTTTTATACAGTCCTTAAATAAAAGTTGATGCACAAGGACTTAGATTAGAATATCAAATCTGTTAGGTTGATCTGAATGATGCAAAGATCATATGGAATTCAGTGCAATAGGACTTAGGGATCAAACTTGTTAGGTTGATTTAGTCTTAGAATTGTAATAAAATAGGAAGTAGAATACAGAGATCGCAAAGCAGAGGAGAACATAAAGATCGCATAACAAAGGAACAAAACAGAAGGAATCGTAAAGAAAGCAAACTCTATAATATAGTCTATGATGCAAAACTTAATAGCAAAATCAGAAAAGAAGGAGGAAAACTGAAAGTTTGTAGAACAGAACGGTGAAATTGTCAAGTGAAATACTCAGGACTAAAGTCTACAATGCTAAAGACATCATGTAGAATAAAGAGTTTGACAAGCAAAAAGATCGTCGAGCAAAAAGAAATTCGTCAAGAGATAGCAGAGGAAAATAATCAAAATCGTTAAGCAAAACGTCTGTGAAAGAAAGCTGGAAGATTGAATTCAGAAGCAAAGTGAAGATTACAGAATATGCTTAAAGTTCGTAAAACAATTGGAATAATACAAAGCAATAATGACAGAGGAAGAAGATCAACTCAGCAAAGAAATAACAAATTCGAGAACACTATTTAATGAGAAGAATCAATCAAGTCAGATACTTAACAATCATGAAAGATAAAATCGTTGAGTAAGAAGTTATAATCTCAACCCTATGACACATGATTCTCATATCGTCAAGAAAGGATATGGTTGAAAAGTTCAAAACCAAACTCCAAGATTATTAATCAACAAAAAAGATAGAGTCATTAAGAATAAAAGCTGAACAACCACATAGGATATTACAAGAGATCTTGTAGTAAGTGAAGAAAACTAAAGCACAAAATTGGAGAAGATTATCAAAACTACTTCCAAATAGAATAGAATAATGAAGGAAACAAGGATCATTTCACAAGATCAAAGAATGGAAGAATTCATAGAGTTCTGTCAAGCAAACTCATCGCAGCACAACAAATTAAGACAAAAGACTCTAGCTGAAGAAGTTGATGTGAAAGCTCCCAGATGCTGAACAAGTTAAAAGTACTTAAGATCGTAAAATGAAGCTAAACAAAATATCCTCAAATTGTTAAGTTACTAATATCGTTAAGCAACTTCAAAACATAGAGTTACAACATTAATGAGCTGGCTCAATACTGTTGAACATTGAATGTTTAAATTTAATGATAAGAAATAATGTACAACGGCTGTGTTAGATAAAATCAAAGCTGTTAGGTTGATCTTCTGATATAAATGTATGGATTTATAAAGTCTTTTGTGTTGTACTAAGACTTAGATTTAAATAGATCAAAACTGTTAGGCTGATCTTTTGTTATAATCTAATCGTAGAATGGACTCTATGATTTCGACCAAGAAGACTCTACGATCAACAGACTCTACGATCAAGACAACCAATCATAGAATGAACTCTACGATTTCGGCCAAGAAGACTCTACGACCAACAGACTATGTTCTAAGCGAGAAGCCATAGAACGGACTCTACGGTCTGACAGTAGAGTAAACTCTACGATGACAATAAGAGATGATCTATTACAGAACAATCACCACAGCAAGGATATTCGTAGAGTTGATCATGGAGGGTTGTTGAGCAAAAAGGCAAGAGACATCACGACTCTCAGATCAGAAGCTATTTCATTCAAAAGTACAATCTGCATTGATGTGACAGAAAAGCTTCTGCAAATCGATTGAAGTAAGAAAAGTCAGGGGACTGACCCAAGCGCACTATGCAAAAGAAAGAAGACTTTCGTGACAATAAAGTCAGAGGACTGTGTCCTATCAGTCCTATAGTATGGAAGGACCAAACAACTCTATGAAAGTTGGTAGGAACCTACGACTGACATGTATGTCCCCAAGGAAAAATAAAACACCCTTCCATGGACTAACAAGTCAGATCAAATAATATCTCATCAGAGCATTAATGAGCTATATTAATATAATATTCAGAAGCTCCCCTCTTAGAAGTAACGGGAAGAAACTAAAGCTACAAGCAGAGGTTCCAACGGGAAGAAACCTGAAGCCCTCTTTTTTTTTAAATACCAAGATTTGCAAAAGAAAAAAAATTACACGAGAAAAATATATACGCAAGAAGTTGAAGAGATCAAACTGATAAGAAAGCTTGCAGTGCTACTAAGTCCTTCAGAAACTTATGCTAAAAGCAACTTAGTAGCTCACCCAAATCTACACCACTCCAGGAGAGTTCTTTGTGAACTAAAGTATCCAAGTCTGTTAGACTTGTAGAGTTCTTAGTGAACTAGAGTTCCAAGACTGCTGGTCTTGAAGGAATCTTAGTGATTCTGAAATTGTAAAAGTATCCTTAGTGGATTTGCTGCTGGAAGAGCAGAATAGTGGAGTAAGAGTCTTGTGAGCTTTGAACCACTTAAAACCTGGAGTCTTTCTTCTTGTGTCTTTTAATTGCTCTATCTGTCATATAATTGCTTGTTGAATTCTTACTTTAACATATCAAGAAAGGGGTAACTAAATCATATTCCGCTGTGCTAAACTAATTGATTGAGAATTAATTAACGAAAGAAATAAAAGTAAAAGAAAATTTTAAAAGAAGAATCTATTTAACCCCCCCCCCCCCCCCTCTCTCCCTTCTAGATATCTATCGTGTCATTGGGAACTAACAATTGGTATCAGAGCAGGTTCTCACATCTAAAGCCTTACAAGCTTGAGAAGATCAAATGGCACTCAACAAGAACGGATCAGAACTCGGTGGAGGTAACAGGCCACCTATGTGTTATAAAGAAAAATTTGCTAACTGGAAAGTTCGTATGCAGGCTTACATGGATGTTATAGATGATGAACTGTTCGAGACAGTGCTAAATGGGCCGATCATACCAATGAAGGTTGCACTATCAACTGACGATCCAAGCAAGCTAGTAGCAAAGAAAAGAGACGAATGGACAAACAATGAAAAGAAGGATGTTCAAAGAGACAAAAGGGCTAAGAACATCTTATTTCAATCTCTGGATGATGATCAATTTGAGAATGTTGTCAACTGTAAAACAGCTCAAGAAGTCTGGCAAACTGTGTTGATCATGCATGAAGGAACAGAAGAAGTCAGAGAAAATAAGCAATCATTGCTTGTTCAGCAGTATGAAATGTTCACCCACATCTCAGGTGAAAACATTACAAACACCTATGAGAGATTTAACTTGCTACTGAACTCTCTCAGATCTTATGGAAATCTATCTAAACAGAGATCTCATCATTAAATTCATGAGATCTTTGCCAAGCAAATGGGATGCCAAAACCACAGTCATCCGGGAGTCAAAGAACCTGCACGAGATGACTGTACAACAGCTATATGAAAATCTTCTCACCTATGTGCTGGAGCTAAATCAAAGAGCAGAGACTCTATCTGAGGAAAGAAAGAAGGAGAAAAACATTGCTCTTAAAGCCTCAACCTCAACTCACAGAAGAAATCACAAGGATAACTCTGACTCTGACAAGGATGAATCAAATGATGATGAAGGAGCTGCCATGCTAGTCAGACATTTTAAAAGATTCATCAACAGGAACATACCTCAAAAGTTCAGAAGCAACAGCAGCAAAGAACAACCAAATGACCTTTGCTATAATTGCAAAAAGCCAGGTCACTTCATTGATAAATGTCTAAAACCCTTAAGAGAATAGCTGAGGAGGGACAAAACAAAAGCAAATCCAAAAAGAGAATTCAAGAGCTTCCACAAATAAAAGAAGAAAGACAAAAGCTTCATAGCTGAAGGCTCCTGGAGTGACTCAGAAGGAGAACTAAATTCTGAGTCAAGTGACGATGAAAAGCCACAGAAGGCCAACCTGTGCTTAATGGCAAACGAAAAAGGAAGCAGCAAAAAGAAATTTAACATAGATGAGGTATTTGATTTCTACTCTCCTGAATTAAGCATTGATGATCTTAGAGAAGGCATGCATGACTTAATGGTAGAATTACACAAATATATAAAAATGTTTAGAAGGTTATCTAAAGATTACTCTCATCTAAAAGAGGATAAAGAAAAAATAAGTATAGAATTAGAAGCCTCATTTCAAACTGCAAAACTTTACTCTAATCTTGAGACTGAGAATGAAAGACTAAAAGAGATAAATGATTTAAGCACTCATAAAGAGTCTTCACTAGCCTCCAATATTCAGGAACTAGAAAAGATAATTTTCATATTGAACAAGTCTAGTTCGTCTATGGACACCCTGATCTCAAGTCAAAGAGATGTGACTGACAGATCAGGATTAGGATTTGAGAATTCATTCTCAAAGCCCAATATGGAGAAGTCTATGGAAATAAATGAAGGCAAATCCTTTAATCTTAATAAAGGAATTATGTTCATCAAATCCTCAGATTCTATATCTCCCAGCAGTCCACATCATGTTAAGTCTGCTATCATTTTAGACAATAAAACTCGCACGGGTCTGGGGCTCAGAAAATTGAAAAACAAGTCAAGCAAAACTCACTCTACGAATCATGAGAATCGTAGAGTAATATGGAAGCAGAATTTAGATCAGCAAAATCAAAAGACTATGACAAATCATAATCCATACAGGTCTTGGACAAATAAGAATTCACAAATGCACACATATCATCGTCAATATCATATCAATCACAGGCACCATCATAAAAATGATAAATATTTGTCAAAATATCATAGACTGCAAGGATCTAAAATCAAACAGATTTGGGTCCCAAAAGGTACTAACAAAGCAGGACCCAAACAAATATGGGTACCAAAATGAAGATTGATTTGTTATACAGGTAAAGAGATCCATCTGGTATCTTGACAGTGGATGCTCATGGCACATGACAGGAGACAAGGCTCTTCTATCAGATTATAAGGAAAAAGATGGACCTGCTGTGATTTTTGGAGACAACAACTCTGGGAGAACCAGAGGTTATGGCTCAACTGGAAATGGTGCAATATCTTTCAGTAAAGTGGCGTATGTTGAGGGACTAAAGCACAACCTGCTAAGTATCAGTCAACTCTGTGACAAAGGACATCAAGTCACCTTCCTCAACAACCAATGCCAAGTTAGAGATTTGAAAACTAACTCTCTAAAGCTAGAAGGAGTTCGAGAAGGAAATGTCTATGTGGTCAATCTTGCTCAATTAAGTTCAGATGAGATAGTCTGTTTTCTTGCTAAAGCCTCTAAAGATATGTGTTGGCTCTGGCACAGGAGGTTATCTCATCTTAACTTCAAGAGTATTTCAAAGCTTGCCTCCAAAGATCTAGTAAAAGGATTGCCAAAGCTAAATTTCATCAAAGAAAAACCCTGCAAAGCTTGTCAGTTTGGAAAACAAACAAAGACTTCATTCCAGAGCAAGTCAGTAAACTCAAATGATAGGGCTCTTCAATTACTTCACATGAATTTATTCAGGCCTGTCTCGACGACTAGCCTCGGAGGAAAGAGATACTCTCTAGTGGTAGTAGATGACTACACTAGATATATGTGGGTATCTTTTCTAAGCTCTAAACATGAAACCATTTCACATCTTATCAAGCTCTTCAGACTAATCATGAATGAAAAAGGCGAAAAGATCAAGGCCATCAGAAGTGATAATGGAAGAGAGTTTTATTTCTCAGATATGGACATGTTCCGTGAATAAAATGGAATCAATCACAACTTCTCAGATTAGTAGTAGAAAGGAAGAATAAGACTCTTATTGAAGCAGGAAGAACCCTTTTAGCAGCAGTCTATCTTCCTGAATATTTCTGGGCTGAAGCCATCGGTACTGCATGCTACACTCAAAACAGGTCACTCATACACTCAACATTGAAGAAGACTCCGTACGAATTATGGAAAGGAAGAAAGCCAAACATAAGTTATTTTCATGCGTTTGGTTGCCTATGTTACGTACTCAACAATGGCAAGAAGCATCTAACTAAATTCCAGCCAAAATCAGATGAAGGAATCTTCATTGGCTATGCAACAGATAGCAGAGCATTCGGGGTGTTCAACAAGGAATCCTTAACTGTTGAAACCTCCATCCATGTCACATTCGATGAATCAGATCATGAAAAGAAAAGATCAAAACATTCAACGAGTCATCAGACACAAGCTCAATGATCGAAGAACTCAAAATCGTAGAGTCTGGCTCTACGACCATAAAACCAGCAACAGAAATCGTTGAACAAGTAGAGGAAATAGTATAGCACACCACACCAGACATTGAAACTCTACGATTAGAACAAGAAGCTGATTTAGAGGAACTCAGACAAGAAGGCACCAGAACAGACGTTCCTAGCAGAATAAAATGGACCAAAGATCACACTCAAGATCTAATTATTGGAGATCCAAACACTGGAATTAAGACAAGAGCTGCAACTTCGAATGAATTCTTTTACCTAAGCTTTCTCTCTCAAGAGGAACCCAAGAAGATCGAAGAAGCCTTAGGAGATTCAAGTTGGATAGAGGTCATGCAAGAGGAGCTAAATCAATTTGAAAGGAGCAAGGTTTGGAGATTAGTTGTCAGGCCTCAACATAAACCAGTCATTGGCACCAAATGGGTTTTCAGAAACAAGATGGATGAAATGGTGTAATAACGAGAAACAAAGCAAGACTGGTGGTCAAAGGTTACTCTCAAGAAGAAGGAATTGACTACGATAAAACTTATGCTCCAGTTGCCGGATTGGAAGCCATAAGGATCTTCCTTGCCCATGCTGTACACATGAAGTTCAAAGTCTTCCAAAAGGATATCAAGAGTGTTTTTCTGAATGGAGAACTTCAAGAAGAAGTCTACGTGGAACAACCTCCAGGTTTTATCAATCCAACCTTTTCAAATTATGTTTATAAATTAGATAAAGCACTATATGGTCTAAAACAAGCACCTAGAGCATGGTATAAAACATTAACTAACTTTCTCATTGAAAAATGATTCACTAGAAGAAGAGTAGATACTACCTTATTTTTGAGAAAACATAAGGATAAAACACTGCTAGTTCAAATTTATGTAGATGATATCATATTTGGTCCTTCTGATGAAAAATTAAGTGAAACATTTGCCAAGCTTATGCAGAGCAAGTTTGAAATGAGCATGATGGGAGAACTCATCTTCTTCCTTGGACTACAAGTAAAGCAGACTGATGAAGGCATATTCATTAATCAAGCCAAATACATCAAAGACTTATTAAAGAAGTATGGCATGGAATCTGCAACTATCATGAAAACTCCTATGCCACCTACCACCAAGCTCGACAAAGATGAAAATGGTAAATCCACTGAAATCACTCAGTACAGAGGTATGATAGGCTCACTATTATATCTTACCACTAGCCGACCAGATATAATGTTTGCTACATATATATGTGCTAGATTTCAGGCTAACCCCAAAGAGTCTCATCTATTAGCTGTGAAAAGAATTTTCAAATATCTTAAAGGAACTCCAAATGTAGGATTATGGTATCCCAAGGAGTCCTCCTTTGATCTAATGGGATACTTAGATGCTGACTATGCAGGATGCAAAATAGACAGAAAGAGCACAAGTGGAACTTGCTAGATGCTTGGCAGCAGACTTGTCTCTTGGTTTAGTAAGAAGCAGAACTCAGTATCCACATCAACTGTAGAAGCTGAATATATAGCCGCAGGCAGTTGTTGTGCACAAATCCTATGGATGAAGACTCAGCTTGTAGACTATGGGTTTGAGCTTAATTCTATTCCTATATATTATGATAATACAAGTGCAATTGCTATAACTCATAATCCTGTCATGCATTCATGAACTAAGCACATAGATATAAGATATCATTTCATTAGGGATCATGTACAAAATGGCAATATATCACTTCACTACATCCCAACTGAAGATCAACTTGCAGATGTGTTTACAAAAACTTTAGATGAATCAAGATTTAATAAACTTATAAGTGAGTTAGGAATGCTAAATCTAGACCCTTAATATATATCATGTTTTTGGAAGATACTAACTCTGCAGGAAGAAAGGTGTGCGAGGAAAGTAAGTAAAGGACAAGTTCGTAGAATGCACTCAACGATCGTCAAGCGAAGGATCGCAAAGTACGCTCAAGATCGTAGAGATCACTCAACGATCAACAAGCCAAGAATCGTAGAGCACACTACAAACCGTAGAGCTTACTTAACGGTTGTCAAGCCAAGGATCGCAGAGTATTCCTCAATCGTAAAGCTAACTCAACGAATATCAACAAAAGAATTGACGTATCAAGAAGGATCGTAAAGCTCTGGGGGCAAAATGGTCATCAACCAACTGAAATGCTCCTATCAGAACTTGACACGCATCTCAGCAAACATAGAGGGAAGTTTTTAAATACTTTGAAAACTGCACGTCGTTTATTTCTTCAAAATCAAAAATCTATTATTCCTCAATCTCTCTCTCTCAATCCTAAACCCTAAGTTTTCAATACTCAGATAAATCGTTCTTCTCGTTTCAGAAAAACTATCAAATGGCACCTGCTCAAGTCATTCCTGGAAACGAGCTCAACTTCGAAGCCTTCACAACAGCAGATAAGCAGTTCAAAAGAATAATCTAGTTGCTAGATAAGGCTGGTCTGCGAGAAGCTTTAGGAACAAATACGAGGATTCTGTGAAAGTTTGTCCGAGAGTTTTACATCAATGGATCTTATGTTAACGGAACTCTAACCACTACAGTAAAAGGGGTACAGCTCAACCTCACTGCTGAAGAATTTAACCTAGCCCTAGGTTTCAAGCAAGGGGGCCTCACTTCTCTAAATATGGTGAACACCGAAGAAGGCCTGAGAAGAATGCACCACCAAAAGAATCTGGGACTGAAAGGTTTGAAGAAGAAAGAATTTCCTCAGACATATGAGTTCCTGGCTGATGTTATAGGTAAATGCCTCATCTGCAAAGACTCAACTCATGACTCAGTCAGTGAGGTGTAGCTGAAATTAATGACAGCTATAGTCAAGAAGATAAACATCAACTATGGCTTCTTGCTGTTGGAATGGATAGGGAACTGAGTCCAAAATGCAGAAAAAGCTAAGGGGACCAGAAAAATGTTCTATGGGAGATTCATCAGCATTCTCCTTAGATCGTCATTGGGGGATCTGATTGAGCATGATAAAGGAGAAGCCCTCAATACTAACAAGAGAATAACCCAGAGACTCTTTGATAACTGGAGGAGGAATCCAATTGAAAATAGAAAACTATCCTGGTCAGGGGATAATGAAGAAACGCAGAGTGGTGCAGGGCCATCGCTATTAAAGAACACACCTGCAGAAGAAGAATCTCAGGAGGTCAGCAAGCAATCTCAGGGTCTCATCAGAAAGAAGAAAGGAAAGAAAGCCCTTGAGATTGAAGAACCTCAAGGCTCATCAAATGAGGCTCATGATGCTGCTCCTTAAGGAAAGGCTGCATCAGAGGATGAAATTTCAGATCTACGAAGGGAAACTCGCAGTAAGTATGAAGCTGAAGAGGCCACTCCAAAAGAGCCAAGAAGAAAAAGAAGAAGGCTAGTAAAATTAGCCAATAAAGGCTCAGTAACTAAGGGGGAGCTACTTGAAAAATCTGACATTGCTCCAGTTGAGAAAGATTCATCTAAAGCAGCTGAGCCTATGGATGCTCAAACTGAGGGGCAGCCACCAGTTATTCCTGAGCCAGCAGATGCTTTGGCTGAGGGGGAGACTCAAGGAGACATTTCAATCCCTTCAGCCACAATGAATAATGATGAAAAGGATGACATCGAAATAGTAACCGTCGGAAGAAATGAGCAAAGGCACCTTGACTACAACTGCCTGCTGAAATTCTTGCCACTGATGCCATTCCACCGAGCTCTGGTGCACAATGCGTGGGATCAGGTCTTCTAGACCTTCAAAGCATACCCTAATGTAGTGATTATTGCTCAAGGCTATCCTCAGAATCTATTCTTTGCCCAGAAGCTCATTTCATGCAGCCCCTTTTCACATTCTTTAGGGCAAAAGGTACATTTTATTCCTCTAGCCCTCATTCAAATTCATACACCTTCAAGGATGTTCAATAAATTTGAGGAGTCATCAAATGCCAACTCTGCATCTAGCTCTACGATCAACACTTCCCCGATCGTAGAGTCCCCACCATCTACGACTGGTGGTCAAGAAAGCCTCAATGATCAAAACTTAGAGTGCCCTCCAGTCTCTCCCGAAATTCTGCCTACTCATCAAACAATGTCTCATGTTCCACCTTCAAGACTTCTCTTAACCTACGAGGATATTCCCTCCACCTCTGGTCATGAATTCTTCCACATTCCAAGCTCTACGGCTGACCAGGGACAACCATCTCAACTCCTCTAAGAAATTCGTGATAAGATATCTCGGCTTCCTACAACTGAGGGCCTAACTGACTTAACAAGCCATATGCATACAGAGATACAGAAAGATCTGGCATCTAAGTCCCACAACATTCAACGAAGAATGGACAATGTCATTGATGCTGCCAACGATCTCTCTACAAGCTTGAATAAATAATTCTCCACAAGGTTAAAGCAGTTAACGACAGCAGTCTATGAAAATCTCCAAGAAAGGGATAAAATGTTTCTAGAAGCTTTATACAATCATCAAAAGGCAGTCGTAGTTCTTCAAGAAACCAATGACAAATCTATAACACTCCTCAGTAATGAGATCATTGCATTGAAGAACTCTATCAGAGAACAAGAACATCGATTGGATGACACTTTGTCATTGGTGGAGCAAAAACAAATACTGGTTGACGAACGACTCCAAGCACACCAAGATGATGTTGTTGCCACTAAGACTCAACTTCAAGAAATTATTCAGGGCATACAGCAGCTTTCAGAACAGGTAGCAAACATTAATGATGCCAACAAGGGGGAGAAGAAACTGAGCACAACAGAACAAACGAGAACGAGCTAAGATTACAGCAGAAGAGGAAGAGCACCTCAAGGGATGAGGATGGTTCAAACATCAATACATCCTCCTAGATTCGAAGCAGTACCATCTCATCCCAGACAGGATGAGACAACAAGACATTCTTCCTCAACTGCGAGGCCATCTAGCTCAGAAGAATGGTTCCAAATTAAAGAAGAAGAAACTTTGTTAAGGGAAGAAGAACTGAGAAAAGCAGAAGATGAAAGGAGAGCACTCTTCAGGCAGAGGGAAGAAGAAAGAAGAAGACCTCCTAGTAGAAGGAGATAAGTTCATTTTTTTTCTTTTTTCACTCAATTGTATTAACTGACTAAGCATCAATAAATTCATAATTTTCACCAAGAAAATACAGCTGCTCACTGTATGATTAGGCATTCAATTATACATATGCATTTTGCCTATTTAATGTATTCAAATTACTATCTGCTATTTATGTTGTCATCATCAAATAGGGGGAGATTGTTGAACATTGAATGTTTAAATTTAATGATAAGAAATAATGTACAAGGGTTGTGTTAGATAAGATCAAAGCTGTTAGGGTGATCTTCTGATATAAATGTATGGATTTATAAAGTCTTTTGTGTTGTACTAAGACTTAGATTTAAATAGATCAAAATTGTTAGGTTGATCTTTTGTTATAATCTAATCGTAGAATGGACTCTACGATTTCGGCCAAGAAGACTCTATGATCAATAGACTCTACGATCAAGACAACCAATCGTAGAATGAACTCTACGATTTTGGCCAAGAAGACTCTACGACCAACAGACTATGTTCTAAGCGAGAAGCCGTAGAACGGACTCTACAGTCTGACAGTAGAGTAAACTCTACGATGAAAATAAGAGATGATCCATTACAGAACAATCACAACAACAAGGATATTCGTAGAGTTGATCATGGAGGGTTGTTGAGCAAAAAGGCAAGAGACATCACGACTCTCAGATCAGAAGCTATTTCATTCAAAAGTACAATCTGCATTGATGTGACAGAAAAGCTTTTGCAAATCGATCGAAGTAAGAATAGTCAGGGGACTGACCCAAGCGCACTATGCAACAGAAAGAAGACTTTCGTGGCAATAAAGTCAGAGGACTGTTTCCTATCAGTACTATAGTATGGAAGGACCAAACAACTCTATGAAAGTTGGTAGGAACCTACGACTGACATGTCTGTCCCCAAGGAAAAATAAAACACCCTTCCATGGACTAACAGGTCAGATCAAATAATATCTCATCAAAGCATTAATGAGCTATATTAATATAATATTCAGAAGCTCCCCTCTGAGAGGTAACGGGAAGAAACTAAAGCTACGAGCAGAGGTTCCAACGGGAAGAAACTTGAACCCTCTTTTTTTATAAATACCAAGATTTGCAAAAGAAAAAAAATTACACGAGAAAAATATATACGCAAGAAGTTGAAGAGATCAAACTGATAAGAAAGCTTGCATTGCTACTAAGTCTTTCAGAAACTTATGCTAAAAGCAACTTAGTAGCTCACCCAAATCTACACCACTCCAGGAGAGTTCTTTGTGAACTAAAGTATCCAAGTCTGTTAGACTTGTAGAGTTCTTAGTGAACTAGAGTTCCAAGACTGCTGGTCTTAAAGGAATCTTAGTGATTCTGAAATTGTAAAAGTATCCTTAGTGGATTTGCTGCTGGAAGAGCAGAACAGTGGAGTAGGAGTCTTGTGAGCTCTGAACCACTTAAAACTTGGAGTCTTTCTTCTTGTGTCTTTTAATTGCTATATCTACCATATAATTGCTTGTTGAATTCTTACTTTAACATATCAAGAAAGGGATAACTAAATCACATTCCGTTATGTTAAACTAATTGATTGAGAATTAATTAACGAAAGAAATAAAAGTAAAAGAAAATTTTAAAAGAATCTATTCAACCCCCCCTTCTAGATATCTATCGTGTCATTGGGAACTAATTATACTATACATATCAGAGAACATAATTCCAAAGGCACTGATACATAGATTCACTATGACATAAGATTGGGGTGGTCTTACCAAAGAACTCTTCAATAAAGAAATAGTCTGAGGCAAATGGAGCAAAGTATAAATTGAATAAAGCTAAAAGAAGACATAATATCCACTACAACAGAAATGTTCTCAAAGATAAAGTGGAAATCATAAATATATACAGACAGTAAGTGCTCAAGAAAGGGGGAGCTGATCTAGATGAAAAATAGTTAAAGGCAATAGTCTTGAAGACAACAAATGATCAAGTAAAGGGGGAGCTGATTAGGTAGAAGAAGATAGATGGCACCCACTGCAAAAATGGAAGTAATTGAGATACCTATGTCAAGTATCAAATCAAAGGGGAGCTGGTCAAGACATTAAAGGGGGAAAAACTTAAGAAAGAAAGAAGATCAAGTTTAAAGGGAGAAAAAGAAGTCTCAGTTTTCAGGAAGATAATAAGTTTAGAAACTGACCTTAGAATGGATGAGCTCACTCTTCGTAGAGAAAAGAAAGCTTAACAATGATAGCTCTAAGTTCATAAAGTCAATACATAATTCTTAAAGCAAAAGAAGGCCACGTGAAGAAACGTCTAAGATCATGAGGTATTCGTAAAAAGATCTTGGAGCTGATCAATGTATCCCGTAGATTGAAGAAAATAGTGCAAGATTAAAGCAACTCTGATATATGGTAATGTAGTTAAAGAATATTTTTAGAGTTCATAAAATAAATTGCAAAGTCCTAGAGTTCACTCCAAGATCATAGAGTTCAAAATACAGATCACCGAGTGGGTTGCAGAATCATGCAAAATGTAAAGTCTGCAAACCGTAAAGCTGATCATAAAGCTATCAGAACGTAGAGCAAACTAAAGAACTACAAATAGTAAAGTCAAATGCTACAAATCATCATAAATACGCAGCTCAAAAATTTACAACGTTCAATTTGCTATGACATGGAACAGGCCAGGAAAGGTTTAGAAAAAGCGAGGATTTTAAGACAAACGGCTGGGCGATTGGACAATTCAAGCAAAATGTAAAAAGATATGCGTCTAACAACAAATTTGACTGTATAATATCAGTCACACAGTTTTTACAAAAGAAAAGTCATATGCACTTCGTAAAGCTTAAAGAACCCTACGATAAGGAAAATCGTGGACGACATCAAAATTTGACAACATGTTTGAGAGTGGACTGATGTTAAGATATTCTAAAGAATGAAAAGCTCAAGACTAATGTTGGTGATGACAAATTCAAATGAAAAGTAGAAAAGTCTATGTCTAATGGCTATTTGACAAAAGCAACACTAGACACGAGTTTTACATTTTTGGTAAACTAATAAGAAAATAGTGTTGAATGCTACCTGACATAGTATCTTCATGATATTGTCCATAATCTTCAAAGGTCTAAACATTAAAGGAAGCAATAGTCATCTTCCAACGGGCAAAGTTCCAACAGACAAACTCTCAACGATCAAATTTCTAACGGGCAAAATAGCAAAGATCTCTCTCTATATAAGGACTACAACGAAGATATTAATAGAGAGAGACCTACGAAAACATCAAGTCTAAGGGAGAGATAAACAGAAGAGAAGTAGAAAATCGATATGCTGAACAAACATATCATTAATCCAAAGTTAATATGTACTTTGGGGGATCAATTAAAATAGTGATTTCTAGAAAATCATAGCAGAAGAGAAAAAAGAATATCCAAAGGCTCCAAAGATCAATGTCAAAGAGAAATCACTTAGCTGCTAAGTTTCATCAGAGGAATATAACTTAATGCTAACTTAGCGTCACCTCAACCACTTTCATCAACAACATCAAAGAGGAGACTTAATGGCTCTCCTGATTCTAATTGAATTGAACCTTAAGTGGGACAAACTTAGTGTCCAGTTGGAGTGGTTCTTAGTGAACTTGGTCTTAATGACCTATTCCGAGACTTAGTGACTTGAAGAAATCTTAGTGATTCAGTGTTGTAACAAATCTCAGTGATCTGGCTATAATGATCGAGAATATCTTTAGTAGATTCCCTACCAGAAGTGCAGAAGAGTGGACTATAAGATCTAAATTTGTGCTCCGAACCATTAAAAAATCTTTGCGTTGTCTCTTATCTATTTACTACTATACTTACATTATAACTGTCTTAACTACATAATTGCTTAAACAGTTTTATATATTGCAAAATAATATTTTAGCAACATAACTTAAAACTCGAACTGTAAATTTAATAGCTCATATCAAGAAGTGATGGTTTATCAAATTAACAATTCCGCTGCAATTACATAAAGAAAGGAATTTGATAACTATGCTCAAAAGATTAAAAGTGATTTATTGAACCCCCCCCCCCCCCCCCTCTCCTCCTTCTAGATCTCTTTTTGTGCCATTTGAGAATAATACAGTGTAAGTTTAGTTTGCTGAAATAATGTCTATAGCAACTATATATATATATATATATATATATTCGTGTACGTTGGTAGGCAGCTCTGATGTTCCCTAGCTGATACAAGTCAATTGGCCAAAGCAATAATACAGATTAATTGAGAGCAAAGTAATTGAGAGCAATACTAGTGAGGGACAAAATTGTCATATTATTTAATTTATAATGTTATTTTTGATAATGTAAAATATATCACTTGCTCATCATTTCCCATCCCTCCAAATCCTCCCACTTTTAAGAGAAAATTTTAGAGCAAAAAATTAAATTAATTTTACCCCTGAATCTCTTCTTTTTTTTCCCTAAATAACTTACAAACACGAGCTTAAGAAGATGTCCCACTCGGAAATATGTAGTCTTAACTTGTATGTTACAAGAGTTTGCTAAAGGTTTCACTATTAAAGCTTTGGTAAGAAAAGTTTATCTTAAGTTTTGGCAATCATATTGAGCAACACTTTAGCACTTTCTTCAAGGACGGAACAGCATACTCTGCAATCGACCCTTTCGTCAAATTTCTTAAACGACTGTTAATATCAGAAACGTAAAAAAAAAATGAAAAAAAGATAAAAACTTGTTCATCATCCCAGAAACGCATAACTCAATCCATGTAAAAAAAAAATCAAATTTTCATCCATCTTCCTCCTAATAGGTTATGAGTTATTAAATAACAAATCCATTTCATCTTCTTCCTTGAAGGCTTCAGATTTAGAATTTTTGGTTCTCAAAAAACAAACCCAGATCAGAACTTTGTGGTCCTGAACAACTTTTGATGGGCATGAAGATAAAATCAAAGGTGGGTTTACGGCATTTCCTCATCAACAACGATATATGGAATCAAACTTTTATTGTATATGTTATTGAAGAAATTCGAAACAAATGGCAGTTATCGGAGGAAGAAGAGGAGATGAGAGAGAAAGAAATAGAGGATATAGCAAGGGGAAAAAATATAAAAGAAAATGAGTTGGCACTATCACTTTTTAATTAAAAAATTCCCCTTTCTCAAGTTATTTTTTCCCATAATTAATATTAAAAAATTTAATTTTTTAACTGATATGTAGTAAAAAGTTGACGTTTGTTCAACTAATATAACATAATGTTACATTTTCACGATATTAATTAGTTAAATCGGATAATTATAACTTTTAAAAGTTCAATTGACTAATACAAATAAAAAGAAAAGAAAAAAAGACAACTACAATGCGATAAACATTATTTTTGCCTTTAGGAGCCATAAAGTGAGTTTTTAGTTTTTTCTTTTCTCTTCTTTTTTTATTTTAGCAAATTACAAAATTAACTATAAAATTTTACTAACTTAAAATATACACACTATTTTTACAATCCATACTATTATCTCATGTTTTGCTGAATTGCAAAACTTCACATCCATACTTTCTAAACCTTTTTGTAGTTTCAAAATCCTTACTAAACCTATAATTCAATTATTGCGCGTTACCACTCATTTCAAAGCAAATTAATAAATTGGTGAAACAATCCAAATGTTAAAAAGAGACCAAGCAAATAATCTCGAACCTTAAACAACCTAGATCAGGCCAATTGATTATTTAAAACTTTACTCCTAGGAACCATTTGGCATTCAAATATGCATAAGCCCTCAGCTTCAAGAAATCATTATCATGCAACATCAATATATAAATTTCACCTGCCAGCCAGGGTGTCTATCCTTACATAAGTTACATTCCAACAATGTATCCAGTTGACCTGCACAAGAAAGTTGACTAAGATGTGCAAGTACCAATTAATTGTAAGTGCAATAATAAAGCAATCACTAATCATCATGCAAAGGTGTGATTAAGTATATAATTAATTGTTAATCAGCCCATGGTTTTCAAAACCAACATTAGGAAAACCAAAACCATTCCAACAGAAATCTATTTAATCAATCAAGATTTAAAATTCCGAAGTTGGATCGTGCCATTTTCTTAATTAAGTGATTAGTTTATGGTTAAGGTACTTTAATCATGGTTCCAGCTTCAATCATGTTACAAACAAAAGATAGTTGATGTCAGGTCATAGCCAGGGGCGAATCCAAGATTTATTTTCAGCAGAGACGAATTTTAACTATTTTTTTTGTTAAAATTAAATAAAGAAAATTTGAACTAATCATAATAATATTTACAAATTATAATGTTATTCTCCTATTCAAACAAAATGAAGTCAAAACGCATCAAAATCAACCCATAAACACAATTACACAACCCATAAACACAACTCAAGTTTAAAAGTAAGTCACATCCATAGATGGTCTCATTTTCGTCACAAATCAGATAGAATTTTCAACTCAAAGTTGTAAGTTTTTCATTTAAAGAAAAAAATATAAAGTTTTTCAGCATATTCATATCCTAATGCATGGTCACTACATCAGCTCAGCCAATTATTAAAGCAGTTCTAATTAAATGTCTGTATATACAAAATACTAAATATAGTCAGTTAGCTTAGGAGTTAAGTAGAAAGGAAAAGATTCTTTAATAGAGATATATTTTGTGTTCACATTGTAAGTTTTCAGTCACTCTCCATTAATGGAAAGATAATACAATTCTCCTAGCAAATTGTATAAATCTGTCAATTCGCTGCACTTTAGTTTATTGATTTTTATGAACTTTACATGTTTTACATAAAACCTAAGTACCTAACTACATTGGAACCATCAATCAAATTTTTATACAAAAAGATTAAAATAGCATAACTTATTTTCCTTTATGTTGAATAGGAAAATAATTTACTTGTAAGAAATAATAAAATTAGAGGCACGAGACATCAATCATATCATTTTGAGACTCGGATCTCAAATATGATTCTATGAACAACATCCATCAAACAAAACCACCAAAATCCAAATTGGAGCCACCTAATTAACATAAATTGAAATATAAATTAAATTTTCCAATTAAAAAACCTAAATTTTAGGACAAATTATTTTTTACGAGAAAAGCCGACATTAGCAACCTTAAATTGGATATAAACAAAGTGAGGGATGAGGGCTTGTCATTGTCATCGCCCGTCAGCCAACCAACGCGCACCACGCCGCTATGTGCAAGAGAGATAGGAAGGAAAGAGGAGGCGGCAGCAGTAGGGAGGATGAAGCAAATATGAAGCTGAAGTCATCGACATTACTAGTCTAGTACTCCCTCCGTCCAGGATAAAAGTCCTTATTACTATTTTAGGTAGTTTTAAGTTAAATGTCTACTTACTTTAAATAATTTATTTTTTTACAATAATTTGCCTATAATATCCTTAGTTTTAATTGTAATATTTCTATTCTCTATGCATATTTATGGAACATCGCTAGTCATGTATAAAAAACTATGCAATTAAATGAGAATTTAAATATAGACAATTTTATCATTTTATCCTCTTTCTTAATATGTGCAAAAAGTAAATCATGATATTTCACCAAAATTATATTTAACCCTCTAGTTTAATCTTTTTATAAATTTGCCCCTTAAATTTATTAAATTATTTTTTTACCCTGCCTCTATACCTATAAAAAAAATTATAAAAAAATCCAGCATAGACAAGTGTCTATGCTGCCTTCCAAATGGCTCCGCCCCTGGTCATAGCCAACATAAAATAACTGATCACGGGAACTATTTACAGCCATGCACATGTGCATGCGAAATTAATATTGATTAATTTACTTATTTTCTATTTCTAATTCATGATATATAAAATTATGAACATGGTATACAGTAGAGAGAAGACAAGAATGAATTGTTTTTTCACGTGGTTGTGCGCATGTGATGTTTTGCTCCTTTAAGTTAAACTAATTAATTAGCAAATTTCTCCCTCAAAAGTACGATTATTAGTATAAACGTGTATCTCTTTAGGTATAATTAGTAGTTTTACACCAGTAATTGACGATGGTAGAGTTTTGACTAATACTTAAATTCGTGGATGAAAATATTAGAAGTGGATATAAACTGAAAAGATAATTTTACATTCTAGTTCATAGAAAATTTCAGAGAGAATCGAAGTCAAACTTTAGGACAGTCATGTTATATGAAATTATGTACTACATGTATTATGTATACTTTGATATCATAAACTCCATGATTAATTTCTACACCTTTGATCTGAGCTATAGGTTATATATAATAACCATTTTGATGATACGAATTCAGAGGTAGAGTCAAGAATTTAAATTGAGTTGGACTGATAAAAGATATTTTAACTTATAGTCACTTTGAACTGAGCTGGCCAAGACTATACTAATTTTAAACTGCTTAATTATATAGTATATTTAATAATAATAAAAAAATTTAGAACGGATTATAATCGACGGAGCCAACTAATAACTCTGTCCTGGATATGTATGTTAAAGTTTATTTATGCAAACCCAAGTTGTAGCACTACTACTTTAAATAAGAATCAAATCTTAAGAATTAATAATGAACAAGTGTGATATACGTGGCGTGTAATATATGTGGCATGTGAAATTAAGCGGGGAAACAAATTATATGAGAGACATCACATGGTACTAGGTTGTTGGCTGAGTACAGCATGTAGGCCCACTCCGATTAGAAAAAAATGGTAAGTGATAATATAGTTGTACAAGGTTGTTTGCCATCAAATTGATATATAATTAATAAATCAACAGGCTTGACTTTGAAGAGAAGCCAAACTATGGTAAAATGATCGATCTCCCATTCCATGAGTACGGTAATTGAGATATAAGTTTGGAAACTCAAAAGAATATATAGGCTAAATTATACATGTGTCCTTCAAGTTGTCACCAAGTTTTAAAGTGAACATTTAATTAATAAAAGTGACACTTTCATTTTTTACGTTGATATTTTGGTTCACTTTATGTTCTCTGGGTTAATTTTTTACAAATATGAGTAATTGTGATGCACATACTTTTTAATGAGCTTATATTTGTCTTTTGACATTTAAATGTTTCCATAAAATTCATGAAACTCACGTGTGTTTGGATCTTTAATTGCAAAAGATAAATATAACATCATTAAAACGTATGTTCATCACACATGCATCAAATTTGGAGAAAAAAATAAAGAACATAAATGAACCAAAATGTCATCTTAGAAGATGAAAATGTCATTTTTACCAATTAAGGGGTTATCTTAAAATTCGATGACAACTTAGAGGGACATAATATTTAATTTTAACTATATAAAATTGAATTTCAAAACCTCTCGTCTTCTCGTACAACCATTTGAGAATTTTAATTACATAGTCAAAAGATAATTATACTCTCAAAATGCATGTGACTTGACTTGCACATGACTCAGAAATTGAAAAAAAGTCAGCCCAAGGAATAAGATTGAATATAAGTACATACTAAGGGACTGACAGTATTCACTTTGACAATTGAGGGACTATTTTGAAACTGTTAAACAACTTAGAGTAAATATGTGTAATTCAGCCTACTTTTCTCTCTCATAGACCAAGAAGTCCTTCAACAGATGGTTTTCTCTCCTTCATAAACTCCAACTGGCAGAATCTATTCTCACTACAAGACTTCATGTTCTTTTAGCTACTGGTCTCATCAATCTTTTGTATAGATCTGATCCAAAACCTTAAATCCGTAACTGCTAAATACCACTTGTGTCTTTTAGGGTTTTTTAATTAGACACAAATTTTCTTCTTCTTCTTTCTTGTTCTATAAATAGATTTGAAAGATCAAGAAAATTTATTAATGAGAGAGGAAGAGATCTAATTCGATCTTATTTTGTATCGCCCGTCTGCAATACAGTCGTTGTTTGTTGCTGTGGCACCATCAAGATTCACATGGTAACAAGCTACTAACCATGGTGTTAAAGATCTAACTTAGATCTGTCCATGGTTTAAAATGAGAATCTTGATGATGCTGCATCGGCAGCCAATGACTATATCAAGAAGCCCAAAACAAGTATACAAGTATAATTTTCATTGCTTGGCATCCATAGAAGGTAAATTTCTGAATTTTAATCCTTACTACTATTAATTTGCTTATTTTATGTTCTTGATCAATATGTGTGTGTGTGTGTGTAAAACCAACGTCTTTTCTAGATCAGAAACATTTTTTGCTGATCTTAATTGAGAATCTTGTTTGGGTAATTTCATATACTTAATTCCATGTCTTGTTTGCTTTACCGGATTGAGGGAACAATAATCTTAAGGGGATACCTTGTTGGATATGTCATTTAGTTTAGGGAATTAATATTTTCACAAATAAAATTTGATATTTAAACAAACTCTCTTTCATATAAGTATGGAGTTCATTTACTATTCATATTAGAGAAACTTATGAAATTATCAATTCCCGTAGTAGTTTATAAAACTCAAAACAGAACACACAAAATAAAATCTATTTAGAAAGACAAGAACACAAAGATATATATATATATATATATATATATATATATATATATATATATATATATATATATATATAACTCTTGTGTGGGCTGCAAATTAAGGAAAAGATCCGAAACTATAATGAGAATTGTTGCAAAACTGATTTTAGGTCAAGTTAGGGTTCAAGGTACATATAGTAACGCATGCATATGACTGAGGCCATATATATTTCACAAAGATTGGTTTCTTAAATGACATGGTAGAAGAAAATGAAATGATATGCTAATTATTTGGTTCTTCCTTCATAACACATGTGAAATATTAAGGTTGAGCAAACCATTTACACAAAAGCGCACGCGCAAATATACACACACATACACACAAGATACACACACACACACACACACACACACATATATATATATATAAAATTTTAAAAGCGAACTTTAAAAAGCGAACTAAAAACGAACCGTCGTCTTTGGTATCTATGGCGACGGTTCGACCCGTCGTCATAGAATGCATGGCTATGGCGACGAGTCGAACCGTCGCCATAGATACCAAAGACGACGATTCGTCTTTGGTTCGCTTTTTAAAGTTCGCTAGAGAAGGGGACTATATATATATATACACACACACAAGATCGATCATTGACGCTTCTATTGAAAATCGGTTTATTTCCTCACTCTCTTGGTATATTTAGGGAGATTTCAATAGCATTATCAATTTACTTTTTCAAAAAAAAAAGAGTGAACATATATTTGGATTCTACTAGTGGTATTTATAAATTTTTGTAGCCTCTTGTGCTTAGTGTGTACTTAAGAATATATAGCATTAGATGATTAGGGTTAAGGCTTCACAACATATTTCTCTTTTCTCCAGTTTCTAATTTAATCATTTTCTTAATTATGGAGTTGCTTCTTGTTCCTAATTAGGTATTTATATCTTGGGCATACCTGAAGTGAAAAAATATTTTAAGATTTAAGGAACTTGTAACAAGTTTTTGTACGCAATTTTCTCTCTTTTAGCCATGAAGTGAAGACGACACTGAAGAAAAAGAATGATTCAAATGATGTAAATTCGAATGTAATATCTGTGCTATACTATACTGATGTACTAAAATTTTCAAAAAGCCTTTGAACTTCATGGTAGCCAAATCCATACATGTCAACACAGATAAATACTTTTTCTCTCTGTTCTAAATTATAATATCATTATTTGACTTTTGAAGGATTATAATATCATTATTTGACTTTTGAAGGTTTTTCAAACTCATAATTGATATGATCGATACATTAAAAATTATGAAACAACAAATTTTAAAAACAATAATACTTATTTGTGATAATACTAACAATAATTATTATAATATTGACTAAAATAAAAAGAATTTGTGTTAATTTTGAGTTTAAAAATATTTTAAGTTAACTTTAAAAAAAATTAAAGAAGAGGACAGCAATTTAAGCATGTTAATTGGTCATGTCTCTAGATCTTCTGCAGTTGCAAGGATGATCATATTTTGATACTTCTGTTTGTGAAGACGACAGAAGTTATGATATTACTCTTTTAGCCATTTGCAAAAAAAAATAATTATCATATATTTTGAAATGGAAGAAATATATAGTAAATGAGCATAAATTCAACTTGTTGTGGGCCCTTGAAGATGAAAATAATACATATGTGTGTGTTCTGGTAAATAAAACCATCTAATTGTGGAATTTTTGCATTTGCCTAAGATTTAGGCACTAATTTTTGAGTGTCAATTCGAAGAAAACTGTAGTCTTGGTTTGTCTACTTATGTCAAAAGTCAGTCCTGAGGGTTCCACTAATCAACTTTATGGTAATGGAAAATTTACCAGAAGAACAACGTAGATATATGAATGAGCAGCTAACTTTATATCTTGAGGTTATCGTTTTGTGGAGAAATAATATCAGATTTTATGATATGCCAAATCTTTAATAATTGAATCACTAGGTAATAATTTGTTATATTATAAAATCACGTATAATATCCTTACAAAGTAATAAAATCATTACATTTCAGTATACTATAGTCTATAACCAACACAAACTACAATCCGTACTTTGTAACCTATTTATTATATATACCTCAATTTAAAGCTCTAAATGATAACTGAACCGTTCGTATTCATATTCGTATTCGAAATAAAATGGATATTATTCGTATTCGAAATTAAGCGGATATATCCGTATTCAGTTTTAAGGTATCCGTAAATAAACGGATACGAAAACGGATATAGCAGTATCTATATTCATTTAATATCCGACAATAAATAGCGGATATCCAGTATCTGATATTCAGATTCGTATTTAAAATTTGTATATGAATAATTTTAAATATCAAAGTTCACAGTTCAGAATACTTTATTGAGAATATGAATAAGATAGTTTATTATATATGAATAACTTTAAATATCAAAGTTCACAGTTTGGAATAATTAATTGAAAATATAAATAAGATAATTTATTATATATGAATAATTTATACTTAATATTTCTCAAAATAAAAGTCCTTCGTGACTTTATCTTTTGTGGTCAAATTGACCATTTTTCAAATCAATATACATTATTATTCTTTTACATATTTACAAAAAGTCAATAAACATTATTAGCTACATACAATTTAGTTAACTAGGGACTTTAATTTATGCATTTTTACAATTGTAAAATATAAAATATCTAAAATATAGTATCATTTAACAAAAATATATATATATACACTAAAAGAATAAAACCATAATTTATTAGTTTAGTACATGTCTTTTATTTTCAAAACTTATGTAAGATAAGTTTTTATGGATTCTTTAACAGTTTAAATTCAAATTTATACTTTTGCAAAGTATTCATAATTTTCAAATTGATATTTTTAAAATTAATAACCTTTTATTTTCCCCCCCATAATTTCCAACATTTTGGATATTCTTGTGTTATTTTTTTCTATGTGTGTAATATAATCATCATATATTAAGTAAAATAATTTTTTCAAATGATGATTCATATACAATTATACTCCACGTGTCTAACTTAGTACTAATCTGAATGTTACCTTTAAAAAAATTTAAATACTTGTGCTGGAAAAAAAAAATGTTTATAACTAATAATTTAATTTTGTACTTTTTTTTACTTTAACTCATTAAAATCAACATGTTTTCGATAATAACATTAAAATTAATTAAATGTAAATAGTTTATTATTTAACACTTGAAACAGTGTGAATGGTGCAGTGTAATATAATAATGATTTGAGTATATATCGAATAATGATTGAGAATTCGAGTAGTAATTTTGAATCCTAAACGAGTCGAGTATAACTTTATTTATGTTTTACTCGTATTTTTATTTGAATTATTTTTTGTGCTAAAATTTGGATTATATTTAGGGTTGTAAATGGTAATCGAAAAATCCGTATCCGTTCGTGTTCGTTTTCGAAATAAAACGGATATTATTTGTATTCGAAATTAAGCAGATATATACATATTCGATTTTAAAGTATTCATAAATAAACGGATATCAATATTACTGTATCCATATCCGAATATATCTGTTTAATTACACCCCTACCTTAGTTTCATAATTAGGAAAACAACTTTTATTTTCATGCATGAGTCAATTTGTAAAATTTTAAAATTAAAGATTGGTATGAATTTATTTAAGTTTTGAAAACTACAAATATGAAAATTTAATAGTACTTTTAGCTTGTTTAAAAGTAGCAATTATAATTGTTTGTACTAAAATTTAATTAATTTTTTGTATTGATTTGAATAAAAGATCAAAATATATTTTTAATTTTGGAATGGAGACAATAATAACCAATAAATAATATATAATTATGTGAAACATTGAAACTACTTCATAATCATAATTCTATTTGAGTTAGTTATCTGAAGTACTATAATCTTATTAACATTACGATGTAAGTGTGAAATAAATACTCCCTCTATTTTAAATTATAAAATCATTATAGATTTTTTGAAATTAATTCAAAAAAAATTTAAATTCAAAATTGAAATGGAGTTCTTTAATTTAAATAAATACATTGATAAAAAATTATAAATTATCTAAAAATTACTACTAATCGATTGCCAAATTTATTATTTTATAATTTTTGATAAATCATCTCAATTTTAAATTTAAATATATTTTTAAAAATTAATAATAATTTTATAATTTGAAACATAAATAATATAAAAATAATAATATTAATGCTTAGGACTAATTGTCAACATTAGTATAGCTAACAAACTAGAGTCCCCATCTCTATCAGAAAGGAATAACATAAAAATCTATATATAATATATAATAATAGTAGATCATCACGAGATAACTTATCTTCGCTCTTTGTTATTTAAACACTTTACTTGAAACAAATAATAAATTGGTCAAACCAATACAAATATTGAAAAGAGACCGACCAAATCTTGGACCTTAAAGAGCCTAAATCAAAACAAATTAAACTAAGATTTATTTCAAAATATATATATATACACTTGCATTTAAAAATCTATAAGCTCTCAACTTCAATAAATTAATACCATGCAACAGCAGTAAGTTTAAGTACAATGTCCTAAACTCCTATGATCTAGCTATCCTTAAAACGGCCAATGTATCCAGTTGACCTGCACAATAAAGTTACGTAAGATGTAGATCTAACGCCTCCTTTCCAACTAGTGAAAAGGAAGATTATGCGCAAAAGAACTTTAAGCAGAATATCAAAATAAAAAGGAACTCTCTTCACACTTGCCCTTGAATCCCCTTACAAACCCTACCAAAAAAAAAAACACAGCATGAGTCAAATGCCCAGTACGAATAAAGAATGCAAAAATAATAACTGAAATTGAATAACAAAATCAACTGAACTAAACTGAGATTAACAAAATTAACTAAACTGAATTACATAATCTTACTGAACTGAACAACATAATTTACTGAACTGAACTGATTTACTGAACAACATAAAAGGCTGAATTGAATGGTTATGTTTACTTCATACCGAGTTCAGAACAAAACATAAAAATACCTTGTCACAAAGACAAATCAAAATAGTGTCACATAGGTAAACACACATTAGACTGCAGATCCAAATGTATACAAAATCGAAAGTTGTGTTTGGTACTACGAACAACACCAGATTGTAGAACAGAACAGAACGAAATGCTAAGGCCGACCCATACGCCTCCCACAACAAAACACCAAATGTCCACCGAAATATAAATTGGAGACGCCGTGGATCGATCACACCGTAACGGAATGTGTCATGTCTTAGAGCCCAGAGACATGCCTATGATACCTCCACTATAGCTCAGGTATACCCTACGATATTTTCTAACAAAAATATCATGTCACAACGAATGCGACACAATATCACAAAAGGGGTTTTAATACGCACATGCTAAACCAAAATAAATTGACACAAAGTCTCCCAAATATACTAGCATATACGTTTCTACATAATCAAAATAAATACTAGACATGCTTAATAAGTGTAAATAATACAAGATAAGTTGCAAATATCTAAAATCAAACAAAACTATCATATGCATTTGATTATGAACAATATATCGAGATAATATCTAAATTCTAATGAGGAGCAAAACAAACAAATTAAAATCAAATGAGTATCGCTGAAGGAGTACATAATTCGTACTTGAAATAAGCAATGTAATACCCGAAATTATATTGCAAAACTGGCTCGTTAAATTCTCTCCGTCGGAACTAATTAAACATAATAAAAGAATTGATAAATAAATAGTTAATCAATTGATTAAATTTTACACATTTTCTTTCTCTAAGACGAATCTGAAATTCTTCCGTTCTATACAAAATTATACCTAAAGTTATACATACATAAATATTTTAATCATGGTAACGTATATATTAATAAATAATAGTATTCTTGTCCCTTTCGAAATACATATAAGTATATTTACAAAAATATTATTTCCATTTTTAATTCTATTACAAATAATTATTTTATTATTATTATTATTATTATTATTATTATTATTATTATTATTATTATTATTATTATTATTATTATTATTATTATTTTCTGTCAAAACTTTAAAGTTATAAAAATATTAATTTAATATTCCAAAATGCTAATTACTAACAGAGATATACTAAAATATATAAACTAACAAACTAAATAGCATACAAAAATTAAAACTACAAAATTAAAATTAATACAGAAAATTAAATAATTACACAAAGAATGAAAAAGAGACATACCCGAAATTATGAGGTCCGTAGTCCGCCCACGTCCTCGACACAAAACAATTTAACTAGGGAGGTCCTTACTAAAAAGGTCCTCACATAAAAAGTTCTTCAGAAAATAGGAGGTACTTAATGTTTGGCATATAAAACTTAAAGGGGGTGAAGTCATATATATAGGTTAAAGGAATGGAATGAGTTTTAAAAAGGGGTGATGTGGGAATTTTAGTAAAAGGACGGGGTATTACATTACCTCCCCTTTAAAAAGGATTTCGTCCCCAGAATCAAAAAAATAAAATGGGACAAACCTAATTATCAAAAAAGATGAATACTTCGCTCCAATAGAATTTTTACAAAACAAACGAAATGGTTAGTGCACCACGTACAACAGATGATATTGATAACTCTTCAATACTAAGACACGAAATACGTTATACACATAAGCTAATTGTGGAGGCAAAGCTAACCGAAATACGACTTCGCCAACCCTTTCAAAAATCTCAAATGGATAATAAAACGCAGACTGAGTTTACCCATTAACCAAAATCATCGAATACTGATTGAGCAGACCTAAATTTCTCCTTAGTAACGGCTATAATCTTCGTAGTGGTTTGAACGAACTCAGACCTTTCTATGACATTCTTACTAACCTCAATCCATCAAATTGGTGCCCATACTTCCTATCATGCAGCGCTTTAAACGAAGTCATCCCAACGCTTGTATGCCAGCTGTTATTATAAACAAATTTAACAAGGCTCAAATGATCATCTCAATTAGTCGATCACTCTAATACACAAGACCTTAACATATTCTCTGAAGTCTGGATAATCCACTCTAATGCACATTGATGCTGTTCTATTCTGCTGATCTGTCTGCTTTGCGAATCTTCAACCTAGTCTATTATATTTTTTCTATCTAAAATTTTGGATCAACCTAACAAATTTGATCCTTAAGTCCTTTTACAATGATTACAATATTTTCAATCATAAGGATTGTTTCGAGTTTATTTAATTCGGATTATACTAACAATTTCGATTCCTAAGCCCTTGTATAATAGATTCAAACATAAGAACTATATAAAATAAAATTACTTGTTATACATTAAAATTTTTTACATAACATTTATAATTAATAATCGAACATTGTCTTGCACCTAACACGCACCAGGGCCTAGCACTGCCTAGTGTCCAGTGCCACACAACATTCCTACAGGCTTCGCACCTGGAACAAACTCGATGGTAAACTCAACCTCCTATTGCAATGACAACCTTGATAATTCTTAAATAGATACATCAGAAAACTCACGAACGATTGGAACATTTTCAATACAACTTTCTCAAAGAGGTATCCCTTACAAATGCCAAATACTCCTTACAACCCTTAGCCACCAACTTTCCAGGCTTTAAAACAAAAATCTATTTCACCACATTACTCGCTCGTGAACCTTGAAACACAAAATCTGGAGAATTTAAATTCCCAAAGATAACATTCTTTGCTTAACAATCAATAGTGGCCTCATACTTATCCTACACGTTCATTCCAAGAATCACATCAAAATCGTATATACGCATAGACAAAAGTTAACCCCACTAATCTTATTTCCAAAACTAATAGAAATAACCTCGGTACAAATCAAAGAACATAAAAAATTCCCATCGGAGCAGCAATAGACATAGCAGAATCTAAGGACTGAGATGACACACTAAGATGCCAAACAAAAGAATACAAAATAATCGAATAGGTAGAATCAAAATCTATAAAAGTCTCACGATTGTCAACTAAAAGAGTGCCAAAATAGAATATTGCGCATCTGTCACCTAATTATATGACAAGGCGAACACACGTCCTCCGTGGTGCCAACCAACATTGCTACCATTATCACCGCCTCAAGCACCTCTTAGCTAATGGTTTTACAAGCCCTCGCCAAAACAAAACGGACAAAAGTGAAATTGATTTATGGTAAATTCGAATACAAACTCTTATGATAGCTGAACAAAATTTCAAACAGAACAAAAACCTATCCCAAATGTCTACCCATAACTCACAGGTCAAACCTAAATAGGTTTTCTACAAGAAAGAACCTTAGCTCTACTACCAACTCTATAACACCCCCTTCCCGACTAGTGGAAAGTGAGGTTACGCACAAAGGAACTCTAAGCAGAATGTCAAAAAAAAAAAAAAAAACTTTCTTCACACTTGCCCTTAAATCCCCTTGCAAACCCTGTCGGAAGAAAAATACAGCATGAGTTAAATGCCCAGTACGAATAAAGAGTGCAGAAACAAGAACTGAAATTGAATAACAAAATCAACTGAACTAAACTGAGATTAACAAAATCAACTAAACTGAATTACATAATCTTATTGATCTGAACAACATAATCTACTAAACTGAACTGATCTACTGAGAACCATAAAAGGCTGAATTGAATGGTTGTGTTTATTTCATACCGAGCTCAGAATAAAACAGAAATATACCTTGTCACAAAGACAAGTCAAAATACTGTCACACAGGTAGGCACATGTTGGACTGCAGATCCAAATGCATACAAAATCGAAAGGTGTGCTCGGCACTACGAACAACACCAAATCGCAGAACAGAACAGAACAAAATGCTAGGGCCGACCCATACGCCTCCCACAACAAAACACCAAATGTCCATCGAAATACAAAATGGAGACGCCGTGGACCAATCACACCGCCACGGAAGGTGTCATGCCTTAGTGCCCAGAGACATGCCTATGGTACCCCCACAGGTGGTTATAGCTTAGGTATACCCTACGATACTTTCTAACAAAAATATCATGTCACAACGAATGCGACACAATATCACAAAAGGGGTTCTAATACGCACATGCTAAATCGAAACAAATCGACACAAAGTCTCCCAAATATACTAGCATGTACGTTTCTACAGAATCAAAATAAATACTAGACATGCTTAATATGTGTAAAGAGTATAAGATAAGTTGCAAATATCTAAAATTAAACAAAACTATCATATGCATTTGATTATGAACAATAAATCGAGATAATATCTAAATTCTATTGAGGAACAAAACAAACAAATTATAATCAAATGAGTATCGCTGAAGGAGTATGGAATTCGTACTTGGAATAAGCAATGTAATACCCAAAATTATATGGCAAAACTGACTCGTTAAATTTCCTCCGTCGGAACTAACACTACAAGAAAAACACCTAATCCCAATGGAATTATTTTCGACAGACTAAATTCAGTCGTAAATAATTTATTTTCGACGGAATATTTCGTCGATTATAATTCCGTCGGCCATAATTTATAATCAACAAAATTCCGTCGAGGATACAAGAAAACAGTTTATTTTCGACGGAATTATTTCTGACATAAATATTTCCGTCGAAATTGTAGTGAATTATGGTGGCGCCATAGTTCTCGCCTGCGAAAAATATATTTCCGACAGAAATTCGGTCGGAAATAAGCTTAAATTTCGTCGAAAATAATATTATGTGTTTTAATACACTGAACCACCAACGCAGCTTCATTCTTTCCTCTCCCTTTTGCTCTCAAGCGGCTGCGGGACTGCGGCAGGCTTCATTCTTTCCTCTCTCATCTCCTCAGTTATCTCCACTTTTCATCTTTTTTTAACTCTTAATTTACCTAGATCTAGCCTTAAACTCCCAATTTCTCCATAGATAAACCCTAAGATTTTCAGATCTAGTGTGCGGCGGTGGTGCGCAGCGGCTGCTACTCCCAATTTTAGATCTAGCGATGGTACTTCATATGTGTTCGAAGGATCAACAGGTTAAGTTTTACTCTCCTTGTTACTAACCACCAAAAGAATAAAAAAGGGCATCCTTACACTATATATATGTTCCATGAATAATGAATCCTTTTATTGGTGTTTATGCTTACAGGAGGTAGTGCTGTCATCTGAACAAGATGCCTTTTTTAAAGCTAATATGTATGAAAATTTCAGAGATATTGGAATGAGTATAAAGAGGATGGTGGATGAGTTTCAACAAGTTGCAGAAAGCAACCAGAATATCCAGAAAATAGGTTTGTGCCTGGAGATCTCTATTGTTTATTTGTTCATTTATCAATCTTGTACAAGTATTGCCTTTGTGGAGTGTGGACATTGTTTAATCATAAACTCTTTGAGTTCTGCAGAAGGCATGGCTAAATTTGTTGACAACTATCCAGAATATAGAAAAATGCACGGAAATATTTCAAAGATTGGTACAGGTCATATGATTGGTATTTTTTTTAAAAAAATAAAAGTTATTTCTGACGGAATTTGTCGGTGGGGTATAACATATTTCCGACAGAAATTCCGTCAAAAATAACAACATATTTCCGACGGAATTATCGATGGAATTAATCCCGACGAGTTTATTTACGACCGAATTTGCGACAGAATATTCCATCGGAAATAATCTTATTCTTACGGAATAAGCTTATTTCCGACGAAAAATTCCATCGGGAATAAGATTTTTTCTTGTAGTGTAATTAAACATAATAAAAGAATTGATATATAAATAGTTAATCAATTGATTAAGTTTTACACATTTTCTTTCTCTAAGGCGAATCTGAAATCCTTCCGTTTTATATAAAATTCTACCTAAAGTTATATATACATAAATATTTTAATCATGATAACGTATATTTTAATAAATAATAGTATTCTTGTTCCTTCTGAAATACATATAAGTATATTTACAAAAATATTCTTTCTATTTTTAATTCTATTACAAATAAATATTTTATTATTATTATTATTATTATTATTATTATTATTATTATTATTATTATTATTATTATTATTATTATTATTATTATTATTATTATTATTTTCTGCCAAAACTTTAAAGTTACAAAAATATTAATTTAATATTCTAAAATGTTAATTACTAACAGAGATATACTAAAATATATAAACTAACAATCTAAATAGCATACAAAAATTAAAACAACAAAATTAAAATTAATACAGAAAATTAAATAATTACACAAATAATAAAAAAGTGACATACCCGAAATTATGAGTTCCGCAGTCCGCCCACGTCTTCGACACCAAAATTTTTAACTAGAGAGATCCTTACTAAAAAGATCCTCACACAAAAATTTTTTCATAAAATATGAGGTACTTAATATTTGGTATATAAAACTAAAAGGGGGTGAAGTCATATATATAAACTAAATGAATGAAATGAGTTTAAAAAAGAGGTGTCGTGGGACTTTAAGTAAAAGGACCGAGTATTACAGTAGAAGTGTAGAAAATTATGAATATGTTATACCGTAGAGAAAGATAGAGCGGTAAAAGTTGGGTTTTCAAACATTCATCAAGTTAATCCATGTTGTATGAAATTTATGTACCATATGTATAGTTTGATGTCATAAACTTCATGATTAATTTATGCAGTAATGATCTAAAGTTGTAGGTTCTTCATATGATTACCATTTTGATGATACAATGCATGTTTAGTTTATTATATATATCCGACCCCCATTTGTGTTGCACTGTATTCATACTTTTTGTCCACTTTAGTGAATTAAAGGTTCTGAGGGAAATCTTTTATACTCCCACTGTTTCGGCATCTATGGTAGAAACAGTGGCAGATTTAAAGAGGTGGGACAGAGTGTAACATATAAAAATATCAAGATTTCTAATTTAAAAGTTGATCTGTCTTTAACTCAAAATCAATATTACATCTCTTCAACTCAAATTAAGTCAATATTTTAAGATTGCAAGTAAGAATGAAGACCGTAAATAGATAAGTAGGCTTGAGCAAAAAAATGATTTGTCTCCGAAATCACACCAAAAATCGCACAAATTGCACTAATTAAAATCGCACCAACGGTTTCGACGTATGTGTTGGTTTTAGATGGGTTGAAAAACCGTATTTACGGTTTGAATTTGGTTTTTGGACAAAACCGCACCATGTGTTTTTTTCCCCCGTATAACTGAGTATCAAAATTAGAATTGAGGTAGAGAAGATAGATTGAAGAACACAACGTAAATATTAATGTCTGCACAATTGTACAAAAACAGTAACTAATACATTTGAGGAGAAACCAAAAAAAAAGACTAGAGATTATAGGATACAAAGTAGAAAACATATGAACTCTAAATGGAAGGTAAGACAACATATGAACTCTAAATGGAAGGTAACACAAATTTTTGGTTCAACTGTGAGTGACTAATACAAAATTATGTTTCTATTCAATCCAACATTTTCCACAAACACTGCCAGATACCTAGGCATATATATGTGAGAATGCTGCCACAAGTAGGAATATGTTGAGAAATAAACGATCATATCATCTCTTCATCTCAAACTTAACTCAGACTATCAAAATGATCTTCCCATTTATAGATTCTTGTGAATCTCTAATTTAATGCTTTACTTGTTTTTACCTTTTTTCATTTTTGCCTTAAACCGAGACTTAGCCAAGAAATTCTACACTATGTTGACAAAATTCCCAGCTGCCATAATTATCAATAGGATTCCACATGTAATTACTTGCCATTCATAAACAACACCAACAAAAGCAGTTTTTAGTTACAATACTCCAACATATGCTTGGTCATTTTCAACATGAGCATACTAAGAAGTATTATTATGGAAGTCACGCTTCAATTAATTCATTTGGAATTATCCCTCATGTAATTATCTATGTTTAGAATTTTCATATGTGAGCAAAAAATTTCAATTAATCCAATTGGAATTATCCCTCATGTAACTTCTATTTTGCTTTTGTTTAGACAAAATATTATAAGTAAGGTTGTGTGTGTTATTAAGGTGATATTTAATTTGTGTGATGCTAAATTGTTAATTAAAATTGCATAAAATTTAATTTTTTCAATTAGTTTTGAAACTGAAATCGTACCAAATTAAACCGCGTCGCACGGTTCAAAACCGTACTACACCAATCACAAGCAGTTTCATGTGCGATTTTGAATTTGTCAAACCGCACCTAAGCGGTTATATGTGTGGTTTGGACTTCAAACCGCTCCATTCTCACCCCTATAGATAAGAATTTTGTTTAGATATTTCAAAGATAGTGGGTAAAAATGAATGTTGAGAAGAACGTTTAGGTAGTTTAACGATAATTCGCTCTAATTCCATATTAGAATTTATAAAATCAGTCAAAGTCTGACATATAAAGATATCAATATATCTAAATCAATATATATTATACATACTTTTTCAAAATATTTGATGTGGGATAACCTATACACTAACAATTCTAAAATTTAAAATTGATATAATTTTTTTATTTAATTTTGATTAATACAATAGCTAAATTGTAAACTACTTAAAAAAAAGTATTACAAAGTACGAAAAATAAATTTACATCATAATTAAAATTAAAATTAAAATTAAAATTTTGGAAGTGAGCTAAAATTAAATTAAATGAGATTTTTTTTTAAGATGGAGGAAGTTATTTTAAATCCTTGGATGGCAGGAAACCGCACAAGAATAGAATAAAAATTTATAAAGTCATAACATAGCTTTCCATACTGGATTGGTTAGTTAAGTTTAGGTAAACCTAATATATGATAAATAAATTGCCTTTGACTAAAGTAAAGCACATGCGCTACGGTGAATAATACATGTCCATAAATTTAGAGACAAAATATAATCACGATAAGTTACTATATTTACTGTCGATTTGGATTGCAATTTAAAGTTCAATCATTTGGTATAGTCAACAAAGAGTAGCTGAAATAATTTCAGTTATTTGTCCTCTCTTTTTTTTGAAGTCCCACTTTTTTAGAAGTATAATATAATTTTATAAATAAATATATCATCATTCTTAAAATATCAAAAATCAAATAAATTGAGGAGTACAATATACTCTCATAATCAAATATATCATCACTCTTATCAAGAACCAAACAATCAAGTCTCACTAAAAGAAGAAAAAATAAACTCACAAACAATCATCGCATAAAGGAGGAAACACCTGTTTCACATAAAAGAAGAAATAAATTCACATTAGTGATATTCGAACTTGAAACCTAAAGGTTATAATACCTCAATCTTAAATTACAAACAAAGAGGGGCAATAGTGACACTAATTTTTAAGACAACTACTAAAACCGTCATTAAAATTCACATTCGAAACATTTATTTCAAATGTCTTAAAAAATGGAACTATTCGTGACAATAATGTTAAGACCATCCCCAATATTAAAGACAATTTTCGTCAAACAGTCGCCCGAACTATCCTAAATACTAAATGCTAATTTGGCCCTAAAAATATTTCCCACTTCAATTTTTCTCCCATCCTTTCCCTCAATTTTCACTCCCCAAGTACCACCCTAACTTTCACTCTTCTCATTCGCCTCTCTTCCTAGCCTCATTCCTCTCAGTGGCACCTCCTCTCAGTCGTCTCCAACTCAGTTGTGCCTCCACCCCCACCCACCCAATCGTGCCTATGTTATGACTACAGTTAACAAACTTTAAAAAAAAAAAAAAAAAAAAAAAAAAACCTTGCAGGAAAGACATTGCAACTACAAATTCATTAGATTATCTAATGACCTCCTTCATTACAGTCATACTGCTTTTATAACCATCGAATTTTCACCAACTCTGTGACAATAAACAGAACCATTAATAATTGGACATTTGGCAATATAAAAGAAAAAAATTATAAGTACCAAAACGATGCGTTTCAAATTTCTACTCTATGTTTTGAATTACTGCTTTACTAATTAACTGAAGGATAATAATTCGCCTAGCTTTTCTCTTGAATATCCCGCTTTCCTTGAAGATTTCATTGCTCCCAAGGATAAAAATTTGGAAAGGCCTTACTCACACTACAAGAAAAAAGCCTATTTCTGATGGAGTATTCCATTAGATATAGGCTTATTCCGTCGGACTTAGACTATTTTCGACAGAATATTCTATCATCAATTTGATCGAAAATAATCACGTCGGGATTGTTTCCGTAGGGGATTCGGTCAAAAATAGTTATTGCCGACAGAATATCTTGCGTCAGAGATTTCATCGAAGTTGGGAGTAATTCTGATGGAAAAAATCCCGACGAAATAATTATTCTGTTGATTATAAGGCCTTTAATATCGACAAAAATTTCGTCGGAATTATGTTATTCTATAGAAAATTAGTAGTTTTTTTAAAAAATTCTTTTTTGATATTTTAGTATAATGCTTTTAATTCGGACGAAATTTTCCGTTGAAACTATGTTATTCCGTTAGAAATGAGTAGTTTTTTTTTAATTTTTTGTTTTTTGTTTTTACAGTACCTGGTTTTAAAACCACATTTTTGTACATGTAAACCTATTTTATCATAACAACAATCCATTTCTTATGTTAATGCACAACATAACAACACATTTGAATTATCTAAACAACAATAATAAATATAAATTACGACACATTATATGTTCTACAAATTATCGTTTAAAAGTATAATACTTTACAAAACTAAACTAAATTGTGATGAATTACAATCAATTAAGCTAAATTAAAGTAAATACAATTAAATTATTTGTAAATAATCTACAAAACTAAATGAAACTAGAACTACCAGCGGTCTGAAGAGAATCATCGGGCGGGGATCGATGGTGCTGCTGTGGTGTATGAAAATCATCGTCGTCACCCCCCGGTCGCGATTGGCATTGCCACCCTGTTAATACAATTATAAATATCAGTCATTAGTCCGTACTTGAGAATAAAAATCACAGCTAAATAATAATTAAAGAATATGCAGAATATACAACAACTTAAAGTGAATAAAATACCTGTGTAGTCAGGCACTGACTCAGCATCGAGCCAAAAGCCTCTAACAGTAGGGTACTCACCATCCGAATCACCTCCTCGCATATCGTTGCGAACTACTTCAGAGAGATGCTCGTACTCTGGACGCTAGCCTTTACTGTAATGTCCTAAGCAAGCTGGTGATGACGAGCATTGGTATGTGGGCTCTTATTACAGAATATCGGATTCATATGAAACGTCTCTAACACCGTCGCCATAACCACTGGAACAATGTGTCGTCCAAGCTAGCACCCGTATGAGATGGTCCAACAGGTGCTCTCAAATGCTGGCGCTAAGTAGAACCTACAAAATTAAATATAACATCAAAAAAATTGATTAAGAAATCTAAATTTTTAATTAACGAGCAACATAATAAAATAAATACCTTTGTTCTATATATAGACCTGTACCCTCGGCAACCCCAACACTCGATACCTACTAGTAGTGCTACTAGGGGGATCCTGATATGTGACCCAAAGAGACATATCCTTATCCCTAGATAAACTAATGTCCGATGGAGGGATGGTAGAATCTGACGGCTCAAAATCTCCCCTAGCAGCTTGTAACTCAGCTACACGCTGGTCCCAAAAGGCTTTGAAATCGATCCTGTAATTTATTATGTATATGATAGTTTATTGAATTATTTTATTAAGTACATAATATTAATAATTACATAAATTTATAACAACTCTTAACCGTATAGCTAAACCTGCCTAAGACATAGTACAATCATTTGGCATGTGGGCTCTATCACAAAACTCGACCATGGTGGGAGGTCGTCCTAACTCACTGCTCATAACCTAATAAATAAATTTATAAAACCTTTATTTAGTATATATATTTATGACAATATTAAAGTAAACAACTAAATATATACATACCGACTTCACTTCGTCAAATGACCGTGAACCCGTAGTATGTACTACTCGGAGCTGGTTACGATTTTTCTTCATTTGTTATGATTTCTTCTTGAAGTCATCAGCATCCCAGTGAGTACAAATGACTTCCCATGCTGCATCTGAGGAAATATTGGGCTGATGGTCTCGAATAGTAGTCTCGGGCTAGTCTATAACTGCCCGGGCGGCCCTCGTTCTCATCTCGTACAACCAGCCGGCGTAGTTTTTCGCAACATGTGCAATAATAACACCGTCGCCGGCTGTCTGAGAGATTCCCTCTTCATATCTAAAATAAATCTAAAAAAATGAACTAACTTATCAGATAAAATAAACTGAATATGTAACTAATATTTACGCATACAGTTTAAATTATTTAAACTAACTTGCGTGAAAGTCACGTAACATAGTATCCATGAAGGAGGCATCATGCTGCGTGTATTGCGTAAATTGCATGCAACCAATGGAGAGGTGTGTCAGACAGATAGTGTGTAAAGTGACCTTAGCCACAGGATCCATAATATTATAATATAAATCAAACAACGTTGTGTTATGTTTATTGTTTTATAAAATAAATTAATTTAATTTAACATAAAGCTATTTGACACTTACTGTGCAAATGCGACATCTACGCGGACTATCTACAAAACAGTCTGCGGACGACCAAATAACCCAAGGTTCGTCCCTTGATGACGTCAGCGAGCAGTATCTGTAAGTATAATTGAAATATTAAAATAAATAAATATTACTAAGGACATAACCTACAAATATTAAACAAAACAAATTAATAATTAAGAAAACTTACTAGATGATGATGATTACCCGCCCTGATTAGCGTTAGTAGATCCTGCACGACCACCACTATGACGACTGCCACCACTATGCCTAGCCATAAATATACTACTGAAATAAAAAGAAAAGGCAATTAATATGCAGTTAATTAATTTAATTAAAAAAATATACTTCTTAAGTTTAGATTTAATACGTCGTCAAACTCATCAAAGTCATATTCTTTGTCATCATCGAATTTTGACACGACTTCTTCATTATCAGTTTTGTCATCGTTATTATCCTGTATAAAGACATATTCATTGCCAAACACGTCTTCCTCGAATTTCTCATTATCGAGTACGTCAATTACATCTACCATCACATTGTCATTATTTAGCACTACCTGACTGGGTTTGCCAACTTCATCTTGCAATGGGTCATCTATCCCAGACAGATTAGTATCATCAAATGGTCGAGTCTTTGTTGTGACAATTGTATACCAGGGACTTTTATAATTTATGACATTAGATGCGTAGTATACTTGAGTCGCTTGATTGGCTAATACGAATACGTCATCAGACTGTAGCTTTGACTTTATATTTACTGTGACGATTTTGTTACGATCAACTTTAACACCATTTTCAATATCAAAGCAGCGACATTTAAATGTTACTACCTTTTTACCCCCGGGATAATTAAGCACAATTACTTCCTCTAAATATCCATAATAGTTGGATTCTGAATCTTGGTAATAACTGCCCAACACGACAACACCAGAATTGACTGATGTCAATTTATTTATGTCATCAACCTTAAATCTGTACCCATTGATGACGCAACTAGGAAATAAACTAATCAGTTTGTAAGGTCCTTGGATGACATCTTTAAAACGCTCATAATCGTTATCTTCTTCAACCCTTCTCTTAAACCATTATTGAAAATTTTCAACCGTGAATGCTTCCAATTGTGCCGCATTTAAGCCCGGGTTTAAAGCACACTCTTCATCTTCGAATGAACTGAAATATTGATAACACGATTTAATTATAAGTTAGACTTTTAAATATTAATTTTTTACAAATACTAGCTATATACGTTATGTATGATGATACATCGGACATATTTAGAAGCACATATGTAGATACAATTTTCAAATCTTTATCGTTTAAATATGCCATCGTCTCATGACCAAATGGTTTAGTAGGATAGAAAAATATAGTTAACTCATTAACACATGATCGGACTCCGAAGACCTCATTTCGACTTAAACGATTGTTCTTTGTTGAGACAAAATCCTCAAAATACAATGAGCTGAAGTTGACAAGCTCTTCTTCCATGTACCGTTCAACAATAGAGCCTCTACACGAGCTTTATTTTTTACTTTCTACTTTAAACGACGCATGAACGTAAAATACAATAATTGAATGAAAAACATTAAGAATATGAGTGATGAATATAATCAAAAAAGATATGTAGATTATTCGAATACATTCATCGATATTGCACAAGTCCTCTATGCTTAAGTTCATATGGTAGATGAATAGACAAATATTCCATCGAGTCAAAAAATCCCGGAGGAAATATCATTTCTAACTTGCACATTGTCAGCACTATATTTTTCTCCATCTACTCCACATCATTAGACCTTATAACCATTGAACATACATCCCGAAAGAAATTTGAAAGTTCGATCAAAGAGTCTACAATTTTTCTGGGTAAGATCTCATGAAATGCAATTGACATCAACTTCTGCATGGATATATGACAATCATGACTTTTGAACCCAATAATTTTTAACTATTCAACCTTATTACAATTACATATATTAGAAGCATATCCATCTAGGAGCTTCAAACGCACTTATCCATTTACAGATGTTTTCAACTTATTTTTTGGTTAGACAGAATGGAGCTTAGGTTTTGAGTTGTTAGGTTGGAGCCACAAATCTGACCATATATTAAGTGTCTCTAGATCTTTCCATGCATTATCGTTGTCTTTTATTTTACCACTCGTATCTAGCACGGTGTAAAATAAGTTCTCAAATACATAATTCTCTGTATGCATCACATCTATACAATGACGGACTGAAAGCGTCACCCAGTACGACAACTTAAAGAACATGGGTGAGTGTATCCAGTAATGAGCCTTGTCGTAACTTAGTGCTCCGTATTTATTGTGCTCTTTCCTTGGCAGTGGAAATTTTAGATCGTTTAGCCAACCCAAGACCTCACTGCCTGACAATCAACCATCGACCACCTTTTCCTTTGTTTTTCTATTAAACTGTGTAGATATCTTTTTATAATTGTGATCAACATATAAGAATCTACGAGTAGTACAAAAAAAAAACTAATTTTTTACCCATGCTTTAGCTATGTGCCTTGCATATCCCCCATACAAACTGGACATGACAACTTCCCATAAGTCAACTACCCACTGATCATCCCAAGTTCCGAAAAATCAGTGATAGTCCACAAAAAAGCTGCCTTTATCAAAAAAAAAATGCTTGATTGATTTTTCACAAGTCTGGACCCTCGTCTCGTACAACATCTTAAGTTCCTCGATTAACGGCCTGAGGTACACTTTTATGTCTTTGCAGGACTCTTATTCCTTGTATGAGTAAAGTCAAGAACAAATATAGATCCCTCATGTGCATTGATGGTGGAAGATTGTAAGCTACCAAAATCACTGGTCATACAGAGTAGGGCTAACTAAAATTATTAAATAAACAAAACCCATCTGTAGCCATGCCAAGCCTAAAATTCCTACCTTCATCAACAAATTGAGAATTTTTTTTATCAAACTTCTTCCACTCATCTCCATCTGTGGGATGAGTCAACTAACTAGGCATGACGTCCCTTATTTTATGCCAAGTCATATGCGCAGTAGTGTGGGCAGACATAAATAAGCGCTAAAGTCTTGACCCAAGAGGAAAGTACCTTAAGATCTTTTTAGGCACGCGCTTAGTCCCCCCCCCCCCCCCCCCCATGTTTAGTTGTCCTATACCAAGGCATGTTATAAATATCACATTACATTTTATCTTTGTCAGCCGCATAGTATAACATGCAATCTTGCTCACAAGCATCGATCTTTTTATAACCCAATTTCAATCCCTTTACCAACTTTTTCACTTCATAATAATTTAAGGGCAGAGTGTGACCCTTTGGCAAGAACTCGTTGATAAGCCTAAGAAACTCATTGAAACCTCTCTCACTATAATCATGCTCATTCTTGAAGTGTAAGAGCTTCATCACTGCAGATAGTCTGGTGTACTTATCATTTTCATTGTACAATGGGATAGTAGATTCAGATAGCATCTTGTAAAAGGCTGCTACTGTGTCATTTGGCTCTTCCTGAATAGTGATTGACGACTGCTCATTTGCACCCCAATCAATTTTGCGAGGGCCATAAACATAGACCAACATCATCTCTACAGCATCATAAATATCATCATATGGATCCTCGTGAATTGGTTGGACTACACTGTCACTTATTTCCTTAAACTCAACTAACTCTCCGTGATGAATCCATACAGAATACCCATCTACAAACCCACGCGAATATAACTCATACTGAATGTTTTCAGCTTTTTTCCAAATCAGGTTTTTCCGCTTAAAACACGAGCATCTCATCTTTTCGCTCGAATTATTAGCATGTTCATTTCCAAAATTCAAAAATTTGGACACTCCATCATGGTACTCAGGTAGTAATCCCCTACCATTAACTGGTACTCTACGGTACATCCAGTTTCAGTCATCTGACATATTTAACCGAACAAAAGGATGTATCAAATTAACTAGGGTGATTAGCGTATGTGGTGTATGCATAATTCCTACATATGTTCAACTTCTAGGTATAAGGGCTAGGCTTCTATCCCATTCCTAGACGCGTCTCCTCATTTGTGCCAACACCTTGAACACGTTTCTTCTATTTTAAGAAAATTTCGATAACACCTTCCCATGGTCTCCATGTACACAAAATAAACCACATCAACGTAGTCTAAGTATGCACTCAAAGAACATGTAGAGATATCGGCCAAAAAGTCCCTAAAACAAATAAAACGTACTCAAGTTATTGGTATGAGTCTAAGTAAGAGACAAAAAATCTAGCAACAGTCCCAGATGGGGGACTATTCAGCATTCACTCTTAGTGAGTGAATGTCAAATGGGTTTCTAAACTACTAACCAAAGTACATGCAAAAGTGATTAGAAACAATTGAATTAAGATAGATAATTGAATTTATTAGATGAATTTTTACGTAAAGCGCAATTGAAATTCTAAAATCCTAACCAAAATGCATGTACAAAAGATTTGATTAAACTGGGACTGTTCGTTATTCACTCGTTATGAGTGAATGTCAAACAAGCAACGTTCTACGGAAAGTATTGCTAGTTAGGAGTGCAAATAAATAAGTAAAGAGATATTTGGTGAATTTAAATTAATTTCATTTCATTTGATTTAATTCAAATTAATTTAATTATATTTAATTTAAATTAATTTAATTTAAGTGTATTAAAATAAATTTCATTTATTTAATTTAAATTAATTTAATTTAAATTAATTTAGTTTAATTATATTAAATTTATTTTATTTTATTTTACTTAATTTAATTTATTTTAATTATATTTAATTTAACTTAATTTCATTTAATTTAATTATATTAAATTATTTTAATGATATTTAATTTAATTTTACTTAATTTAATTTATTTTAATAATATTTAATTTAACTTAATTTTATTTCATTTAATTATATGAAATTAAATTAATTTTTTTTTATTTTACTTAATTTAGTTTATTTTAATTATATTTAATTTAACTTAATTTAATTTAATTTAATTTCATTATATTTAATTTTATTTTAGTTTATGTAATTATATTTAATTAATGTTATTTATTTTTATTTTATTATATTAATAATTAGATAATTTGTATTATAGTATATTATATTATTTAATGTAATTTAATTTAATTATTTTACTTTACTTTAATTATTTTATTTTCTTAATGTATTTTTTTGTTTTAATTTATGTTAGTAAATTTTATTTTATTTTATTAGTAGAAAACTAAGTAAATACTACTTAATTTATTTTAATATTGAAAAACTAATAAAATACATAAATACATGTAAGGGCCCACAAATGTTGCAATTGAAGACTTCTGACAGAAATTCTGTTGGGAATTCCGTCGAAAATAACAAATATACCAAGTCCATATACATAGGATGAAGACAAGAATTGCAAGAAAAATCCATACAATACTAAGGCAATCCCAACATCGATCATTAAGGCACTCCCAAAATCAGTCCCAATTGACCCCCAAAATTAGTCCCATCATGATCAATTAGAATCTAATTAGTCCCAATTGAGTCCTAAAATCAGTCTCAAAATCATATATAAGGCAGTCCCAATTCATAGTAAATAACTTCTCATCAATTAATAAAATCATATATGACATAATTCTACAATAATTATCAGGTTCCAACCCCTTCTACACAACATATGTATTTTTCTAATTATTAGACAGCCACAAAAAATTATTAATAATTATTATCAGAAAAATTATTCCACATAATTATTGATAATTATGGCAAAAAAATTATTGATAATATGACTCAAGTGGGCAGGAAAATTTTCAAATTTTATATAAATAGGGAAAAAATTAGGGCAAAACACTACCTACTAAATTGCCTAAGGCAGAAAATTACCCAATAACCTTTAATTGATCCTTAACCTAGTTGGTAGTCGACCTTGAAACACCCACACAACGCCACCACAGTACACCCTCACTACCACCACAGCATAACGTCGCCTCCACAACCAGTGATCTTTGTTTGCATAGAAAAAGGACGAGGACAAGGACAACGATGACACGACAAGAGGGGGAGGACAGAGATGAGAGATTAAGAGATGAGAGATTAGTGATAGAGAGAAATTAGAGAGTATTAAGAGAGAGAAACTGAAGGCGACGATTGGGAACTGATGCGATATTAGGTTTTAATAGACATTTCTGACGAAATATCATTCGAAAATAATTCCCTCAAAATTACATTATTTCCGACAAATATTCCGTCGAAAATATATCAAATTTTGTCATAATTATGGTTGGCGCTAGTGGGAAAGTTAGCTCTAAGGGATGACTTCTGACTCTGATAAAATTTTGTAGTGAATATTTTATTTACGAGGGAATTATGTCTGACAGAATATTTCATCAAAAATAAAGTCATTTTGATGGAAAATATTCCGTTAGAGATAATTCCATCATAATTAACCAGTTTTGTTGTATTGTCAGTTGGCTCCACTCTTCCCATGTACCATCTTCTGGAATGTTACTTGACCATTGTACATACCAAAACCATGGTGGTTGGTTTATTTCCCCTTTTATCAATTAATTTTTTGTCTAAGACTGCAACCGGTCCTAGTCTTATTTCTCCTTCTTCAAAAGTGTGGGGTAATACAGTATAGATTACTTTGTTCTTACCTATCTCTTCTTAAGCTGGGAGACATAGAATACATCATGAATTCTGGCTGTAGAGGGAAATTGCAACTTGTAGGCTACTTTACCAACTCTTTTGATTACAGGATATGGCCCATAAAATTTTGCATCTAACTTCATATTCCTTTTGGCATTTATTAATAATTGTCTATATGGTTTTAATTTCAAATAAACTTCATTCCCTATCTTAACTTATCTTTTCGAACTTTTCTTATCTGCATATAATTTAATCCTTTCTTGAGCTTTTCGAAGGTTGTCCTTGAAATTTGTTGTATGCTTTCTTTGTCTTTCACAAACTCCCCTACTACAGGATTAACATCCTTGACTACTTGATGATAACTCATGATAGGAAGGTCTAGGAGATACAAGATTTTATATGAAGTCATTCCATTTATTGTGTAGAAGGTAGTGTTATACCACCATTCAGCTAAGGGTAACCATTTTTTTCACTGAGTAGGCTTTTTTCTAGTCATGCATCTCAAATGCATGTCAATACATTGGTTAACCCTTTTAGTTTTCCCATCAATTTGGGGTTGATAAGTTGTGTTTAGCTTGACTTGAGTTCCTATAGATTTAAACAATTATTACCAGAAGTTGCTAATAAATATTTTATCTCTGTCTGAGATGATGGCTTTTGGTGGTCCATGAAGTTTCACCACTTACTCAAAAATAAGTTGTGCTACTTATGAAGTTGTATAGGGGTGTGATATGTAACTAAATGACACCATTTAATTAACTTGTCAGCCATCACCAAAATGGTATCCTTATCCTTGAACCTAGGTAATCCTTCCACAAAATCTATAGTGATGACTTCCCAAGCCTAATTTGGAATGGAAATTGGCTGCAGCAATCCAAGAGTAAAGACATGTTCAGATTTATTCCTTTGACATATGTCACATTGTTTTACATATCCAGCTAAATCTTTTCTTAGGTTCTTCCTATTTGACCCGAAATCGATCGATCTAGCCATGAGCAGGTTGAAGAGAGCTCTAACAGGCCTTGGAGGACCGAACCCACGTATGTGGCAAAATACGGGGATGACTTGTGGCTAGGGGTGAAAGGCCAACCAAGATTGGATATAGCTGGTTTTCCGCGAAATCTATTTCAGCAGAGCGTATGATGTCGATGGCCCGAGGTAGAGCACTCAATGGGCTAGGGTGGCCTATTTCACCTTACCAACCCCAAGGAAACTCCGAATACAGGCCTAGATCGTTTGTACAGACAGACTTTTTGGGTGCCAATAAAAAATTGATTTTACTCTTTTAATGGAAGATGAAATCCCAGAATAGCCTCCTTCTAGACTGTTATGAATAGTTTTCATAATTCTCATCCTTAGCTTTCCTGTACGTCCCAGGAAAATTCTATTTTGCCTTTATAAAATTCCTACTTACAGGTTCTATTCAGGAACACTGGTAGGATTAATGATTAGCTGAGCCATGATATGTTGAGCCTCTTCGTCCCCTTCTAGGTTGTTACAGACTTCTTCCTTCTATCTAGGATTTACCTTAGAAATTGTTATGCATTTATCTTCTACTTCATGTTATCTTGACAAAGCATCAACAACCAAATTATCCTTCCCCTTTTTATACACAGTGGTGTAGTCAAACCCCAGCATTTTATAAATCTGCTTTTGTTGTATCATAGTGATGAACTTTTGTTCCATGAAATATTTTAATACTTCGTGGTTAGTTTTTATAATAAATTTTTGGCCTAACAGATAGGTCTTCCAGTTTTGGACAGCTATTATTATGGCCAGCAACTCTTTTTCGTAGGTCGCCAATCCCATATGTTTTGTAGATAAGGCCTTGCTAAAAAAAGCTAAAGGTTTTTCCTCTTGAATTAACATAGCCCTAACTCCTAACTAACATGCATCAGTTTCCAATACAAAAGGCTTATTAAAATTTAGCAATGCAAGCACTGGTTTAATATGTTTATAAAAGTGTCTCTTTCAGCTTATAAAAGGCTTCCTCAAATTTATTGTTCCACTTGAATGCTTCTTTTTTTTAGAAGATTAGTTAGAGGTTTGGTGATTGTGATAGCCCAAAATTTTATGAGCCTCATAAATAGGATCATAAATGATAGAAATGTTGGAGAATAAGAAATGATATAATTTTGAGGAATAAAGACTAATGGCTAAGAAGAAATACTATAACAAATTGAATTAAAAAGTTATGATTTATTTTTAGGGGTTAAAGTTTAGACCCAAGTCTTCAGGAATGCTATTGTGTAGAGATGATTTAATATGTTTAACCTAATCTAGGTGTTAGGAATTCAATGTGATAAGTTATATGATATTAGGTTTTTAAATTGTTTGATTAAACCTTATAAGGAATTATTTGGTAGGTGTAATATTAAACCTAATATGAATTATTTTACTAATTTGTAAGTTCAACTAGTATGTTATGTGCTTTAAAAGTTCAAAAACTTTAAGTTGTATTTTGTTAAGTTATAAAGAAAAATCTCAATATATGGAGTGTTATAAGCCATGGATCATAATTGGAATGATCTTAATAAGCTATGTAAGCTGTCTTGGAAAGTTGATGATGTAAACCACTATTTTGGTTATAAAAGATTAAAGTTTTAGGTTTGTAAAACATGAAACCTAACAAGCTAAGAAGGTATTCAAACTCAATATGAGTGTGAATGAATGATTCCATAAGTTTGGCAACCTATATGGGGGAGTTGAAGTGAATGGAAGTTGGAAATTTTGAAGGTTAAAATTTATGGTAGGATGGCGCGAGGCGCACCATCCCTTTGTCATTTTAGGTGCGGGGCGTGCCGGCCCTCGTTTATAATCCCTACATAACTGGTGTGGGGCACGCATAGTTTCCTTTATATGTTAGTGCGGGGCGCCACCTGTGCAAGGCTGAAAAATTTATTTATGTTGTTTTCTTGAAGGATCCTAAGTTAGATAGTTATAATTATGAAATAATGTGCAATAATCATATATTGTCAAGATAGGTTCGAGATGGTTGTGAAAATTGAAATTAAGCCGAGTAAAGGGAATCAAACCTAAGCTTTATTCTAATTTTAAGTAAAGAATTAAGTTCATTGTTGAACTTAACTAGAAGCCAAGCATTGATGTGTAACTAATTTAATTAAATCAAAATGAGGAGAAGTTATGGTAGTCAACGTAATTAATATGTTATAAAATATATTTAATAATTATTTTAATTGAAGGCGCAAGTTATTAATTAACAAGGCTTGTGTATGATTTAGGTGGTAATTTAAATGAAAGCCCAAATTAATGAAACCAACCAAACTTGTACTAAGTCTTGTGTAGGAGGCCCAATTTAATTATTGTGTAAAGCTTTGAGATTAGGGTTCTAAAGCCCAATCAATTACATGAACCTGTTGGTTTGAAAAAATATGGCATACATATAATCAAATTATATAAGCGCAACGAAAGCAAGAAAAATCAGATTTTAATTTTTTTTGTACAAATTAATAACTCGGATCTTTCTTATGCGACTATTATTAATTGAGAAAGGATAAAAGAATTTATACCTTTGTAGAACCAAGCTACCACGGGTACAAGTTCATTTCCCTTTAATCATTTACGTTCTTCTTCAAATTCATCGATTAGATTTCACGGATCAATGTTAGCTCCCCAAGTGTGAAGCCTCTAGAGGTGATCTACCAAGAGATCTATGAATTAAAGAAGTGAATTATGGTTTCTCCAAACCATGGGTGGCTAGCCTTAATTCTCCCTCTCTCTCTAACTCCTTAGATGTAGAGAATTATGGAGTACTATCTCTATTTTAATGAAAGAGTGTATAACCTTGATCTATGATAAGACTCCTCTTATTTATAGATATAGTCAACCCTCCTAAACTATTTAGGATTAGGGTTTTTATTTAATTCTCAATTTAATTAAGAACTATATTAATTAATTACAATTCCTAAACCATTTAGGAATTTAATTATTTAATAATGAGAGTACTTCTTATTAATTAATTACTAAACAATTTAGTAACTTAATTAATTATTATAATTACAATTCCTAAACTATTTAGGAACTTAATTATTTACAATAATACTATTACTTATTAATTAATTTCTAAACCATTTAGGAACTAAATAATAATACTAGTAATAATAATAATAGTAATAACAATAATAATAAGACTCCTCTTATTAATTTATAATTAGTATTTCTAAAATACTAAACTATAAATATTAAGCTATTTAATTTATTCTATCACTATAGTATAAATTAAATATACTTAATTTATTATTACGATTATACCATCCACTTCTAAAATAAATATTACTCTTTTGCGGTGTGACCCTTTAGGTTCTCCATATTAAACCGGTTGTATAATAAATAAATTAGAACAATTCTAATTCATTTATTATGAATTAACTTTTTAATTCAGAATAAATAATTATTCCACAATAAGGGTAAGCCCCCTTAGCGATTAGTCGACATTCCAGATAATATAGATTTCAACATTTGATCGTAAAAGAACCTTTCAACAAATAGTTACCGTACAATTCAATCCTTTTACCATACAATGTCCCAATCAAATATGAGACATGAAATTTCTGTCAAGTCTTATTAATTTGATCATATGCATTTCAATTCACAAATACATAACTCTAGTTAATGTAAATTAGAAACTCCTTTTTAATTCCATTCAACCCTGGTCAGGAATTTTTGAGTTGTCACTTATTGAATCGCATAAGACATTCTCTCCCTTTACTGGAAGTGGTAGATCTTTTGTTGATTATTCACTTATCTCCATGTGTACCTTATTATACCTAAGCATATCCTTTGATATACCAACAGGTCTTAAGGAATATGTCAAAGTATAACTTAGTACACACAAGATACTATGATGATCTCAAGTCCAATGATCACTTGTACGACTATCACATAAGGAACTACTATTGACAGACAAGTAAAACTCTATTAGGTGTTCCTTGAGTGAGTCACGTTCAGTGAGCTTATTCTCTAATAAGCACTTACATACTTGCTTTAGTGTCTCTACACAAATGATTATGAGATCAATCATCCTCTTCATAAGAGCAAGCATAGTATGTAACAATTTATCTGGATCTACTAATCCCCTTTTCAGTGATCCAACAATAAGGAACAATTTTAGTTTTGAGCTATCTTGAATTTAGATCTCATTAGTATGATCCTCATCATGGTTCTAAAAGCATTGCTAAAAAACTATGGGTTTATCCATGTGATTAATTCAAGTAATTAATCATGAATAAAGAAATGCCTTGATTCTTTTATTAATAAATGAACAAGATTACAAAGTATATGCTTATCACATCAAATGTGATTGGCTTGAGGGCATACTACTTTCAATCTCCCACTTGCACTAAAGCCAATTGCCCTTTGGTATCCCCATACCATTCTTCTCTAAGTGGCGTACAAATTGCTTAGTAAATGCTTTAGTTAATGGATCTGTAATGCTGTTCTGAGAGTCTACCATCTTTATGGTGTCATCTCCTTTTTAATGATTTATCTAATCATATGAAAGTGCTGCAATACATGCTTGGATTTCAGATGAGAGCTAGGTTCCTTGGCGAATTAAACTCCTTTAATGTTAGGAACCATTATAAGTTCTGTAATGAACTTGTTGAACCAAACAATTACCTTTGCAGCTTCACTTATAGTTATTTACTATGTCTTTGTCACTAAATCAGTAACTCTTTGCTATTTGGAACTTTTCCAACTCACTGTAGCACCGTTCACAGTAATCATATTACCTGAAATGGATATACTGTTATCTTAATTAGTCTGAACAAACTTGAGTTTGTTAAACCCTCTAGTTTTATATCAGACCCATCATTAGAAACTCTTTTCTAAAATTCTTCTCCAAAATTGAACTGATATCTGCTTATCATACATAAGCAATATCAAGTCTAGTACATATCAACGAATCAATGTACGTTCATTGGGTCAAACAAAGCATATTCTATGATCTATCTCTATAGACATTTATCCTGAATAGAATGTTAGGATGCTTCACCCAAGTCCTTAAAGGAGAAGTTTTTAGACAAGCACATCTTTACTGATTGTAGCATCTGTATGTCATTCCATATTGATGTTATATCAACATATAATACTTGGAATATCACGGTGCTCCCACTAACCTTTTTACATACTTGGTTCATCCTCGTCTTTGATAAAATCAAACTCTTTTGATTGTCTCATCAAAACGGATGTTCCATCTTCGAGAAACTTACTTCAATCCATAATTGGATCGTTATAACTTACATACTTGATTTACTCTATCATTATGGAGATAAATCTTTTAGATTGTATCATACATACATCTTTTTGTATAATAAGCTGCAACTGCAAGTAAAATCTGAATGGATATATGCATTTTTACTAGTGAAATTTTTTATCATAGTCAACTTATTGACCTTGTTTGAAATCTTTTTACTACTAATCAAGTATTATAGGTCTCCACCTTGCTATTTGCATTAGTCTTTCTCCAAAGACCCATTTCGAATTTTATGGTCATCGACCATTTCTCTTGAGTATCTAATACTCATACCTCATCGTACATATCTGGATCACCATCCACTATGATGCGTACCTTATCATCATCATCTATGATGAATTCATATCATTAAGGTATCTTCGGTACTAAACTAGATTTACGTCTTGGTTGTGGTACAATAGGTTTATCTACTTGTATAAATTCCTTCATTTGATCTGTTGTATTTTGTGGTTCTTGAACTTCTTCAAGATCTATTTTACTCACACTAACCTTTTAAGGAAAAACTTCTTTTTCTTATAAGGCAGTGTGTTTCAACAAACACCTTTTAGTTAGTCGGATTATAGAAGTGATACCCTAAACTTTCTTTAGGATATCCCACAAGTTTACACTTATTAGATCTTGTCCTTATCTTATCATGTCAAACCTTTTTGACATAAGCTGAACAATCCAAATCTTAACATACTTAAGACTTGGTTTCCTCCATATCCATGACTCATATGAAATCTTAGGAACGAAATTTGAAGGTACCTTGTTTAGTAGATATGTGATGTTTTCTAGAGCATAACCCTAGAAGGATACTGGAAGATCGGTAATACTCATTATAGATCATCACTATGTCCATTATGTGAGAATACCATTTTTCTTGAGATGATCTAGAAACTTACTACTTAAGTATTCCCTTCTCGATCTAATCAAAGAACTTTAATACTTTTGGCCTTTAGTTTCAATACTTTACTTTTGAATTCTTTAAACGTTTCAAACGATTTGGATTTGTATTTCATCAAATACATATATCGAAATCTAGAATCATCAGTGAAAGTAATGAATGAATACACTCCTCTTGCATTTGTTGTCATAGGTCCACACACGACTGTGTGTACCATCTCTAATAACTCCGTAACTCGCTCTCCATGTCCACTAAATGGAGATTTAGTCATATTGTCCATGATACAAGATTCACAAGTTGTATTTGATTCATAATCAAAAGTCTCTAAAAGCTTATCTTTATACAACTTGTTCAGTCTTGTTTCATTAACGTGACCTAGTTAACAGTGTTGCATGAAGGTATGATTCATATCATCTATTTGACTTTAGTTTGTTCAATTTGAAATATTTTTCATGTAAGTCAAGTATACAATGTCCATTAAGTAATCAACCAGTTCTAAATAAAACATTATCATTATAAACAGAACAACGATTGTTCATTATTATAATGTCAAAAACCCTTCATTGTCATCACATGGAACTGAAATAATGTTTCTAAGAACTGGAACATATCAACAACTTACTAACTTGATAGGATTGCCCGTAAGCAGTGTTAAACTATAAGTTCCCATGGCTAATGCAGCAACCTTTGCTTCATTCCCCAGCACAGGATTACTTATCCTTTGTTTAGCTTTCTACTTCTGCTTAGTCTCTGCAACGACTTGCATATGTGAGACCACCATCCGGTATCTAATACCTAAGTAGAAACTTGACTTATAGAAAGTTCTATTTCATTATGAACAAATCTATATCTGTAGTTGAAGTTTCACTAAACTTCTTCTTCTTAACTACTATAACTCTATTGCAGTTATTCTTCCAGTGTCCCAGCTTATCGCAATAAAAGAAAACTCTTTTGCCCTCGAGATTACTTTTATTTATGTCCTTTGTTTAGCCTTTCTTTTGCCTTCTACTCTTTCTGACTCTTCAGAAATACCTTTGGCCATCTTCCTCCACTTAGAAGATTCATCTACGAGTAAGACTTGGTTTTTCTTAGAAGGAAAGTGACTCTCAACAGTTTTCAACATAGTAAGCAAATCAGTTAAACTGACTTCTAACTTATTAATGTTTGGAGTTCACAACATATTGTGAATAGGAGTCAGTGAGTGACTACAAGATCAAATCTTGTCTCAACTCTCCATCCTTGACAAAACATGTTGTCCTAATTGATCAATCAAATTAATCATCTTTAGAAAATGTGTCTATACTGTAGTGCCTTTGGTTGTTATAGATCGGAAGAGCTCCTTAGATATCTTATATCTAGTTGACCTACTTTGCTTACCATACAACTATTGAATGTGTAGCAATATAGTAAGTGCATTCATTTTTCTCGTGTTGACGTAGTAACTCGATACTTATGGATGCGAGCATGATGCATTGAGCCACATTTGCATCATCTTGCCATTTAAAATAGCAATCTATTCCTCAAAGGCTTAGTCTGCAATGCTTGCAGGGATACGCAAATTAAGAACATTTGCTAGCTTTTCAGCATTGAGAACTTTTCTCAAATTTGTTTAATCAATCCGAACAATTCGGTTTGATTAATTGTTAGTATACATTATTCTATGCAGTGTTAGTGAATTAAACATAACAATATTCTTTAAGTGAATTAATAACAACATTAACATGCATTCATTTTATTAATTACCAAAATAAATTAGGTCTTTATTTAAAATGGTATCTCCCACTTTTTTCATCAAACTATATTACTCTCCTTCTATAGTTCGACAAATCTAGTTAAATATTTGCTAGTGAGAATAAGAATCCTATTTCAAATGTATATAGCCTTACGTGACACAACAAACAATATATAAATAAATAGGTAAACAACTCTTTGTCAATTACATCAACATGTAACTCTTTTTATTTTGTCTCTTAGATTATTATGATCATGCGTGACACATCCAAATCAAAATTATCCAAGTGAAGTCCAACCTAGCATTTTCTTATATTAGAAGAGAAAAAGACCGTCCTTGTGTGACACAACAAAACAGTAATGTTCAATTCTTTTATAAACATCAAATGTGATAAAACAACATCTCAAAAAATTAATATAAGCCTTGTGTGACACAACAAACTATATTGATTTTTTGATGCTCTATCGTTTTATCATGCTAGAAGGCGACGTTCGATATTTTTAATAAATATCTTTGAACGTTACAATTTAATATTATGAGTAGTAGAATAAATAAATTAGAACAATTCTAATTTTATTTAATTGAATTAAACTCCTTTAATTCATGAATTAAACATTTAATTCATTTTATAAATAATATTTATTCTACATTATGAGGGGTTTGTTAATATTAATTGTCTCATCTTGTTTAGCGCACATGCACATATATATATAAAATACGCGTCATATTAATTAACATGCGAAGCATGTTTAATAATATATAATATATATAAATAAGCATGCACATATATAATACTATATTCTACTTGGATTGATTATGAACTTTTATTCTAGTTTGGTTCACTAGAGCCACAAAGTGAACCAAAAGGTAAAACATAGGGTGCAAGAATAAATTAAATTAAATGTAACTATTGCATTTAAATTCGAGCTCCATTACAAACGGGTCTTCATGCGCTCCTTGCTTCTTTGCTCCAATTCTTCATAATAATTTTAGCTAATCCTATTACAAATTATTTATAATAAATAGAAACCTTGATCAACAGTTAAGGGGAAGTACATAGGAGGGATATAGAATTATACATAAGAAAAATTAGAAAGACGAGGTACGCAGACCCCATTTATAAAACTCATTCATTCATACATCCAATTAAAATTAAATCCAATCATATTGGTCAATAGTTCATAATCAATCTCATTTATTATCATATATATCAACATATATATTAATAAATAATATTCATCACATGAATTAAATAAACCATTCCATATATGTATTGGTATCATTTAATGGGTAATTAAAGTTGAATGAAATTCAATTTCATGTTTAAAATAAACTTTTTATTTTAATTATAAAATTATTTAAAAATAAATTGTTTATTTTTATTATTTTAAAATTATCCAAAATAAACTCTTTTATTTTGAAAATTTTAAATTTGTACAAAATTATCAATCTGTTTGGCTAATATATATATATATATATATTAATAATAATAATAATAATAATAATAATCGGTAGCTTTATCAATAACACACACACACACACATATAAACAAAACCGTGACACTCAATTTGGGACAAGTTAATCATATTAAACAATTCCAAAATCATGGCTTGCTTTATGAATCCGAAAGTTGCTTTATCCATCTACTTGAATCAATCTAATATATAATATATAAATATTATAAAGCATGTAATAGATATATATCATATATATATAATCCGAACATTAGAATAAAAGCCACCACCTTTTCCGGTTTTGGCAAGTATTATAAAACAACAATTGGTTTAAGTATATAATATATATACTAATGTACAAAACCGAAAGTTGGAAGTTTGCATTTCTGTAAAGTGACTCAAATTTCGGTAATCATATATTTCCATCAAATCCAAAACAGGCTGCCTTTGATAATATATATATATATATATATATAAATCCAATCGTGAATCCAATTCACAAAAACCACGTCCGTGATCCAAATTCGGTAATAATATATATACATATATATAATCTGAAACCTTTTAGTTAATAAAAAATTATAATTTTATACAACAATTTATGCCCAATAAATTATTCTAAACACATACATATAATCAAATTAGGATAATTCGCATAAGTTTAGCTCTTGATGCTACTGTTGGTTTGCAAAAATATGGCATACATATAATCAAATTATATAAGCACAACAGAAGCAAGAAAAATTAGATTTTAATTTTTTTTGTACAAACCAATAACCCGGATATTTCTTATGCGACTATTATTAATTGAGAAAGGATAAAAGAATTTATATCTTTGTATAACCAAGTTTCCACGGGTACAAATTCATCTCCCTTTAATCCTTTACGTTCTTTTTCAAATTCACTGATTAGATTCCACGGATCAATGTTAGCTCCCCAAGTGTGAAGCCTCTAGAGATGATCCACCAAGAGATATTAAAGAAGTGGATTATGGTTTCTCCAAACTATGGGTGGCTAGCCCTAATTCTCTTACTCTCTCTAACTTCTTAGATGTAGAGAATTATGTAGTACTCTCTCTCTTCTAATGAAATAGTGTGTAACACTGATTTATGATAAAGACTCCTTAGATATAGTCAACCTTCCTAAACTATTTAGGATTAGAGTTTTAATTTAATTCTCAATTTAATTAAAAACTATATTAATTAATTATAATTCATAAACCATTTAGGAACTTAATTATTTAATAATGAGAGTACTTCTTAGTAATTAATTACTGAACCATTTAGTAACTTAATTAATTATTATAATTACAATTCCTAAACTATTTAAGAACTTAATTATTTACAATAATACTACTACTTATTAATTAATTCTTAAACCATTTAGGAACTAAATAATAATACTAAATAATAATACTAGTAATAATAATAATAGTAATAATAATAATAATAATAATAATAATAATAATAATAATAATAATAATAATAATAATAATAATAATAATAATAATAATAATAATACGACTCCTCTTATTAATTTATAATTAGTATTTTTAAAATACTAAACTATAAACTTTAAGCTATTTAATTTATTCTATCACCATAGTATAAATTAAATATACTTAATTTATTATTACGATTATGCCATCCACTTCTAAAATAAATATTATTCTTTTGCGGTGTGACCCTTTAGGTTCTCCATATTAAACCGATTGTATAATAAATAAATTAGAACAATTATAATTCATTTATTACGAATTAACTCTTTAATTCAGAATAAATAATTATTCCACAATAGGGTAAGTCCCCTTAGCGATTAGTCGACATTCCAAATAATATAAATTTCAACATTTGAATGTAAAAGAACTTTTCAGCAAATAGTTACCATACAATTCAATCCTTCTACCATATAATGTCCCAATCAAATATGAGACATGCAATTTCTGTCAAGTCTTATTAATTTGATCATATGCTTTTCAATTCACAAATACACAACTCTAGTTAATGTAAATTAGAAACTCCTTTCTAATTCCATTCAACCCTAGTCAGGGATTTTTGAGTTGTCACTTATTGAATAGCAGGACATTTTCTCCCTTTACTGGAAGTGGTAGATCCTTTGTTGATCATTCACCCATCTCCATGTGTACCTTATTATACCCAAGCATATCCTTTGATATACCAACAGCTCTTAAGGAATATGTCAAAGTATAACTTAGTACATACAAGATACTATGATGATCTCAAGTCCAATGATCACTTGTACGACTATCACATAAGAAACTCCTATTGACAGACAAGTAAAACTCCTATTGACAGACAAGTAAAACTCCATTAGGTGTTCCTTGAGCGAGTCACGTTCAGTGAACTTATTCTATAATAAGCACCTACATACTTGCTTTAGTGTCTCTACACAAATGATTATGCGATCAATCATCATCTTCATAAGAGCAAGCATAGTATGTACCCATCTATCCGGATCTACTAATCCCCTTTTTAATGATCCAACGATTAGGAACAATTTTAGCTTTGAGCTATCTTGAATTTAGATCTCATTAGTATGATCCTCATCATGGTTCTAAAATCATTGCTAAAAAACTATGGGTTTATCCATTTGATTAATTCAAGTAATTAATCATGAATAAAGAAATGTCTTGAGTCTTTTATTAATAAATGAACAAGATTACAAAGTATATGCTTATCACATCAAATGTGATTGGCTTGAGGGCATACTACTTTCAGAACTATACCCAAATTTAGGTGTCTTGTGTTGTAGTGAATTAAGTTGGTTTAAATCTTAAGCCCAACCTTATTTAAAGAGGAAGCCCAATGTGAATTAATTATGGAAGCCCAAAATTTTTAAGTGTAGGCTAAACATTAAGCCCACTGAAATATGAAAGAGCCTAACCTAGATTGGAAGGGAGTCCAAGTTAATAAAATTAGCTAAACCCAATGATTTAATTAAAATCAAGCCTAAACATTTGACACAGGTTAAAGAAAGTTGATGTAAATATATGTATTGGTATATTTATATTTGTGCTTGTATGCTATTAAAAATAAAGGAAATTTAATAATGTGGGAACTTTCCATTTATGAAAAGTTTAGAGAAAATAAGGGCATATGGAGGTCATTTGCCAAACAAGATGAAGGATATTAGTGTCTTTGAAATTTAAAATAAGTGGGAAGACAAAAAGGGATGGAAGTGACAGGTTAATGATGTGTATAAGTGGTGTAAGAATGATGGGAAGGCTTTGAAGCTAGGATGTGAGGACTATGTTGGTAACTTGTGTGGGAGAAAGGGAGGATTGTAAAGAGTTAACCATTGTTGGGTTAAGCAAAGTAGACCTAGATTATAAGAAAGAAGGTGTCCTAACCACACATGAGTTAAGTGGTGGAACTTTTCATCTTCTTTTGAAATACCTAACTAACAATGTTAGGGTTTTTTTTAATATCAAAAATGTCATGTTGACCCTATAACACAACCTTCATGTTGTTACACACATAAACAACATCAACTATCATATACCACCATCCTTGTATCTTCAGTTCCACCGTGAACCACCACACAAATCATAGATCTCCCACAACAAACCTAAACCTAACAATAAGAACATTATGGAATGCATAAATGTAATGCCCAAAATAAATACTGATTATGAAGTATAAAGTCACATCGTCAACTTTTATTCACCTCCCAAACTATTTTTTCGAATGAGGGACTAGTTCTGTACATGTTGGAGAAAGTCTTAAACCCTGCAACTGTGTTACTCATAGTGCTGAGTAGTAGAGTATGTCATCTTAGTGCATCGGCCACACGATTCAGACTGCCGACTTAATGCCTTACTGTAAAAGTAAACTCTTGAAAATACGCCACCCACTTGGCATGTCTTCAGTTCACCTTTTATTGGCCATTGATGTACTTCAGGGCCTCATAACTGGTGAAAAGAATGAACTCCAGCTGCACTAGATAGTGATGCTAATGCTTCAGAGATTGAATAATGACATAGAACTCCAAGTCATAAGTGGAGTAGTTCTTCTTAGATCTTGACAATTTCTAATAGAAAAAAGTAACTAGCCGACCCGATTGGCTTAAGACCCCACCAATGTCGACCACAGAGGCATCACAATTTACCTTGAACACCTTCTTAAAATCAAGAAGTGCCAATACTGGGGCTTCAGTCATCTTCTGTTTAATCAATCAAAAGTTGGCTTCAGCCTCTTCGGACCACTGGAACTCATGATCCTTAAGGCACTCTGTGATGGGTGAAATCAAATGCTGAAGTTTCTGATGAAAAGACGCTGGAAAGATGCCAACCCGTGGAAACTCATGACATCATGAAATATTTTCGGTGCAGGCCATTCTAAGACTGCATCTACCTTTGATTGATCGGCATGCACACTTTTGGTAGAAATAATAAAGCCAAGGAATGTCACCGAAGTTGTAAAATAAGAGCTCTTCTTTTGATTTACAAACACACGCTCATTTCTCAATGTATCAAAAATAACTTGGAGGTGCTCATATTGCGACTCCCAATTCGGGCTGTAAATGATAATATCATTAAAGTATACAAACTTTCCCATAAAAGGTCACAATACCTGATGCATAAACCTCATGAAGGTACTGAGAGCATTGGATAGGCCGAAAGGAGTAACCATCCATTTATATAACCCATGTTGCGTCTTGAATGTTATTTTCCACTCATCTCCAGGCCAAACCCTAATTTGATGATAATCGCTTTTAAGGTCAATCTTTGAAAATACATTAGCTCCTAACAGTTGATCTATCATATCATCTAGACGAGGTATCGTGAATCTGTACTTTACTATAATCTTGTTGATTTCCCTACTATCGATACACATTCTCCATGATCCATATTTCTTTAGGAATAACAGAGCAAGTACTGCAAAGGGGCTCATACTTTCACGAATGTAGCCCTTCTCAAAAAACTTAATTACCTGTCGTTGCAACTCTTCAGACTATTTAGGACTGAGTCGATATGCTGGTCTGTTCAGTAAACTTGATCTTGGGATAAGATCTATCTAATGTTGAATTTCCTTCATTGACAGTAATCCAAGCGGGAGCTCCTCTGGCATCAAATCGGCAAACTCCGTAAATAACTTCTGCACATCAGCTGGTAATTCCACATTCCCATCGTTTGTACTATTTTCACGAGGAAGTAGAGTATACACCACCCATTCATGTTCAATCTCGGTGAGAAACCTTGACATCGACAACAAATTAGCATTATTCACTTGCCAAACAGAACTGCCTTCTTCCCAATGTGGTACTAACATAATTTTCTTCCCTTTGATGCTAAGAGAATACATATTCCTCCGACCATCATGAATGAAACTTCGGTCATATTTTCAAGGCCTACCCAACAACACATGACAGGCATCCATAAAGACCACATCACACCAAGCATTATCAAAATATTTCTTATTGATGGAAAATGAGACTAAACATTTCTTATTGAACCAAGATAATTTATAAGGTTTGGGGTGTCGATCTGTCTTCAACTATAATTTTTGAACAGCTTCTTCGGTCACAACATTCTCATAGCTAACACTATCTATGATCATCTTGCAGACCTTATCGACCACCGTGCAAATTGTATGAAAGATATTGGTTGTGGTGCCCCTAAATTTGGGTTCCTAGAACCCCGGGTTCAGTGCTCACGATACTATTCTACCATTCATTCACATTCATTCATTAACAAATACAATAACTTAATTTATAATATTAAGTAACTATCCCAGGTTTACAGACCTTTAAACATTATAAAACATTAATTACATGACACATTACAAAATTATTACATTTACAAAAGTCTAATATCTAGACCACTACAGCTTGCTCGCCTTTTCTTTTCCCTTGTCCGTTCCTGAACCTTCTACCTAGTCGAGCTTAGTTGAAGTATTATTTTTAAGCAAGAATGAGCATTAACTAGTTCAACAAGTATATAAACAAGTAACAACATAATATCTCAGAAACAATGAAAGAAACTTTTTCAATTAGCTTTAATCAATTCAACACTATTATGAAGAAACTTGAAACCATAACATAAAACTCTATCGTAAATGATTTGAATCATTATCATTAACTTTTGTATGGTCACAAGACCAAGAACTCATTTAGAACAATACCAATCACAAAGACTGATACTGCCTGACACTGTTATACAACTACCTTTCATTTTAAATGTGTACTTTAGGGGATCACCCTATGGTACCCTATATTGTGCACAACATAACCATCTAACGATGCAACCACGCCATAACATTTATATCCTTCTTTACTTTTATCCCTTTTTTATAAGGGTTGTTCTGTTACAGCATTTCCATAGATTCCACACCACAACAATATGAATTGGAGAACAAACAATAAATATCTGAAGTCAACATAAATGACAACATATGTCTTGTCGAATAGAAATGACATCGACATTTGTTAAACTAGTTCAATAATGAATGAACTTCAAAGCTGACTTATAAGAATACATAGATTACATAAATGTCAAATGAACTACAAAATAGAATTCGAAAAGAATACTTGTCTCCGTCTTTACTTACTTTTACTGTTACTACTTTACCATTTTTATAACCTACATAACCACGATGTTGGTTAAGACATTAGTCACATACATTTTATATGTTTTACCTTAACCTACATGCCACCATTTACCTTGATATTTAACTTAACACATAACACATTGCTTATTCATACCTTAATACCTATCACATTGATCCTTTTTATCAATTTAAGGTTTACCATATATGACTCTATCATAGAAGATCAAAACAATTCATTTTGGATCAAAGTAAAAAAAATTCAAAAACCAGGACACTATGCCAAACGAGATATTCTCAGTTGACTGTGCCTTGGCGCAGTCTTCAATTCAAAACATCTCACCCCCAATGAGATTTTCTCAGTGTTGTCCAATTTATATATAGTCAAATTCGCGTAAGTGCACACGGTCAATCAAGTAATATAAAAGTAAGTTGAGTGTCAAATCCATAGAAAACGGATAACAATAACTCTAAACAATCACTAAGTTTTATTATGAACTATTTAAAACTAAAGTAAACTAAACCTAACTAAAAGAAATTGATTATCGGATATTTAAAAGCTTAGGATTGCAACTTCTCCAATTGCTCACAATAATCTATTCACCATATTTTCAATTATTTAATCCCAACGAGTTGTTAATTTGAGAATACCTATTTATTTATTAAGCTTTTTCAATAATTAATAAAAAGACATATTCCAGTTATGTTGCTATATTCATGCAAAACTATTAAAATAGATTCATTAATCACAAACTCACAAATATGTTACGCATGGCACATAGGTACATTCATCCTATACACTATTATGCTATTCTTCTTAGAACAATAAAAACTTCATACGTTATCACACCCAAATTTAATCGTAGATTTCCTTTCCCAATTCTGTCTAAGATATCTAATTAACTTTTGGCCACACAATTAATGAATAAGCACATGATATGATAAACAACTTAGAATATAATCAATAACTGAAAATACGCACGAATAAATTATTACAAAGTAAAAGGTTCCATTAAAATCCTAATAAAAATTTTATTTCCACATAATTCTATTAAAAACCATCGTTAATAGAAAGAAAAATATTCAAAGTTCAAAGATAAAGTAAAAAGAAGTAAAGAAAACTCTGTTGAATTCTATCTGTCTTCCTAACCTTCACTTGTCTTCTATGCTCTTCCTCTAATTCTTCAAATTTTCAATATCTAGCCTCCAATCCTTATTCTCTCTCTCTCTCTCTCTCTCTCTCTCTCTCTCTCTCTCTCTCTCTCTCTCCCCCTCTCTCACGTTGTGTTCAGAAGTACCATCTAAAACCCTCATAGCAGCTCTAAAATCGTAGCAACAGTACACTCCTTATTGGGCGCAACCTCTGTGAAACGCACAAGTCATCCCAGTTAAGTTCGCCAACCATGGCCCTGGCCACATAATTGCACTACAAATCTAGGCCTGGCCACAACCTGTAGACACCCAAATTTTGCACTTTTATACTAACCCTGACAGGAGGGCAAAATCATCACTTTACCCGACATGCGAAAGGGAAGGTGGACCCCAACACAAAGCCACCACAACAACTTACGGTCAAAGCCGCCATAACGAACAACGAGCATCAGGTTACTTGAGACAAGACAAACAGCTGATCCAGAAAAACCTAATTGGATCACCAAAGACCACGAATGGCCACTACGCTTACGATAGTCGAGGGTCTCGCTCCCTAGAAGCCAAGCACAAAGAGAAATTTCTATATCAAGTAACATCCTTCCAAAGTACTATAGCAAAAAATGGTGATTTACGACTGCGTGACACGAAAATCAAGAAAATGAAGCCGGGCAGCCGCATATGCATCTGCGGCGAACGACAAGTGAATATTTTTCGTGGCTTGAGGAAACACATAACAGCTGAGACGACGGCTTAGACGACGACCGCAGGCAGCCGCAGATGGATCTGCGGCCAGCTGCAGATGCACCTGTGGCTGCTTCCAGTCAGCTATACAACGCCATTTTGATCGGTCGAGAGGATGAAGAGGAGTGATTTTTTATGAAATGTAGAGAGAGAAAAGGCGAGTTTAAAGAGAGAAAGGCTCGGGTTGGCCAAAAATAGAAGGAAATTAATTTTTCTTTGCTCAAATACTTAGCCAATCTTGTGTTATCTACTTGATAGTGAAATATAAGGCGTTTCTTGGCGTTTTGGAAGATGAAAAATGGTGTTTTCCTTGAAGTTTTAACTTGTTTTATTATCATAATCTTTTGTTATTAGGTTGTTTGAATGTAGTATTTTGTTATATTATTGAGGATCCGTGGATTAGGGATTATTAGTGAGGGTTCCGTTGGAACGAAATTTCCTCCTAATGTCCCGATGATATCCGTATGGTAATATGTAGTTCATTGTGTTAATGGGTAGTCCATAGTGTTGGGCTTGCAAATTTTGGTTCTTGCGGTATAGTAACAAGTCTAGTGTTGTTAAGCTTTCCCTTGTGTAGTCGTGTGGTGATTTTGGGGATTGTGAGCCTAGGAATGAGATCCTCGTAATCAAATTCCGAAGATAGATAATTTTTGGTATATGTAGTCACGACAATGTGTCATTTTTGTACATGTGTAAATATCGGGCCTGTAGACACCCAAATTTTGCACTTCTCTACTAATCCTGGCAGGAGGGCAAAGTCGTCACTTGACCCGATATGCGAAAAGGAAGGTGGACCCCAACACGAAGTCACCCCAACGACTTACGGTCAAAGCCGCCACCACGAACAACGAGCATCAGGTTATTTGAGGCAAGGCAAACAGTTGATCCAGAAGAACCTGATTTGATCACAAAAGACGACTAATGGCCACTACGCTTATGATGTTCGGGGGTCTAACCTGGAAGCCAAGTACAACGAGCGGTTTATACACCAAGGAACAACCTTCCGAAATAATGCAGCAAAAAATGAGGAGTTAAGACCGCGTGGCACGAAAATCGAGAAAAACAAGCCGGACAGCCGCGGATGTACCTGCGGCCATCGACAAACGGGACAGTGCGCGGCTCGAGGATGGCACACGGCAGCCGAGGCGGCGGCTCAGACGGCCGCAGCAGGCAGCCGCAGAGGCATCTGCGGCCAGCCGCAGATGCACCTGCGGCTGCCTGCAGATCAGCTATACATCGCCATTGTTGCGTCCGAGAGCGAGAGGAGGAGAGTTTTTGAAGGTTTTAGAGAGAGAAAAATGGCGGAAATAGAGAGAGAAACCTTCGGGTTTTGCCAAAAAATGTGAGGATTTGTCTCATTTTGTTCAACCTTTACTCCCCACATTGTATCCTACATCCGATTTGAGTGCTAGTGTGTGATTTCCATCAATATCAAGGCAAAGATTTCAATCTCTCTTAGTGTTGGTGCATATTTTGTAGTTTTATTAGATTTAATCTTTTATTTTGCTTTAATAGTTTAATCGGTAAATATTCATTTATTTGTGCATTTGTTGGGTGGATCTACTGTGGATCCGAAAATATTTGGTGCATTGCTATTTAAATAGTTTGATTTAGTGTATTTGGAAGTTAGACCCAATGTAGTCGATATTTGTTTTGGGATCTATGGATTAGGGACGGTTAGAGAGGATTTATTGCGGATGGAATCTCCTCCTAACCTCCCGATGATATCCTTTTAGTTTATTTTCTAGCTTTCACGTATGTAGCAATGGCGATGCATTTGTATTGTAAATATGTAATTTTCGGGCCTTAAAGCGATACCAAATCGAGGTCGGGTTAAGGCCCCGCAATAATAAAGATATGTGACTGTGGGTGTTTGGGGTTGTCTGGATGGCTCACATGCCCATGGATAGCCCCGACACGTTTTGAATGCTTATTTTGATTTACGACGCAAAAAACGGTTTTCCAAAATAAGGCAAACGCTAAAGATTTCCTAAAAAGAATCAAATTAGGATATTAGATACACGAGGTTTAAAAAGTAAAGAGTTTTGGCGAAACTTTGATCCTTGTTTGACCAAAAGGCTATATTTGGTTTTGAAACGTCATAAAAGATGTTTTCGAAAAAAATAAATAAACGTTTTCATTAAACTTTGTGCATAGGGTTAAAGAGTTGTAGAAGTTGCCTTCATTTTATTTATATTTACTGTTAGAAGGCAATGTATAGTCTCGATTCCTATTTGACAAAAGTTTAAAAACTATTGTTTTCTAAAATGACATCTAATAAAAAACCTCATCGTTTTCGAAATTAAAATCAATATTTATTATAAAAAACGGAGCCTTGTCATTTGGGTCAAAAGACGTGTAAACGCTTTCCCGACAAACACATTTGCCATATAAAATCAAAGCAACGTTTATGCAAAAGGACACCACAAACATCCGTTTAGGCACACACACACACACGCGCGCCCACACACATTTTAGGATTTAAAAGGATAGGAAAACATCGAGATTGCGGTAACCGTGTTTCACGGAAGTCGGGGGGTGCCTAACACATTCCCCTCGCTTAAGCAAGCTCCCGAACTCTATGAATCTCGGTTTACGGACCATTTAACTCGGAGTCACATATGAGCCAGCGATTATAAAAAACAAAATTCGGATGAGTTGGTACATCCATTTCAAATATACCAACTAGCGACTCTGATCAATTGGCTCATAAAGAAATCGATCTTTCAAAACCCGTCGACATTAAGCCGACCCTTTTCAAAATCACATTTAATTCAAAAGGCTAAAATTGGAAAGGGGCTTTTAATAATAAAAAACGAAACGACGAAAATCCCGGCGTCGACAGGGCCTTAAAACGGTATCGAATCAAAATCACGTTTAAGGCATCGTAATAGTGAAATCTGCGATTGAGGGCATTTGGGGTTATTTGGATGGCTCACATGCCCAGGAATAGCCTCAACGCTATTTTAATGCTTGATTTTCCTTTTCGACACGAAAAAAGGATTTTGGAATGAAACGATGAAGCTTTTTATAAAATCAAGCAAACTAGGATATTAGATCATCCATAGGCTAAAATAAAACCGGAAGTATTGGACGAGCTCCATTCCTATTTGACGAAGGATTCGAAAACCTTATTTCACAAATGTCATCATTAAAGATTTTGTTAGCAAAAAACAAAATCTTAAAGAATGAACTTTTCAAAACGAAACGAATCCTTCGTGCATAGGGTCAACGAGATTTCAGAAGTACTTTCGGAAATAAAGCATTCTAAAAATTTTCATAGGCACACACACATACACACGCGCACAAACACAGATTTTAGAATTTAAAGGAAAGGAAAGCATTGAGATAGCGGTAACTGTATTTCACGGAAGTCGGGGGGTGCCTAACACCTTCCCCTCGCTTAAGCAAGCCCCCGAACTCTATGAATCTCGGTTCGCGGACCAATTAATTCGGAGTCATATATGAGCCACTACGATTAAGAAAATAAAATTCGGATGAGTTGGTACATCCATTTCAAATATACCAACTGGCGACTCTAGTCAATTAGCTCATTATGAAATCGATCTTTCAAATCCTGTCGACACTCAAGCCGACCCTTTTCAAAATCACATCTTAAATACAAAAGCCTAAAATTGGAAAGGGTAATTATTAAGAGGAGACGATTTTCCCGGCGTCGACACAACCCATATCCAAAAATTAAAAAAAAGTCATTAAGTTCTGATTTTACAATTTTGACCCCCCGAAGCCGTTTTCTGCAAAAGAAACATAAAAATAAGTAAAATGCATCTAAAAATACTCAAAGATAGTAAATTATTAAGCCCAAAAGCCTTTGATTCAAGAGTATAAAATTCACTCATCAAATACCCCCAAACTCAAGACTTTGCTTGTCCTCAAGCAAAAACACCAAAAAGAAAAATAACTACAATAACTACGTGAATGCATATGCATGACCAACTAATGTCTTGAGTAATAAATCAACATAATTCATGAAATTTCAGCCTCAAAGATTCTTAAGTAATAAATTAGGGAAACTTCAAATTTATGCATAGTCAAAAATCCAACATATCACCAATTTATCTCACTATCAACCCTTTCGTGTGTGTGTGAATTAAATATATCAACCCAATCAAGATTCTAATACAACTCATGCATCAAAGTGCTCAATAAAATATATTTAATCATAATAGCATTTTTTTAACCCCTCTATACACTTGTTTTCACATTTTTTCATTCTACTTTTTTTATTTTACGAGTGCATCTTACGTTCTATCTCGCATATTAGTATTTTAGCATGTGCAATGTCCATTTTTCTCGGGCTTTCCAAAATTACCCATGTAGCCAACTTTTCACCAGTGACTCCCAAACCAATTGACTTTAGGGCACTAAGTGTAAAGACACTCCTAATGGCTTATTTGTTCGAGCAATAGAGGTCACAAAAACAGACTAACCAAGTTTTGCTCATATCTATCTAATTTTCTTTATATATTTTTTTTCATTGCAATTAAGACTGACATCGAAACAGTTATTTATTTTTCTTTTTATATTATATGATCCAACAAACAATAGAGATCTCTATAGTCTTAATGAACACCTAATTCATAAACTGAACTAAAATTCAACTGACTTAATATATTGAATGTGCAATAAAAAATTAAGGGTCTCAAGTTCAATAAAACTAGCAAATAGTTAAAATTTCTAACTTAACATTCCTTATCCATCTCAATAGAATTATTAGATAATTTATCAAGCTTTTATCATTGGCCTTCATTAAACTTTATACATTAATTCTTTGCTCAAGTGTCCTTATATGCAATAATATATGATCCTACATGAAAAAAAAAATTATTTTTCAATAAATATGCATGAAACAAACTAAATAAAACTAAATACAAATAGAAAAATATTTTTGTGATTTTTTTATTTTTAAAATAATTAAAAATTAACTGATATATGCTAAAATAACTGAATATTCTATTCTCATGAAAATGTTCCTAAAATGTCATAAAATATGCAAGTGCGCAATATGCATATACATATAGACTATACCCCCACCCTCAAACTACTATATACATGCAAATTGTACCCCACCCCCAAACTTTAACTAAACAATGTCCTCATTATTAGAATAAACAAATAAGAATAAGAGGACTCACTTGATTGGTTAAGCGTCGTGCTTAACCTCCTCATCATCTACATCGGGAGGTGGGTAAACTGGCAACGGTTGAGACTCAGGGAAATGAACTGGATCGACAGTTGGATTCATCCTAGTGAACTTCTCAGTCAAGGCCATATTAAAGTTTATTTGATAAACAAACATATAAGCTTGTTGTTCAGCGATTCTTGTATTCTATCACTCCAATCGCCCTATCTAAACATCTACCTTCAACTATAAATTTCGAATATGAATGCTAAACTTAGCCTTACGTTGAATGCTAAAAGTTGATGGTACTCTAGAATCAGCATCAGTGTCATGGTTCTCCTCATCATCTGATGGAGAAAAAGATCGAATAATAAAGCCCAATCCACGTGGATGCGATTCACCTCCTTCCCATACTTTGTATCTCACAATTAACCCATGATCCAACAGAATCAAAGGTTGCTACAATAACTCGTTTGCCCCCTATTTAACTCCCGCTTGCCTACATAAGCCACAAATGAGCAATAGATGTGGCAATCCACCATGAGTAGTTCCTCTTAAATTCTTTCTAATAGACTCTTCAATCATAACACCCACATTTATCTTCATTCCCTTCACAATCACATATAACAACACTACCCTTTCTTTCGTGACATCACTGACGTGCGTAGACAACATAAGCTTGGCACAAAGAAACGCATACCAAATTTTTCTATAACGGCTTAAGTAGTTAAATGAGAATATCATTGAGCCACGTTGGCCTCTAGGTGTCCATACTGCATCAAGCTTGCATAACTCTCATATGATCGTTTCATAGTTTAGATTTTCGATAGCAAACTGTGCATAATGGAAATATTCGGGTCTCCTCAAGTTGTAAAATTCATTAATTATGTCTCCACTAAAAGATACCATCTTGCCTCAAATCATAACTACACAACACGACTTCTTTTCAGCATTTGCATAGAATTCTTTGATGATAGATATAACTGCGGGATCTAACTGAACCATGAACGAATGCCAACCTCGCTCCATTATCATACGTGCCATTTTTATCTATCAAGTAGTTATCAAAAAAAATTGTCGCCTCTGCGCTAACAAATTTTTTCTTATCAAAAGAACGTGAGGGCGGTGTGGAATTTTCACCCCGTTAATGTTTGGGTGCCATTTCGAACACAAACTTAAGCCCCTAGCGACACAATGTCCCACTGTGAATACAGAACACAAGCCTAAACTACACAAAGACTGTAAACTGGACAAACTCTTTCTTTGAGACAATGCAGTAAACACTTAGTGGACACTCTTTTTCTCCCCCAAACTCAAGTCACAACCACTAGTTTGAATTAATTCACAATGGAAAGCTCTCCCATACACAATACAACACCCAACTCCCCTAAACTCCTCCAATTGGCCAACATAAACCAACTGGGTATCTAAGGTACAATAGCAATATGAAGAATTAAAAGTAACAAGTAATATTCTTAAAGATTAAAACCAATTGAATCCTAACTTACACTTGACTTTGAAGAATGCAAGATCAATTATTATAGATTCAAACCCCCTTTTTGAAGATTTGAACCCTTTCTTTGACAGTAAAACCCTAATATGGTCGGAAGTGGAATTGGAATTGGCTTGGAGTATGTATTTTATGATGGAAATGGATGGAATTCGGATTTGAGATGAACTGGGATTGTATCTCAGCTTGTGGGTAAGAAAGGAATCAAGTTTGCTTGGGTTTAGAAGTTTGTTGGAATGACTCGATCACGCCCGGTTCCTATTTAAAAACTAAAATTTTTGTTCACTGTCGAGGCCATGGTTTTGTATTGTGAGTCCGCTAAGGCCAGATTTGGCTGAAAGGTCGCAATCGAGGTGGTTTCAGAAGCCGCCCGAGCCAGATTTGGTTGAGAGGTTGTGGCCGGGACCAGATTTTTTAGGCATAAAATTCGGTCGGGGCAGTGTCCCTATTTTGCTATAAAAAAAATTGTCTTTGATTCTTTTGCTGAAATCTTGATTTACCAATACCTATAATGAAAAAATCCATAAAGATTAGTATGACTAACATAGAGTAATATATCCTAAGCTAAAAAATTGTCAAATCCTAAAATTAATTAATTTTAACTAAAAGAATGTAAAAATTGAAAAATGCATGAAATGATGAACTAAAGCCGGGTTGCCTCCCAATAAGCGCTTGATGTAAAGTCTTTCAGCCTGATTTTGTCCTTATGATCAAGAGGAATCTTCAAGGGTTATTGAGGTCTGTTGACGATCCACGTCATCGCCTCAATAATGCTTTAGCCTTTGACTATTAACCTTGAACTTCTGATGTGAATGTGGGTCATTAACTTCGATCACTCTGTATGGGAAGACTTTAGTTATTGTGAATGGTCCAGACCATCTGAATTTCAATTTTCCTGGAAAAATGTTAAGTCTCGAATTGAACAGCAGTACAGACTGGCGCGGTTCAAATGATCTCTCGACGATACGCTTGTCATGCCACCTTTTGATCTTTTCCTTGTACAACTTTGCATTTTCGTAAGCATGACCCCGAAACTCGTCCATTTCATTTAACTACCAAAACCTTTTTTCCCCCACAGCCTATAAATCACAATTAATTTTCTTCACTACCCAATATGCCTAATGCTCAAATTCAACGGGAAGATGGCATACTTTTCCATAAACGAGCCTATAAGGAGACATGCCTATTGGAGTTTTGTAGGTTGTTCGATACGCCCATAATGCTCCGTCAAGCTTGCTAGACCAGTCTTTTTGAGTCGAGTTAAAAAAAATTTCCAGGATCCGTTTCACCTCTCTATTAGTAATTTTTACTTGTCCACTCGTTTGAGGGTGATATGTCGTCGCCACCTTGTGTTGGACTCCATACTTGGTGAGAAGAGCCACAAAGTACTTATTACATAAATGAGATCCCTCGTCACTAATAATGGCTCTCGGTGTCCCAAACCTTGTAAATATGTTCTTTCTGAGAAAGTTGAGAAGAACCTTGGCATCATTAGTTGGTAGCGCAGCTGCGTTTCCACCCATTTAAATACATAGTCAACCGCCACTAAGATGTACTTGTTTTTGCAAGATGACTGGAATGTCCCCATAAAGTCGATGACCCATACATAAAAAATATCAACTTCCAATATGTTATTAAGAGGCATCTATTGATGATTTGATATATTCCCCACCCGTTGACATCTATCACACTTCTTTGTGAATTCATGTACATCTTTAAAAATAGATGACCAATAAAATCTAGATTGTAGGACCTTCGCTGCTATTCGTTCACCCCCATAGTGTCCTCCATAAAGAGACGAGTGACAATGTTGCAAAATTCCTTCGATATCTTTCTTAGCCACACATCATCTAACCATCTGATTGGCACACTGTTTGAAGAGAAATGGTTCATCCCATAAGTACTGTTTTACATCGTTCAAGAATTTCTTCTTCTGTTGATAGCTCAAATCATATAGCATCACCCCACTAACAATATAGTTCACATAGTCTACATACTACGGGGCCTCCTTTGCCACATAGAATAACTGCTCATCAGAAAAGAACTTATTTATCAAAACCAGATCTCTTTCCTACTGCTGTGGATTCTCTAATCTGGAAAGATGGTCCGCCACTTGATTCTCGGACCCCTTCCTATCTCGAATCCCCAAATCAAATTCCTATAGTAGGAGGAGGATCTAACGAATTAGCCTTGGCTTGGCATCTTTCTTCGAGATGAGGTATTTTATCACTGAGTGGTCCGTAAATACAATTACTTTAGTCCCAACCAAGTATGCCAAAAACTTATCAAATGTAAAGACCACTGCGAATAACTCCTTCTCTGTTGTAGTGTAGTTCAATTGAGCATCAGTGAGAGTCTTGCTAGCGTAATATATAGCATGAAAAATCTTCTCTTTGCATGTCCTAGCACCGCGCCAACCGCGTAATCACTAGCATCATACATGAGTTCAAATGCGAGACTCCAGTCTGGTGCAACAATTACTAGAGTAGTTATCAACTTTTTCATCAAGATCTCAAAAGCTTCACAACACTCTTCATCAAAATGGAAAGGCACATCCTTCTTAATTAAAATGCAAAGCAACTTTATTATGTTTGAAAATTTCTGAATAAACCTTTGGTAGAATCCCATATGACCAAGGAAACTGCAGATTCTTTTCACGAATTTTGGTGGTGGCAAGTTTTTAATTGTCTCAATCTTCACCTTGTCTACCTCAATATCGTTCGTTAATACTCTATGACCTAATATGATCCCCTATTGCACCATGAAGTGACATTTCTCCCAGTTGAGGACCAAATTGGTTTCAACATACTTTTTTATTACCGAGATCAAATTCTGAAGGCATAAATTGAAACTATTACCAAAAATTGAGAAGTCATCCCTAAACACCTCCAAATTATGCTCCACTATATCCAAAAAGATTTCCATCATACATCTTTGAAATGTAGCCAGTGGGTTACATAGTCCAAAAGACATCCTCCTAAAAGCGAATGTACCATAGGGGCATGTAAATGTTGTCTTTTCTTGATCTTCGGGGGCTATGACAATTTGATTATAGCCTGAGCAACCATCGAACAAGCAGTAGAATTGATGGCCCACAAGTCTATCTAACATCTAATCAATAAAGGGCAAGGGAAAATGATTCTTTCGGGTTGCCTTGTTCAATTTTTTGTAATCTATACAAACTCGCCAACCAGTCACTGTCCTCATCGGGATCAACTCATTATTCTCATTAAAAACCACTGTCATGCCGCCCTTCTTTGGTACACATTGCACCAGACTCACCCATGAGCTATATGATATGGGATAGATGATACCCGTATCCAGCCACTTAATAATTTCTTTCTTCACCTCTTTCATGATCGGATTTAACCTCCTTTGTTGCTCTACCATCGGCTTGGCATCATCCTTTAGCAGAATTTTATGCATGCATATTGATGGACTAATGTGACACCCCAGGATTTTATAAGAATTCCAAATGAGGATTTTGATTAATTTAAGTTAAGGGTAGCAGCTAAAACCTGGTTTAGATGGATATGAGGTATTATTATGTGATTAATGTGAATTGTTATGTGATCAATGTGATGTAATGACCTTTGTGGTTGAATTAGTTTAAGAGGGACTCTTGATATAAATAAGGGTCTATAAAAGTTATAAAGATCAGTTATTTATGTAAAGTGTATTAGTGACATAAAGGGAAATGAAATTGTAACGAACATGATTTTCAATGGTTAAATGATGATGTAAGGATTAAAGATGAATAATTGATTTTAAAACCCACAATAGGGTAATTTGAAGGAATTATTATTAGATACGATGTTATATGTTAGCAGGTAATAGATTGAATATGTGTATATGAATATGTGATTGGATAAAGAATGAAAGATTTAAAGTTAGAGAATAAAGGAAGTAAGGAAATGATATGTGCATTGAGTTTTAGTTATGAAAATTGATAACGAGTTAATAAATAGGCCTTAAGAGGCTAAGTGATAGAAATGATAAGGAATGTATTATGAGTTTAATAGGATAAAAGATGATGGGTTTTGGTAATCCGGTTGAGGTTCGCTTATTGAGAAAGTGGTTTATGAAAAAAGTGAGTGTTCGACTATATTGAGATGGTGGAAAGTGAAATTTATGAAACGTGGAACTGAAGGTTGTTCGTAGAAAGTTAAGGATGAAATGTTATGTAAATTGCGTTTATATGATGATTAGAGTTAATAAATGAATTCAATAATTTTGAAATGCGAGAAGTGTTATGGGACACGCCAAGTATGGATTATATTGATGAGGAATAAAATTCAAGTATGATGAAACAAGTTTGGATCAAAATGGAATTGAAATGGATTGAAAATAATTAATATATGATTTATTGGATATTTAATTCTCTAGGAAAATGGAATAATGACTAAAGTACCCTTGGTAATTTGGAAAATGACATTGGCGTCCTTAAATGGTGCAATGACCAAGCTAGCCATGATTAGCAATGTGAATTTACAAGAATGTCCCTAACCATGCATGGTTAAGCTTAACTAGGTTAAGTTAAGTGTTGGATTGTTGCATACAATATATGTATGTATATCAATTGCAAGTATTAATTGTATTATTTCATTTCACCATCCAAGTTCAAAGCTAAGGGAGAAAAGAGAAGAAGAAAGTCTAGGGTTGCCAAAGCCATGAAAGATTTCAAGAAAAGATGTCCAAGAGAATGAAATTAAGTCATTAAAGTGAAGTTTCTATCTCTAAGGAAGTTTATTGCTAGAAGGAAGACAAGCTCAAGAAGGTATAACAAAGTTTAAGTTATAAACTTTGAGGTTCATGTGTTTAAATTCAAGAATAAGAGAAGTCATGCATATATCTTTGGCTAGATGTGTAGATTATGTGATTTATGTGCTATATAAGTGAGTTATGTTGAAACCCTAAGCATAAGAGATGTATTTGTAAAGGTGGTACACTATTCATGTGTATATTCAAGTTAGAAACTATAATTTAAAGCATGATCGTATGTTATATGTTGCTAGATTTGATGAAAACCTAGTTAGAGAGGCTGAACATGTTTGATTCGTGTAAGATTTCATGTTAGATAGCAAAAAGAAAGGTGCATGACAGGTTGAAAAGTATGTTTTTGCAAAGGAAGTTACAATACTAGGCTATAAAGTGCATTAGAACGTGCGTATAGAAGTTATGTGGACTTACAAAGTTGTTAAAGGTGTATGTGAATGCCTATGAGGTGTGTTGAGTTTAAGAAGTTAAGTTGAGTTTAAGATTAGAATTTGTTAAGTTAGCAAAAATGCCACTAATATGTGAATTTTGGCCATTTTGTGTAATTGGTAATCAAATAAGGGCAAAAAGTTAAGTTTGAGGTTAATTAACGTGTGTGAAATGATTTGGAAGTCGTTTGGCGTTTATGGCGACCATTGTGAGTTTTAAACGTTTAAAAACGTTTACCAACGCCTAAAAAGAGTTATTTGGAAAAATGAGTTCAATTGAAATATTTTATATGTTTTAAAGGCCATACAAGTTAATTATGTGCTATATGTGGTAGATGATGTGTTAGAATTAAGTTTTTCAATAAGGGGCCTAGAATAGCCTAAGTTTTGAACATGAAAGAGTTTGAAAATTTTGAAGAAAATGCCGTCAAAGTGTGATTTTTTGGCAATTTTGATGAATTAAAGATGAAATGAAGTTAAATGATTCATTTTCATGTTATTTCATGTGTTTAGGTGAATTTGGAAATCAACGGATTTAAATTTGATTGAATTGGCAATTTGAACAATCAAAATCGATCGTTTCGAATCGAAATAGATTTTAACGGACAAAACTTGCCTCGTGCAAAATTTTATGGTTTTGAAAGTTTGGACACGTCATGTGACACCCCCAAATTCGGGCTCCTTGATTCTCGAATTTGGTGCTTACTGTTCATACATTCTACTTTCATTTACCGTTACTCTAAATTTCTAATAATATATATTACATCCATTCATATTCAAGTTAATACAAAATATACCTACTAAACCCCCAGGGTCATCAACCTTTACATACATACAACATTACTAGGATAAGTACTCCACATCTACATCCACAAAATGGATTTAAAATTACCGGCGGGGAACAATTCATCATTTCTTCATTCCGACATCTTTCCTTTGTCTTTGTCTTTCTTATTTATACCTTCAAATTTAACATCTTTGTCTGCGTCACATTAATCAGACAAGAATGAGCAACTGAAGTGCTCAGCAAGTATAATGAATTGAATAATAATGTAGCATGATGAAAAAGAATTATTAACAATAACGTAACATGATCTCATTTCAAATGGAAGAAAATAACTGAGGAAATTATCCTTTAAAACATGATAAATGAGAATTATACTGAGGGTCACAAGACCATTGAACATAGGTTAATCAATGGTAACACTGATAACCTGTAGGTGTCATTAAGACCATAAAACCTTAAACCCGTACTCGAGGTGATCGAACCCTCGTACCTATGACTGTGCACATCATATTACCGCATATAGCGGAGTATCGGAATTTAAAGCGTCCAACAAGCTATATCCCCTAAAATAGGGTTGTTCATCTTAGTTACTAAAAGTTCGTACCAAAATAATTTGGTTTGGCTCGGAACTTAACAATAAACAGTAATTTGAAATTCAATTGTATCAAAAGTCTAGCCGGACAATTGGCATAGACTCATAATCATCAACTCACTAATCAATAATTATGATTCGTTAAAATTTTCATCTAAGAAAGAATGTGAATAACCCCAGGGACTTTCAATTTTTATTGAACAGTTACAACATCAATTGAAATCAATATTCAAGAAAGTGGAATAATGATAACACTTGGGAAATAGAACTCAATTGAGATTTAAATATCTAGCATATGATAAATGGTTCAAGATTAGGGTTTAGGAACTTGCCTCGATGTCCGATTATTAAATTAACGACTAATTATCCTTTCTTGGACAACCTATAATAATAACATAATCAAATAATAATAATTTAGTAACATATGATAATAATTTATGTAATTAATATTACTTACAACATAAATATTCTACCCGTCGGATCTATATTGGTGTTTACAATTAATTATAACATAATTTGGTTATTTAATTTAATCGTGCCCTTTTTATGTCTTCATATATAAAACACTTAATTATTAATTGGAATTATTCCTCCAAATTAAAAAATTATTAAATTTAATTTATAAAACATTTTTATATATTTTTTCTGATTTTATATAATTTTTTTTTATCAATTTTTAAACATTTATTTTAATTTAATTAAATTTCAATAACAATCCTGTAATTATTCTGAAAATCGGAATCGGTGGCAAAACCATAATTACGCAGAAAATTCTTGGTCGCGCATGGCGCGCGGCCCCCCCCCCCCCCCCTTGCCAGCCAAACGACGTCGTTTGGCCCCCTGTATCAGGAAAATTGGTCGTCGCGCATGGCGCGACCCTAACTTCCGTCCCCGAAACGACGCCATTTAACTCCTGGCTCCGGAAAAAAAATTAGCCTCCGTGCAATGCGCGGGCAGCCTTATTTTTTTTCTTCTTCTTCTTTCGTTAACAATAACCAAACACAACCATTTTACACCATTTTTGATTTTTATTTTCCATATCATAACTACTCTAAACATCATATAATCCATCAATATACATCTAAAAATTATATAGAACAATTATCTAATTATTTACTAATTTTTCACAAAATTATTTTATCACTAAAAATACAAAAATAATCCAAATAAATAGGTTTTATACCTTCCAAAAGCTTGATAATTCTTTAATGAAGCTTGATAAACCCCTTGTTGGCACAAAAAAATTTCCTCTTGATGGTGGTGGTGGTGCTCGGTGGCGGTGATTGTGGAGGAAGATAAAAGAAATATGAACTATGATGGTATTGTTTTGTGATGACTTGTATTGTTTTATTATTATTCTTCCACATATAAGCTTGAATTGATTAAATAAGTTTGTTTACATTATTATGTCCAAATCCACCGACTTAGAGTTAAGTCGGTAAATGTAATATCCCAGATATTTACAAGAATTGTAAATAAGACTTGAAATAATCAATTAAAGGTTATAGTTTAAAACCTAAAGTGGGAAAAGTGAGATGTGTAGAAAATGGATGAACATTTTTTTTAACGTAATTTATTTGTTAGAAATTAAATGTGGGAATATTGTAATGATGCATGTAGAGAATTTATTAAGGAAATAAATTCAATTGAGAAGTGAATGTGGTTATATTGATATACATATATACCTAAAGTGTGCTTATTAGCCAAATAAGATGAGGAGTAAATTAATACTCAATAAAACTAATAAATTAATTAGTTTAAGTATGGATTAAAAAGGAAAGTCAGGTAATATAATTAATTGAGTTAATTATATGAGTCATAAATTAAAGTTATGAGTAACAAGTAGGGAAGTGAAATATTGCCTAGAATGACAATATTAAGAGGTAATTAATTAAGTAATTAACTTAATTATTAAGTTATTATATAGAGTTCATTGATGAATTTAAAACAAACCCAATATGTTAGTTATTTTAAGTCTTGTTAGCAATTATAAAGAGGTCCAAATAAATTTAAGGATTTAGCCTCATAAAGAGTCCAAGTAATTTAATTATTACTAGTGGACTAGCCCAAAATGATTATAGATGTTAGCCCAATATGGGAATGCTTGCATGAAGATGGATAATTAAATAAGAAAGCCCAATGCAAAATATGCTATAAAGCTCTTGATACATGTCAATCCAAGTGTCCATCAAGCTAGTCATTCCTTGCTATAATAAGCATGAAATAAACTCCTAATTGACTAGCATTAGTTGATTAGGAAATGTTAAGTATGTCTAAAGAAGTGCTATAAATAGAATACCTCATCTACGTGTTGTGTTGGTTAGACAATTTCTAGAGCAACTAGAGAGAAAATAGAAAGCATTCTAGAGAAAAGCAAGCAAACTTTGGGAGATTGATGATTCCACCAAGAAAAAGTGCTAGAGAATAGTCAAGGAGGAGTCTTTAGCAATATCATATTGATAGAGTTAAATTATACCTTATTTTTATTCCCTAATACTTAGTTTTTATATTTATTGTGTGCTTAAATGTTTAATTATTTAGTTTATTTTGGTTTTAATATGTTTTATAGGATTTATGTTAATTTAGGTAATTTTATAGTATTTTTATATTTCTTTTTATTTGTGTGTTTTTATTTATTTTTAGTGTTTTAGGTGTTTTATTTATTATTATGTGCTTTTAGGATTTTTAGTATTTTTATATTATTTTTATTTATTTTTAATTAATTTATATTTATTTTGTAGGAAAATAAAAGTTTGAGGGCATATTTGTAAAATCTACAAAAACCGGTGGCAGAACCTTAAATTCCAGCAAATGGCATGTCGTGCCATGTGCGTATAACAGTCAACCAGCCGCATGAAGAGTAACGACACCGTTTCCGGTTCGACAGTAATAAGGCGACCGCGCAATGCGCGGGAGGCTATGGGTTAAGGACAAGGGGCTACACGACGTCGTATGGAATAAAGAATGACGCGCACATTGCACGAGGCTGGGCTGCCGACTGTCACTGTAGCGAGTGAGGTGTTTGTTTGCGCGAAAATTGACCAAAACAAGATTATTCGCGAATTTTTTCTACTTTTTGATTCCAAATTAGATTTTAATTCCAATTAGGGTTAGGATAATAATTATTTTCTTTTTATTTGTATTTTAAATCCTATTAGGGTTTGGAAATAATAAATCCAACTAGGGTTAGGAGGATTTTGGAGCCTATAAATAGAGGGCTTGACACACAATGTAAGATACAACTTTTCTAATAAGAAAAATTCTCTCTTCTATTCTTTGATGCTCTTTACAATTATGAGTAGCTAAATTATTTTTCTTAGTTTAAGTGATTGAAGCCATCAAGATTTATACACTGTGAGATCTAATTTATTTTAATTGTTCAATTTATATTTTGAGTATTGAATATTTTTCTGTGTTTAATTTTATGATTAATTCGTTTAATTACTAGGATGCATACTAGTTTACTATTCGTTGAAATCTATTGCTAAATTAAATATTAAATCCGTAATTGTTTGGTCACTTTAATTTGCGAAGCAACTAAGATTAATAATTATTTTGCTTATCAAAATATTGTTATATCTTAGGAAAAATATTCATCTAAATTAAATGCATACGCTTGGATTGTGTTTTTTAGTTCAACGATCTCTCTATTTCTTTATGCTGCTACTAGGTTAAATATTTAGCGTTTGTCTGAGATTATTTAGTAGTAAGGGTTATTTAGATCGCTTGTTTCTGCTTAACTAAAATTAAGGAGAGATAGGAAAATTATTCGAATGAGAGTAATTATTCCACGTTGAATATTTAAAATATGAATTGATTTATTCTTGCATCAGTGATCAGTTGTAAATTTTTGATGGTGGAAATTGACTTAAACCAAGGCTTTTTCTTCTCATTTATTTCATTAAATTACTTGCATAATTATTTTAGTTAATTTTATTTAAATTATTTCTTTGATTCAAAAACCCTCCAATTTTTGTTTGCAAAAACATAAAATTAAATAATCATTCTCTGTGGGATCGACTCTTTCTTACACTACTACATATTTATTTTTACAAAGTAAGATTTTATTTTTGGGTGCTTGCGACATCATACCAAATTTTAGCACCGTTGCCGGGGAATGATTTTAATTTAATTTTGTGCTTTTGTAAATATTTATTTAATTTAGTAATTTTTCTTATATTTCATTATTTTATTTTTTTCATCATTTAATTTAGTGGTGCAGGTTAAGGATGGAAGTCATGCATGATTATGTCAATGAAGTAACTATTTATTCTCTTGAGCAACAAATTGATACCCTAACTTCTCTTGTTTATCAAATGGTTGCAGATAATGCACAACTAGTGGAAGCTTGTAGGATTTGTGTGGTGGTAGGACATCCGACTAATATGTGCCCCATTCTTTAAGAGGAGTCCTATGAGCAAGTCAATATAGCAAGTGGTTTCCCAGGTCAACGCCAATGGAGATATGATCCCTATTTAAACGCGTATAATTTAGGATGGAAGGATCATCCTAATTTTGGCTATGAGAATCCACAAATGAATCCGCCCACAAATCAGAATTTTTCAAGTTATCAACAATACATGCATTCATATCCCCAACAACAATCACAACACTTACCGCTAACCACTTTACAATCACAACAGGACCAATCATTTTATTCTGATATGTCTTTAGAAGATATTCTTAAATTAATTGAAGCTAACACTTTACAATTTCAACAGGATAATTTGCAATTTCAACAAGACATTAAGGCAAGTATTCCGGAAAATAATGCAATTATTCAGCGTTTGGGTACTCAAATGGGACAAATGACAGCCGCAATCGATCAATTGGACGAGCAAAGTTCTGAGCAAGTACCTTCTCAAACGGTGGATAGTCCATCGGAGAATACAAGTGCACAAGTGTACAAGTGTTAAAAAGTGGTAATGATGTAGAAGATCCAAAAAAGGCAGTCCCTCCATCACCGAAACAAGAGAAAGCAAACAACATCAATGAAGCGGACAATATTAATGTAGACGATGATGTTATTTTTGATGATGACATGCCTACGGTGGCGGAAGTTGTTGAGAAAATAAATAAGGAAAAGTTAGATATGACAATTACCAACAATTCGGAGTTAGAGGAAGAAAAAACAATTGAGCTGAAACAAGATTTGAAGGAGGATGAAGCTCCATTAAATTCTTTGCCAATGAATTTTGATAATAATGTAATTAATTCCATTCCATTGCCTGTTACTCACAACAAATTTTCATCATTTGTTTTGCAGGATCTCATTCCGAATATAAAGACTCTCTCCAATCATGTTAAATATTTATTCGTTGAAGAGGGAGTAAAACGTTCATATCACGTGCAAATGAGATTGAATCTACTAATGAAAAATAACGTGATAGATGGGGTACTCAAAATTCATGAAGTTGGAGTGACGTAGTACATTGGCCTGCTGTCGAGCCAATGACAATAAATAAATGCGCTGCTTGGGAGGCAATCAATGACAATAAATAAATGCGCTACTTGGGAGGCAACCAAAAAAATCAGATTTGCATTTCTTTTCCCTTTTTTCTTTTAATAGTTATTTTTGTCTTTTTCTTTACATTTTACTTTACATTGGGGACAATGTAAATTTTAAGTGTGGGGGATGAGATTTAGGATTTTTGTTATTTTTGTTATTTTTAGGTCATATTTTGAAAATTTTAGGGAATTTTAAAAATTTTGAATTGTGTGGGTATATTCACTGCAAACCCTCACGAGACACAACTCGTCCACTTGGGGTAACCTTGGGGTTTAAAGGCTTGTTACACATGCTAAGTGTAACCGTATTTTCTACGAAAATGGGGTAATTTTTTATTTAGTTTTTAGGATGTGTTACTTGAGCAATGAGTTAATTGAATTTTAAATTTTTAGCCAATGATAAAATTTTGATTTTTATTTAATAACTCTTGAAAAAATAATAATTTTTTGTTTAGTTCGAATTTTTGACTTATTGTTGATTATTACTTTGTTTGAGATCTTTTAACTTTTTATGCACTTATATCCATTTGTTTGAGCTAGTTTAATTAAGAGAAAGTTAAAATCGTTAAATGCTTATAGAAGATATTTTTGAACTCTATACCTTATTTGATCATTAGTTAAAGCGAAATATAAGGCAAAATATAATTTGGAGGAGATGATTTAGGTAATTTTTCTAAGATTATTATTGAAGAAGAAAAAAAAATCTTGTGGTGGGTTGAGATGAAGCGTAAAACGCACTCACTCATAAACACATGAAAAAGCGAGATGGAGCATAAAACACAGTCGCTGGTGAGATGGAGCATAAAATGCACTCACTAAAGAAAGAAAATAAAATAAAATAAAATAAAATGGAATGAAGCATAAAATGCACCCATCAAAAGAAAGAGAAAAAAAAATGAAATGAAAAAAAAATATTTGGAAAAGTGATATTAATAATCCTAGTATACCTAATTGTTTAAAACATTTTGATCTTCTGGTTTATATTTGTCTGTATTAGCTGAAAGTGATGAAAAGAATAAGTATATTGAGTTTTGTTGTATGCCTTTTATAAGGTAATTAATAACCTAGATTTATCTGAGTTTTAATTAGTTTGATACATTTGGATTCACACACACACAAAAGGTCTTGAGTAGAGTAAGATTAATAAATATGTTAAAATTCTAGATTTTGCATGATTTTAAAATTTTCTTTGAGTTATCATTTAAAAAAATCATTGAGGCTAATGTTGAATTCATATTAATCTGTTGCTCAAGTAAGTTGATTGGTTATTAGTTTTAATTTTATAGTTTTTGTTCTTGTTTTGCCCGAGCACGAGCAAAAGCTAAGTGTGGGGGTATTTGATAGAGTTAAATTATACGATATTTTTATTCCCTAATACTTAGTTTTTATATTTATTATGTGCTTAAATGTTTAATTATTTAGTTTATTTTGGTTTTAATAGGTTTTATAGGATTTTAGTTAATTTATGTTAATTTAGGTAATTTTATAGTAATTTTATATTTATTTTTATTTATATGTTTTTATTTATTTTTAGTGTTTTAGTTGTTTTATTTATTATTATGTGCTTTTAGGATTTTTAGTATTTTTATATTATTTTTATTTACTTTTAATTAATTTATATTTATTTTGTAGGAAAATAAAAGTTTGAGGGCATATTTGTAAAATCTACAAAAACCGGTGGCAGAACCATAAATTCCAGCAAATGGCATGTCGCGCCATGCGCGCATAACAGTCAACCAGCCGCATGAAGAGGAACGACACCGTTTCCGGTTCGACAGTAATAAGGCGTTCGCGCAATGGGTTCAGAACAAAGAGCTACACGACGTCGTATGGAATAAAGAGTGACGCGCACATTGCGCGAGGCTGGGCTGCTGATTGTCACTGTAGCGAGTGAGGTGTTTCTTTGCGCGAAAATTGGCCAAAACGAGATTATTCGTGAAGTTTTGCTACTTTTTGATTACAAATTGGATTTTAATTCCAATTAGGGTTGGGATAATAATTACTTTATTTTTCTTTTACTTTTATTTGTATTTGAAATCCTATTAGGGTTTGGAAATAATAATAAATCCAACTAGAGTTAGGAGGATTTTGGAGCCTATAAATAGAGGGCTTGACACACAATGTAAGATACAACTTTTCTAATATGAAAAATTCTATCTTCTATTCTTTGATGCTCTTTACAATTATGAGTAGCTAAATTATTTTTCTTGGTTTAAGTGATTGAAGCCATCAACATTTATACACTGTGAGATCTAATTTATTTTAATTATTCAATTTATATTTTTGAGTATTGAATATTTTTCTGTGTTTAATTTTATGATTAATTTGTTTAATTGCTAGGATGCATACTAGTTTATTATTCGTTGAAATCTATTGCTAAATTAAATGTCAAATCCGTAATTGTTTGGTCACTTTCATTTGTGAAACAACTAAGGTTAATAATTATTTTGCTTATCAAAATATTGTTATATCTTAGAAAAAACATTCATCCAAATTAAATGCAGACGCTTGGATTGTGTTGTTTAGTTCAACGATCTCTCTATTTCTTTATGCTGCTACTAGGTTAAATCTTTAGCGCTTGTCTGAGATTATGTAGTAGTAAGGGTTATTTAGATCACTTGTTTCTGCTTAACTAAAATTAAGGAGAGATAGGAAAATTATTCGAATGGGAGTAATTATTCCACGTTGAATATTTAAAATATGAATTGATTTATTCTTGCATCAGTGATCAGTTGTAAATTCTTGATGGTAGAAATTGACTTAAACCAAGGCTTTTTCTTCTCATTTATTTCATTAAGTTACTTGCATAATTATTTTAGTTAGTTTTATTTAAATTATTTCTTTGATTCAAAAACCCTCCAATTTTTGTTTGCAAAAACATAAAATTAAATAATCATTCTCTGTGGGATCGACTCTTGCTTACACTACTACATATTTATTTTTCCAAAATAAGATTTTTTTTTGGGTGCTTGCAACATCACACCACATATCAAGTAGAAGAAGAACATCCATGTCCAATTCATTTTTATAGTTTAGATATGATTTGAATGGTTAAAATGTATTTTTAACCAATCAAAAATTATTTTGATGCTCTAGAAGTCTAAATCTATGATATATAGGTAGATTCATGGTTTAATATGTTTAATACAAGTATTGGTAGGTGTGGTAAGCAAATAAATTGAAGAAAATTTCACATTGTGTTACCGGTAAAGCCCTAAGTGGTTCGATCTTAAAATTTCTTATCAAAACGTTTTCAAAAATATAATCGAACCATGAAATATTGTAAAACATGAAGTTAGAAAGACAACAACACTAAGTTGGTGTTATTTGGATGTGTAGACTTTATTTTATTTAAGTATGAACCATTAAAACCAAGGATTTGTGAAGTTAGTTTTCACTTTATCCTTGTGAGCAGTTTTTAGTCCAGTTTCGTTCGTAATTTGGATTTGTGATATAAAGAGAAATCATAGAAGGGGAAATTCATATGAGAATGGACTCAAGAATCACCCAAAAATGTTTTAAAATGAAGATGTTATGACTGTCGGAGCGTCAGAGGCTCGAGAAGGAAAAAAATTGACTTTCGGACTGACTGGCCGAGCGCACGTGCACTCGGTGTGGGCGCAGCTGCGCCCAAACAATCTGCAAAACAGATTATGGGCATTTCGGGTCGGGTCGGGTCGGTTCGGGTCGGGTTTTTAATGAAATTTTAAGTTAAAATAAGTGTAAAATGAATGTGTTTGGATACTAAACCTATATATGTAGAATTTATTAGTGAATTAATGATAGCTAAATGTTTAAAATAAAGAGTAAAGTTAACACAATTAAAAAGTTAACTATTGGTATTGTTTGAAGATTATTAAAATATTATTAAATGATCAATAATATTACTATATGATTAAAAAGTTATTAAATAATTAATAACATTAGTACATGATAAAAATGTTATTAAATAATTAATAACATTAATAAGTGATTATTAAATGGTTAATAATATTAATGAGTGATTAAAATATTATTAAATGGTTAATAATATTAATATGTGATTAAAATATTATTAAATGGTTAATAATATTAATAAGTGATTAAAATATTATTAAATAGTTAATAATATTAATACGTGAGTAAAATATTATTAAATAATTAATAATATTTGAACGTAGTTGTATATTATCAAAGGTAGATAATTTTTTGAAGTATTTAGTATGTTATTAAATGTCTGAATCATTAAGTTATGTAAGAGAAGAAAGTTTAATCGAATTAAACCAAAGTAGATAGTCCATTTGTGACTAAATTTTAGACAACTTATTAAAAGTAAGTCGTACGAAGAATGTGTAGTGAATGCGTAAGTTAGTTAAGTGTACCGGACATGTCCAACTAGGTTTGGGCTATAATTTTTATCTGAAACGTAAAGTTTCATTTGTCGGACAACTAAAGAGTTAATAATTTGAAGTTAAGGTCTTAAGTTAAGACTAGTTAATAGTCATTGTAACTAATGATTATGTCAATTATATATATAAATTGTAGGTTGAACGAAAGACGCAAAATAAGCGTAATGGTATAAGCGAACCAGACAAGTTTTTCAAAACTTGCTCCTATGTGCATTAATATGCTATAATGTTATAATGTGATTTAAATTGATAATATAAAGTTATATTGATGATGTTTGTAGTAGATGAACAACATGTGGTATGGCTACATGAAAACTATGTACAAGATTGAAGCATGACTTGTTAAGTGCTAGTTGATTATTGTATGTAATGCATAATAGGTATGAAGTATGTTTAATACGGAAAGCATGATGTAAGAATAAGATGCAAATCATGTATATGATGTGAAGCATGTAACATGTTATGTGTAACTATTAAACTTGTTGAGCCGTCACGCTCACTCTTGCTTAAAACAAACATTTTCAGATAGTGCAAGTTATTCGAAGTTTTCAATAAAGATCAAGGAACATGAAAGCATATCACTTTCACTGAAGATCTAAATGTCTGTTGTAGATATCAGTCCGAATTGGACAGGTAAATAATTGTGTAATATAAGACTTAGTTGATATGTAATATGAGTGTTAAATACTCAAAATGATTGTAATAGAATGTTGTATCATGTATAATATTGAGACATACTAGGAATGTATAAAGATTGCAATTCTGGAATAGAAAGAGTTGTTGTAAAATTGTAAATAAATGATTATTTAACAATTATAATATTGTTATAAGTCATGAAAATAAGGAAAATGTAGTACTCGTGTTGAACCGGATCCAAGGTTCAAGGAACTCAAATTTGGGGTCGTCACAAGTTGGTATCAAAGCTGATAGGTTAAAAACCTTAGGTAAGAGTACCTTAGGCTTTAACCGTAGTAGAAGATATGTAAAATGATAAAGGAATAAACTCAGGTAGAGTTTAAGTAATAAAAGATGAATTTAAAAAATTAATATATAGAAGTTTATCCAAAGGTGGATTTGAGAAGATATAAGAGAAATGAAAAGGGTCATGTTGTACCTAATTTGAAGAAGTGATAGAAGATATATTATAATAAGATTTTGAGTAGCAGAAAGAAAATGCTAACAAGGTCATGAAATGATCTAGAGAGATAAACTTGTAATGAGTCACATGTGCTAAAATATGAATGGAGAGAATTCGTATTCAGTTAAGAAAATTAGAGGTTTGTGGGTTTTTAATTGAGGACTCATATTAATACTGAGTTGTACGATTCCTTGTATGGGCGGGGAATTTGTGCTCGATTTTAGAGCCACTTAGCTCCCTATATTAATATAGTGGTTGAATTGAACAGTTCTTCATATGGGTAGGGGACTTATTCTTAGTTTAACGACCGCTTAACTTCTTATATTGATTAGTGGCCGAGTTTACCAATTTCTTGTATGGGCAGGAGATTGAGTTTGGTTTGACAACCACTTAGCTTCCTATAGTGATAATCGATTTAAACCTGGTGTCACGTTATTCGATGTATATATGATGAAAATGTGATTATTTTCTCATAAGTATATTGAATAGGTAGAGGATGTTAAGGTAGGTGCGTGTTCTTAAAACTCATACTTATGGTAAGTTCATGACTCATAATCGTATGGTGGAATCCCTCAGCGAATGGACGATTTTGGTCTGACTAAGATAAGTTCCTCAATTCATATGATTGTGGCAAGTTCCTGAACTCCTAATGTGTGGTAAGTTTGATGAACAGTAAGTATGGGTAGAGTTAAGTATCATGATTAAAGCTATACTAGATATAGTTATTAAGCTGGAAATGAATGCAGAGGAAAAATTTGAGATGTTTGAGGTTTAGGATATTCCAAATCTTCTAGCTATGTTAGACTTTGAAATTCTTAAAATCGTGCCAAAATTCGCACTTTGTGCTTTTGAAAATGTCAAAATATGTTTTAGTAATCATTAATGCATTTAGTGCACAGTTGATAAACGATGGAGTCATCAATGCAGAGTAACCTAGTGTTGGATGTATCTTTAAGCCCACTGTATTCAAATAAACTGGGATAATTCTTTCGCATTTTCTCTTCTAATTCCCAGGTGGCTTCTTCAACGTTATGATTTCGTCATAGAACTTTAACGAAATGAATCACCTTATTTCTTAAGACTTTCTCTTTCCTATCTAATATTTGGACAAGAATTTCTTCATAAGTTAAATCCTTCTCTATTTGAATTGGTTCATATGTTATGACGTGCTTATAATTTGGTTTGTACGGTCGGAGCACTAACACGTGGAAAACATTATGTATATGTTCTAATTCTAGAGGTAAAGCCACTTCATATGCCACTTCCCCAACTTTCTTTAATACTTCGAACGGTTCAATAAATCTAGGATTTAATTTACCTTTCTTTTCAAATCTGATTTTTCCCTTCCATGGAGACACTTTAAGAAACACGTGGCTTCCCACCTCAAAATTCCGACTTTGCCTATGCAAATCTGCATACTTTTTCTGTCGATCCTGAGCTGCTACTAATCGAGCCCGTATCAACCTGACTATATCCGTCGGTTGTTGAACTAATTCAGGTCCTAGCAGTTGACGTTCGCCAACTTCATCCCAACACAAAGGAGTTCTTCACTTTCTTCCATATAAAGCTTTGTAAGGTGGCATCCCTATACTTGCATGGTAACTATTATTATATGCAAATTCTACCAAGGGTAGATGATCATCCCAATTCCCTTTGAAATCCATAATACAAGCCCGCAACATATCTTTTAAGGTTTGTATCGTTCTTTCGCTTTGACCATCGGTTTGAGGATGGTAGGCCGTACTCAACCTCAGTTGTGTCCCTAACCTCTCTTGTAGACTCCTCCAAAAAATTGATGTAAAATGCGGATCCCGATCTGACACAATTGACACTAGTACTCCGTGTCGCAATATCACTTGTTTAATGTAAATTCTAGCCAATTGATCCAAATTTTATTTGATCTTGATTGGTAAAAAGTGGGCCTACTTTGTCAGTCTTTCCACAATCACCCATACAGTATCGTATCCTTTTTTAGTAGTTGGAAGTCCTACCACGAAATCCATGGTAATATGTTCCCACTTCCATTCGGGAATTTCAAGAGGTCGTAGCAGTCCGCTTGGCTTCTGATGCTCAGCTTTGATTCGCTGACACATCAAGCACCGACTTACATAATCCGCAATTTCTCGTTTCATGTTTGGCCACCAAAAATACTTTCGTAAATCTTGGTACATTTTCTTACTTCCTAGATGAATCGAGAATTTTGAATTATATGCTTCCTGGAATATCTCTTCTTTCAATTCAGATACTGCTGGTATCCAGATTCGCCCCTCAAATTTGAGAATTCCATTACTATCTATTTGAAATTTTACTTCATCACTTGATGTAACCCTATTCCTTACTCGGGTACAATCATCATTTGCTAATTGGGCTTCCTTCACCTTCTCTAACAATGTCGGTTGCATTTTTAAAACAAATAGCATCTCATCTACTTCGGAGGGATACTTCACTTCAATTTCTAACTTGGTCATCTCCTGAATTAGTTTATCCTGAACAGTTAATTTCATCAACTTTTCTCTTTTCTTTCTACTTAAAGCATCTGCTACTACATTAGTTTTTCCTGGATGGTAGAGGATTTCACGATCATAATCTTTTATCAATTTCAACCACCTCCACTGACGTATATTCAACTCCTTTTGCATGAAGATATATTTCAGACTCTTATGGTCTGTATATATTTCACATTTCTCCCCATAGAGGTAATGTTTCCATATCTTCAATGCAAAGACTACTGCTGCCAATTCCAAATCATGCGTCGAATACCCCTTCTCATAATCTTTCAACCGTCGTGATGCATATGCAATAACCTTGCTGTTCTGCATAAGCACACAACCTAATCCTTTATGAGAGGCATCACTGTATACCACAAAATTTCCTGTTTCATCAGGTAAAGCCAACACCGGAGCTTCGCTTAGCCTTTTCTTTAACTCACAAAAACTTTCTTCACATTTATCTGTCCACACAAACTTTACAGACTTTCTAGTTAAATTGGTTAGCGAAGTTGCTATCTTAGAAAAATCTTGAATAAATCGTTGATAATAACCCGCTAGACCCAAGAAACTTCTCACCTCTATTGGAGTCTTTGGCTGTTCCCAATTAATTACAGCTTCAACTTTTATAGGATCCACATAAATTCCATCTTTATCAATAATATGACCCAAAAAGTGAACTCTTTCCAACCAGAATTCACATTTTGAGAATTTAGCATATAACTTTTCTTTTCTCAAAGTTTCCAGCACTATCTTTAAATGATCTGCATGTTTTTCCTGAGACTTGGAATATACTAAGATATCATCTATGAACACCACTACAAATTTATCCAAATAGGGTTTAAAAATCCTATTCATCATATCCATGAATGCCACTGGGGCATTCGTCAATCCAAACGGCATCACTAGAAACTCGTAATGACCATAACGAGTTCTGAATGCTGTTTTTGGTACATCCTCCCTTCTTATTCTCAGTTGATGATACCCTGACCGAAGATCAATCTTTGAAAAATATTTTGCTCCCTTTAACTGATCAAAAAGATCATCAATCCTTGGCAAAGGGTATTTATTCTTGATGGCCATCTTATTTAACTCTCTGTAATCAATACACAATCGTAAAGTTCCATTCTTCTTCTTAACAAATAGCACTGGTGCTCCCCATGGAGACACACTCGGCTGAATAAACTTCTTATCTAATAGCTTCTGTAGTTGCTTCATCAACTCTTTCATTTCCACTGGAGCCATTCTATACGGAGCCTTAGATATTGGACCAGTTCCTAGTGCTAAATCAATCATAAACTCGATTTCCCGATCTGGTGGAAGACCAGGTAAGTCATCCGAAAACACATCGAGAAATTCGTTCACTACCGATATGTTCTCTATTTTCATTTCCCCTTTTTGGGTATCCATCACATATGTTAAGTATCTCGTGTCTCCCTTCCTTAACGTCTTTCTAACTTGCATGACTGACAGACAACTAAATTGTCTCGGTAATTTACTACCATAAAATACTACTTTCGACTTTTTGGGAGTTTGTAAAGTTACACACTTCCTCTGACAATCAATCATGGCCTTATGGTTATACAACCAGCCCATTCCTAAAATGACGTCAAATTTTCCAAGACGTATCGAAATTAAATCCACATATGACTTATGCTTTCTTATCAATATAGGACAATGCTTATGTACATGATTAACATATATCACTTCTTTGTTTGCAATCTCTATATTCAAGGGTTGTGTCCAATTTTTCATGGTTCAACCCTAGTCTTCTAGCAAATTCATCAGATATAAAAGAGCACGTAGCACCCGAATCAAAAAGCACACATACATTAGTATTGCAAACTAAAATGGTACCTGATACCACGTCTTTAGATTTTTCTACTTCTTGCACCGTCATGTTAAAGGCTCGGGCAGTAGGACGACTTGGTTGAGCTGATGAAGGAAATGTCAGCTTCCCTCCAGTGTTTGCTACTTTCACTCCACTCGTTACCTCCATCATCTTCTTTGGACAATTTCGAGCAAAATGGTCTGCCGCTCCACAGTTAAAACATCATGTCTTCTTTAATTTTGGGTAATCTGGTGCAACGTGTCCTTCTTATTGGCACTTATAACAAACCTTCTTCCCCTTCAAACAAACCCCTAAATGATTCTTCCCACAATTACTACACGGTTCGATTTTCTTCTTAACATCTCCGAATTTGTTTCCGGAGGTGTTGGTACTACCACTCCACATTTTCTTACTAGGAGGGTTGGTACTACTACCACTTCCCCCTTGGAATCTCCTTCATTTTTCCTTTTCTTTTGTTCTTGATGGTATTTTGTAATAGCTTCATTATCTCCCTCAGCCAAGATTGCTTTTTCCAATACGTTAGCGTATGTTGTTGTCTGAAATATATTCACCTTGCTATAGATCAAGGGCTTCAATCCCTGTTCAAATCTTTTAGCTTTCCGTTCTTCTGTACTGACCTGGTATGGAGCAAACCAGGCCAATTCATTAAACTTGGCTGCATACTCAGTTACTGACATGTTATTCTTCTTTAATTCCAAAAACTAAATTTCTAACGTATTCTGCATACTAGTTGGAAAATAATTTTTGAAAAACAGTTCCTTAAACCTCTTCTAAGGAACTATTTCTCCCGCCTCTCTATTCCAATTTGCTTGCCACCAGTGGGCGGCCTCTCCTTTCATCATGAAGGTTGCAAAAGCAGTCTTCTGCTACTCTACTACCCTAACCACCTCAAAAACCCTCTCCATTTCCATAATCCAAGTTTGAGCTTCTATAGGATTTATAGAGCCCTTAAATTCTGGTGGCCCAGCTACTTTAAAATTTGCAAAGTGAGGGGGTTGGGTATTTTGTTTAGCAATAACTGTGTTCCTATTTTGCATTGCTCCGGTTAATAAGTCTACTAACCTCTGTACCAAATCCACTGGGGCTGTTTCTGGTTCTGATCTTGTACCTGTCCCAGTGATTTCATTCACTAATTCCTCTAGTGCTCGTCTAGCAGGCCTACCTCTCTTTGGCGGCTATATTTATTGGACAGAATTGAAAATTAGCAATTTATATCAAAACATACTTCATAACACTACCATTCATATATTTACATTAATTAATAGCCAACTATTTTACAAGATACATACATACCCCAAGTCACATATACGTCCTATTCATCTATCACACTTCTACTATTTACATAAACACAAGTATATATATATATATATATATCCCAACATCACACTATCCCACATTCCATGGATTCATTGCTCTTCTCATTGCTTCCTCGTACTCTTGTATTATAATATTGATCGCCACAACGCGATCAATGTCTCGCCAATATTGGCCATCTTCCACTCGAAAATTTCGAATCCGATTTTGTGCTCTTTCAGATGCGCACTTAAAGGTGTACTCCTTATCATCCATCCTTACCTGTTTAGCCCTCACCTCATTTTCTGTGAAGCCTACTTGTCTGGTTGCTCTGCCCCAAGCGAGCTCAATCCTCATACGATCTGTCATCTCTCTATTCAACCTATCAACGAGGATCTGTCTTTTTGTAGACAGCTCTGTTATTCTATGTTAAGCTTGGGCTAGTTTATTTACCGCCTCATTTTTCCGTTGGGTGAAGACCTGGAGTTCTTTCTTTCTTTGCTGTTACACAACGTTTTGAGCTAGAGCTGGGCTTCTAACTCATGTACTTGGTGTGTAAGATCAGCCACCTGAATCTCTAAACCATTTATAGTGTCTATGGCATTAGCTATTAATTCTTCATTTGGGTCTAAGTTTTCATGCGGAGTACCTTCAAAAGACCTTCCTAATTCCTCTTCTTCTTCATGATTTACTTCCATAGGTTCTTCTGGTTCAAGGTCCGGTCCATACTCCGACCTTGGCACAGATACTGGTGGACTAGCAACCACCCGCTCAGGTACTACATGTATATCCGTAACTTCTTCCTCTTCGAACCTAGCCCCACTTGGTTCACCTGCTTCTGAAATCCTATAAAACAACAACACAATAACCCTCTATTAACGTTAATCAAACAATTACATAATAACTTTTTAAATACCACATAATTTATTGACTTTTGGACCGCCTAAATTCCCTACTTCCTTTTTTCTTAAACTCGATTTGAGTTGCTTACTTATATCTAGGTTTTGTACTAAGATTTTCCCCCACCTATAGTCTTAAACCCTTTGGCTCTGATACCATCCTGTGACTCCCCCAAATTCGGGCTTCTTGATCCTCGAATTTGGTGCTCACTGTTCATACATTCTACTTTCATTTACCGCTACTCCAAATTTCTAATAATATATATTACGTCCATTCATATTCAAGTTAATACAAAATATACCTACTAAACCCCCAGGGTCATCAACCTTTACATACATACAACATTACTAGGATAAGTATTCCACATCTACAGTCACAAAATGGATCTAAAACTGCCAGCGGGGAACAATTCATCATTTCTTCATTCTGACATCTTTCTTTTTCCTTCGACTTTCTTATTTATACCTTCAAATTTAACATCTTTGTCTGTGTCACATTAATCGGGCAAGAATGAGTAACTGAAGTGCTCAGCAAGTATAATGAATTGAATAATAATGCAGAATGATGAAAAAGAATTTATAACAATAACGTAACATGATCTCATTTCAAATGGAAGAAAATAACTGAATAACACTGATAAGACCATAAAACTTTAAACCCGTACTCGAGGTGATCGGTCTTTCGTACCTATAACTGTCCACATCATATTACCGCATATAGCGGAGTATCGGAATTTAAAGCATCTGACAAGCTAAATCCCCTGAAATAGGGTTGTTCATCTCAATTTCTAAGAGTCTGCACCAAAACAATTTGGTTTGGCTCAGCACTTAACAATAAAGAGTAATTTAAAATTCAATTGTATCAAAAGTCTAGCCGGACAATTGACATAAACTCATAATCATCAATTCACTAATCAAAAATTATGATTCGTTAAAATTTTCATCTAAGAAGGAATGTGAATAACCACAGGGACTTTCAATTTTTATTGAACAGTTACAACATCAATTGAAATCAATATTCAAGAAAGTCGAATAATGATAACACTTGGGAAATAGAACTCAATTGAGATTTTAATATCTAGCATATGATAAATGGTTCAAGATTAGGGTTTAGGAACTTGCCTCGATGTTCGATTATTAAATTAACGTTTAATTATCCTTTTTTGGACAACCTATAATAATAACATAATCAAATAATAATAATTTAGTAACCTATGATATTAATTTATGTAATTAATATCACTTACAAAATAAATATTCTACCCGTCAGATCTATATTGGTGTTTATAATTAATTATAACCTAATTTGGTTATTTAATTTAATCATGTCCTTTTTATGTCTTCATATATAAAGCACTTAATTATTAATTAGAATTATTCCTCAAAATTGAAAATTTGTTAAATTTAATTTATAAAATATTTTTATATATTTTTTTGATTTTATATAATTTTTATCATTTTTTAAACATTTATTTTAATTAAATTAAATTCCAATGGCAATCCTTAATTATTCTGAAAATCGAAACCGGTGGCAAAACCGTAATTACGTGGAAAATTCTCGGTCGCGCATGGCGCGCGTCCCCCCCCCCCCTTGCCAGCCAAACGACGTTGTTTGGCCCCTTGTATCCGGAAAATTGGTCGCCACGCATGGCGCGACCCTGACTTCCGTCCCCGAAACGACGTCGTTTAACTCCTGGTTCCAGAAAAAAAAAAATGGCCTCCGCGCAATGTGCGGGCGACCTTATTTTGTTTTTTCTTCTTCTTTCGTTAACAGTAACCAAACACAACCATTTTACACCATTTTGATTTTTATTTTCCATATCATAACTACTCTAAACATCATATAATCCATCAATATACATCTAAAAATTATATAGAACAATTATCTAATTATTTACTAATTTTTCACAAAATTATTTTATCACCAAAAATACAAAAATAGTCCAAATAAATAGGTTTTATACCTTCCAAAAGCTTGATAATTCTTTAATGAAGCTTGATAAACCCCTTGTTGGCACAAAAAATTTTCCTCTTGATGGTGGTGGTGGTGCTCGGTGATGGTGATGGTGATGGTGGAGGAAGAGAAGAGAAATATGAACTATGATGGTTTTGTTTTGTGATGGCTTTGTATTGTTTTATTATTATTCTTCCACATATAAGCTTGAATTGATTAAATAAGTTTGTTTACATTATCATGTCCAAATCCACCGACTTAGAGTTAAGTCGGTAAAAATATCATGCACCGCTCCTTAATTTAATACATTATGTAGTTTTTTCGTGTAATAAATATTTTATATAATGTAAAATGATTTATGAATAATATTTATATATTTTTAGGGTACCTTATTTCATAAATTTTGTACACGCATAATGACATGCATGTAATTATATGAGGTACTTCATCCTTCCAAACTTAATAAAATTAAATTTTTCACGTTTCAACTTTGTTACATATACATTACGTAAACATTCATGTATTTTCTATTACTACATAATATATACATATATCAATTATTATTATACACACACACACATTATGTGTTATAATAATTTCTTTCATATATTTAAATCACAAAAATATTAAATCTCATAAAAATAGAAATAATTCTATTTTACATTAACACAATTTATCTTATTAAAAATAAGAATTATTCATATTTATTTATTATTCTTGTTCACTATTTCATTTATTTTATATAAACTATATCATACAATATTGTATAATTTATATAACTATAACCTTTTCCTTAACAAATTTATTTTCTTGTATAAATTATATATTTACTCTCATATAATTTATATAATCATACATTCCTTTATATTTAATTATATTTCCTTATATAGAATATATATAATTTATTACTATATATTTTATATAATTAGTTACTCTTCTTAATAATTCCCAAAATTCCCTATAATAATTAATTAATCTATAATCAATAATTTTGACCTTGTTAATTCTCTCATTAACTTTTAATTTAATTTAGGATTAATTTCCAATATTAATTCCCATTTTATTGACACAATTCATCAAAATTAGTAATCGTAACAATAAAGTATGTATATATATATATATATATATATATATATATATATATATATATATATAATTTACACAATTCACATTACCTATCTAGTTTAAATAATTAAAATACACACATTTTATTTATTTAAATTTTTTACACGTTATAATAACCTGGATATTATATGTCATATATGAGTTATATGAACTATGTCAAGTGTTAGAATGAAGGTTTAAAGCTTATAGCAAAAAATCGCAAAGTTGGTAAAAGTTGGTTTTGAAGTTGAAAAAAATTCCAAGTCTAGAAATGTGTTGAACAGCCCTTCTATGGGCTAATGTATCAATGATTTTAAAGAGCCAAATGAGTCAAGTAGTATTTTTGTAAAATACTAGGTAGTAAGGTCTAGATGTGGTCTAAATTTGAGCTCAATCGGATGTAAGACGAAGGAGTTAAAAATCGACAAAGGTAGTGCAAAAATCAGAATTTGCTGATTCTGAACATTGTGCCCCAGCACAATGTTTTGTACTAAACATTGCGCTGGGGCCCAAATGAATTGTTCATGGCTGAGGAGATTTCGCGACCAGTGAGCTCTGATGGTGCCGGGGCGAGATCGCTCTGCATTTGAAAAAAATTTAAGCTTCCAAAAAGCTATATTTTGATATGGGATGATAGAAACAAGTTATATGAACTCTATAATTGATAAAAATGGTCAATGTAAATGGTGTTAAAGTATAATGAAATGATGAATGACATAGTATAACATGCCTAAAGCTAAGTCAAACCATGTTATGGGTTAAGTAAAAGGTTGGGAGCAAGCTAGGATGTCTTATTAACCTATGTAAGGTGTAATACATCAAATGTGAAATGATTAGAGACGAATGGTTGTGTAATTACGGATTGAGTTTAACAAAGACTATTAAGTTATGATCCTATAATGATGAATATAGATTGTATGTTTTTAGATAAGGTTTAAACAAGCAACCTGAGTTAAGGAAGGATAGCAGGGCCAAGCGAGGCGACAAAGGTTAAGTAAATAAAAGCGTACAGGCAAGTTCTTCAGACTTAAGTGTAGTATATGTTCTATGTGAACTACGTGATAGTAAATGAGTTGAAATGTGCCCTATGTGCAATTATGTGGTTTAATTGCTAAATGAATTGCATGACATTAAGCATAACATATTAAGAAAAAGGTTGCATGATGCATATTATCAACTGCGAGCATGAAATGTGCTATCTGATTAACTTGCTGAGCTTCATACTCATTCTTGCTATGAACTAACGTTTCAGGTACAGTACAAGAAGGCCGGAGGTTCCGGTGTAGCTAAGGTAAAGAATGTGAACAAATGGGTCAGTATGAGGAAATTTGATATATGTAATTTGTCAAACCATAATTGTAACAAGAGAGTAAATGGTCTGTAAATCCATGGAATTAAATATGAATGTATGTATTATTTGGAGGAATGATATAAAGGATAAGATAAATTTATTATTGATAGTCAAGTTATACATGTGATAAACTTGTATGTATGGTACAGAATTATGTAAACAGGTATAAGCAAATAAGATCATGTTTGATACATGTATAGTTAAATAGGGCCATGTATGAATATTTCATGACGAATTTTTATTTACATGTTATGAAACTCATGAATATATATATTTATTTATGAAATGATAATAGATTAGGTCATAATTAATTAATATTTGACCTAAGTTCTAATGATTGATAAATGAACGTTGCGATCCTGAGGCAGATAAGGGATGTAAGATAAAATGTTATAAAATATAAAAAAAATATAGACCGTATTTATGGTCAATTAAAAAGGTGTTAAAGGATTAATGGTTAAGTTTATCGCACGAGATTGCCGTAAATATATTTTATGACTATAAAAATGGATTTAAAGTTAATGATTATGTAATCCAGATATAAATGGATAGAATTAAGGAAGGTCAGGATCTCAGGGCGTTACAACTAATTCCCTTTATATATGTTATAGTCCACTCGATTGTAGTTTTGAACTATCACAACACTTTCAATAACTTTTTCTCTTATGCTTCATCAAGTGATGCTGAGATAATAACTGGTAATGTAGAAGACTCACCCAAATAATAGTATCGCAAATGATTCGGTAACTGCTTTAACTCCAAAACTGGTGACTCTTCTATTAACGTCTTTACATGGATGGTTGGCTTTTCTTCTCAATCTAAGGACTCATACATCTTTGCAAATTGAAAATATGGTGGTGCTGTATTCAACACTTTCAGATACTCAAATGAAGCCAAAAAGTTTGTCGCTTTCAGATTAGTCAAAGCTTTTTCAAGTGGATCCTTCCGCAAACTATCTTCAAAAACTTTCTCCACCACTACCTCAAACCAATCTATCTTGAAGCATTCTTTAACCTCCTTTGGGAATTTTATGGCTTTAGAAACGATGAGTGTTACTTCTTGGTCGTGAACCCTCATGGTTAATTCTCTTTTTAGCACATCTATTAGAGTTATACCTGTAGCCAAAAATAGACGCCCAAGGATGATTGAAATTTCTTTATCTTCTTCACAATCTAACACTATGAAATCTGTCGGAAAAATAAACTTGTCGACCTTTACTAAAATGTCCTCCACTATCCCCCTTGGGTAAGTTAATGGTCGATCAGCTAGTTGTAAAGTGACATTGATTGACTTATCTTCCTTTAGACCCAATTGTTGGTAGATTGATAACGGCATCAAATTGATACTAGCCCCTAAATTGCACAAAGCCCTTCTAAAATTTTTATCTCCATTGGTGTAAGGTATTATAAAGCTACCTGGATCTCTGAGTTTATGTGGTAGCTTTTTCTAACAGAATCGCACTACACTCCTCTGTGAGTGCAATGGTTTTAAAGTCTTCAAGCTCCTCTTTCTCGATAGAATCTCCTTCATGAATTTCATATAGCTTAGCATTTGAGTTAGGGCATCCGCAAATGGTATATTGATTTGTTACCTCTTGAATACCTCTTGGAACTTTGTAAACTGCTTATCCTCCCTTGTTTTTTAAAGTCTTTGTGGAAAAGGAACTGGTGGTACATATGCATTCGGCTTAACTCCTTCAGGTTTCCCAACATATTTTTCCTTTTTCTTCTCATTTTCAAATATATGCTCCTCAACTGATACCTACTCCACTGTGATTTCTTCCTCTTGTGATGGCTTTGATTTCTCTTCAATAGACTCCTTTAACTCTTTTCCACTCCTCAACGTGATGTCCTTGCAATGTTCCTTTCCATCCCTCCTCGGATTCATCTCCGTATTGCTAAGTAAAACTCCTTGAGGGTGGTTATTCAATAAAAACATAATTTGCCCTATTTGATTTTCCAAATTACGAATAACCACTGACTAACTCTTGATGTTCATGTCCATGTCCTTCAGCATTTTATCTTGTGCCTTTATTCTTGTCTCGGTGTCTACTCTAAATTTCTCAATGCCCGCCATAAACGTAGCTAATACATCCACCAATTTATTCTGCCTTTCTGCTTGTGGAGGGGGTTGATTGTGGAATCCGGGTGGGTTTGTTTGCCTTAGAGATTGAACTTGTGCTTGATAGTCATTTTAAGAAAATTTTTGGTGATTCCTCCAACTCGGATTATAGCTATTTCTAAACTGCTGCTGTCTATTATAGTTCCCAACAAACTGCACTAACTCGGTACTAATGGCACATTGATCTGTTGAGTGATTTCCCACACAAAATTTACAAACTGTCTCTATTTTCTAAACATTATACATCCCCATAGCATCGATCTTCTTTGATAGGGCAGAGTATTGGGCTGCTACTTATGCCGAAAAAGCTGTCATAATATCCACCTCATGAATTTCTGCTGCTCTTGACTAATGAGTCCTTACAATAGGCCATTGATAGTTGTTGGCTGCCATATTCTCCAATAGGTTGTAAGCTTTCTCGCAGTTCTTTTCCATCAACGCTCCACCTGCCACCGCATCATGCTCGTCCTCACTTAACTAAATAGGCCATTGTAAAGGGCTTGGACTTGAAACCACTTGGGGATCCCGTGATGGGGATATTTTTGTAATAAATCCTTGAACCTCTCCTAAGCTTCGTGCAGCGACTTAAAATCATGCTAGACGAAAGAAGTAATATCGTTCCGCATATTTGTCGTCTTTGCTGGTGGAAAGAATTTGGCAAGGAACTTTTGTGCCAAACCATTCCACGTTGTAATCAACCTGCAAGTAGTGAGTGTAACCAGCTCTTGGCTTTGTCTCTCAATGTGAATGGGAAAAGCCTTAATCTAATAACGTCATCTGTCACCCCCATTATATTTAAAAGTATCACATATCTTCAAGAAGCTGATAATATGGTGGTTGGGGTCATCATTTGGTAAACCCCCGAACTGAACCGAGTTCTGAATCATCTGAATAGTTCCTAGTTTGATCTCAAAACTAGCAGATGTAATGGTAGGCCTTGTGTTGCTGGTCTGAATTTTTATAACCTGTGGCACGGCATAGTCCTGCAGTGATTTCTGTTATTCTTCAGTCATTCTATCTTGATTCTGCACCGTTTCATGGATAAAGTTGCCAATCCTTTAAAACCTTCGCTCGATCTCGTCCTCGTATGGAACTAATTCCGGACTTTTGGATCTCGTGTGCATAAACAGAATACTAAAATCTCTCCTTTGTAAAAGCACGAGCAGCCTAAAACCAATGGAAGCCTACAAAATCAAAGAATAAATAAAAAAATAAATAAAAAATAAAAAATGTCTAAATTAAAACTGAATTGATAAAACTAATGACGCAAAGAATTATTAGAACCATTCCTCGATAACGGCGCCAAAAACTTGTTATCCAATTTATATATGGTCAAATTCGTGCAAGTGCACACCGTCAATCAAGTAATTTAGAATTAAGTTGTGTGTCAAACCCACAGAGAACGGATAACAATTACTCTAATTATCTATTCAACCTAATTTAAACAATCACCAAGTTTGATTATGAAATATTTAAAACTAAAGTAAAATAATACTAACTAGAAGAAATTGATTATCAGATGTTTAAAAGCTTAGGATCGCAGCTTCCCCAATTGCTCATAATAATCTCTTCACCCTATTTTTAGTTATTTAATCCCCAACAAGTTGTTAACTTAAGAATGTATATCTATTTATTAATCTTTTTCAACAATTAAGAAAAACACTTATTCCAGTTATGTTGCTATATTCATGCAAAACACTTAAAATAGATTTATTAAGCACAAACTCCCATATATGTTACACATAACACATAGGTGCATTCATCCTATACACTATTAAGATATTCTTCATAGAACGATAATAACTTCATACGTTATCACGCCCAGATCTAATCTTAGATTTCATTTCCCAATTTCGTCTAAGATATCTAACTAACTACTGGCCACACAATTAATGAATAAGCACAAGATATGATAAACAACTTAGAATAGAATCAATAACTAAAAATATGCATGAATAAATTATTACAAAGCAAAAGGTTCCATTGAAATCCTAATAAAAAGTTTAGTTCCACATAATTCTATTGAAAATCATCAGTAATAAAAAGAAAAAATTTCAAAGTTCAAAGATAAAGCAAAGAGAAGTAGAGAAAACTCTGTCGAATTATATCCATCTTCCTAGCCTTCACTTGATCTTCTATGCTCTTCCTCTAATTCTTCAAATCTTCAATATCTAGCTTCCAATCCTTGTTCTCTCTCTCTCTCTCTCTCTCTCTCTCTCTCTCTCTCATTGTGTTAAGAAGTACCCTCTAAAACCCTCATAGCAACTCTTAAATCGTAGCAACATTACACTCCTCATTGGGCTCAACCTCTGTGAAGCACACGAATCATCCCAGTTAAGTTCGCCGACCATGACCCTGGCCACGAAATTGCACTACAAATCTGGCCTTGGCCACGACCCATATCCAGAAATTATAAAAATGCCATTAAGTTCGTATTTTACCGTTTTGACCCCCCGAAACTGTTTTCTGCAAAAGAAACATAAAAAAAAAGAGTAAAATGCATCTAAAAATACTCAAAGATAGCAAATTATTAAGCCCAAAAGCCTTCAATTAGTGGGTATAAAATCCATTCATCCACACTACGCCCCGGCGCAGTGTTTAGTACAAAAACTCTCGCCCCGGCGCAGTGCTCAGAAACTAATTTTTTAGAAATTTTTCCCAAACTATTCTCATGTTATTTTTGGCCATGCATTGCAAGACTTTATTTTAACATTTGATTTTGCATACATAACACATATATGACTTGTCTAGGCATTCAAAAATATTATTAGTTTTTAAATAACCTTATTTTTCTAAAATTTACTTTTTAGGTTACAACGAACGTTTTCGAACACCTAAAACACACTTTTATCGCCATATACACTAAATGAGCAGCAAATCAATGCGAACACGTGTATTTACATAAAACTTAGTCATTCTACTTTATTTCACCATTAATTACTTAAAATGGCCAAAAATCACCCCGTGATAGGATTTACAAACCTAACCTAAAATTTTCATAAAAACTAACTTTAAGTTCATAACCTCCACTTTCTATATACTCTATGAAAAGTCCATTTACTAACGGTATAGCCTCATATTGCACATATAAGACTCTAATACTACATGCTACCATTTATATTTGATTTTCATGCATATAACACACCTGATAAGGTTTCTAACTATACAAAACCATGTTTTCCATAATTATATGTATCTAGCATGCAAATAAACATGCAAATGCACATACCACCTTTATAATACTACCTTATCACTTAGAGTTTCATCATGAACATAATCACATAACACATAAACTCACACAAACAACATTTTAACCATTAAAACACTTATATACACATATATACATGCATAAATGAAAGTTTAGAGACAAGAAAACTTTTAAACCTTCTTTAAGCTCTTCTTCTTTTTGCTAGAAAGCTCCTTAAGGTTGGATGATCCACTTTGGTTGCTAGCTTTTAGTCTCTAGTACACTTCTCTAACAATCTCTTAAGCTTTTTCTCAAGCACTATTTCTTGCTTTCTCTCTTCCAAACTCTCACACTTAGCCAAACAAGATGAAATGTAGATGAAGGGAGTAACCTAGTTAATATCTTACAAATCTATACGTACATAGCTTGTATACATATTTCCTACAACTAACTATCATTAGTTAGTTTAATCGAGCGTAGTTAAGGGCACGCAAGGCATTTCCCAACTTCATTTAAGGATTAAATGGACAATACACATATTTAGGACACCAAGGTCATAATTTGGCTTGTCAAGGTTAACATGGATATTTTTCCATTTTTCTAAATAATTTAATTTTTTAATAAATCATCTTTAATTCTTATTGGTCCATTTAAATGCACATGGATTTATCTTTGGTAATTAATCCAACTAGCTTGGTTTTTCACCAATTGTGCTACTTTCACTTAATCACAATTAAATTGTTTAATTAGTTAATTAGTTATAATCAAACTAACTCATCATTCGTAACTAGAAAACCATCCTAGCTATAAATCAATCCAATTATATAATTAACCAATTTAAATCCATGTCATTTCAAATAATAGAAACGCTCATATTTTTCATAAAAATGCTTTCTTGGGAAACAAAACCCTTGAAAAAATAAAAAATATTCAAATCATAGATATTAAGTCCACGTTTATTTTTTCACAAAAATAATTTTATTCTAAAATCAAATAATGCATAATTTGCTTGTCCCAAAACATCTATCACATTACAAAAATCTAACTTCATTATTTATTTATGATTTTTTTACAACATTTAACAAAAATACGTATCGTTACATTCTTCCCTCCTTATAAGGATTTTGTCCCCGAAATCACTATTACAAGCCCGGAATCACTATTAAAAGGTTACACAAATAGATTAGGATAATTCTTTTTTATTATCTCTTATAGTTCCCACGTTGCTTCATCAGCATTGTGGTTTCTCCAAACTATCTTAACAGAAGGTATTACCTTATTTCTTAGAACTTGCTCTTTCCTGTCAATTATTTGAATAGGAGTTTCTTCATACATTAAATTCTTCTCAACAAGAATAGGTTCATATTATATTGCATGCTTATAATCTGGCTTATAAGGCCTTAATACTGATACGTGAAATAAATTGTGAATATGCTCCAACTTTGGAGGTAAAGTTACCACGTAAGCTACCTATCATATCCTCTTTAGCACTTCAAACGGTCTAATAAATCTCAAACTCAACTTTTTTTTCTTTCCAAATCTTATCTTCCTTTTTCAGGGAGATACCTTTAAAAACACATAAGACCCTGCGTCAAAATCTCTCTTATGTCAATGCAAGTATGCATACTTCTTTTATCTGTCTTATGCTGCTACAAGCCTCGATCTTATCACACTAAAAATTTCAGCCGTTTGTTGAACCATTTCTGGTCCTAACAACTTACGTTCTCCCACCTCGTCCCAACACAGAGTTGTTCTGCACTTCATTCCATACAATGCCTCATAAGGTGGCATACCAATACTTGCATGATAACTGCTGTTTTACGTAAATTCAACTAGTGGTAAATGTTTATCCCAATTTCCCTTGAAATCTATAACGCATGCTCTCAGTATATCTTCAAACGTTTAAATTGTCATTTCATTTTGCTCATTTGTTTTAGGATAATACGATGTACTCAACCTCAACTGTTTTCCCATACGCTCTTAAAAACTCTTCCAAAATTTTGATGTGAATCACGGATCTTGATTTGAACAATCGATACCGAAACTTCATACCTAGATACAATGTCTACCATATACCGCTTTGCTAATTGATCCAAATTGAATCTAATCTTGATCGACAAGAAGTTTGCTGACTTCATTAGTCAATCCGCTATCACCCATATCGAGTCATATCATTTCTGAATAGTTAAAAGTCCCACCAAAAAATCCATTATAATGTGCTCTCATTTTTATTCTGGAATTTCTAATGACTGTAGTAAACCACTTGGTCTCTAATGTTCTACCTTAAACCTTTGACAAGTTAGGTATCTACTGACACACTCTACAATGTATTTCTTCATATTAGGCCACCAAAAGTGTTTACGAAGATCTTGATATATCTTCATACTACCCAAATGAATCAAATATCTCGAACTGTGTGCCTCTTACAAAATTTCATCTTTCAATTCAGATCGCAATGGTACCCACACTCTTCCTTTGAACCTTAGCAATCTGTTATCATCTAGTTTAAACTTAGTCTCTTGACTATCAGACATACGTTCTTTTATTCTGCCACACTCCTCATCTTGCAATTGAGCTTCTTTTACTCTATCCAATAACATTGGATAAGCGTCCACCATATACAACTTCTGTTTCGACTTTATCATATGTGTTACCTCTATTTCCATTCGTTCCATTTCTCTGATTAGCTCTTCCTAAGCATTCAATATTTCTAATCTTTTCCGACCCTTTCTACTTAAAGCATCGACTATCACATTAGCTTTTTCCGGGTGATACAGAATTTCACAATCATAATCCTTGATCAATTCTAACCACCTCCTCTATCTCATATTCAAATCTTTATGAGTTAAGATATACTTTAGACTTTTGTGATCTGTATATATATCATATTTTTCTTTGTATAAATAATGTCTCCATATCTTTAAGGTAAAAACTACTGCTGCCAATTCTAAGTCATTGGTAAAATAACCCTTTTCATAGTCCTTTAGCTGTCACTACAAGAAAAAGGCTCAATTCCGACGGAAATTTTCGTCGAAAATAAACCTATTCCGTCGGAATTATAATATTACTTACGGAAAGTTCGGTCGATGATTCGGACGAAAATAACCGCGTCGGAATTAATTTCGTCGAACATTCGGTCGAAAATAAATAATCCCCGACGTATTTTTCCCGTCAGAATTTTCGTCGTAATTAGCATATGCCCGACAGAATAAATTCCGTCAAAGATAAATAATTCCGTCAGCATTTTAATTTATATCTTCGACAGAGATTCCGTCAGAAAATCAACCCATCCGTCGAATATAAGTACTTAATTTCGACGGAAATTTCGTCGTAATAGATTTATTCCGTCGGTAATAGTCCTTCCAATAATTAGGAAATTAATAATTTAATGCAATAATTCCGACGAAAATTCTGTCGTAAATACCTAATTCCGTCGGAAATACAAGAGTTTTTTAAAGGTTCTTTTTGCTTTTTTCAATGCCAGGTTTTAAAACCACATTTTTTGTACCTGCAAACCTGCTTTATCCCAACAGCACAACATCAATCCATTCTTTATGTTCACACACTTGATATAAATATAAACGACGATACATTATAAAATAAATTATCGTACTTTACAAAACTAAACAAAATTACGATAAATTACAATCAATTAAGTTAAATTAAAGTAAGTACAACTAAATTATAATCTACAAAGAATCATCGCCCAGAGATCGAGGGTTCTGCTGTGGTGTATGAAAATCATCGTTGTCACCCCTCCCGCTCGCGATCGGCATCGCCAGCATGCTCGAAATTGTCATCATGTTAATACAATTACAAATATCAATCATTAGTCCGTACTTGAGACAAAAAATCATAGTTAAATAATTATTGCAGAACATATAGAATATACAACTTAAATTGAACAAAATACCTGTGCAGTCGGGCGCTGAGTCAGCATCGGGCCAAAAGCCTCCAACAACAGGGTAGTCACCATCCGAATCACCTCGTCTCGTATCGCGGCGAACTGCTCCAGAGATATGCCTGTACTTTCGACACTGGCCCCTGCTGCAACGTCTTGAGCAAGATGGTGAAGACGAGCACTGGTAGGTGTTCATTAATGATTCCTGCATGACTTCACCTTCTAAGTATACGGGTCAGGCTTCTATCCCGTTCCTAAATGCGTCTCCTCACTTGTGCCAACACTGTGAGCACGTTTTTTTTCTGTTTCAAAGAAATTTCGACAGCACCTCCCCATGGTCTCTAAGTACACGAAATAGACCACGTCAACGTAGGCTAAGTATGTACTCATAGAACATGTAGAGATGTCAACGAAAAGTCCCCAAAACAAATAAAACGTACTCAAATTGTTGGCACAAACCTAAGTGAGAGACGTAACATCTAGCAACAGTCCCAGACGAGCGACTATTTGGCATTCACTCCTAGTGAGTGAATGTCAATCGGGTTTCTAAGCTCCTAACCGAATTACATGCACATGTGATTGAATTTATTAAACGATTTTTTTGGGTACAGCGCAATTGAATTTCTAAAATCGTAACGAAACTGCATGTACAACTGATTTGATTAAATTTAGAGTATTTCATATTCACCCGTTACGTGTGAATGTCAAGCGAGGAACGTTAAATTAATGTTATTTTATTTTATTTTGTTTTACTTAATTTACTTTATTTTCATTTTATTTAATTTAACTTAGTCTTATTTAAATTAATTTATTTTATTTAGTTTATTTCATTTTACTTAATTTAATTTATTTTTTCTGAATTATATATAATTTCACTTAATTTTATTTAATTTAACTTAATTTAATTTTGTTTAATTATATTAACTTAATTTATTTTATTATATTTTATTTTACTTAATTTATTTTATTTTATATTATTTTATTTTAATTATATTAAATTTAACATAATTTAATGTAAATTAATTATACATGATACAATTTTATTATATTAAATTAATTTAATTATATTTTATTTTAGTTTATTTTAATTGTATTTAATTTAACTTAGTTTAATTTAATTTAAATGTAATTATTTTATTTGACTTTATTTTATTTTAATTATATTAAATTTAACTTAATTTAATTTAATTATATTACATTAATTTTATTATAATTTAACTTAATTTAATTATATTACACTAATTTTATTATAATAAATTAATTTAATTATATTTTATTTGAGTTTATTTTATTTTACGTAATTTAATTTATTTTATCTGAATTATATTTCTCTTCATTTAATTTTACTTATTTTTATTTTAAATTAATTTATTTTATTTAGTTTTATGAATTTAATTTATTTTAAGTATATTTAATTTAACATAATTTTATTTAATTAATTTAATTATATTTTTATGTTAGTTCATTTCATTTTATGTTATTATTACAAAACTAAGTAAATACTAAGCTTATTTTAATATTGACAAATTAGGAAAATACATAAATAGACGTAGGGCCCACAAATATTGCATTTGAACAATTTTAACAGAAATTCCGTCGGAAATTCCGTCGGAAATACACAAAATAATAACCATCATGGAAATACCACATACTGTCACAAATTAATTTCCACATACTGCAACAAATTAATTTCAGAATATATATATATATATCACATTACTCAGGACAAAAAATTTCCAACCGGAACAAAAAAATTCCAATCGGCCGGCACAAATTTGCTATATATATATACATACCTTAGGATGCTACGGACGTCGACGACGGAGGGGCGACGGAGGCAGAACGAATGGCGGCACGGACGGCGAAACGGACGACAGCAGCACTCGACGGCGGCAACAGGAGGCGGCAACAGACGGAGGTGATGTGTCGTCGGTCGGAGGGGCCGGAAGGCGTTGAGAGAGAGAGAGATCGCGATAGGAAGAGAGAGAAAGATTAATAAAAACTGAAGCGGCTAGGGGAAAAAGACGATGAAAAGGGTTTTAAGTTATTTTTGACAGAATATTCCGTCGATATTAGGTCCGTCGAAAATAAAATAAAATCGACGGAAATTCGGTCGATTATATGTTCAATTCCGTCGAACTTATATTGTCTGGACGCGGGAATTTTGGCGCCAACAGGGATCTACAATATCGACGGAATTCCGTCGACTATAACTTATTATCGACGAAATTAAATACGACGGACTATTCCGTCGTAATTATGTTATTTTCGACGAAATTAATTCCGTCGGAATTGAGCCTTTTTCTTGTAGTGTGTATTGACGCGTATGTTATGACCTTGTTGTGATGCATCAAAACACAACCAAGTTCTATATGCGATGCGTCACTATACACCATTAAACCTCCTGTATCATCAACTAGTGATAACACAGGTGCCTCACTCATCCTTTTCTTGAGTTTTACAAAATATTCTTCACATTTCTCCGTCCAAACAAACTTTACAGTTTTCCTTATTAAATTCGTCAAAGGTCTTGACTGAAAGTAGTATGCACACAAGACAATCATATTTGATGTGATATTACATATACTTTACAGATTTCCTTATTAAATTCTTCATATTTGATTTCTTTATCCATATTTAATTGTTGATATTAATTATGATAAACTCATAGTTATTTAACAATGCTTTTAGAATCATGATGATGATCATGAAAATGATATCTAAATTCAAGATAGCTCAAAACTAAAATTGTTCTTAATCGTAGGATCACTAAAATTGAGAATTAGTGCATACTATGCTTGCTCTTATGAAAAGGATAATTGATCTCATAATTATTTGTGTATAGACACTAAAGTAAGTGTGTAGGTATTTATTAGAGAATAAGTTCACTAAACATGACTCACTAAAGGAATACCTAATGGAGTTTTACTCGGTTGTCAATAGGAATTCCAAATGTGATAGTAGTACAAGTGATCCTTGGACTTGAGATCATCATAGTATCTTGTGTATAATAAGTTATATTTTGACATATCTCTTAAGACTTTTAAGGTATATCAAAGGGTATGCTTGGGTATTATAAGTTGTACATGGAGACAGGTGAATGGTCAATAAAGAATCTACCACTTCTAGTAAAAATAGAGAATGTTCTATGCGATTCAATAAATGACAATTCAGTAGTACTTGGTCAAGGCAGAATGGAAATTATAAAGGAATTTCTAATTTCCATTAAATAGAGTTGTGCATTCGAGAATCGAAATGTATATAATCAAATAAAATCAGACTTGACAGTAAATCAATATCTTATATTTGATTGGGACATGTATAGCAGAAAGATTGAATTGTACGATAACTATTCACTGAAAGGTTCTTTTATGATTAAATGTTGAAATTTATATTATCTAAAAAGTTGTTGATCACTAAGGAGGCTTACCCTTATTGTGGAACAAATATTATTTATTTAAATGAATTAAATATTTTAATTTATTTATTTAAATAAATAAAATTAGAATTGTTCTAATTGATTTATACAACCAATTTAATATGAAAAACCTAAAGTATTACACCGCAAAAGAAAATTATTAATTTAAGAAGTAAATGGCACAATCAAAATAATAGATTTAGTATATTTAATTTGTACTATAGTGATAGATTAAATTAAATAGCTTAATATTTATTTAGTATTTTGAAAATTCTAATTATAAATTAATAAGAGGAGTCTTCTTCTTCTTCTTCTTCTTCTTCTTCTTCTTATTATTATTATTACTATTATTATTATTATTATTATTATTATTATTATTATTATTATTATTATTATTATTATTATTATTATTATTATTATTATTATTATTATTTAGTTCGTAAATGGTTTAGGAATTAATTAATAAGTGTACTCTTATATTAGTTCCTAATTAGATTAAAAGTTTAATTAAAAATTATATTCCTAAAGGTGTTAGGAGGGTTAACTATATCTATAAATAAGAGTAGTCTTATTATGGATTAACGTTACACACACTTTCATAAGTTTTGGGAGAGTACTCACAAGTTCTCTAGATCAAAGAAATTAGAAGAGAGAGAAAATTAGGGTTTGTCATCACCCACTTCCTAAATTCTTATTCTTCCTCAGTGGATCACCTTTAGAGACAAAACACTTGGGTGACTAACATTGATCAAAAGAATCTGATCGATGGAATTGGAGTTGAACACGAAGGAATTGGAGTTGAACACGTACATATGAAAAGCTAGTGTTTATAAAGGTATAATTCTCTATATCCTTCTTGTCAATTAAAAGTTATGGTTTGTAAAATTTTAAACTCAGATTTTACCATGCTTCCACTGTTTTTGTGCAATTTGATTGTATGTTTATGAATATTACAAACCAACAATAACGTCAAGAGCCAAAACTTTATGCGAATTATTAATTGTTTAGATTCCATATATGTATGGGTATGTATTTAGAATAATTTATTAGGCATTATATGTTGTGTAAAATCATTTATTTTGAAAACAAGAAGCAAAAATCGTGTTTTGGATAAAAAAAATTGGACTGGATATCTGAAATCGCGAACTGCAGTAACACTGTCTAACGGACTGCGACGGGGTGCAGTGTTATAGTATAAACACTGCGCCGGGTGACTGCTCTATTGACTTTCTTAGTTTACCGAACCGCACTGGGGCACGATGTTGTAGAACAAACACTGTGCCAGGGCTCAGTCCTGTGCCGGGGCATAGTGTTTGTTCTTCAACACTGAGCCGAGGCGCAGTGCTGCATAATCTATTTTTTAATTTTATGAGCAGTTTTTCAAAGTTATAAAATAAAAGGTTGCTTTTGGATGATTTTATAATTAAAGTAAAATAGTTTATTTGAAACATGAAATTGAATTTCATGCAACTTTAATGTGCCTATTAAATGATATTAATGCATAATAAGAATGGTTTTAAATTCATGAGATGAATATTATTTATTGATATATATGTTGATATATATAATAATAAATGAGATTTATTATGAACTATTTATCAATGTGTGATTGAATGTGCATGCATGAATGAACGAGTTTTATAAATGGGGTCTGCGTACCTCATCTTTCTAATTTTTTTTTCTTATATGTAATTCTATCTCCCTCCTATGTACTTTCCCTTGACTGATGATCAAGGTTTCTTTTTATTGTAAATATTTTTGTAATATGATTAGTTAGAATTATTATGAAGAATTGGAGCCAAGAAGCAAAGAGCGCATGAAGACCCATTTGTAAAGGAGCCCGTCTTATTGAATGTAATACTTATATTCAATGTATTTATTCTTACACACTAAGTTTAACCTTTTGGTTCACTTGGTGGCTTTAGTGAACCAAACTAGAATAAAAGTTAATAAAAGTTTATAATCAATCCAAGTAGAATATAGTATTCTATATGTGCATGTTGATTTTATATATATATATATATATATATATATATATATATATATATATATATATATATATATATATATTATCAAACATGTTTCGCATATTAAATAATATGATGCGTATTTTATATATGTGTGCATACGCGCTAAACAAGATGAGATAATTAATAACAAACCCCTCAATGAAAATTATATTAAGTTGTAACGTTCAAAGATATCTATATAATAAAACAGAGCAGATTCATCCAATGGCTTTAAATTACTAATGGCTTCAATAAAGAAGGGCTGTGATTACTTTGGTTCCCCCGTCTTCTCTATCTGTCTGATTTTTGCTTTGTTTCAAATTTGCTTCCTCTCTTTCTTTTCTGCCAGCGTCTACTCTCTCCTTCCGCTCCATTCCATTTCTTTTCTCTCTCCTGCTTGGCATCGTCTTCTCTGTCCACCGCATAGTTCTCTCTCCTGATTTTTTCTCTCCCTCTTCGAATCAATCGACAGCTCCGACGGCGAGCCTTTCGATGTGGAGGAGGCGGTGAAGCTGAAGAAGCATCAGTCTCCAGGTAGTTGTCGTACCCCACCGACGATTTATTTGTCAATAAAGTTGGGCATCTCAACAATCCAAGGTAATTTTTGATGGAATGCTTAATTTCCCCATTGTTCACGATTGTATTGAAAATTTGGGTTTTGCAAGGTTGTGCAATCTGATTGTTTACTAAATTGATGATTCTATTGTATTTATGTTGTGCAATCTGATTGGGTTCCTGGGTTTGTTTACTAAATGGGTTCCTGGGTTTACTAAATTAGTCTGAATGTTTGAATTTTTCTGCCGTCATCTCCCAATCACCAACACTGCTACCAACAAAATGAATTAAAATGATCATTTCTATACAAATTCGTTACTGTTATTAATAAGTGGGTTTAATCATAAACAACTTTCCTATGTTGTCAAAAAAGCTTCACATCACTTTCCAAGCCAAAAAAAAAAAAGGATTGTAGGCGAAAATGGAATCAAAATTTTGTAGTATTTTTCTTATTTTTCCCTGTTTTGTGTTCCCAGTTCATGGCAGCTTATCTTTAATTCATTCTCCTTCTAAGTGTTTATGTTTCTCTGTAGAGTTAGTGATCATGTTGTCTGTGTATAGAAATTAAATGTTCGATGTTCTTTGCTGTTTGTGTTGCATCTCTTGTTTGTTGGGAAGGACAAAATGAATTTGAAGTATTAAGGGTGTTGAAACTCCCTACTTGTCATCATTCAGGTTAACAACCATAAAAGAGAATTTCCTCTTTAAAGGACTAACATAAAAGATGGTTTAATTCGGAGATTTTTATTTGTTTACTCTGGGATATGGTTTCATAATTACCTTAAAGAGAATTTCCTCTGATATTTAGAGCGATTTTTCAAAACAAAAATCCCATTACCAATATATTTGTTTAGTATTGTTTACACTTTACTGGGAGTGCATGTACATACATTTGTCATCAAAATTATATATGTCAGTGTAATCTTGTAATAGCTATATTTGATAAAGCTATTCACTGCATATGATCCTTTGGGTTATCATTTGGGTTATTAACTGCATATGATCCTTTAGATGGGTCATTTTGAAAATTTCTTAAGTCTTTCTTTTTGGCACATTTTTTACCCTTCGTGGGTTTAAAGGAAGAATTTTGTCATGCAGCTTACTGTTACTGAACTAGGGAGTAATTTTTTGGTTATTTTTATTATTCTGTACTTGAATCTTTTTCTGGAGCTATGTTCTTGATTCTTGGTGGGAATTAAATTGGCAATCTCAGTTTTTGCCTGCATGGATTTTGGCACTACAGTTAATATGCCAAAAGGGTTGATTACGGGAATTCGTGCTTGCCTACACCTTTAAAATGTTAATGACATGTCATCAGGATTTTGTATATTTTAGCAGAATTTATAAAAATTTACTTTTTTTTTGGTTCCTGGGAATTGATATATCCATATTATATTTTCACTTGAGTCTCCCATATGGACGTGAACGTGTGAAAATTTAGTATCCATTGGCTTAAACCCGATTGAGATTTTTAAGTTCCAACATGAGATTAGCTATAATGCACTCTTTTTTTCAACATCTATACCCTACTGAACAAAGTTAAAATCTATTTTAATCTTGCAGTTGAATTCGCTCATTATTATTCAAAAAGTAATTGATATTTTCACAAGTAAATATGATAGTTTTGATTGTGATTTTTATAAATTCTTCACTATTATCAAATGTTAGAATCAATGAAATATAAAGGTGTTTATCGAGTTAATCATTTTAAAGCGTAATCTTTGTATAGAAAATCCAAGCATATGTCAAGACTTGTTAATCATTTCGATGTTGTTTGAAATCTGGATAGTAGTATTGGCTCTCAGTACCCTGCCTGTTTACCAACCCCAATAATGAGTAAGGTTACACAGCCATGTTATGAAGTCTAGCATGTTTTTTGCAATCTCTAATGGTTAGGATTTGCAGTGAAGGATATTAATATATGGGTTGTTCCGTACTCTCACTCATAAATTGCAGCCTTCTCATAACCCACAACATAACAGGTATAGGAGAAAGTAGTAGAAGATCTTCCCATTTTTATGCTATTTTGGTTATGTCCAAACCGTAACAAAATTTATAATTACTATGGTTATTGCATTGAACACGTACTTATGAAATAGACAAGTTAAAGAGAGATTATTGTATTTTATATGTATCGTGCCCAAGAGATACCAACAACAACCAAAATTTTGTTGGGGTGAAACTGTTTTGATCATGATGTCCAAAAGGGTGTTTGACAAACTTATTAGTATTAGACTAATGATTTGCAATCAGGAGATTTTTCCTGTGAGATGTGCTCCAATTACAGACCATCCCAACAATGAAATTGGATAAGTAGCAATTATAGCCAAGATAACCAAAACATATAATTATAGCAATTATATTTGGGTGCATGTCTGATGGGCAAGTTTATCGATGCTAGGAGAATTAGGACATGACCCGTGTCCTAACCATGTATTGGTGACAAGGTATACTTCAGTTTAAAGAAAAATCTCCATTGATCACGGCACACATGGACCTTCTATTCAAAAACATATCCATATTTTCTTATCATATTAAATACATTTTTTAATGAAAGGACCATGCAAACCGAGACCATGGCACATCAATCTTTCATATCACTGTATACTTGTATTTCACAAAATGGCATTACTTCCTTCAACGTCAGACCTGTTGCTTGGTAATCAGAAAGTTTCCATACTCCTGTCGAATCAAGTACTTGAGTTACTGGTGCATATGACCGTAGGTACGGGACCAAAGGAAGTAGATGGAATATTGAGTATTCAAAACGAAGGGTTCATCTCGATGAGAAAAAGATGCTCAAAATCTAAGTCTAAACCAAACCCTATCAAAGCAAATAAAAAGGATCAAACTTTAATAGACTCCAGTAGTGAGGAACTAGGCTTTGCTCAAATAAGTGAACATTTAGGTTCTAAAGTTGAGCTCTTAGCCAAAAGATAAACATAGCGAAGTTCTTAGACAAACGAAAAAAAATTCGGGTCACTAGAGTCTTGACACTATCTAATTATGCTCTTCATGGGTTTAGAACTAAGTTGTTCATTATAAATTACATCTCTAAGGTTTTAATCATCAGCAGATTAGACAGAACCTATTATCATTCATCATGAATGGTGTCTACACAGTAAGCAATCAAATACTCTAGAAGAAGATTATATAATTTTATATACATCAAAAATATATATGTAAGTGTCTTCATAAAGGATGATGACAGCTATATGCTCACAAAGTAACTGTTTTGTTGTTTCTTGTTGTTTTTGTCACAGCATGACCAAATTGTTTCTGGGATAGATTGGAGCATAAAATCGAACAGAATAGTTACTGTATCTCATGATCGGAATTCGTGCGTGAATTTTGACTTTAAATTTTGTGATGCGATAGTTTAAGATATATAAATCTCTCTGTCACTCTTTTCCACAGTTTAAGCTTGTGCATTTGTTTGAGTGTGCATGACTGCATGCATGTTTTCACATGTTTGTTATTTATACCCATTATAAATATTATTATTATTATATCCTTCTATTTATTGCTTTATTATTATTATTATTATTATTATTATTATTATTATTATTATTATTATTATTATTATTATTATTATTATTATTATTATTATTATAATTATTATTATTACTATTATTATAGTTATTATTACCATTATTATTTAATATTATTATTACCATTATTATTATTATTATTATTATTATTATTATTATTATTATTATTATTATTATTATTATTATTATTATTAGTATTAGTATTAGTATTAGTATTAGTATTAGTATTACTATCAGTAGCCAATCATTCCGCAAATATTGTGACTTTAGTTTATGTTTCTTTGTTGGACATGATTATTTGATATTTGTTCAAATTATATATTGTGTCAATCAAAGTTGGACATAATTTACAAAATTTATAAATCGTTTTTCCTTTTTTTTTATTCGTACAGTTAGTGATCACGTTGTCTGTGTATTGGGTTACTTGATATTCCTTTTTTATGTCATTCGTAGAGCTATTAATTGTATTGGGTTACTTGATATTCCTTTTTTATTCGTAGAGTTAGTTATCAATGATTTTATCTTTATATCATCCAATGTAAGACATTTGTATATTCATGTAAACAATCACCTTATAGGCTTAATCACGTACACAACAGTGACTCACATTGACCACGACTCTTAGAGGCTTCTGAACAAAAAGAACACATTGGCTCTCCTTGTATCAATGATTAGTACTTATGAACTGTTTATGTTGCAGTAGGACTAGCATTTTGGAATTCAACCTTGTGAATTTGTTTGAGTATGTCCTCATAGGCACAAGTAGGGGACCGAAAAAGTTGCTCTTTTTGATGTCAATAAAATGGAAGTGGACCAAACAAACCACTTTTTCGATATTATATGACATTTACATTATTTGTGGAAAATAGTTATTCTCAATTTATTTTTACATTTGTGAAAACAAACTGTTTGGCTGTAGCAATAGTGATAACATTTGTGGTGATTTATGTCAATGCCTTAGAGTTTCCCCATGTCAAATCCTCTTAGAGCTGTTTAGTATAAAAAAGAAGTATTTGACTACAGAAAAATACAAATATTCTGGAAATAATAGGTGCTGGAAATAATACAAATATTCTGTAAACACCATAATTTGCTCATTCATGTTGGTTTAAACAAAATATTTTGTTATGTGTTGTATGTGTTTGTGTTATAAACCTTCCAGGTGGGACATTCGCTGCTTTATAATATGATCTTAGTAGTTGAACCCTGTCCAATATTAGTGTCGATCAAAATTATAGAATGGCAGTTAAAAATAATACATTTTGTACAAAATTCTACAGAATTCTGTTATGAGCAGCCTTTTTCCTCCTATGTTGTCTAGGTTCCATCAAAATTGGTAGCCATAGCAGTTTGTTGTTTTGATTTATTCTCATTTGTGACGTCAAAAATGCCATACATTGACCAAAATGAATTATGAATAAATTGACAATAATGTCCGAAAACTTAGCTCAACATTGCAAATTGAAACCACATTATTACAAGTTTAAATTAATGTGATGGACAAATTGCCATATAAGCCATGTTTAATTTATCACGCCTTCTTGATCCAATGAATTTTTCTCTAATTGAAAGTGAACCCAATTCAACGTCAATTGTCGATTTACAATTTCATAGAAAGTTTGCTTCTTATTGTCGATTTACCCAAGCCAAGTACTACAATTTATTAAGGCATGTTAAACTCATGTTCAATTTTTTAAGTTTACTCTTACAGGTTGATATGGTAACGTGACTGGTATTGTTAAGGTACATGTTTAACGCGACTGGTATTACATATGGATAAGGTAACGCGACTTGTATTGTTAAAAAAATTTATTTTAATATACATATGCATTTTTTTACTAATCTCTTATTTTTGTACTTCCTAGGAGAATTCACATGCGAATCACCTAAACAGCCTAAGTGTTATTCCATCTTCAACGAAGGGTAAAGAAAAAATTGGATGTTCTATTGGAAAAGAAAAATTGTTTAATCAACCGGTATGTTGTACTGATCATTGTTTATCTAACGTGCAAAACACTATACACTAAATTATCGGTGCTTTTTTTGAGTTCCTCACCCCTCACCCCTCAGTCTCAGTCTCACTCTTACACTTCTCTCTCACGCACACATGACTCTATACCATGTGTTGTGGTGTTATTTTTTGTGTTGTGGTATTATTATTAAATTGATATTTATTATGAATTTGATTTTAAAAAGCTATGCCTTATTTTGTACTTCCTAGGCGAATTCAAATGTGAATCACTTGAACAACTTAAGTATCGCTTCATCTTCGACGAAGGGGAACAACAAAATTGGCATCTTCAACAGTTGCACACAGTGAAAGTATGTTTATTCGTCTGCATAGTGTACTACAAATTATCTTTTATAAGGTTAGATTCACTGTTTCGTTGATGTAACTTTTGGCATGTGATATATTTTCACTCTCAGTATAAGTTTTCATTAATCATACTCTGTAATCTGTATGTATGATCATATATTTTCAGGTATTTTCAAGTATACATTGAAGGATACTTGATGTAAGCTGTAAATAATTCGAAGTTGTTTCTCTATTTTCTGCTTGTGTATATTTTTTGTGTTCCGTCTTTTGTAAACTTAACTAATTATAAATGGTTATGATTATTTTGGGTATGGAATGATGGTTGTTTTGGTAATTTGTATATTTATTGATGATTGTATGTTTTGTTCACAGGTTTATATTTTTCTAGATATCTATTTTTAAAGGAAGCTCTGCCGAAATTTTTTGAAATTTTTTGGATATGTGCTGATGATCGTGTATGTATTAATTATTGCAAAGAGTCCTTAGGTAATGTATTACTTTTCGAATTTTAATCTAATTTTTCGTTTCGTCGTGCCTTCAGGCACGGGTTATCCCTAGTTTTGAATATCGAATGTCACCTTCTAGCATTGTAAAACAATAGAGTATTAAATAATCAATACATGTTTGTTATGTCACACTAGGCTTCTCTTCATTATTTGAAATATTATTTTATTACATAGATGATGTTTATTAAAGAATTGAACATTATTGTTTTATTGTATCATATAAGGACAATATTTTTCTCTTTACTTATATGGAAATGCTAGGTCAAACTTAACTAGGATAATTTTTATTTTGATATGTCACACATAATCACAATAATTCAAGAGGAAAAATACAAGGAAATTACACGTTGATGTAATTAACAAAATGTTATCTACCTATTTATTTATATATATTTTGTTATTGTTGGGTAATTTCTATATGAATATATGCGTGCAAGTATACATGGTCAACAAGTAATAAAGTGATAAATTAGAGTATCGTTCTCATAGAGAATTAAATAATAATAATTATCAAATACTAATTTTATATCAAATTAACTTTATTTAAACAATCACAATTAACTTATTAAGTAAAATCTAATTAAAATTAACAACTAAATTAAACTAATGAAAATGATTAAATTAGGTTTTAAATATTTAAGATTACAGTTTTCCTCAATACTTCATTCTCTTCAATTCCTTTTTAATTAGTTAATTATATAGAATTGTTAACCAATAATTCTTTATAATATTTATACGCATCTTCTAATGACATAAATAAATCCTTCTATATCTGACCCCAAGGCAACAAAACTATAGAGGAACGCTCTAATTAACTAAATCACTATATTCCTATGTGAAATATGTTAATTAGAATATTAAGCTCAGATTCTCTTTATGACTGCAAAAGATACATAGGTATATTCCTATCCTATATACTAATCATATAAACCCTTAAAGATTTTATGAACAGATGCTATCATATTCAGATCTAAATCTATACTCCATCTTTTAATTTTGTATAAATTAATCTCAATTAATTACTAAAATTAATTAATTACATGAATGCTCAAAATATGATAAACAATTCATATATAATCATACATAATCAAAAAGGAAAAGACTTAATATAAACTAGACATTAGGTTCCATTGCAATCTTAATGTAAAATTAGCCCATAACTAAAGAAGAAAATGCGTTCATAATATTAGATATCATCCCAAGAATAACAATAATTAAAAGAAAAGATTTAGAGAGAAAAGATCTTAGTCTTGAAGTGCGATCTCAAATTCTTCCTTCCATCTTGAATCCTTGTGTGAATCCTCCTTTAGATCGTGATAAAAACCTTCATTTCCTTTTCTAATCTCCTCCTAACTATGTTAATCTCTATTCTAATCCCTTGAAAATAAGAGTCTTATAGTGTATTTATAAGTTACAAGTCTAAATCCTAACATATAAGTACACCCAAATCTAATTCGAAGTAAAAAAACATGCAAAAATGCGTTAAAAACAAGTTTGGCCGCGTCCCAAGCGCAGCTGCGAAGCCCTAGGGCGTAGCTGCATAGATCACAGCTACGCTCATTTTATTAAATTAGTAGATTGCTAAGGCGCACCTGCGCTCACCAACAAAGTTGGTTGCTCTAGCATTAGTTAGAAAAATGAGCATAACTTTCTCATATGAACTCCGATTGAGATGATTCAAGATTTTTCGGAAAGCTGAGAAGTAGATCTACAACTTTCATGTTTTAGGATTTGACAAATTCCTCCTATATCAAGGTCAAAATCAGGCCTGAAGTAACCACTATGTAATTGACGAGCTGAAAATGCAAGTATAGCAACTCCAAACTTTGATCAACCAAGCCTTTATTCCAATTCCTACCAAATATCATCAAAACACATAAAAACAACATAAAACACTTAAGATTAATATAAAACACTTAAGAACTCACAAATTATTAAGGTAAAAGATACTCAATACATAGGCATAAAACTCACTTATCAAATACCCCCAAACTTAACCATTTACTTGCCCCAAGCAAAACAAAACTAAACTAAGACTCTACCAACTCAACCTAAATTACTCAGGCAATAAATCTATATGAATTTTAACTTTGGCCTCAAAGATATTTTTAAATAATAACTCAAAGAAAATTTCAAAATTATGCACAGCCTATAATTTTAACATATTTATTAATCTTACTTTACTCAAGATCCTTTGTGTGTGTGTGAATCCAAAATGTATCAAACTAATTAAAACTTAAATAAGTTCATGCAATTAAATGTCTCATAAAAGATATTACACAATAAAAGAATTACAAAAGCAAAACTCTATAAACTTACTTTTTCACATCTTTTAGCTAATAAATAGGCAATATATAACAAAAAAGATCAAAAAGTTTCAACGCATTAAACACACTAGGATCATTATTTGCATTAAATACATAATTTCTCAAATATTACCTAAAATAGGTGGCCATCCTTTTTTTAGTTTTTATTTCATTCTCTTTCTTTTCTTTCATAAGTGAGTGCATTTTATGCTCCTTCTCATTTTTCTTTCGCAATACGAGTGCGTTTTACGCTCTATCTCATTTTTGCATATGTTTATGAGTGAGTGCATTTTACACTCCATCTCAACTCATCACATTTTTTCCTCTTCAATTTAACTTGGGAAACTCAATATTAAATAATTCTAAAAAAATTACCTAAATCATCTCTCTTAAATTATAATTCACCTAATATTTCGCATTAAATTTTGATCAAATAAGATATAGAGTTCATAAATATCTATTATAAGCAATTAACCATATAAATTTTCTCTAAGCTAAAACTAACTCAACACAAATGGATATATGCTTAGAAATTTAAAGGATCTCAAATAAAATAATAACCAATAATATACCAAAATTCAGACTAACAAAAATTTATCCATTTTTCAAAAGTTATTAAATAAAAACCAAAATTTATATCATCGACCAAAATTTTAATTCAATTAATTCTTTGCCCAATAGACTCAACCTAAAAACTAAATTATCTCATTTTCGTAGGAAACACGATTGCACTTAGCATGTGTAACAAGCCTTTAAATCTCATAATTACCCCTAAGTGGACAAGTTATGTCTCATGAGGATTTGCAGTGAATTTACCCACAAAATTCTAAATTTTAAACTAAAATAAAAACCTAAAAAATTTAAAATTCTTTCAAACTTTACCCACACCCTCAAACTTAAAATAGACATTGTCATCAATGTATAAAATAAAGAAAATTTAAGAAGACTCCCCTGAATATGTAGCATTTTTTTCTCCTCATCTACTAAGTCTAAGCTGGATTGAATAAACCTGAAACAAAACAAAAATAAATAAATAAATAAAACTAAATTTTACTACTAATTTTTTTTACTAAAAACTAAAACTAAAACTTGGGTTGCCTCCCAATAAGTGCTTGTTTTAAAGTCTCAGCCTAACTACTCCCTTTTCTCTAGCCCGAATCGAATTTATGCTTAATGAATCGCCTTGGAAGCCATGTCTTGACCATTTGCTTAACTTTTCCTTGAGACTTGAGACCCCTAAACTTGCGTTCATCCTTCTTCCTCCAATAAAATTGAGCTTTCAATCCCACAACATCAACCCGAAAGCACTCTTCTTGACCACCTGGAAATTTCATTACATTAAACACCGTGAAGGTCACCTCCTCACCTTAAACTCTCATAGTTAGCTCGTTTTTTTGCACAATAGTCAACGCTCCCCTTGTAGCTAAAAATGGACACCCAAGAATAATCGGTATATTTTTATCCTCAAAATCTAGCACAATAAAATTTGTGGGGAAGATAAACTTATCCACTTTCACAAGAACATCTTCAACAATCCCCTTTGGATAAGTAAATGACTGATCCGCCAACTGTAAGGCGACATAGGTGGGCATCGCTTCCTTCAAACCAAGCTTCTTATAAACTGATAGAGGCATTAAATTTATGCTCGCTCCCAAATCACATAAGCATCGATTAAAAAATTGGCTCCCAATGGTGCACAGAATGGTGAAACTACCCGGATCTTTCAGCTTTGGTAGTAGCTTATTTTGTAATATGACACTGCACTCCTTCGTAAGAGTCACTGTTTCGTAGTCCCCTAGCTTCTTTTTCTTAGACAAAATCTCCTTCATGAACTTTAAGTAGTTAGGCATCTGGTCTAATGCGTCTGTGAATGGGATGTTAATATGTAATTTCTTGAACACCTCCAAAGATTTTAAAAAATGCTTGTCGAGCTTGTTCTTTTGAAGTCTTTACGGGAATGGCACGGGTGGCACAAACTAATTCTGATTAGGATTCTCCGCCGCCTTCTTTTCCTCTACCTCATGTGTCCCAATTTCCTTTTCAGCCCCACTATCATCTTGCATATCCGGATGTGCCTTCTTCAAATTTTCTTCATCAACCTCATGTAACTCCTTACCACTTCGTAGGGTCACAGCATTGCATTGTTCATTGCCTTCCCTTCTCGAATTTGTCACTGTATCACTTGGCAAAGCACCTTATGATTGATTATTTATGATACTAGCAAGCTGTCCCACTTAGTTCTCGATGATCCGTACTGATGATTCTATATTAGTCATTCGAACCTCATTCTGTGACATGTAATTCTCCGTCCGAGTTATGAAATTCGTCGTTTGCATCATGAACTGAGAAAACACCTCCTTTATATTTGACTGCTTTTCTATCTATAAGGGAGATTGATTCTGAAAACTCTGAGTGTATAATGGTCTAGGAGCATATGATTGAGCTTGATTCTTGTTCCCCGACTAATTGGAAAGATTCCTCACCCCCGGATGATAGTAATTTGAATTAATGGGTTTGCTACTGCTGATTATAGTTTGCCACAAACTGGACCGATTCTGTATTGATTGGGCATTGATTAACTGAGTGGTTCCCAGCACATAGATCACAAGTTATTGCCACAGGTTGATTAGGCTGCCCAGTCTTTGTAAGTGTTTCTACCATCTTCATTAGTGTTGCCATTTGCTCAGCCATTACAGAAACTGCATCATTTTTAATTCTCCCAACTGCCTTTGGCTGATTCAATCTTGTAGAAGGCCATTGGTAATAATTTGCTGCCATGGTTTCCAACAAGTCATAGACCTCATCCAAATTCTTCACCATTAAAGCATCACCCACAGCTGCATCAATAATAGTCCTCGTTGTACTAAATAACCCATTGTAGAATGTTTGAACTTGAAGCCACTTGGGTATTCCATGTTGTGGACATCTCCACAATAAATCTTTGAAGCGCTCCCACGCCTCGTACAATGATTCTGAATCATGCTACATGAATGAAGTGATGTCTTTTCTCATTTTTGCAATCTTCGCTGGTGGAAAGGACTTTGCTAAGAACTTTTGAGCCAAGTCATTCCAAGTAGTGATAGACCCCGGTGGAAGTGAATGCAACCAACTTTTCGCCTTATCACTAAGTATGAAAGGGAACAAGCAAAGTCTTACAGCGTCATCCGAAACTCCATCATACTTGAAAGTATCACATATCTCCAAAAAGCTCTTGAGATGATCATTCAGATTGTCATTGGGCAAACCCACAAACTGCACTGAATTTTGGATCATTTGTATCGTGCCCGGCTTGATCTCAAAACTTATGGCTTGAATTGCAGGCCTATGGATGCTAGATTGGATTTCAGTGACTTGTGGTATTGCATAGTCTCGCAACAATTTTCGATCCTCGTCCTTCATTTAACCTAAAAAGGAAGAAAAAATAAAAATAAAAATAAAAAATTGCTTAAATTAAAACTAATTTGATTAAAATTAATATTGGTAAATAATTATTAAATTAAATCCCCGGCAACGATGCCATAACCTAATTGTATGCGTGCAAATATACACGGTTAACAAATAATAAAGTGATAAATTAAAGTATCGTTTCCATATAAAATTAAATAATAATAATTACCAAATTCTAATTTTATATCAAATTAACTTTATTTAAACAATTGTAATTAACTTATTAAGTAAATCTAATTAAAATTAACAACTAAATTAAACTAATGAAAATGATTAAATTAGGTTTTAAATATTTAAGATTAAAGTTTCCCTCAATGCTTCATTTAAATATCTTCAATTCCTTTTTAATTAGTTAATTATATAGAATTGTTAACTGAGAATTCTTTATAATATTTATATGCATCTTCTAATGACATATAAACAAATCCTTCTAAATCTGACCCCAAGGCAACAGAACTAGAGAGGAATGTTCTAATTAATTAAATCATTATATTCCTATGTGAAATATGTTAATTAGAATATTAAGCTCAGATTCTCTTTATGACTGCAAAAGATACATAGGTATATTCATATCCTATATACTAATCATATAAACCCTTTCAGATTTTATGAACAGATGCTATCATATTAAGATCTAAATTTATACTTCATCTTCTAATTTTGTATAAATTAATCTCAATTAATTACTACAGTTAATTAATTACATAAATTTCCAAAATATGATAAACAATTCATATATAATCATACATAATCAAAAAGGAAAAGAATTAATATAAACTAGACATTGGGTTCCATTGCAATCTTAATGTAAAATTAGCCCATTACTAAAGGAAAAAACACGTTCATAATATTAGATATCATCCCAAGAATAAAAATAATTAAAACAAAAGATTTAGAGAAAAAATATCTTAGTCTTGAAGTGCGATCTCTAATTCTTCCTTCAATATTGAATCCTTGCGCGAATCCTCCTTTAGATCTTGATAGAAATCTTGATTTCCTATTCTAATCTCCTCCTAACTATGTTAATCTCTATTTTAATCCCCTGAAAATAAAAGTCTTATAGTGTATTTATAAGTTACAAGTCTAAATCCTAGCATAAAAGGACACCCAAATCCAATTCGGAGTAAAAAAAACATGTAAAAACGCATTAAAAATAAGTTTGGCCACATCCCAAATGCAACTGCAAAGCCCTAGAGCGCAGCTGCACTCATTTTATTTAATTAGAAAATTGCTCGGGCGCACCTGTGCTCACCCGGGCGAAGCTGCGCTCACCAACAAATTTGGCTGCTCTAGCATTAGTTAGAAAAATGGCCATAACTTTCTTATACGAACTCCGATTGAGATGATTCAAGATGTTTCTGAAAGCTGAGAAGTAGATCTACAACTTTTATGTTTTAGGATTTGACAAATTCATCGTAGATCAAGGTCAAAATCAGGCCTGAAGTAACTACTGTGTAATTGACGAGCTGAAAATGCAAGTATAGTAACTCCAAACTTTAGTCAACCAAGCCTTTATTCCAATTCCTACCAAATATCATCAAAACACATAAAAAGTAACATAAAACACTTAAGATTAATATAAAACACTTAAGAACTCATAAATTATTAAGGTAAAAGATACTCAATACATAGGTATAAAACTCACTTATCAATTATGTCACACAAGGCTATATACATTTGAAATAGGATCTTTAATCTTACTAGAAAATCTTTAATTAGACTTGCCGAATTATATAAGGAGGGTAATATAGTTTGATAAAAATATTGGGAGAATACCAATTTAAATAAAGAGCTAATTTATTTTTGTAATTAATTAAAAGAATGTATGCTAAAATGTTGCCTATTTTCACATGCAGAATTTTACAAATGTTAAACTCACTATCACTGCGTAACATACTTGATGCTAACAAACTGATCGGACCAAATTACACGAACTGGTTAAGGAATTTGAGAATAGTTCTCACTGCTGAAAAGATTTCCTATGTCCTAACTTCATCTGTCCGTGCAACTGTTGTAGAAGAAGCCTATGAGGAAGAGATTTCCACTTTTAAGAAGTGGCAAGATGATGCAATTGTGGGTCAATGCATCATACTCACATCCATGAGTAATGAGCTTTAGCATCAGCATGAAAAAATGGATGCTCCTACTATATTGCTGCACCTAAGGAACTTTATGGTGAGCAAAGTATGACTGCTAGATATTAGATATCTAAGGAACTCTTCTGATCTTGGATGACCGAGGGCACTACCGTTGAGACTTATGTCCTAATGATGATCAATCTGATTGAACTACTTGGACAGTTAGGGTTCGTAATAGATGGGGAGTTAAGCCAAGATCTAATCTTGTAATCACTCCCAAACTTCTTCTCTTAAGTTATTGTAAATTTTCACATGAATAAGTTGGATGTCAGCTTGCCTGAGTTACTAAACATGTTGAAAATTATGGACGGTCAATTCCCATCCAAGAAGGGTCATTTCCCATCGAAGAAGGGTCAAGTCTTGTTAGTGGATGATTCTTCCAAGAAGAGGAAGAAACCCAATGGTTCTTCTAAAAAGAAGAAAAAGAAGAAGGCTAAGAGCAAGGCAAAGATAAAGGATAATAAGAAAACTAATCCAGATAGCAAAAGAATATGCTTCCATTGCAGATCTAAAACAGAAGAAGCTTGGAGAAGATTTAACTACAGATCAAGGTTTGTTCATGATTGAAATAAATCTTTTTGCAAGTCAAAGTTCTACTTGGGTATTAGATACTGACTGTGGTTCTAACATATGTAACACTATGTAAGGGTTAAACAGAAGTAGAAAGCTAAACAAAGATGAAGTCGTCATACGCGTGGGGAATAGAGTAAAGGTTGTTGCATTAGTCATAGAAACTTATTGCTTAGCACTGTCTACAGGCAAGTCCATCAGTTTAAAAAAATGTTATTATGTTCCAGTACTTATTAGAAACATTATTTCTATTCCTATGTTAGACAATTATGGTTTTCATATTATAATTAAGAATAATAATTGTTCTATTTATAATGATAATGTTTTATATAGTACAAGTAAATTACACAATAGACTTTATTTACTTGACTTACATGAAAATATATTACAAATTGAACAAACTAAGAAAAAAAAAGATATAATGTAAATTATACCTTTATATAACATTGTAGACTTCGTCATATTAATGAAATAAGTTGCATAAAGATGGGGCTTTTAGAGATGTCTAATTATGAATCATAGCCAACTTTTGAATCTTGTCTTATGGGTAAAATGACTAAATCTCCTTTTAGTAGAAAAGGAGATAAAGTTACAGAGTTGTTAGAGTTTGTACACACAAATGTATGTGGGCCTATAATGACGCATGCATGAGGTGGGTGTTCATATTTTATTACTTTTACTGATGAGCATTCAAGATTTGAATATGTGTATTTGATGAACTACAAATCTGAATCATTTAAAAAGTTGAAAGAATATAGAAGTGAAGTAGAGAAACAAACTAACAAGAGTATTAAGATTTTTCGATCAATGAGTTTTTAGATACTTAAGCAATGAGTTTTTAGATTATCTCAAAGAAAATAGTATAATCTCACAATGGACTCCACCAAGTACACCACAATTGAATGGTGTATCTGAAAGGAGAAATCAAATATTGTTAGACATGGTTCGTTCTATGATGAGTTTTACCGATCTTCCAATTTTCTTCTAGGGTTATACCCTAGAAACGACTGTATACCTACTTAACAAAGTACCTTCTAAATCCGTTCCTAAGACTCCATATGAAATATGAATAGGAAAGAAACCTAATCTTAAGTATGTTAAGATTTAGGGTTGTCCAGCTCATGTCAAAATGATTGATCATGATAAGCTAGAGACAAGATCTGATAAGTATAAATTTGTGGGATATCCTAAAAAAACTGCAGGGTATTATTTTTATCATCCTAATAATCAAAATGTATTTGTTGTGAAACATATTTCCTTCTTGGAGAAGGAGTTTATCCTCAAATGGGACAATAGAAGTAAAATAGACCTTAAAGAAGTTCAAGAACCACAAAACACTATGGGTCAAAATGACATACCTAATTAATTAACACAACCTAATGTACCACTACCTAATCAAGTAACACAACATAAGGTATGGATGTAATGACCACAAATATTACGACCTCTTTCCATTATAATTGATGTCGTATTAATCAATGAAATGGAATTAAAAATTTATTTTATTTTGCATTCATGAATAATCATATCAATGTGTATAAGGTTGGAATTAAAGGGAAGTTCACTCGGTGAAATTGTTGAACCAAGTGACTAACCTAGAAATAATAATATCGATAACGATAAGATCAAAACCCTAAACCGATGTCCCAATTAAAAGCATTAGGGTTTATAATTAAACCAATGCATGGTAGAGTAAATAAATTTCCAACGAAAGCCTAATATGATGATTTAATTTATCCAACTAAGACATGTGATACTTATGACCCTAAATATAGCATTAAACAAGCTAGGGTAAATTTTGGAATACTAATTAATATTATGTGATTTAAAGGTATAGATTAAATGCCTAGCTCATGGAAATAATTTAATAACCCAAGGAAGTAATGATGGGAGCCCAAATGAATTTAATTAGGAGCCCAAGTGAATTTAAATTGTTAGCCCAAGAAATTGAATTCCAATAGCCCAAACAAGTCAAAAATTAGTCAAAGTTTACAAGATGGTTGATATATATATATATATATATATATATATATATATATATATATATAAATTGATAACTAAATATATTTATATATATGTATATATATATATATATATATATATATATATATATATATATATATATATACATATATATAAATTGATAACTAAAAAGAAAATCAAATCATGGGAAAAGGGGAGTAGGTGCCGGCAATATGGGGGGAGGAAATAAAAAATGGTGCAATGCTCAAGGCCCTTAAATCACTCCCATGCTAAGCCTTCCCCATGCTCCATCAAATCCCCTAAAAAGTGGATCTTGTTTTGACCCAAATTAAGAGCTTGATTAACTAGTTGTTGAATGATTAAGGTAGCCTAAATAAAATTAAGTTACCTCTATAAATATAAGACTTGGCCAACTCTTGCAAGAGTTGGTCATTTTCTAAGTCTTTGCTAGAGAGAAAAAGAGAGAAACTAGAAAGCAAGAGAGAAGAAACTTTAGGGTTCTTGAGAGAAAATTAAAATACCAAGAAGAGTTGTGTGGGGGGGGGGGGGGAGTCTAGGCAGCAAGGAGGGTTCTTGGGGATGCCATCTAGCTTCATCTCCTACTTTGGGAAGCAACGGAAACAAGCTATTAGGAGCAAAAGGTATAGATCGCTCAAAACTCTAGTTTAATGCTTCAATTGGTATATTATGTGATTTCTATGTTAAAAAACTTATTTTCAAAGTCTAAATGGATAGATCCATGCTAGATTGGTATATATAGGGTTATATGGGTTTATCATGGAGTTTTATGTGTTTATGTTGAAAAATTTCATCAAACTCATTGAATAAATTTTTACCGACGAAAATAACGTAACCTAAAACATAGCAGCCCCTTACCGGAATTACTGTGCACAATCCGTAAGTCAGATTTATGATCCATCAATTTTGGGTGTTATATCTATAAAATACGAAGATTCTCCAAGTTTAATGACTTAAATCCGATTTAAAATGAGCAAGATATGAATTTTCTACCAAAACACCCCACTGATTTTAGGGTTGTGCGTAACAGTCCGGTTTGGAGCAAATTTCAGTGACCAAAACAAATCCTAATTTGATGTTTGATAATGGAATCTTGTATTTCGGAAAGATACGAATCTATCGATACCTAATAGGCCTCAATCGGAGTTATAGAACTCAAGATATTCAAGTTTTCATAAAGGATCCCAAATCCGAAAATGTTAAAAAACATTCTGCCTATTTTTGGAAAAAAAACCGGTCGGTTCGGTTTTTTTCGATTTTTCCATTTCCTTGGGTGGGGACGGTTCGGGCATTTTTAGGCCGGTTCTTGGGTTAGTTCCAAAAGAGAAAATGCTTGTAATTTTATAAAGAATATTATAAAAATTTTAAATCTGAAATTTTATGTCCTTTGGTATTTATTAGAATTAATGGTTGATTAAACCTTACTAATTAAACGAAAAATGCTAAACTAATATGTTTAATTTCTGAAAAATCATAAAACTACTAATTACTTATTATTCAATATTAATTAAATAATAAGTATGATTAATTAAGAAATTAATTATTTTTAAAAGTATTTAAGGTGTAAAGAGTACACTAATTAACTATTAATTAGTTAGTAATTAGATAAAATTACTAATAAATTATTATTAAATAATTTATATGTGATTTAAGTATTTAATAATAATATAAGAAAGATAAAGTGAATAAATTAATTTTTATTATTTAATTGAGAATTAAATAGTAAATAAAGATAAGTAATTAACTAATTATTATTTAATTAATATTAAATAATAATTAAAGAAAGATAAAATTTATAAATTATTTATTTATTATTTAAATAATAAATAAATATAATTTAGTAATTAATTATTATTTAATTAACATTAAATAATAATTAAATGAGGATTAAATTAAAGGATTAATTATTTATTATTTAAATAATAAGTAAGGGTAATTGATTAATTAATTATTATTTAATTAACATTAAATAATAATTAAATGAGGATTAAGTTATTAAATTATTTATTATTTTAGATTAAATAATAGGTAAGGATAATTAATTGACTTATTATTATTTAATTGATGTTAAATAATGATTAAAGAAGATTAAAATAAGTAAGTTAATTATTTAACATTTAATTATCAATTAATGATAAATAAGGAGGATTATTAGCACAAGAATAATTATTTATTGTGTAATAACAATTAATAATAGTTATCATTTATTATAACAATGATAAATGAGGTACTAAAACAATTGAAATAAATTGTTTAATAGTTTAAATAGTTAAGCGATGGATGTTTTATTACTTAGAGAGAAGTAATATTTGATAGTTAAGTCAATTACTTAGAATCAAATTAAGTAGATTAACCAAGTCAATAAGATGTTTGTGTTATGTGATAATTTTAGGTAATTAAACGAGAAGTAAATAATAAACTTAAATGTTTAAGTGAGCAATTATGTGTTATACTAATCGGTAGACTGACTTATCAATGTTAGGTTTTCCGAAAGAGAATTATATTAAGCATTTAGCCGTAATTCGACAACCAGGCAAGTTCCCTAACTCAAACTCGAGTTATCTTTCTTTACTATATGCTAAGTGGTTTAGTGTTGTAAATTATTCCACATCGAGATTATTGTCATTCACACATAGTGCAGTTGAATTACATGTTCTATTATTAAATCATGAAATACTCAAAGTGTTTGACCTCATGATCTGTTTAGAGATAAAGTCTATGCCTTTTTTCGGCTAGACATATACGTGTTGAATTTTAAAAGCTATCCAAACCATAGTGGTACGGATTCCTAGACTGAGAAGAACAACCCTGAATGGGGAGTAACCTAAGTATCAGATACATGATACAAATAGAATTAAATGTTATGTATATACATAATGTACAAGAGGCTGATCCCCTCAAGTACAGTTCTGAGATTATAACCTAAGGGGGTATATCAAGTGATTGATCCCTCAAACAGATGTTCATAGTCTGTTTGACCACTCAACATTTAAATAATCAATTGTCTTTTATCATTTGAGCCTTGATTATACCAATGATATTATTGTTTCTAAATCCTTTGAGTGTTTCATTTTTATTCATTCATGACATTCCTTATATTTATTCCATTAAAACTTGCTGAGCAATCTAGTTGCTCAATCTTGCTATGTCATGAAATATATTGCAGTTAAACCTGAGAGTTCGAAGGCTGATAAAGGCAAAGGAAAGTTGAAACCCTAGATGCTTTGGGATTTAATGCCTAAGAATATATTTTTGTTTATCTCTGATGACATGTAACACGAACCATCTTTTATATATTTAAATTCATGATGTATTTTATTAAGGTTACGAACCTTGGGACATGTAGTGAACCTTTCTATAAACAATATATGTTTATTTCATTCCGCATTAGTATATTATATTGTTTAGAGGTGTATGGATGTACGGATTCGTGAACACCAAGTTCGAGGTACAAGTACCTGAATTTGGGGGTGTCACAATGGATTCATCATAGATGATGATGATGAGGTACGCATCCTCGATTATGATGATCTATGGAGTTACGAAGAGGCAATGAGTATTAAAGACTCAAAGAAATAGTTAAAGCGATGAAATCCAAGATAAACTCCTTGTATGAGAACCAAGTATGGACTTTGGTTACTCCACCTAAGGGCATTAAGTCTATTGGGTGTAAATGAGTCTTTAAGAGAAAGACTAGAGTAGACGGCAAGGTAGAGACCTATAAAGCCCGGATGGTTATAAAAGGTTTTAGACGAAGGCAAGGTGTTGACTATGATGAAACTTTCTCACCGGTAGCAATGCTTAAGTCCATTCAAATTTTGCTTGCAATTGTAGCATTTATGGATTGAAGCAAGCTTCTTAAAGGTGGAACATCCGTTTTGATGAGACAATCAAAGAGTTTTGATTTTATCAAAAATGAGGATGAACCATGTGTGTACAAAAAGGTTAGTGGGAGTGCTGTTACATTCCTAGTATTATAAGTTGATGATATATTACTGATAGGGAAAGATGTTCATATGTTTCAGCCAATCAAGATATATTTATCTAAACACTTCTCCATGAAGGACTTGGAAGAAGCATCCTCTATATTGGGAATAAAGATCTATAGAGATAGATATAAAAGGATGATTGGTTTGTCTCAAGGAACGTACATTGATTTAATAGTAAAGAAGTTTAGCATGGAAGCTTTCAAGAGAGGGCTTATGCCGATGGGTCATGGAATAAATCTCTCCAAGAAATAGGTCCCAAAGACACCTGAAGATAAAGACCATATAAATAAGATTCCCTATGACTCAACGATAGGATTTATGAAGTTACAAGATGATATGTACTAGACCTGATGTTACTCATGCACTTAGTGTAACAAGCAGATGTCAGTCTAATCCTGGAAAAGAACACTAGAATGTAGAAAAAAATATCCTAAAGTACTTAAGAAGAACTAAGGAGGTATTTCTTGTCTACAGTGGGTCTAATTTGAAGCTAGAGGGTTATACAGACTCAAGTTTTCATACTGACCAAGATGATAGTAAATTCGTTTTGGGTTATGTGTTTACCTTAAACGATGGCGCAATGAGTTGAAAAAGTTTCAAGCAGCAAACAGTTGATAATTCAGTGATAGAGGCAAAGTACATAGCTACAAGAGAAGCTGCAAAGGAGAGTGTTTGGATGAAGAAGTTCGTGACTGAACTTGAGGTGGTTCCTAGTATTTAAGGACCAGTTCCTTTATTTTGTGACAACACGGGGGCTGTTGCACAAGCCAAGAAACCCAAGTCTCATCAGAAATCCAAACACGTGTTATGATAGTTTTATTTGATGAAAGAGATCATTGAAAGAGGAGACTTCACCCTGGAACAAGTTGACTCTTAAGACAACATTGCAGATCCATTTACTAAAGCGTTAACTCAACAGTAGTTTAATTGTCACCTAGAGAAGATGGGTATTAGATACCATGGTTATTGGCTTTAATGTAAGTGGGAGATTGAAAATAGTACGCACACAAATCAATCATATTTAATGTGATGTTGTATATACTTTGTAATCTTATTTGCTTATTAATAAAAGTTTATTTATACAAAGATATTTTTCTTATCCATATTTATTTGTTGATATTAATTGTGATAAACTCATAGTTTTTTAGCAATGCTTTTAGAATCATAATGATGATCATACAAATGAAATCTAAATTCAAGATAGCTTAAAACTAAAATTGTTCCTAATCGTGGGATCACTAAAATTGGGTATTAGTGAATTCAAATAGATTAGTGCATACTATGCTTGCTCTTATAAAGAGGATGATTGATCTCATAATCATTTGTATAGAGACACTAAAGTAATTATGTATGTGTTTATTAGCAAATAAGTTCACTAAACATGACTCACTAAATAAATACCTAATGGAGTTTTACTCAACTGTCAATAGAAATTCTAAATGTGATAGTAGTACGAGTGATTTTTGAACTTAAGATCATCATAGTATCTTATGTATGATAAGTTATACTTTCACATATCCCTTAAGACCTTTAAGGTATATCAAAAGGTATGCTTAGGTATAATAAGTTGTACATGGAGATAAATAAATGGTCAACAAAGAATCTACCACTTCTAGTCAAAAGAGATAATGTTCTATGCGATTCAATAAATACCAACTTAGTAGTCCTTGGTCAAGGCATAATGAAAATTATAAAGGAGTTTCTAATTTCCATTAAATAGAGTTGTTCATTTGAGAAATGAAATGCATATGATCAAATAAAATTAGACTTGATAGTAAATTCATGTCTTATATTTGATTGGGACATTGTATGGCAGAAAGATTGAATTGTACAATAACTATTTACTGAAAGGTTTTTTTATGATTAAATGTTAAAATTTATATTATCTGAAAAGTCGTTGATCACTAAGGGGGCTTACCTTTATTGTGAAATAAATATTATTTATTTAAATGAATTAAATATTTTAATTTATTTATTTAAATAAGATTAAAATTGTTCTAATTGATTTATAATACAACCGGTTTAAATATGGAGAACCTAAAGGATTACACCACAAAAGAAAAATATTTATTTAAAAAGTAAATGACATAATCGTAATAATAGATTTAGCATATTTAATTTATACTATAGTGATACATTATATTAAATAGCTTAATATTTATTTAGTATTTTGAAAATACTAATTATAAATTAATAAGAAGAGTCTTATTATCATTATCATTATTATTATTATTATTATCATCATCATCATTATTATTATTATTATTATTATTATTATTATTATTATTATTATTATTTAGTTCTTAAATGGTTTAGGAATTAATTAATAAGAGTACTCTTATATTAGTTCCTAATTAGATTAGAAGTTTAATTAAAAACCCAATTCCCAAATGTGTTTGGAGGGTTGACTATATCTATAAATAAGAATAGTCTTATTATGGATTAAGATTACATGCACTTCCATAAGTATTGGAAGGGTACTCACAAGTTCTCTGAATCTAAGAAATTAGAAGAGAGAGAAAACTAGGGTTTACCATCACCCAGTTCTTGAATCATTAGTCTTCCTTTGTGGATCACCTCTAGAGGCCAAACACTTGAATGGTAACGTTGATCAAAGGAATCTAATCAGTAGAATTCAAGGAGAACATAAAGGAATTTGAGTTAAACACGTATATGTAGAAAACTAGTGTCTGCAAGGGTATAATTCTCTATATCCTTCTTGTCAATTAATAGTAATTCATAAAGGTCGTTCCTAGTTATGGTTTGTAAAATTTTAAACTCTAATTTTACCATGCTTTCGCTGCTATTGTGCAATTTAATTGTCTGTTCATGAATATTACAATTCAACATTAACAACTTCGAATTTTTTTTAATGAATCTTCTATAATACACAGCTAATAAAAGAAAACTTCGTACCCCCCGTTGGTATCATCGGGTGCTCCCAATTAATTACTGCTTCTACTTTTACTTGGTGTACTAATATTTCATCTTGATCAATCACGTGCCCCAAAAATTGCATTTTTTCCATCCAAAATTCACACTTCGAAAACTTTGCATATAACATTGCTTTCCTTAGTGTTTTCAACACTATTCCCAAATGTTCAGCATAATCTTCATGAGTCTTAGAGTATGGTGTGCTGTCGCAGGCATCCCAAAAAAAAATCTTACTTTGAAAAAAATATTAATGTAGTAGTGTAAGTAAGAGTCGATCCCACAGAGAATGATTAATTTAATTTTATGTTTTGTGAACCAAGATTGGGGGGGGGGGTTTAATTAAAGAAATAATTTAAATAAAATTAACTAAAATAAATATGCAAGTAATTTAATGAAATAAATGAGAAAAAAATGCATTGGTTTAAGTTAACATCCACTATCAAGAATTTACAACTGATCATTGATACAAGAATAAATCAATTAATATTTTGAACATTCACCGTAGAAATAACTACTCGCAATGAAATAATTTTCGTCCTCTCTCCTTCATTTTATATAAGTAGAGCCACTTGGTTTAAATACACTTACTACTAAACAACCTCCGGCACTTACTAAAGTTATAATTTAATAGCAGCTATAAGAATTAGAGAGATCGTTGAACTAAACAACAAAAGCCACTTATTTGCATTTAATTTAGATGAATATTCTTCCTAAGATAAAATAATCTTTTGATCTATAAAATAATTATTAAACTTAGTTGCTTCACTAACAGCAATAGATTAATACGAATAATAAACTAGTATGAATCCTAGCAATTAAACAAATCAATCATAAAAATTAAGTACAGAAGAATATTCAATATTCAAAATATAAATTGAACAATTAAAATAAATTAGATCTCACAGTGTATAAATCTTGATGGCTTCAATCACTTAAACCAAGAAAAATAATTTGGCCACAAATAACTATAGAAAACACCAAAGAAGAAAGAATTTTTTCTAATGAAAGTTGTCTATCAATTATATCTCAAGCCCTATATTTATAGACTACATAATCCTCCTAACCCTAGTAGGAATTATAATTTCTAAACCCTAATAGGATTTTAAAATATAAAATAATAAAATATAAAATTCCTATTTATTTACCTATTCCAAATTGTAATTAGATTTATTTAATTTATTAGCTTCCTTGTACTGCAAATATAACCCACATGTAACAAGCTGTCATCACACGATTGCTGACCATATTGCGCCTGGGACCCACACGCATGAAATAAAGGAAACAAAGCTGCAGCCTCCACGCGGCCGACCACGCATTGTGCGGTATGTCCTGTTCCAAAACTCCCTCCGCGCATGACGTGTTTCTTTGCTTTGTTGACCTTCCCGTGCCAAAACGGCATCACTCTTACTGATACCGGTGACCCTTGCTTCTTCCTAGAGCGCATAGCGCAAATGCCCTTTGCTGGAATTTACCAAACTGTCATCCATTTTAATTAATTCCTACAAAAATAAATATAAAAAATAAAAATAATATAAAAATATTAAAAATAATAATAATGCATAAATTAAATAAATTATCTAAAACAGTTAAAAATATTTAAAAACTTACAAATAATTAAGTCTAAAATACCCAATAAATAGATATAAAATTGACTTATCAAATACCCCCACACTTAAATCTTTGTTTGTCCTCAAGCAAAACAAGAACAAAAACTATAAAATTAAAACTACTAACCAAACAACATACCTGAGCAACAAACCAATATGAATTTCAACATTAACCTCAAACATTTTTTAAATAATAACTCAAAAAAAATTTTAAAACCATACAAAATCTAGAGCTTTAACATATTTATTAATTTTACTTTACTCAAGACCTTTTGTGCGTGTGTGAATCCAAATATATCAAACCAATCAGAACTCAAATAAATTTATATAATCAAAGGTCAAATGAGAGATACTCAACACTCTATACACTCAATTTTAACATATCTCAAAGCTAATATAGACACACAAAAAATACAAAAAAAAAATTAAAGGATCAAAAGTTTTTTCTTCTTTCTTCTTTCCTCAATAATATTTTTTCTCCATATATATTTTCTTTTCATAGCTCACCATTTTTTCTTAGTGAGTGCATTTTATGCTCCATCTCACTTTTTTTCCTCATACTTGACTGTGCAAAGACTTTTCAGAGTTACCCATATAACGAGCTTTTGACCAATGACTCCCAAACCAGTTGGCTTTAGGGAACTAGCTGTAGAGACACCCCTAAGAATCTATTAACTCGAGTAACAAATACCACAAAATTAAACTAGTCAAATTATTTTTTTACTTACTATTTTTTTTTCTCTCAATCCTCCAATCATATATTTTTCTATATTAGACTTTAAAACATGATCAAAATAAGGTATAGAGAAAATTCACATCTTCCACAAGCAATTAATCAAATAAACTTCTTCCAAGTTAAAATTAGTTCAACACATATGGATATGTGCATAAATTTTTAAAAAGTCTCAAATAAAGTAAATATTAACAATAGGTCAAAAATTCAGACTAAGCAAAAATTTATCGTTTTTCTAAAAGTTATTAAATCAAAATCAAAATTTTATCATTGGCTTATAAATTAAAATCCAATTAACTCATTGCTCAAGCGACTCAACCTAAAAATAAAAAAAAAACTACCCCATTTTCGTAGGAAACACGGTTACACTTAGCATGTGCAATAAGCCTTTAAACCCCAAAGTTACCCCCAAGTGAATGAGTTTTGTCTCGTGAGGGTTTGTAGTGAATTTACCCACAAAATTCAAATTTTTAAAGTTTTTAAAATTCCTTAAAAAAAATTCAAAATATGACCTAAAAATAACAAAAAAAAAAAATCCTAAATCCACTGACAATGGAGTTTGATGGCGAAATCGTTAAGTTTAATATTTTTAATGCCATGATATGTCCTAATTTTGTTTACTCTGTTGATGTGATTGATTCTTTAGCATAGAAAATTTCTGAAGCTAATGAAAATGATGAATTGAAAACGACATTTAGTCAGAGTTTTGGGAAAGAGAATGAAAAGTTAGTCTTGAGTGCCAAATTTTTGGGAATTAGCAGCCATGTTTGCAATTAAATTCTTTGCAGCTTCGGGAGTTATGTCCACCAAAGCTCCTCCACTAACAGCATCGATCATGCTCCTATTAGTGGACATGAGTCCTTCATAAAAAAATTGAATAAGGAGTTTCTTGTTGATTTGATGGTGGGGACAACTTGCACATAATTTCTTAAATCGTTCTCAATACTCGTATAGGGATTCTCCATGGTTTTGTCTCACACCATAAATGTCTTTTTTAATATTGGATGCCCGTGAAGCGGGGAAATATTTTTATAAGAATAGTCTTTTCATCTCTTCCCATGTGGTGATGCTTCCGAATGGTAGGTAGTAGAGTCAATCCTTAGCCAAATCTTTCAAGAAAAATGGAAAAGCTCTTAGATTGATTTGCTCTTCAGTCACTCCAGAAGGTTTCAGACTTGTGCTGACCATATGAAATTCCTTTAAATGTTTGTGAAGATCTTCACCTGTAAGGCCATGAAAATTGGGCAAAAGATATATTAGACCAGCTTTTAATTCAAAGGAAGTGTTAGCATCTAAATTATGAAAAGTTATGTTTAAAGGTTGATGGTTCAAATCAGAGACTGCAATCTCTTTCAAAGTTCAATTTCTAGCCATGATTTCTATCCTTAACCTGCACAACTTAAATAAAATATGAAAACAAGAAAAATCTAAAATCTAAAATCTAAAAATAAATATAAATAAATCACTAAATTACAATAAAATTTACAAAAGCACAAAAATAAATACAATCAATCCCCGGCAACGGCGCCAAAATTTGGTGTGCTATCGCAGACACCCAAAAATAAAATCTTAGTTTGAAAAAAATATTAATGTAGTTGTGTAAGTAAAAGTCGATCCCACAGAGAATGGTTAATTTAATTTTATGTTTTGTTAACCAAAATTAGGGGGTTTTAATTAAAGAAATAATTTAAATAAAATTAACTAAAATAAATATGCAAGTAATTTAATGAAATAAATGAGAAGAAAAAACCTTGGTTTAAGTTAACATCCACCATCAAGAATTTACAACTGATCATTGATGTAAGAATAAATCAATTAATATTTTGAACATTCACCGTAGAAATAAATACTCGCAGGTGAAATAATTTTCCTCCTCTCTCCTTAATTTTATATAAGTAGAGGCACTTGGTCTAAATACACTTACTACTAAACAACATCCGGCACTTGCTAAAGATTTAATTTAATAACAGCTTTAAGAATTAAAGAAATCGTTGAACTAAACAACACAAGCCACTTGTTTGCATTTAATTTAGATGAATATTCTTCTTAAGATAAAATAATCTTTTGATCTCCAAAATAATTATTAAACTTAGTTGCTTCACCAACAGCAGTAGATTAATATAAATAATAAACTAGTACACATTATAGCAATTAAACAAATCAATCATAAAAATTAAGCACGAAAAAATATTCAATATTCAAAATGCAAACTAAATAATTAAAATAATTTAGATATCACAGTGTATAAACTAAAAATAATAATTTAGCCACACAAAACTATAGAAAACACCAAAGAATAAAAGGGAGAATTTTTTCTAATGAAAGTTGTCTATCAATTGTATCTCAAGCCCTTTATTTATAGACTACATAATCCTCCCAACCCTAGTAGGAATTATAATTTCCAAACCCTAATAGGATTTTAAAATACAAAATAATAAAATATAAAATTCTTATTTATTTTCCTATTCCAAATTGTAATTGGATTTATTTAATTTATTAGCTTCCTTGTACTGTAAATATAACCCACGTGTAACAAGCTATCATCACACGCCTGCTAACCATATTGCGCCTGGGACCCACACGCATGAAATAAAGGTATGTCCTGTTCCAAAACTCCCTCCGCGCATGACTCGTTTCTTTGCTTTGTTGACCTTCCCGTGCCAAAAAGGCGTCACTTGTGAGGATCCGAATTTCCAGGATTTCTTTAATAATATTAAATGAGAATTTAATTGATAAAATTATCAAGGTTGTTAAATTAATTATTATATTATGTAATTTAAAGTATGTGATGTGATTTAATTGATAAATTAAACCTGGGCAGAGATTATGATGAATTGTGTTGAAATTAAAATAATTAAAATGTAAATAAATTGTTTAAAAACAATTTATGAGGAATAAAAGAATTTCAGATAAATGTACAATAAATTGTACAATTAAATTTTTTATGGAAATGTAGAAATTATGATTTAATAATGTATGTGGTAATGCGAAATATGAAAAATTGGATATGTATATATATACATTTGTATATATATACGTGAATGTTTAATTGATAATTATATATTTCATTAATTATAAAAATTAAGGGATTAATAATTAAATTTAATCCAATTTTAAATGAAAAGCGAATGAGGAAATTAGTAAAATTGTAATTATTAGATTTTATTGTGAAGGAAGTTTAGAAATTAATTGAAAAGAAATGTAATTATATAAATTATATAATAATAAATTATATAATTTATATAAGGAAATTAAAATGTTATATGAAGGAAATTTAATTATATAAATTATATAAGAATAATTATATAATTTATATAAGAGAATTAAATTAATTAAGGATGGAAGAAAATTTTATAATTTGTATTTGTGGAAAATGGAAATAATTAGAAAGGAATAACGTAATTATATAAATTATATTAATTATATAATTTATATAAGAAATTATTGTGAATATAAAAGAAATTGAATAATAAATAAGAAAAAGAAATGTTTTAAGTTATTAAAAATTATATTTATGCATAATGGAATTATTATGACTTTTATGAAAGATAATATTTCGGAAACGTGAACATGTTAATGTAACATGTTATCCAAGTAAGGGAGCGAAAAATTATGAAAAATAATTTTTATAAGTCATGTGAATTATTTTATGATTTTTGGAGGTATAAATTACTTTATATGATTACATGCATGGTGTTATGCGTGTACAAAATTTGTCAAGTAAAGTACCCAAAAGAGGTACTAATACTATTGATAAATCATATTATGATTTTTAGTAAATTAAAATAAATATTTTATATTTGTTATATAAAATATTTATTACACGTAATAATTACGTAATGCTTTAAAAAAAAAAAAAAAAAAGAAAAGAAAAGAAAATTTGCATGCGTTTTCGGTGGAAAATTCCGGAAGCTCTAAAAGTTGGCTGGGTTGGTGAGGCGGTGGAATTGGTGGGTGATTAAAAATAATTAAGTATTAATGATATAAAAGAGAGAAAAGGGAATAGGAAAAGAAGAAAAAGAAAAGAAGAGTAAAAACACATACTCTCTCCACTCTTTCACCACCATGACCACCCACCGCCACCCTCCACCGGCAACCACCGTAGCCATTAAAGAAAGAGAATAATTTTGGGTGTCAACAAGGGAAGAAAAAGCTTCAAAGAAGGTAAAATAAGTAAATCATTTGAATTGTTCATATATTTTTAGTGTTAAAATAATTTGTTGAAAAATTAGTAAATAATTAGAATATTATTCTAAATAATTTATGGATATATATCTATGAATTATATAATTTTTGGAGTGATTATATTGTGGAAAAATTTGAGCAAAGTTTGTTTATTTTGAAATTGTTAACTTTCTGCTGCTGAAAACGAAAGAAAAAAAAAAAAAAGAGGGGCTGCCGCGCATTGCGCGGCAGCATTTTTTTGTCCAGCGAGGACTTGAAACGGCGTCGTTTTGGACGCGAGACAGTGGGGAGTCGCGCAATGCGCGGAACCCAGAAAACGGTGAAGGAAACGACGCCGTTTGGCGTCGACTGTGGAGGGAAGGCCGCGCGCCATGCGCGGCCGACACACGCGAGGAAATTACCATTTTACCCCTAGCCTTTTTCAGTAATGCCGAGCGTGCCCCTCAACGCGCGTAAAATTACGGTAATGACCTGAGACTTTTCGAGAAATTCCGGATATGTCCCTAGAGTTACGGAAATGACAGAAATACCCCTGGACTTTCCGGAAAATTCCGGTTATGTCCCTAAGGGCGCGGAAATTACCAAAATGCCCCCAGAAGTGATTTTAATTAAAATAAATGTTTAAAAATTGTTTAAAAAAATCATAGAAAATTATAGAAAAATACTAAAAATATAGAAATGATGTTTGGGCATTAAATTTAATATTTTTGTAAAAATATTAAATATTGGGGATTAATATTTAAATATTTTAAATATTAATCTAATGAGTTTAAATGTTAGAAAATGAATAAATAAAAATCCGGACAACTGATTATGCTCAAATTTATCCGATGAGTCGGGTTGTCCGTGGCGAAGGTATTGGATATTAAGTTAAATTAGTATTTTATGAGGACGAGGTTAATATAATTAACCATAGAAATTAATAATTGGCCTAGAGATGATATTAATTAAGTAAATTAATATCCTAAAGAGATAAATAATTATTATTTGATTATTTTATGATCATAGGTTGATCGAGTTAAGAGTTTGAGCTAACAATTTAAATAACTGGACGCCAGGCAAGTTCTTCAGTCTCTTTTATGTTAAATGTTGAAATGTTATGATATGTCATTCTTGTTTTGACTGCAAACAAATTATGTGTTACGTGATACGTGATTAATATGACCACAATGTGTATTTTGGGCAATGATATGAGATATATTGCTATAGTTGAAGCACAAGCACATGATATATGACACACACCAAGCATGTTAAGGTATGTGCTATGTGAAGCATGAACTGTTGAACTTGCTGAGCCGTTGTGCTCATTACTTGCTTAAATTAAACTTTTGCAGGATAAAGAAATAAGTTTCAGGAATACTGGATTAAATTAGAGATAAATTGCCTAGAAGGTGGGGAAATGTTATTGTTATATTTTCCATTCAATGTGGATGCATGTGTTAAGTTCTATTGATGTTATGTATGTACGGATATGTTGAATCCAGACAGAATGAGTAAAAATTAAATTGTGAATTGTAAATGTATGAGATAAACGTTACGATATAGAATTACGCAATGGTTAATTATGAATTATTAAATAAAGGATAATTGTGGAAATATAGTCAACATTAAAATTAAATGTTGAGCTTTATGATACAAGTGAAAGAAAGAAAAAGTTAAGGTTGCGATCCAGGGACTAGGATCCAGAGGTAAAGATTCTAAACATCCAAATATTATAATACAATGATTGAGTTGAGAAAAGAAAAAAAAAATTTATACCGAAAATTTGGTAATTGATGATTTATCAAATCAATCAAAGGATTAAAGAAGGTGATGAAAGATTTATTAACGGACCGAAATTTGGACGTAATGAAAATAAGGTTTATTAAATATAAGATTTAAGGGAATAAAGTGGGTCGAATTTCGGGGTCGTTACAGTTGGTATCAGAGCCAGAGGTTATAAACCTTAGGTAAATGATACCTTAGGCTATAACCTAAGTAAGAAAGAGTACGGTTAGTTGAGTGTTCTGAAAACTCAAGCGTATAGTAAGCTCGTGACTCATGATTGTATGGTGGAGCCCCTTTAGCGAATGGGCGACTATGGCCTGACTAGGACAAGCTCCTCAACCATATGATTGTGGTAAGTTCCTGAGTCCAAATACGTGATACGTTTGATGAACACGGGGGAATTGAAATAGAAAGATGTAAGTTAAGAAATGCAGATTTCAGATATTGATTAAAGTAAAGGAAATATTAAAGAGATAAGATTATAAGGAAGAGATAAAGATGTTAAGAAAGAGCTGAACGAAGGCAGGGAATTGAGAAAATTTATAAGTTTAATTAAGAATTTATTTGAAGGAATAATTGAAATGATTCAAAGATGAATCTCAAAGATAATCAGGGGACACCTGATTTAAGTAATAAAGATGACAAGGTAATCCAAAACGTATAGGAAGAGATCATAATAATATGATCAAGAACAGCGAAAGGATCGTACTATGATACGATCATGAGGTAAGGGAAACGAGTAAGGAGTAGATTGTGAAGCAAGGTCATGATGGGATCAAGTAAGAATATGAAATAATAGAAAGACCTGTTAATGGTCAACAAGGTATAGCTTGATGCTATAAAGAGATATGGTACTATGAAATAGTACAAGAAGAATTCAGAGAATGATGAGACATGAATGATAGAAAGATTATGATAAGGGGGTAGAAAGTTTGGGTACGAAATTTCAATTGAGGACTCATGTGGTGACTGAGTTGCACAATCCTTTGTATGGGCGGAGGATTTGTGTTTACTTAATTACTATGTGATAATCATTGAAATGTTAGAGTCGCGCTAAGAGTTTTTGATAGATAAATAATATTAAGTTAGGCACGAGTTCTTAAAACTCATGCATGTGGTAAGTCCATGACTCATAATCGTATGGTATGTTTTGAGCCCCTCAGCATATGGATAGTCTTTGATTTGTTCTTAGACTACATATTGCTAGGACAAGCTTTGAAACTCATATTCTTGTGGTAAGTTCCTGGACTCATAATGTGTGACAAGTTTGATGAACTATACGGGGGTATAGAAAAGCTGAAGTAGATAGAAATTTTAATGTGATAAATGAAAATAGTCCTAGCAATAATTTAATATTTAAGTAAAGAAACTGAAGGTGAATATTAGGGAATTTAGGATATTCTCACTCTTCTAGCTTTGCTAGATTTCGAAAGTTTTGGCCTCAAGTTGATTTGAAACGTATGTGCTTCTAAAAATGCAAATGAATTTTTAAGCGATTTAAAAAGTGTCTATGCTACTTGTCTCGGCTAGACAAAAATATTTTTACATCAAAATGTATTTCAAAAGAATCATCCACGCACCTTTTAGCCTGGTGCAGATGTGATGAATGACGGAATGCTCAACGTGTTATTGAGACGGTGCGGTACTATTTCGTTATAAGATAATTCAACACCATAAAGTATGGTTTATGGTGTAGGAATTATTAACGACGGAATTCTCAACGGACTGTCAAAATGACGCGGTAACATGAAGTCATAAATGATTTTGATTTTTGAAGGTATGTCAGAACTATAAGTCATTGCCATTCGACTCGGCTAGACATTTTGAAAAGTTTTGACATGATGAATGTTTTAAAAATTTCTGCGAATTATAAATTGTTAAAAGTAAGTCTATGCTAATTGATCTAGCTAGACAAGCGTTAAAGAAATATAAGTCTGAGCTATTGATTCAGCTAGACAAATTTTGAAATATATTTATTGAATTCATATTCTTTGGAAGTTATAACTAAACAAATTACTTTTGAATGAGTTCTAAGGCTGAGATGAACAAAAAGATTAAGAATATTGCAGGTTGATCGAGTGGTCACCTGGCATAGAAAGACACAGGCATTGCAGACTGATCATCTGGCATGCCAATGTATGGTGAAACATCCATCACTTTAATGACAGATTGATCCACTGTCAGGGTTTGCAGTATGAAGTACTCGGGGAGCGAAGTACTGTACACCGGGATAAATGTTCATTCAGCATATCATGAAAGTTTTCAAAATAAAAATTTTGAATTCCTCTACTCTTATGAAGATTGGATGGTAGGATGGGTTAGTATTATTTGATTGTGAGTGATAAGGAAAGTAATAATCGCGAAGTAAAGGAATTATGAAATGTGATGGATTAGAAATAGCAATTGTGCAATGACCACGAAAAAGGGAAGGAAACAAAGAAAGATATGTGGAATAAGTGAGACATTAGTATATAGAAATTTCGAGGACGAAATTTTATGAAGGAGGGGTGAATGTGACACCCAGGATTTTTGAAATAATTTTAAATAAAGATTATGATAAATTAAGTAAAGGTTAGCATTTAAAACCTAGTGTTGAATGATAGAAGGTATTAAGAAATGAATTATTAAAAATGAAGAAGAATTATATGAACTAAGAAGAGAAAGATGAATGTGTAGAGTATGAATGATGTGCGATATAAGAATGTTGTAAGGGGATTGTGTAAGGGTAAGTATGATTAAAGAAAAAGAAAGTTTTCGAAGAATGAGAAACTATCTTGATAGGTACATCAAGAAATGAGTTAAAGTCTTATTAATAAAATTTTAGAGAATTATGGAATGCAATATTACAAAGGAATTATGAATTGAAATAAGAATGGAATATTCTGATAGTTATGACAATTATGGTATTATTTTTGTAAGTTACGGATATTAAAGAAATAAAATATGATTATTACGGAATTAATTGTTATTCATCAAGATAAAGGTATAATAAGGTGCGATAAATAAAATACGTATGATTAGTACGGCAATTATGATTCCGAGGACGGAATCCTGTTAAGGGGGGAAGAATGTGAGGATCCGAATTTCCAGGATTTCTTTAATAATATTAAATGAGAATTTAATTGATAAAATTATCAAGGTTGTTAAATTAATTATTATATTATGTAATTTAAAGTATGTGATGTGATTTAATTGATAAATTAAACCTGGGCAGAGATTATGATGAATTGTGTTGAAATTAAAATAATTAAAATGTAAATAAATTGTTTAAAAACAATTTATGAGGAATAAAAGAATTTCAGATAAATGTACAATAAATTGTACAATTAAATTGTTATGGAAATGTAGAAATTATGATTTAATAATGTATGTGGTAATGCGAAATATGAAAAATTGGATATGTATATATATACATTTGTATATATATACGTGAATGTTTAATTGATAATTATATATTTCATTAATTATAAAAATTAAGGGATTAATAATTAAATTTAATCCTATTTTAAATGAAAAGCGAATGAGGAAATTAGTAAAATTATAATTATTAGATTTTATTGTGAAGGAAGTTTAGAAATTAATTGAAAAGAAATGTAATTATATAAATTATATAATAATAAATTATATAATTTATATAAGGAAATTAAAATGTTATATGAAGGAAATTTAATTATATAAATTATATAAGAATAATTATATAATTTATATAAGAGAATTAAATTAATTAAGGATGGAAGAAAATTTTATAATTTGTATTTGTGGAAAATGGAAATAATTAGAAAGGAATAACGTAATTATATAAATTATATAAATTATATAATTTATATAAGAAATTATTGTGAATATAAAAGAAATTGAATAATAAATAAGAAAAAGAAATGTTTTAAGTTATTAAAAATTATATTTATGCATAATGGAATTATTATGACTTTTATGAAAGATAATATTTCGGAAACGTGAACATGTTAATGTAACATGTTATCCAAGTAAGGGAGCGAAAAATTATGAAAAATAATTTTTATAAGTCATGTGAATTATTTTATGATTTTTGGAGGTATAAATTACTTTATATGATTACATGCATGGTGTTATGCGTGTACAAAATTTGTCAAGTAAAGTACCCAAAAGAGGTACTAATACTATTGATAAATCATATTATGATTTTTAGTAAATTAAAATAAATATTTTATATTTGTTATATAAAATATTTATTACACGTAATAATTACGTAATGCTTTAAAAAAAAAAAAAAAGAAAAGAAAAGAAAAGAAAATTTGCATGCGTTTTCGGTGGAAAATTTCGGAAGCTCTAAAAGTTGGCTGGGTTGGTGAGGCGGTGGAATTGGTGGGTGATTAAAAATAATTAAGTATTAATGATATAAAAGAGAGAAAAGGGAATAGGAAAAGAAGAAAAAGAAAAGAAGAGTAAAAACACATACTCTCTCCACTCTTTCACCACCATGACCACCCACCGCCACCCTCCACCGGCAACCACCGTAGCCATTAAAGAAAGAGAATAATTTTGGGTGTCAACAAGGGAAGAAAAAGCTTCAAAGAAGGTAAAATAAGTAAATCATTTGAATTGTTCATATATTTTTAGTGTTAAAATAATTTGTTGAAAAATTAGTAAATAATTAGAATATTATTCTAAATAATTTATGGATATATATCTATGAATTATATAATTTTTGGAGTGATTATATTGTGGAAAAATTTGAGCAAAGTTGGTTTATTTTGAAATTGTTAACTTTCTGCTGCTGAAAACGAAAGAAAGAAAAAAAAAAGAGGGGCTGCCGCGCATTGCGCGGCAGCATTTTTTTGTCCAGCGAGGACTTGAAACGGCGTCGTTTTGGACGCGAGACAGTGGGGAGTCGCGCAATGCGCGGAACCCAGAAAACGGTGAAGGAAACGACGCCGTTTGGCGTCGACTGTGGAGGGAAGGCCGCGCGCCATGCGCGGCCGACACACGCGAGGAAATTACCATTTTACCCCTAGCCTTTTTCAGTAATGCCGAGCGTGCCCCTCAACGCGCGTAAAATTACGGTAATGACCTGAGACTTTTCGAGAAATTCCGGATATGTCCCTAGAGTTACGGAAATGACAGAAATACCCCTGGACTTTCCGGAAAATTCCGGTTATGTCCCTAAGGGCGCGGAAATTACCAAAATGCCCCCAGAAGTGATTTTAATTAAAATAAATGTTTAAAAATTGTTTAAAAAAATCATAGAAAATTATAGAAAAATACTAAAAATATAGAAATGATGTTTGGGCATTAAATTTAATATTTTTGTAAAAATATTAAATATTGGGGATTAATATTTAAATATTTTAAATATTAATCTAATGAGTTTAAATGTTAGAAAATGAATAAATAAAAATCCGGACAACTGATTATGCTCAAATTTATCCGATGAGTCGGGTTGTCCGTGGCGAAGGTATTGGATATTAAGTTAAATTAGTATTTTATGAGGACGAGGTTAATATAATTAACCATAGAAATTAATAATTGGCCTAGAGATGATATTAATTAAGTAAATTAATATCCTAAAGAGATAAATAATTATTATTTGATTATTTTATGATCATAGGTTGATCGAGTTAAGAGTTTGAGCTAACAATTTAAATAACTGGACGCCAGGCAAGTTCTTCAGTCTCTTTTATGTTAAATGTTGAAATGTTATGATATGTCATTCTTGTTTTGACTGCAAACAAATTATGTGTTACGTGATACGTGATTAATATGACCACAATGTGTATTTTGGGCAATGATATGAGATATATTGCTATAGTTGAAGCACAAGCACATGATATATGACACACACCAAGCATGTTAAGGTATGTGCTATGTGAAGCATGAACTGTTGAACTTGCTGAGCCGTTGTGCTCATTACTTGCTTAAATTAAACTTTTGCAAGATAAAGAAATAAGTTTCAGGAATACTGGATTAAATTAGAGATAAATTGCCTAGAAGGTGGGGAAATGTTATTGTTATATTTTCCATTCAATGTGGATGCATGTGTTAAGTTCTATTGATGTTATGTATGTACGGATATGTTGAATCCAGACAGAATGAGTAAAAATTAAATTGTGAATTGTAAATGTATGAGATAAACGTTACGATATAGAATTACGCAATGGTTAATTATGAATTATTAAATAAAGGATAATTGTGGAAATATAGTCAACATTAAAATTAAATGTTGAGCTTTATGATACAAGTGAAAGAAAGAAAAAGTTAAGGTTGCGATCCAGGGACTAGGATCCAGAGGTAAAGATTCTAAACATCCAAATATTATAATACAATGATTGAGTTGAGAAAAGAAAAAAAAAATTTATACTGAAATTAAAATATTTAAAATGTAAATAAATTGTTTAAAAACAATTTATGAGGAATAAAAGAATTTCAGATAAATGTACAATAAATTGTACAATTAAATTGTTATGGAAATGTAGAAATTATGATTTAATAATGTATGTGGTAATGCGAAATATGAAAAATTGGATATGTATATATATACATTTGTATATATATACGTGAATGTTTAATTGATAATTATATATTTCATTAATTATAAAAATTAAGGGATTAATAATTAAATTTAATCCAATTTTAAATGAAAAGCGAATGAGGAAATTAGTAAAATTGTAATTATTAGATTTTATTGTGAAGGAAGTTTAGAAATTAATTGAAAAGAAATGTAATTATATAAATTATATAATAATAAATTATATAATTTATATAAGGAAATTAAAATGTTATATGAAGGAAATTTAATTATATAAATTATATAAGAATAATTATATAATTTATATAAGAGAATTAAATTAATTAAGGATGGAAGAAAATTTTATAATTTGTATTTGTGGAAAATGGAAATAATTAGAAAGGAATAACGTAATTATATAAATTATATAAATTATATAATTTATATAAGAAATTATTGTGAATATAAAAGAAATTGAATAATAAATAAGAAAAAGAAATGTTTTAAGTTATTAAAAATTATATTTATGCATAATGGAATTATTATGACTTTTATGAAAGATAATATTTCGGAAACGTGAACATGTTAATGTAACATGTTATCCAAGTAGGGGAGCGAAAAATTATGAAAAATAATTTTTATAAGTCATGTGAATTATTTTATGATTTTTGGAGGTATAAATTACTTTATATGATTACATGCATGGTGTTATGCGTGTACAAAATTTGTCAAGTAAAGTACCCAAAAGAGGTACTAATACTATTGATAAATCATATTATGATTTTTAGTAAATTAAAATAAATATTTTATATTTGTTATATAAAATATTTATTACACGTAATAATTACGTAATGCTTTAAAAAAAAAAAAAAAAAAAAGAAAAGAAAAGAAAATTTGCATGCGTTTTCGGTGGAAAATTCCGGAAGCTCTAAAAGTTGGCTGGGTTGGTGAGGCGGTGGAATTGGTGGGTGATTAAAAATAATTAAGTATTAATGATATAAAAGAGAGAAAAGGGAATAGGAAAAGAAGAAAAAGAAAAGAAGAGTAAAAACACATACTCTCTCCACTCTTTCACCACCATGACCACCCACCGCCACCCTCCACCGGCAACCACCGTAGCCATTAAAGAAAGAGAATAATTTTGGGTGTCAACAAGGGAAGAAAAAGCTTCAAAGAAGGTAAAATAAGTAAATCATTTGAATTGTTCATATATTTTTAGTGTTAAAATAATTTGTTGAAAAATTAGTAAATAATTAGAATATTATTCTAAATAATTTATGGATATATATCTATGAATTATATAATTTTTGGAGTGATTATATTGTGGAAAAATTTGAGCAAAGTTGGTTTATTTTGAAATTGTTAACTTTCTGCTGCTGAAAACGAAAGAAAAAAAAAAAAAAAGAGGGGCTGCCGCGCATTGCGCGGCAGCATTTTTTTGTCCAGCGAGGACTTGAAACGGCGTCGTTTTGGACGCGAGACAGTGGGGAGTCGCGCAATGCGCGGAACCCAGAAAACGGTGAAGGAAACGACGCCGTTTGGCGTCGACTGTGGAGGGAAGGCCGCGCGCCATGCGCGGCCGACACACGCGAGAAAATTACCATTTTACCCCTAGCCTTTTTCAGTAATGCCGAGCGTGCCCCTCAACGCGCGTAAAATTACGGTAATGACCTGAGACTTTTCGAGAAATTCCGGATATGTCCCTAGAGTTACGGAAATGACAGAAATACCCCTGGACTTTCCGGAAAATTCCGGTTATGTCCCTAAGGGCGCGGAAATTACCAAAATGCCCCCAGAAGTGATTTTAATTAAAATAAATGTTTAAAAATTGTTTAAAAAAATCATAGAAAATTATAGAAAAATACTAAAAATATAGAAATGATGTTTGGGCATTAAATTTAATATTTTTGTAAAAATATTAAATATTGGGGATTAATATTTAAATATTTTAAATATTAATCTAATGAGTTTAAATGTTAGAAAATGAATAAATAAAAATCCGGACAACTGATTATGCTCAAATTTATCCGATGAGTCGGGTTGTCCGTGGCGAAGGTATTGGATATTAAGTTAAATTAGTATTTTATGAGGACGAGGTTAATATAATTAACCATAGAAATTAATAATTGGCCTAGAGATGATATTAATTAAGTAAATTAATATCCTAAAGAGATAAATAATTATTATTTGATTATTTTATGATCATAGGTTGATCGAGTTAAGAGTTTGAGCTAACAATTTAAATAACTGGACGCCAGGCAAGTTCTTCAGTCTCTTTTATGTTAAATGTTGAAATGTTATGATATGTCATTCTTGTTTTGACTGCAAACAAATTATGTGTTACGTGATACGTGATTAATATGACCACAATGTGTATTTTGGGCAATGATATGAGATATATTGCTATAGTTGAAGCACAAGCACATGATATATGACACACACCAAGCATGTTAAGGTATGTGCTATGTGAAGCATGAACTGTTGAACTTGCTGAGCCGTTGTGCTCATTACTTGCTTAAATTAAACTTTTGCAGGATAAAGAAATAAGTTTCAGGAATACTGGATTAAATTAGAGATAAATTGCCTAGAAGGTGGGGAAATGTTATTGTTATATTTTCCATTCAATGTGGATGCATGTGTTAAGTTCTATTGATGTTATGTATGTACGGATATGTTGAATCCAGACAGAATGAGTAAAAATTAAATTGTGAATTGTAAATGTATGAGATAAACGTTACGATATAGAATTACGCAATGGTTAATTATGAATTATTAAATAAAGGATAATTGTGGAAATATAGTCAACATTAAAATTAAATGTTGAGCTTTATGATACAAGTGAAAGAAAGAAAAAGTTAAGGTTGCGATCCAGGGACTAGGATCCAGAGGTAAAGATTCTAAACATCCAAATATTATAATACAATGATTGAGTTGAGAAAAGAAAAAAAAAATTTATACTGAAATTAAAATATTTAAAATGTAAATAAATTGTTTAAAAACAATTTATGAGGAATAAAAGAATTTCAGATAAATGTACAATAAATTGTACAATTAAATTGTTATGGAAATGTAGAAATTATGATTTAATAATGTATGTGGTAATGCGAAATATGAAAAATTGGATATGTATATATATACATTTGTATATATATACGTGAATGTTTAATTGATAATTATATATTTCATTAATTATAAAAATTAAGGGATTAATAATTAAATTTAATCCAATTTTAAATGAAAAGCGAATGAGGAAATTAGTAAAATTGTAATTATTAGATTTTATTGTGAAGGAAGTTTAGAAATTAATTGAAAAGAAATGTAATTATATAAATTATATAATAATAAATTATATAATTTATATAAGGAAATTAAAATGTTATATGAAGGAAATTTAATTATATAAATTATATAAGAATAATTATATAATTTATATAAGAGAATTAAATTAATTAAGGATGGAAGAAAATTTTATAATTTGTATTTGTGGAAAATGGAAATAATTAGAAAGGAATAACGTAATTATATAAATTATATAAATTATATAATTTATATAAGAAATTATTGTGAATATAAAAGAAATTGAATAATAAATAAGAAAAAGAAATGTTTTAAGTTATTAAAAATTATATTTATGCATAATGGAATTATTATGACTTTTATGAAAGATAATATTTCGGAAACGTGAACATGTTAATGTAACATGTTATCCAAGTAGGGGAGCGAAAAATTATGAAAAATAATTTTTATAAGTCATGTGAATTATTTTATGATTTTTGGAGGTATAAATTACTTTATATGATTACATGCATGGTGTTATGCGTGTACAAAATTTGTCAAGTAAAGTACCCAAAAGAGGTACTAATACTATTGATAAATCATATTATGATTTTTAGTAAATTAAAATAAATATTTTATATTTGTTATATAAAATATTTATTACACGTAATAATTACGTAATGCTTTAAAAAAAAAAAAAAAAAAAAGAAAAGAAAAGAAAATTTGCATGCGTTTTCGGTGGAAAATTCCGGAAGCTCTAAAAGTTGGCTGGGTTGGTGAGGCGGTGGAATTGGTGGGTGATTAAAAATAATTAAGTATTAATGATATAAAAGAGAGAAAAGGGAATAGGAAAAGAAGAAAAAGAAAAGAAGAGTAAAAACACATACTCTCTCCACTCTTTCACCACCATGACCACCCACCGCCACCCTCCACCGGCAACCACCGTAGCCATTAAAGAAAGAGAATAATTTTGGGTGTCAACAAGGGAAGAAAAAGCTTCAAAGAAGGTAAAATAAGTAAATCATTTGAATTGTTCATATATTTTTAGTGTTAAAATAATTTGTTGAAAAATTAGTAAATAATTAGAATATTATTCTAAATAATTTATGGATATATATCTATGAATTATATAATTTTTGGAGTGATTATATTGTGGAAAAATTTGAGCAAAGTTGGTTTATTTTGAAATTGTTAACTTTCTGCTGCTGAAAACGAAAGAAAAAAAAAAAAAAAGAGGGGCTGCCGCGCATTGCGCGGCAGCATTTTTTTGTCCAGCGAGGACTTGAAACGGCGTCGTTTTGGACGCGAGACAGTGGGGAGTCGCGCAATGCGCGGAACCCAGAAAACGGTGAAGGAAACGACGCCGTTTGGCGTCGACTGTGGAGGGAAGGCCGCGCGCCATGCGCGGCCGACACACGCGAGAAAATTACCATTTTACCCCTAGCCTTTTTCAGTAATGCCGAGCGTGCCCCTCAACGCGCGTAAAATTACGGTAATGACCTGAGACTTTTCGAGAAATTCCGGATATGTCCCTAGAGTTACGGAAATGACAGAAATACCCCTGGACTTTCCGGAAAATTCCGGTTATGTCCCTAAGGGCGCGGAAATTACCAAAATGCCCCCAGAAGTGATTTTAATTAAAATAAATGTTTAAAAATTGTTTAAAAAAATCATAGAAAATTATAGAAAAATACTAAAAATATAGAAATGATGTTTGGGCATTAAATTTAATATTTTTGTAAAAATATTAAATATTGGGGATTAATATTTAAATATTTTAAATATTAATCTAATGAGTTTAAATGTTAGAAAATGAATAAATAAAAATCCGGACAACTGATTATGCTCAAATTTATCCGATGAGTCGGGTTGTCCGTGGCGAAGGTATTGGATATTAAGTTAAATTAGTATTTTATGAGGACGAGGTTAATATAATTAACCATAGAAATTAATAATTGGCCTAGAGATGATATTAATTAAGTAAATTAATATCCTAAAGAGATAAATAATTATTATTTGATTATTTTATGATCATAGGTTGATCGAGTTAAGAGTTTGAGCTAACAATTTAAATAACTGGACGCCAGGCAAGTTCTTCAGTCTCTTTTATGTTAAATGTTGAAATGTTATGATATGTCATTCTTGTTTTGACTGCAAACAAATTATGTGTTACGTGATACGTGATTAATATGACCACAATGTGTATTTTGGGCAATGATATGAGATATATTGCTATAGTTGAAGCACAAGCACATGATATATGACACACACCAAGCATGTTAAGGTATGTGCTATGTGAAGCATGAACTGTTGAACTTGCTGAGCCGTTGTGCTCATTACTTGCTTAAATTAAACTTTTGCAGGATAAAGAAATAAGTTTCAGGAATACTGGATTAAATTAGAGATAAATTGCCTAGAAGGTGGGGAAATGTTATTGTTATATTTTCCATTCAATGTGGATGCATGTGTTAAGTTCTATTGATGTTATGTATGTACGGATATGTTGAATCCAGACAGAATGAGTAAAAATTAAATTGTGAATTGTAAATGTATGAGATAAACGTTACGATATAGAATTACGCAATGGTTAATTATGAATTATTAAATAAAGGATAATTGTGGAAATATAGTCAACATTAAAATTAAATGTTGAGCTTTATGATACAAGTGAAAGAAAGAAAAAGTTAAGGTTGCGATCCAGGGACTAGGATCCAGAGGTAAAGATTCTAAACATCCAAATATTATAATACAATGATTGAGTTGAGAAAAGAAAAAAAAAATTTATACCGAAAATTTGGTAATTGATGATTTATCAAATCAATCAAAGGATTAAAGAAGGTGATGAAAGATTTATTAACGGACCGAAATTTGGACGTAATGAAAATAAGGTTTATTAAATATAAGATTTAAGGGAATAAAGTGGGTCGAATTTCGGGGTCGTTACATCACTCCTGCTAATACCAGTGACCCTTGCTTCTTCTTCGCGAGCATGGCGCGAATGCCCTTTGCTGGAATTTACCAAACTGCCATCCATTTTAATTAATTCTTACAAAAATAAATATAAATTGAATAAAAATAATATAAAAATACTAAAAATAATATTAATGCATAAAATTAAATAAATTACCTAAAACACTAAAAATACTTAAAAACTTACAAACAATTAAGTCTAAAATACCCAATAAATAGATATAAAATTGACTTATCAGAGTAAATCAGAATATCATCGATGAACACCATTACGAACTTGTCCAAGTATTGTTTGAACACTCTATTCATCAAATTTATAAATGCGGCTAACGTATTTTTCAAACAAAACAACATTACTAGGAACTCATAATGACCATATAGAGTCCTAAATGTTGTCTTAGGCACATCCTCAGGTCTCACCTTCAACTGGTGACAATCAGTTCCCAAATCTATCTTCTAAAAATACTTTACTCCCTGTAACTGATCAAACAAATCGTCGATCCTCGGCAATGAGTACTTATTTTTTATTGTTACTTTGATCAACTCTTTGTAGTCAATACAAAACATTAATGATTCATCCTTCTTCTTTACAAATAACATTGGTGCTCCCTATGGAGACACACTCAGTTGAATATACTTCTTGTCTAATAATTCTTGCAGTTGTACCATCAACTTTTTCAATTCGACTGGAGTCATTCTGTATGGTGCATTTAAAACTGGCATCGTCCCTAATACTAGGTCTATGACATACTCAATCTCTCTTTTTGGCGGAAGACCTGGTAAATTGATAAGTCGATTTTATATCAATTTATTAGGTATTTTATACTTAATTATTTGTGAGTTTTTAAGTATTTTTAGTGTTTTAGGTAATTTATTTAATTTTATGCATTTTTATTATTTTTATATATTTTTAGTAATTTTATATTATTTTTAATGTTTTTATTTTATTTTGTAAGAATTAATTAAAGCTTGGATGGCAAAATGGTAAAAAAATCGCTCAGTGGCAAAATCGTAAATTTGGCAGGATGCTGGCGTGCCATGCACGCATAGCAGCTGGCAACACCACGGAAGGGACGACGACGTTTGGTTGGCGGACAGCTGTGAAAAGGAATGATCATGCAATGCGCGGTCGGCTTTAGTAAAAGAAAGGGCGCGCCATGCGCGGAGGCGTTAATAAAGAAAAGGAAAAAAAAAAAAAAAAACAGCGCGTGGCTGCTGTTTATTCCTCTTTCTCTCTCATGCATGGGTCCCACGCGTCATCTATTCCTTCTCTCTCCATCGAATTTTTGGTAGCATGCTGACTAATGGATTCCAAATTGATATTAAAAGGAAGGCTTTAAATAAATTCCAAATGCAAATTGAAATTGGAAAATAAATAGGGATTTTTATATTTATTTTATTTTGTAATTTAAATCCTATTAGGGTTTGGAAAGTGTAATTCCTATTAGACTTAGGAGGATTATGTAGTCTATAAATAGAGGGCATGAGACCCAATGTAATATATAACTTTTATTAGTAGCTAAATTATTATTTGGTGTTCTCTACAACTATTAGTAGCTAAATTATTTTCTTTCTTGGTTTAAGTGATTGAAGCCATCAAGATTTATACATTGTGAGATCTAATTTATTTTAATTGTTCAATTTATATTTTGAGTATTGAATACTTTTCCATGCTTAATTTTATGATTGGTTTGTTTAATTTCTAGGGGTACTACTAGTTTATTATTCATATTAATCTACTGCTGTTGGTGACGCAACTAAGTTTAATAATTATTTTGCAGATCAAAAGATTATTTTATCTTAGGAAGAATATTTATCTAAATTAAATGCAAACGCGTGACTTGTGTTGTTTAATTCAACGATCTCTCTAATTCTTAAAACTGCTATTAAATTAAATCTTTAGCACGTGCCAGAGGTTGTTTAGTAGTAAGGGTAATTTAGAACGCGTGTGTTTACTTAACTAAAATTAAGGAAAGAGGAGAAAAATTATTCCACCTGCGAGTAGTTCTTTCTAGGGTGAATGTTCAAAATATTAATTGATTTATTTTTGCATCAATGATCAGTTGTAAATTCTTGATGGTGGATTTTGACTTAAACCAAGGCTTTTTCTTCTTATTTATTTCTTGCATATTTATTTTATTTTATTTTATTTAAATTATTTCTTTAATTAAACCCCCCCCCCAATTTTGGTTTACAAAATATAAAATTAAATTAATCATTCTCTATGGGATCGACTCTTACTTGCACTACTACATTAATATTTTTCCAAAGTAAGATTTTATTTTTGGGTGCTTGCGATATCACACCAAATTTTAGCGCCGTTGCCAGGAAATGATTTTAATTTATTTTTGTGTTTTTTTAAACTTTATTTTAATTTAGTAATTTTTTTTAGATTTTATTTTTTTTATATAGTTTTTCATAGTTTAATTGAGTTGTGCAGGTAAGAATGGAAGTCATGGATGATTATGTCAATGAGATAACTATTTCTTCTCTTGAGCAACAAATTAATACCCTAATTTCTCTTGTTTATCAAATGGTTGCAGGTAATGTGCAACCAGTGGAAGCTTGTAGTATTTGTACGGCAATAGGACATTCAACTAATATGTACCCCATTTTTCGAGAGGAGTCCTATGAACAAGTCAATATAGCAAGTGATTTTCCTGGTCAACCCCAATGGAAATATGATCCCTATTCAAAAGCGTATAATTCAGGACGGAGGGATCATCCTAATTTTGGCAATGAGAATCCACAAATGAATCCGTCTACAAATCAGAATTTCCCAAGTTATCAACAATACCTGCATTCATACCCCCAACAACAACAGGGCCAATCATTTAATTCTGATATGTCTTTAAAGCATATAGTTAAATAATTTAGCACTAACACTTTGCAATTTTAATAGGAAACGAGGGCAAATATACAGAATTTGGAAAAACAAATAGGACAAATGACAACCGCAATTAATCAATTGGAGGAGCAAAGTTTTAAGTAAGTACCTTCTCAAACGATGGATACTCTAATGGAGAATACAAGTGCACAAGTGTTAAGAAGTGGTAACGATATAGAAGATCCAGAAAAGACAGTCCCTCCATCACCAAAGCAAGAGAAAGCAAACAACATCAATGAAGCGGACAGTGTTAATATAGACAATGATGTTATTTTTGATGATGACATGCCTAAGGTGGCAGAAGTTGTTGAGGAAATACACAAGGAAAAGTTAGAGATTGCAATTACCAACAATTTTGGAGTTCAAGGAAGCAGAAGCAATTGAGCTGAAACAAGATTTGAAGGAGGATGAAGCTCCATTAAATTCTTTGCCAATGATTTTTGATAATAATGCAATTATTTCCATTCCATTGCCTGTTACTCATAACAAATTTTTATCTTTTGTTTTGCAGGATCCCATTCTAACTTTAAAGAATCTTCATAGTCATCTCCAATATTTATTACTTGAAAAGGGAGTTGAACATTCATGTCGAATGCAAATGAGATTGAATCTACCGATGAAGAATAATGTGATGGATCGGGTGTGACGCCCCCAAATTCGGGCTCTTTGAACCTCGAATTTAGTGCTCACGATTCATATATTCTAACTTCATTTACCACTATTCCAAAAGTATTATTAATATATATTACATCATTATGGTTTAACATTATACAAAAGATATCTAATCAATTCCCCAGGGTCATCAACCTTTATGTACATATAACATTACTAGAATACATATTTCGCAATTGCAGCCACAAAATAGATTTAAAACTATGGGCGAGGGACATTTCATCAATACTTCATTCTAACATCTTTCCTTTGCCTTTGTCTTTCTTATTTATATCCTCAGATATAATATCTTTGTCTGCGTCATATTAATCAGGCAAGAATGAGCAACCGAAGTGCTCAGCAAGTAAAATGAATTGAATAACAATGCATCATGAAGAAAAGAATTTATAATAACAACTTAACATGATTTCATTTCAAATGAAAACAAATAACTGGGGGAAATATACTTTGACATATGATAAATGAGAATTATACTGAGGGTCACAAGACCTTTAAACATAGGTTAACCAATGGTAACACTGATAACCTGTATGTGTCATAAAGACCATAAATTCTTAAACCCGTACTCGAGGTGATCGGCCTCTCGTACCTAAGACTATGCACATCATACTACCGCATATCGCGGGGGATCGGAATTTAAAGCATCCGACAAGCTATATCCCCTAGAAATAGGGTTGTTCATCTCAGTTTCTAGGAGTCCGTACCAAAATAATTTGGTTTGGCTCATCACTTAACGATATAGAGTAATTTGAAATTCAATTATATCAATAGTCTAGCCGGACAAATGGCATAGACTCATAACCATCAACTCACAAATCAACAATTATGATTCGTTATGGATAACATTTAAGAATGAGTGTGAGTAACAACAGAGATTTTTAATTTTAATTGAACAATCCACAACATCAACCGAAATCAATATTCAAGAAAGTGGAATAATGATAAAACTTAGGAAATAGAGTTCAATGAGGAATTTAATGTCTAACATATGATTAATGGTTCAAAGTTAGGGTTTAGGAACTTGCCTCGATGTCCGTTTACTAACTTAACAGCTAATTATCCTTTCTTGGACAACCTATAATCATAGCATAATCAAATAATAATAATTTAGTAATCTAGGATATTAATTTATGTAATTAATATCACTAACAATATAATTATTCTACCCATCAGATTTATATTAGTGTTCATAATTAATTATAACCAAATTTGGTTATTTAATCTATTTTACTTGTTTACTTCTCATGATTAAACACTTAATTATTAATTGGAATTATTCCTCAAAATTGAAAATTTGTCAAATTTAATTTATAAAATATTTTTATATATTTTTCTGATTTTATATAATTTTTATTAATTTTAAAACATTTATTTTAATTAAATTAAACCCGACTAGCATTTTCGTAATTATCCTGAAATTCAGAACCGGTGGCAAATTGGTAATTACGCGAAACTTTGGCTCTCCGCGCATTGCGCGACACTGTTCCTATGACGACCCCGAATCCGGGTTCCTTGAACCTCGGTTTCGGTTCAACACGAGTACAACATTTTCCTTATTGTTCATGAATTACAACAATATTATAATTGGTAAATAACCACTTATTTATAATTTTACAACATCTCTTTCTATTCCAGAATCGAAATCTTTATACATTCCTAGTATGTCTTAATATCATACATGATACGACATTCTATTACAATCAACTTGTGTATTTAACACTCATATAACATACCAACTAAAGTATTATACTACACAATCATTTACCTGTCCAATTTGAACTAATATCTACAACAAATATTTAGATCTTCAATGAAAGTAATATGCTTTCCTGTTCCTTGATCTTTATTGAGAACTTCAAATGATTTGAACTATCTGAAAATGTTGGTTTAGGGAAGAGTGAACACGACGGCTCAGCAAGTCTAACAGATAGCACATAACACATAGTTTATGTTTATACATGCTTCTCATGCTTCATGCATTACATTATATGAATGCATCATGCTTCTCATGCTTTGCATTTATTCATGTAACATATTGATCATGCATTGGAATGAATACATGACATACAGTTCAACTTATTCAATTAATTCAGGCTTTCTATCATATAGAATCAACACACCTCATATGGTTTCACCAAAAACATATTTAATTCAAATTTTCACATGCTTCAAGTGCACACACAACAATTATACACATAGCAACAATATCTGAAAAACTTGTCTGGTTCGCTTCTACCGTTTACGCCTATTTGTATCTTTTATTCAACTTACAACTTATGTATAAAATTGACATAATCATTAGTTACAATAACTATAAATTAGTCTTAACTTAAGACCTTAACTTCAACTTATTAACCCTTAAGATGTCCGATAAACGAACCCTTAAGTTCTGAATAAAAACCCAAGCCCAAATACAGTTTGGACATAACAGGTACGCTTAACCAACTTTTGCATTCACTATACGTTCATCGTACGACCCACTTTTATTAAGTTGTCTAAACTAGTCACAAGCGGACTATTTATATCGGTTAAACATTCTTCTTTTATATAACTTAATTATTTGGACATTTAATAATGTACCAAATACCCCAAGATATTATCTACCTTTGATAATATACAACTACATTCAAATAGTATTCATCATTTAATAATATTTTACTCACTTATTAATATTATTAATCATTTAATAATATTTTAATCACATATTAATATTATTAATCATTTAATAATATTTTAATCTCTTACTAATATTATTAATCATTTAATAATATTTTAATCACTTATTAATATTATTAACTATTTAATAATATTTTATTCACTTATTAATATTATTAATCATTTAATAATATTTTAATCATTTACTAATCTTATTAATCATTTAATAACTTTTTAATCATATACTAATATTATTGATCATTTAATAATATTTTATTCATTTACTAATATTATTACTTATTTAATAATATTTTATTAATTTTCTAATATTATTATATTAATAATAATATTTCATTAATTTAATTATATTATTAAACTTTTAATAATATTTATCCTCTTTTAATTATTAAATCCATTATTTATAATTAAAAATACATTTATTGGTTAAAATAATAATAAAATAATTTATTTTTTTCCAAGCATGGGCGTATCTACGCAGACCCAAGGCCTTTCTAGGGCGTATCTACGCCCATGGGCAGAATCTGGGCGTATTCTTGGCGTCTAGACGTTGGGGATTGGCTGTTGGAACTTCTCTCACTAGTTTGGTCATAACTTTGTCATACGAAAATATTTTGAGGTGATTTTTGAGTCTAAATACATTAGAATTTCATGATCTACAATTTCTCTTTATATTACAAATCCAAATTCCTAACAGAACTAGACTAAAAATCGCTCACAAGGACAGAGTGAAAACTAAAATCACAAATCCTTTGTTTTAAATGTTCAAACTTGAATAAAATAAACTTCACACCTCCAAATGACACCAACTTAGTGTTGTTGTCCTCATAACTTCTTGTTTTATAATATTTTATGATTCAATCATATTTTTGAAAACGTTTTGAGAAGAAATTTAAGATCGAACCGCTTAGGGTTTCAAAACGCCATATTTTGCGGTAAAAGCCATAACTTGCTTATTTCTTCAAAATTTTCAATCGTTCAAGTTAGGTTATCTTCACAATACATAAACCTATCTTTCAAGACTCTTAGATCATAAATATGACCCACACATCTCAACTCATAATCATCAACCTAGTTATTTAACTAAGGTTTTTACCGATAAATATCTATATGCACCTTTCTTCTAATTCTTTGCATACCACCTATAAAAATACATATATTAACTATATCAAACCATGAATATACCTATATATTATAGCTTTAGACTTCTAGATCATCAAAATAACTTTTGATCGGTTAAAAAAATATTTTGATCATTTAAAACTTATATAAATTATAAAAATGCACTGAGGAAGAGTTAAAACACTTTTCAACCTCTTGGATTTGAATGTTCTTCTTCTTGATCTACCCAAAATAGCTATCCTTCTTGATGACTTAACCTTTCTCTTACCAATATTCACTAACACTTTGGAGAACATAGATGAATCTCTCAAATGTGCTCTCCCTTCTCTCTAGAACCTCTCTCTATAAGTTAGTAAAATGAAGCAAATGAACAAACTCTCTATAATGCACTAGGAGAGTCTTATATATAAGACAATCCTAATCCTACTTAAGCCTCCTAAGCAACCAACACTAGTTAATTAGAGGTCTTAAACATGCTTACTATTTCTTTGAATGACAACCTTGATTGACCAAGTGATTGACACACATCAAGATGCTTACAAGCTATAGGTTGAGTAAAACAAAAGCAACTTTCTCCAACACTTAACCAAAGTGTGGTTAAGGCCCTTACTCTTGTAACCTATGATAACTCAACTATCAACCATGGTTCAAGCTCATCAATTAAACATGCACACATCTTCCACCAAATAACCCAAGTAGGGTTAATTCTCTACAATCAATTATACATATATATTCAATATATTTATATAATTACTAACACTTAGCTCTAGCATTGGTTAATGTTTTATTTTTATTACCACTTAGGGTTAACAAGTAACCCAACAATGGTTAGTTCTCTACAACATAAATTCATAAGAATTGACCATCTTCATTGACTAGGGTTGGTGAACCACCCATTGGTTAATTCATTTAACCAACATTGGTTAACTCTCTACCAATTCATGTACTTACAACATATATATCTCTACATATTCACCAATAACCTTCTATTTAAATTATATCATAGCTTGAATTGACCAATTTAAATTGAATACAAACAATATACATTTTTACTCAATCTCCAAGTGGGACCCCATGTTTGGTCAACACTCCACAATTTTTTCTTTATTTTTATTATATATATATATATATATATATATTATACCTGCAATTTCTACTAACCGTTAACCAAGGTATGATTAATTCTCTACAACATGCAACCCATGGTTATCTACCAATTCTACCTTGGTGAATTTTATACATACATAATTGTATCTATAATATTCTTCCTATAACTAACTCATATATAGTTAAATCTTTAATTTATTTACTACCTAGGGTTACTCAATTAACTCATCTATAGTTAATTCTCATTATCACATTCATTCACCTAGCAATTAACCAATGTTTTGTTAATACTCTCTCTTGTCTACCAACTAGGGTTATTCAATTAACCCTACATTAGTTAATTCTCTACACTTAACAATACTTGAATTTATTCTCCCAACATATTGACCAACATTTGACTTTTAAATTTGGACTCAATATTTGGGCTACTAGTTTATTTTGCATTGGACTCCCTTATTTAATTATTTGAGCTACCCAACACAATCGCACATCTTTATAACTTGGGCTAGTTAATTAATTTAATTGGACTACCACCACATTATATACAATACTTGCCAACATAATTTAATTGAACTTATATTAATTACCTCTTGGACTATAATATTTGGGCTTATTATTTAATTACACATCTTCATGCAAGTATTCCCATATTGGGTTTGTATTAAATTCATTAATGGACTCTATATAACAACTTAATAATTAAGTTAAGTACTTAATTAATTAACTTCTTATTATTGCCACCTTAGGCAATCGTTCTAGCTTTTTCATAACTCCAACTCATGACTAATATAATTAACCTAATTAATTATATTTCATGACTTTCCTTCTTACTTCATATTTAAACTAATTAATTTATTAGTTTTAATTGAGTATTAATTTACTCATCTTCTTATTTGTCTAACAAACACACTTTAGGCATATATAATTTAATATAACCACCTTCACTTCTCAATTGAATTTATTTTCTTAATAAATTATCTACATGCATCATTAAAATATTCCCACGTTTAATTTCTAACAAATAAATTATGTTAAAAAAAATATATACCTATTTTCTACACATCTTACTTCTCAAATTTTAGGTTTTAAACTATAACCTTTAATTAATATTTAAAAATCTTATTTACAATTCTTGTAAATATCTGAGATATTACAGTTCCTCTCATTCACAAAACGGCGTCGTTTTTCTCACGCCGGCTACAGGAATTCGATCGCCGCGCATGGCACGGCCAAAAATCTATTCCGCTCGAAACGTCGCCGTTTCATCCCTGATCCGGGAAAAAAATTGGCCGCGCGCAATGCGCGGGCGGCCTAAAATTTTTTTCCCTTTCCTGCGTTAACAGTAGCCAGCCGGAAGCATTTTAACCAAATTTTTGTTCATTATTTCTACCATATAATTACCCCAAACTTCATAAATACACATCTAAAAATTATATAGAACAATTATATGATTATTTACTAATTTTCACTAAATTATTTTATCACCACAAATACAAAAATAAATCAAATAAACTATTTTTATACCTTCTAAAAGCTTGAAAATTTTTCTTGGAGGCTTGATAGACACCTTGATGGCACCAAATATTTTCTTCTTGGTGGTGATGGTAGCTACGGGTGGCAGATGGTGGTGGTGGGAGAAGAAAGGAAATATAGAGATAGGATGGTTATTTGATGTTTGGCAATTGGTATTATTATTATTATTATTATTATTATTATTATTATTATTATTATTATTATTATTATTATTATTATTATTATTAATTCTTCCAAGCATGCTTAATACTCAATTGAGTGAGTAATTTTTAAATGTTCACTCCAAGTCCACCGACTTGGAGTTAAGTCGGTGAAAATTTTACTCATCGTTCCTAATTTAATACATTATACAGTTGTTTCGGGTAATAAATATTTTATATAATATATATAAAATACTTATTTTAATTTACCAAAATTCATAAAATAATTTATAACTAATATTTATATATTTTTAAAATATTTTACTTGATAAATTTTGTACACGCATAATGACATGCATGAAATTATATGAAGTATTTTATACTTCCAAAGTTAATAAAATAATACATAGAATTTAATAAAATTAAATTTTTCAACGTTTCAACATTGTTACATATACATTACGTAAATATCCATGTATTTTCTATTATTACATAATATATACATATATCAATTTATTATATATATATATATATATATATATATATATATATATATATATATATATATATATATATATATATATATATATATATATGTATTGTAATCATTTCTTTTACATACATAATTCACAAAAATATTAAATCTCATAAAAATAGAAATAATTCTATTTTTGCATAATCACAATTTATTTTATTAAAATAATAATTATTCATATTTATTTATTATTCTTTTCACTATTTCATATATTTTATATAAACTATACAATATAATTTTGCATAATTTATATAATTATTAACCTTTCTTTAATGAATTTATTTACATATAATTTATATAATCATAAATTCCCTTATATTTAATTATATTTCCTTATATAAAATATATAATTTAATATTATATATTTTATATAATTAATTACCCTTCTTAATAATTTCCCAAAAATTCACCATACATCTTAATTAATCTATAAACACAATTATAACCTTGTTAATTCTCTCATTAACTCTTAATTTAATTTAGAATAAATTTTTAATATTAATTCCTATTTTATTGACACCATTCATTTAAAATTAATAACAGTACGATAGAATATATTTATACATAAATAATTTACACAATTCACATTACCTATCAAGTTTAAATAATTAAAATACATACATTTTATTTATTTAAACTTTTTACACGTCGTAATATTCTGGATATTACTTTCTTCCCCCCTTATAAAAATTCCGTCCCGAAATTTCTACACTAACTATTCCAATAAACTAGGATAATTCTTCCGCATTTTCTCTTCTAATTCTCACGTGGCTTCTTCAATGTTATGATTTCGCCATAGCACTTTAACAGAAGGAATCACTTTATTTCTTAAGACTTGTTCTTTCCTAACTAATATTTGGACAGAAATTTCTTCATAAGTTAAATCCTTTTATATCTGAATAGGTTCATATGCTATGACGTGCTTATAATCTGGCTTGTATGGTCGTAACACTGACACGTGGAAAACATTATGTATATGTTCTAATTCTGGAGGTAGTGCCACTTCATATTCCACTTCCCCAACTTTCTTTAATACTTCAAACGGTCCAATAAATCTAGGACTTAATTTACCTTTCTTTCCAAATCTGATTTTTCCCTTCCATGGAAACACTTTAAGAAACACGTGGCTTCCCACCTCAAAATCCCGACTTTGACTATGCAAATCTGCATACTTTTTCTGTCGATCCTGAGCTGCTATTAACCGAGCTCATATCAACTTAACTATATCCGTCGTTTATTGAACTAATTTAGGTCCTAGCAGTTGACGTTCGCCAACTTCATCCTAACACAAAGGAGTTCTATACTTTCTTCCATATAAAGCTTCGTAAGGCGGCATTCCCATACTTGTGTGGTAACTGTTGTTATATGTAAATTTCACCAAAGGTAGATGATCGTCCCAATTTTCTTTGAAATCCATAATACATGCTGGCAACATATCTTTTAAAGTTTGTATCGTCCTTTCGCTTTGACCATTGGTTTGCAGATGGTAAGCCGTACTTAACCTCAGTTGTGTCCCTAACCTCTCTTGCAAACTCCTCCAAAAATTCAGTGTAAAGCGCGGATCCCGATCTGACACAATTGACACTAGTACTTCATGCTGCGATATCACTTCTTTAATATAGATTCTAGCTAATTGATCCAATTTGTATTTAATCTTAATTGGCAAGAAGTGAGTCGACTTTGTTAGTCTGTCTATGATCACCCATATAGCATCGTAGCCCTTTTGAGTAATCGGAAGCCCTACCATGAAATTCATGGTAATATGTTCCCATTTCCATTTTGGAATTTCAAGAGGTTGGAGCAGTCCACTTAGCTTCTGATGCTCAGCTTTGATCCGTTGAAACGTCAAGCACCGGCTTACATAATCCGCAATTTCTCATTTCATGTTTGGCCACCAAAAATGTTTTCGTACATCTTGGTACATTTTCGTACTTCCTGGATGAATCGAGAATTTCGAATTATGTGCTTCCCGTAATATCTCCTCCTTTAATTCAACTACTGCTGGTATCCAGATTCGTCCCTCAAATCTGAGAATTCCATTACTGTCTATTTGAAATTTTACTTCATCATTTAAGGTAACCCTATTCCTTACCTGAGTACATTCATCATTGGCTAATTGGGCCTCCTTCACCTTATCTAACAGTGTTGGTTGCATCTCTACAACAAATAGCATCTCATCTGCTTTAGAAGGGTATCTCATTTCAATTTCCAATTTTGTCATTTCCTAAATTAGTTTATCCTGAACAGTTACTTTCATTAACTTTTCTCTCTCCTTTCTACTTAAAGCATCCGCTACTACATTAGTTTTTTCCTGGATGGTAGAGGATTTCAAAATTATAATCTTTTATTAATTCTAACCACCTCCGCTGACGCATATTTAACTCCTTTTGTGTGAAGATATATTTCAGACTCTTATGGTCTATATATATCTCGCATTTCTCCCCATAAAGGTAATGTCTCCATATTTTCAAAGCAAATACTACTGCTGCCAATTCCAAGTCATGCGTCGGATACCCCTTCTCATAATCTTTCAACTGTCGTGACGCGTATGTAATAACCTTACTGTTCTGCATAAGCACACAACCTAACCATTTATGAGAGGCGTCACTATACACCACAAAATTCCCTATTTCATCAGGCAAAGTTAACACCGGGGCTTCGCTTAGCCTTTTCTTTCACTCACAAAAACTTTCCTCACATTTATCTGTCCACACAAATTTTACAGACTTACTAATTAAATTGGTTAGCGGAGTTGCTATCTTAGAGAAATCTTGAATAAATCGTCGATAATAACCTGCTAAACCTAAGAAACTTCTCACTTCTGTGGGTGACTTTGGCTGTTCCTAATTAATTACAGCTTCAACTTTTGCAGGGTCCACAGAAATTTCATCTTTATCAATAACATGACCCAAAAAGTGAACTCTTTCTAACCAGAATTCACACTTTGAGAATTTGGCATATAACTTTTCTTTTCTCAAAGTTTCTAACACTATCTTTAAATGATCTGCATGCTCTTCCTGAGACTTGGAATATACCAAGATATCATCTATGAATACCACCACAAAGTTATCCAAATAGGGTTTAAAAATCATACTCATCATATCCATAAATGTCGCTGGTGCATTCGTCAATCCAAACGGCATCACCAGAAACTCGTAATGACCATAACGAGTTCTGAATGCTGTTTTCGGCACATCCTCCTTACTTATTTTCAACTGATGATACCTTGACCGAAGATCAATCTTTGAAAAGTATTTTGCTCCTTTTAACTGATCGAAAATATCATCAATCCTAGGCAAAGGGTATTTATTCTTGATGGTCATCTTATTTAACTCTCTGTAATCAATACACAATCGTAAGGTTCCATCCTTCTTTTTAACAAATAACACTGGTGCTCCCCATGGAGACACACTCAGTTGAATAAACTTCTTATCTAATAGCTCTTGTAGTTGTTTCATCAACTCTTTCATTTCCACTAGGGCCATTCTATACAGAGCCTTAGATATTGGAGCAGTTCCCGGTATTACATCAATCATAAATTCGATTTTCCGATCTGGTGGAAGACCAGGTAAGTCATCCGGAAACACATCGGGAAATTTCGTTCACTACCGGTATTTCCCCCTTTTTCATTTCCCCTTTCTAGGTATCTATCACATATGCTAAGTATCATATGCCTCCCTTCCTTAACGCCCTACTAGCTTGCATGACTGACAGACAACTAAATTGTCTCGGTAATTTGCTACCATAAAATACTATTTTTGACTTTTTAGGAGTCTGTAAAGTTACACACTTCTTTTGAAAATCAATTATGGCTTTATGGTTATACAACCAGTCCATCCCTAGGATGACATCAAATTCCCCAAGACGTATAGAAATTAAATCCACATATAACTTATGTTTTCTTATCACCATAGGGCAATGTTTATGCACATAATTAACAGGTATCACTTCTTTATTTGCAATCTCTATATTCAAGGGTTGTTCTAAATTTTCATAAGTCAACCCTAGTCTTCTAGCAAATTCATCAGAAATAAAAGAGCACGTAGCACCCGAATCAAAAAGCACACATGCATTAGTATTGCAAATTGAAATGGTACCTGACACCACATCTTTAGAATTTTCCGCATCCTGTACCGTCATGTTAAATGTTCGAGTGGTAGGACGACCTTGTTGAGTTGGTGCGGGGAATGTCAGTTTCCCTCCACTCGTTACCTCTGTCGTTTTCTTTGGACAGTTTCGAGCAAAATGACGTGCCACTCCACAGTTAAAACATCCTGTTTTCTTCAATTTTAGGCAACTTGGTGCAATGTGTCCTTCTTGTTGGCATTTATAACAAACATTTTTCCCCTTCAAACAAACCCCTGAATGATTCTTTCCACAATTACTACAAGGCTCAATTTTCTTCTTTACATCTCCGGATTTGTTTCCGGAGGTGTTGGTACTACCACTCCACTTTTTCTTACTAGGAGGGTTGGTACTACTACCACTTCCCCCCTTGGAATCTCCTTCATTCCTCCTTTTCTTTTGCTCTTGATGGTATTTCGTAATAGCTTCACTACCTCCCTCGGCTAAGATTGCCTTTTCCAACACATCAGCATATGTTGTTATCTGAAACATATTCACCTTACTATAAATCTAGGGCTTCAATCATTGTTCAAATCTTTTGGCTTTTCGCTCTTCTGTACTAACCTGATATGGAGCAAATCGGGCTAATTCATTAAACTTGGCTGCATACTCAGCTACTGACATGTTATTTTGCTTTAATTCCAAAAACTGAATTTCTAACTTATTCTTCATACTAGTTGGAAAATAATTCTCGAAAAATAGTTCCTTAAATCTCTTTCAAGGAACTATTTCTCCCGCTTCTCTATTTTGATTTGCTTGCCACCAGTGGGCAGCCTCTCCTTTCATCATGAAGGTTGAAAAAGCAGTCTTCTGCTCCTCAACTACTCTAACCACTTCAAAAACCCTTTCCATCTCCATAATCCAAGTTTGAGCTTCTAAAGGGTTTATAGAGCCCTTAAATTCTGGTGGTCCAGCTAGTTTAAAGTCTTTAAAATTTGCAAAATGAGGGGGTTGGGTATTTTTTCAGCAGGAACTGGGTTTCTATTTTGCATTGCACCTGCTAGTAAATCTACTAACCTTTGCACTAAATCAACTGGGACTGTTTCTAGTTCTATTCTTGTACCTGACTCAGTGATTTCATTCACTGATTCTTCTGGTGCTTTTCTAGCAGGTCTACCTCTCTTTGGTGGCATTCTGAAATATAAACTTTATATTAATTTACATTACTATATTTACAATGTAGAATTTAAAACTAGCAATTTTTTATTTTTTACCAAAACATACTTTATAACATTACCATTCAAATATTTACATTAACAACCAACTATTTTATAAGATACATACATACCCCAAGTCACACATACATCCTATTTACATACCCTATCTCTACTATTTACATCAAAAGTAGGATCCCATACTATTTATATAAACACCACAATATATATATATATATATATATATATATATATATATATATATATATATATATATATATATCTCACCCTACATTCCATGGATTCATCGCTCTTCTCATTGCATCTTCGTATTCTTGTCTTATAATATTGATCGTCACATCACGATCAATGTCTCACCAATATTGACCTTCCTCCACTCGAAAGTATCGAATTCTGTGTTGTGCCCTTTCTGATGTGCACTTAAAGGTGTACTCCATATCATCCATTCTTACTTGTTTAGCCCTCACCTCGTTTTCTGTGAAGCCTACCTGTCTAGTTGCTCTGCCCCAAGCATTCTCAATCCTCGTACGAGCTGTCATTTATCTATTCAACTTATCAATGAGAATCTGTCTTTCAATAGACAGCTCTGCTACTCTATGTTCAGCTTGGGCTAGTTCATCTACCGCCTCATTTTTCTGTTGAGTGAGAACCTGGAGTTCTTCCTCTCTTTGTTGTGACACAACATTTTGAGCTACAGTTTGGGCTTCAAACTCATGTACTTGGTGTGTAAGATCGACCACCTGAATCTCTAAACCATTTATAGTGTCTATAGCATTAACTATTAATTCTTCATTTAGGTCTAAGTTTTCATGAAGAGTACCTTCAGAAGATCCTCCTATTCCTTCTTCCTCTTCTTCATTTACTCCCATATGTTCTTCTGGTTCAAAATCTGGTCCATACTCCGACCCTGGCTAAGACACTGGTGGACTAGCAATCACTCGCTCAGGTACTACATGTATATCCCTAACTTCTTCCTCTTCAATCCTAGCCCCACTTGGCTCGCCTGCTTCCGTCATCCTATAAACAACAACACAATAATCCTCTATTAACGTTAATCTAACGATTACATAAATTTTATTTTTTTTAAGTAACACATAAATTATTAACTTTTGGATGTCATAGATTTCCCTACTTCCCTTTTTCCTTAAACTCGATTTCAATTGCGCACTTATACTTAGGTTTTATAATAAGGTTTTCCCTCACCTATAGTTTTAAACCTTTCAGCTCTGATACCACCCTGTGACGCTCCCAAATTCAGGCTCCTTGAACCTCGAATTTGGTGCTCACAATTCATATATTCTAACTTCATTTACCACTATTCCAAAAGTATTATTAATATATATTACATCATTATGGTTCAACATTATACAAAAGATATCTAATCAATTCCCCAGGGTCATCAACCTTTATATACATACAACATTACTAGAATACATATTTCGCAACTGCAGCCACAAAATAGATTTAAAACTACGGGCGAGGGACATTTCATCAATTCTTCATTCCGACATCTTTCCTTTGCCTTTGTCTTTCTCATTTATATCCTCAGATTTAATATCTTTGTCTGCATCATATTAATCAGGCAAGAATGAGCAACCGAAGTGCTTAGCAAGTAAAATAAATTGAATAACAATGCATCATGAGGAAAAGAATTTATAATAATAACTTAACATGATTTCATTTCAAATGAAAACAAATAACTGGGGAAAATATACTTTGACATATGATAAATGAGAATTATACTAAGGGTCACAAGACCATTGAACATAGGCTAACCAATGGTAACACTGATAACATGTATGTGTCATAAAGACCATAAATTCTTAAACTCGTACTCGAGGTGATCGGCCTATCGTACCTATGACTGTGCACATCATATTACCGCATATCGCGGGGGATTGGAATTTAAAGCATCCGACAAGCTATATCCCCTGGAAATAGGGTTGTTCATCTCAATTTCTAGGAGTCCGTACCAAAACAATTTGGTTTGGCTCAGCACTTAACGATATAGAATACTTTGAAATTCAATTGTATCAATAGTCTAGCCGGATAAATGGCATAGACTCATAACCATCAACTCACTAATCAATAATTATGATTCGTTATGGATAACATTTAAGAATGAGTGTGAGTAACAACAGAGATTTTTAATTTTAATTGAACAATACACAACATCAACCGAAATCAATATTCAAGAAAGTGGAATAATGATAAAACTTAAGAAATAGAGTTCAATGAGGATTTTAATGTCTAACATATGATTAATGGTTCAAAGTTAGGGTTTAGGAATTTGCCTCGATGTACGTTTACTAACTTAACAGCTAATTATCCTTTCTTGGACAACCTATAATCATAGCATAATCAAATAATAATAATTTAGTAATCTAGGATATTAATTTATGTAATTAATATCACTAACAATATAATTATTCTACCCATTGGATTTATATTGGTGTTCATAATTAATTATAACCAAATTTGGTTATTTAATCTATTTTACTTGTTTACTTCTCATGATTAAACACTTAATTATTAATTGGAATTATTCCTCAAAATTGAAAATTTGTCATATTTAATTTATAAAACATTTTTATATATTTTTTTTATTTTATATAATTTTTATTAATTTTAAAACATATATTTTAATTAAATTAAACCCGAGTGGCATTTACGTAATTATCCTGAAATTCAGAACCGGTGGTAAATTGGTAATTACGCGGAACTTTGGCTCTCCGCGCATTGCGCGGCACTGTTCCCCTCTTTCCCAAAACGGCGTCGTTTTTCTCACACCGGCTACAGGAATTCAATCGCCGCGCATGGCGCGGCCAAAAATCTGTTACGCTCGAAACGTCGCTGTTTCATCCCTGATCCAGAAAAAAAAATTGGCCGCGCGCAATGCGCAGGTAGCCTAAAATTTTTTCTTCCCTTTCCTGCGTTAACAGTAGCCAGCCAGAAGCATTTTAACCAAATTTTTGTTCATTATTTCTACCATATAATTACCCCACACATCATAAAATTCATAAATACACATCCAAAAATTATATAGAACAATTATATGATTATTTACTAATTTTTTTTACTAAATTATTTTATCACCACAAATATAAAAATAAATCAAATAAACTATTTTTATACCTTCTAAAAGCTTGGAAATTTTTCTTGGAGGCTTAATAAACACCTTGATGGCACCAACTATTTTCTTTTTGGTGGTGATGGTAGCTACGGGTGGCGGATGATGGTGGTAGGAGAAGAAAGAAAATATAGAGATAGGATGGTTATTTCATGTTTGGCAATTGGTATTATTATTATTATTATTATTATTATTATTATTATTATTATTATTATTATTATTATTATTATTATTATTATTAATAATAATTCTTCCAAGCATGCTTAATACTCAATTGGGTGAGTAATTTTTAAATGTTCACTCCAAGTCCACCGACTTGGAGTTAAGTCGGTGAAAATTTTACACATCGTTCCTAATTTAATACATTACGCAGTTGTTTCGGGTAATAAATATTTTATATAATATATATAAAATACTTATTTTAATTTACCAAAATTCTTCAAATAATTTATAACTAATATTTATATATTTTTAAAATATTTTACTTGATAAATTTTGTACACGCATAATAACATGCACGTAATTATATGAAGTATTTTATACTTCCAAAGTTAATAAAATAATACATAGAATTTAATAAAATTAAATTTTTCAACGTTTCAACATTGTTACATATACATTACGTAAATATCCATGTATTTTCTATTACTACATAATACATACATATATCAATTTATTATATATATATATATATATATATATATATATATATATATATATATATATATATATATTGTAATCATTTGTTTTACATACATTATTCACAAAAATATTAAATCTCATAAAAATAGAAATAATTCTATTTTTGCATAATCACAATTTATTTTATTAAAATAATAATTATTCATATTTACTTATTATTCTTTTCACTATTTCATATATTTTATATAAACTATACAATATAATTTTGCATAATTTATATAATTATTAATCTTTCTTTAACGAATTTATTTACATATAATTTATATAATCATAAATTCCCTTATATTTAATTATATTTCCTTATATAAAATATATAATTTAATATTATATATTTTATATAATTAATAACCCTTCTTAATAATTTCCCAAAAATTCACCATACATCTTAATTAATCTATAAACACAATTATAACCTTGTTAATTCTCTCATTAACTCTTAATTTAATTTAGAATAAATTTTCAATATTAATTCCTATTTTATTGACACCATTCATTTAAAATTAATAACAGTACAATAGAATATATTTATACATAAATAATTTACACAATTCACATTATCTATCAAGTTTAAATAATTAAAATACATACATTTTATTTATTTAAACTTTTTACACGTCGTAATATTCTGGATATTACATGGGGTACTCAAAATTCATAAAATAGGAGTGACGTAGTGATTTAGCATGTTGTCAAGCCAATGACGATAAACAAAGGCGTTGCTTAGGAGGCAACCCAAGGGGAGTATAATTTTCTTTATTTTTATTTTTTGTATTTTTATTTTAGTTATTTATGCTATTTCCTTTACATCTTATTTTACATTGGAAACAATGCAAATTTTAAGTGTGGGGGAAGAAATTTAGGATTTTTGTTATTTTTAGGCCATATTTTGAAAAATTTTAGGTAATTTTAAAAAAATTTAAACTTTGACTTTTGTGGGTAAATTCACGACAAACCCTCACGAGACACAACTCGTCCACTTGAGGTAACCTTGGGGTTTAAAGGCTTGTTGCACATGCTAAGTGTAATCGTGTTTCCTACGACAATGGGGTAGTTTTTTTTTTTTTAAGATGTGTTACTTGAGCAATGAGTTAATTGGATTTTAAATTTTTAGCAAATGATAAAATGTTGATTTTTATTTAATAACTCTTGAAAAAATTATAAATTTTTGCTTAGTTTGGATTTTTGACTTATTGTTAGTATTTATTGTATCTGAGATCCTTTAAATTTTTATGTACTTATATCCATTTATTTGAGCTAGTTTTTAATTAATAAAAAGTTTATATGGTTAAATGCTTATGGAAGATATTTTTGAACTCTATATCTTATTTAATCATTATTTGAAGTGAAATATAAGACAAAATATAATTTGGAGGAGATGATTTAGGTAATTTTTATAAGATTATTATTGAAAAAGAAAAATTATGTGGTGGGTTGAGATGGAGCGTAAAACGCACTCACTCACAAACACATGGAAAAAAAAAAGTGAGATGGAGCATAAAATGCACTCACTGAGAAAGAAAGAAAAAAAAAAAAAAAAAAAAAGAAAGAAAAATGGGATGGAGCATTAAAATGCGCCCATTAAAAGGAAAGAAAAATGGAAAAATATTTGAAAAATGTATATTAATAATCCTAGTGTATATAATGATTTGAAACCTTTTAATCTTCTGATTTATATTTGTCTATATTAGCAAAGAGTAATGTGAAAAATAAATATATTGAGTTTTGTTGAATATCTTTTATAAGGTAATTAATGACCGAAACTTATCTGAGTTTTGATTAGTTTGATACATTTAGATTCACACACATACAAAAGGTCTTGAATAAAGTAAGATTAATAAATATGTTAAAATTCTGAATTTTGCATAATTTTAAAATTTTCTTTGAGTTATCATTTAAAAAATCTTTGAGGCTGAGGTTGAAATTTGTATTGATTTGTTGCTCGAATAAGTTGTTTGGTTATTATTTTTAATTTTTATTCTTGTTTTGCTTGAGGACAAGCAAATAGTTAAGTGTGGGGGTATTTGATAAGTCGATTTTATATCAATTTATTAGGTATTTTATACTTAATTATTTGTGAGTTTTTAAGTATTTTTAGTGTTTTAGGTAATTTATTTAATTTTATGCATTTTTATTATTTTTATATATTTTTAGTAATTTTATATTATTTTTAATATTTTAATTATATTTTGTAGGAATTAATTAAAGCTTGGATGGCAAAATGGTAAATAAACCGCTCAGTGGCAAAATCGTAAATTTGGCAGGATGTTGGCACACCATGCGCGCATAGCAGCTGGCAACACAACGGAAGGGATGACGACGTTTGGTTGGCGGACAACTGTGAAAAGGAATGATCGCGCAATGCACGGTCGGCTGTAGTAAAAGAAAGGGCGCGCCATGCGCGGAGGCGTTAGTAAAGAAAAATAAATAGCGCGCGGCTGCTGCTTATTCCTCTTTCTCTCTCATGCATGGCTCCCACGCGTCATCTATTCTTTCTCTCACCATCGAATTTTTGGTAGCATGCTGACTAGTGGATTCCAAATTGATATTAAAAGGAAGGCTTTAAATAAGTTCCAAATGCAAATTGAAATTGGAAAATAAATAGGGATTTTTATATGTATTTTATTTTGTAATTTAAATCCTATTAGGGTTTGGAAAATGTAATTCCTATTAGGGTTAGGAGGATTATGTAGCCTATAAATAAAGGGTTTGAGACCCAATGTAATATATAACTTTCATTAGAAAAAATTCTCTCTTATATTATTTGGTGTTCTCTACAACTATGAGTAGCTAAATTATTATTTTTTTCTTGGTTTAAGTGATTGAAGCCATCAAGATTTATACACTGTGCGATCTAATTTATTTTAATTATTCAATTAATATTTTGAGTATTGAATATTTTTCTGTGCTTAATTTTATGATTGGTTTGTTTAATTGCTAGGAGTACTACTAGTTTATTATTCATATTAATCCACTGCTGTTGGTGACGCAACTAAGTTTAATAATTGTTTTGCAGATCAAAAGATTATTTTATCTTAGGAAGAATATTCATCTAAATTAAATGCAAACGCGTGGCTTGTGTTATTTAGTTCAACGATCTCTCTAATTCTTAAAGCTTCTATTAAATTAAATCTTTAGCACGTGCCGGAGGTTGTTTAGTAGTAAGGGTAATTTAGAACGCGCGTGTCTACTTAACTAAAATTAAGGAGAGAGGAGAAAAATTATTTCACCTGCGAGTAGTTCTTTCTACGGTGGATGTTCAAAATATTAATAGATTTATTTTTGCATCAGTGGTCAGTTGTAAATTCTTGATGGTGGATTTTGACTTAAACCAAGGCTTTTTCTTCTTATTTATTTCTTGCATATTTATTTTAGTTAATTTTATTTAAATTATTTCTTTAATTAAAAACCCCCCAATTTTGATTTACAAAATATAAAATTAAATTAATCATTCTCTGTGGGATCGACTCTTACTTGCACTACTACATTAATATTTATCCAAAGTAAGATTTTATTTTTGGGTGCTTGCGACATCACACCATAAATCATCCGAAAATACATCTTCATATTCATTTACTATCTGTATTTGACCCATTTCTAACCCCACTTTTCGAGTATCAACAACATGAGCCAAATATCCAACACATTCTTTCCTTAACAACTTTTTATCCTGCATCATCGTCATACAACAAGATTTTCTTGGTGACTTGTTACCATAAAACACTACCATAGACTTATTAGGAGTCTGAAGGTTCACACATTTCTTCTGGCAATCAATCACTACACACCATGGTTATACAACCAATCCATTCTAAGTATTATGCCAAACTCTCCTAATCCAATAGGAACTAAGTCGAATGTTAACTTATGCCCTCTTATCTCCATACAACAATTCCGATGAATATTCTCCACCTAAATTACCTCCTTATTTGCTGCTTCTATATTTAAAATATTCTCTAACTTTACTCGAGGTAGATTCCATCTCTTTGTAAGTTCATCAGACACAAAGGAGCAGGTAGCACCCGAATTAAATAATACGTAAGACTTTATATCATTAATAGAAATGATACTTGACACCACATCTTTCGATGCCACCGCATCTTGAACTGTCATTTTAAATGTGCGTGCTGTCAGCCTTCCCGGCTGAGTTGGTCCACCAATCATAAGCTTCCCACTGTTGTTACTTTTGCTTCCACTTCCTCTTTCTGCTTTCTTCCTAGGATAATCTTTTATTTAATGCCCCGCCTCTCCATAATTGAAACATCATTTGCTTGATTTCGAGGTTAGACAGTTAAGTGCAATGTGCCTCTCTTGACCGCACCTATAACAAATGTTCTTCTCTTTCAAACATACTCCCAAGTAACCCTTTCCATAAGTGACACACGCCTCCACTTTCTTCTTCTGTACACCTTGCTTATTCTCAGCGTTTTTGTTGTTATTCCACTTCAGCTTGTTGGAGTTTCTTCCTCCACCGCTTTTTTCTTTATTAACTCCATCACTTTTCCTTTCACACTTATCCTAGTTGTACTTTATCAAGGTCTCGTTGTCTCATTCTGCTAAAATAGCCTTCTCTAATACCCTAGTAAAAGTTATGATCTGAAACATTAAAACCCGACTATAAATCCAAAACTTCAATCCTTGTTCGAAACGTTTCGCTTTCCTTTGTTTAATGTCCACCTGATGTAGAGCGAGTCTTGCCAATTCATTGAACTTAGCCGCATACTTGGCCACCGTCATGTTCTCATGTTTTAACTCTAGGAACTTCACTTCCATCATATCTTGTATAATTGGAGGAAAGTAGGCCTCAAAAAATATTTCTTTGAATCTCTCCCAAGTCGCTACTCCCTCTCTTAGTCTTCCCTTGTTGGCTACCCATTAATTGTTGGTTTATTCTTTTAACATGAATATAGCAAATGTAGTTTTTTGTTCCTCTGCCACATTAGCTACATCAAAAACTTTCTCCATCTCAATCACCCACGTCTGGGCCTCTATCGAATTAGTAGTCCCCTTAAACTCTGGGGGTCCTAATGCTTTAAAATATTTAAAAGTGGCAATTCAACCAGTTGTAGGTTGAATAGCTATAGAATTAGTATCCTGATTCTGAAATGCTCCCATCAACATATCCACAAACTGTTACATGAGATTAACTGGCTCCTCTAGAGCTTTAACTGACTCCTCCAATGGAGGTTGAACATTATGCCTTCGTCTAGGTGGCATTTCTGTTTAATAACAATTCATACCATGATTATTATTTTTATCATCCACATATCATATTTTTCATGTTAATTTAAACACATAGCCATTTCAAAACACATTAAATAATCGAGTTTATATTCATATGCATTTTGACAAGTGTCAAGCACCTTACATCAGATACAGCATATTACTATAAACTTTTCTATCCCTTTAGACTATAAAGTTCATGATTTACATTTTACAACCATAGACAACAAAAACAGGGCTTCCCTCCTTAAAACAAAAAATGGTTACATAACACTATTTATCCTAGTTTATAACAAAAGACTAGGGATTTACATTTCATACATACATAGATATATATACAACTACACACATCTACTCAAGCCTTCTACAGATGCATTACACGCTAAACTGCATCTTCATACTCCTCATTCATGATCTTTATCATTTCCCATTGACTCAAAGTCTTACAAGTTTTTCCATGTTCAATAGGATAATAATACACCTTACCTTGTGCCTTCCCAAAAGTTGTGTGAAAGACATAGTTCATATCATCCATTCTTACATTCATATCATCAATTTGGCTTTCTTAGCCCTTACTTCATTTTTCACAATGCTTACCCTTCTTACTGCTTTAACCCGTGCATTTTCAACTCTAACGGTTTCAGTAGCCTCTTATTCAACTTGGGCTTTAAGAGCTCTTTCTCATTCTTCAGACTTTAAACTATCTGTTCCTCTTACTGAAGCATCAAGAAATTTTATAACCTCTTTTTTCACTACCTCCATCATGGGTGGATTCAATCTTCCTTGAGCTTCTCTAATTGATTTAGCTCCTTATTCCAAAAGAATTTGATGCGTGCACACAGCCGAACTTATACCTTTAATATCCGTAATTGTCCAACCAAAGACTGTGATGTGGTTCCTTAAAACTCTAAGTTGTTTGTCCTCTTGAACTTTGATAAGGTTGTTGGCAATGATTACTGGCAGTGTGTTCTCCTTTCCTAAATATGCATACTTCAGGTGGGTTGACAACTACTTCAATTCCAAAATGGGAGCCTGTACAACAGAAGAACACAATTTTTGACGAGTCACAGTTAATTGAATAAACGAAACTACATACTTATCTGAAATCTTCGGTAAAAAATGTAATGCAACTATTGTATCCTTTAATTCTGAAGGCTATTCAATCTCATCTTCCTTTTCTAGCCTAAGCTATTCATGATGGCATTCTCCAACGTTTCACTATACACTTGATCAAAGGATTTCTACACAAAAGAGTTAATGATATTAACAGCAAAAACATGATTAGGTACCTCATGGCTTCATTAATATTGAACTGAATCTTTTAGCCATCAAACTCCATGGTCAAGGTATCGTTGTGCACATCAATCATTGTTCTTGTTATCTTCAAGAATGAACTTTCTAACAAAATGTGAGCTGGATTTAGAGATGTATCGTCATCCATTTCCACAAAGTAAAAATTTGCAGAAAATATTAGCTCATTCACCTGCACTAACACATCTTTAATCACCCTTTTAGGGTAAGCGTTAGTACGATCATCTAATTGTATAATAATACCAGTATTTTTCAAAGGGCCTAGATTCAAATAAACATAAATAGATAATGGCATGACATTAATTTATGCTCCTAAATCTAGTATAGGATTCTCAAACCTGGTATTACCTATCTTGTATGGAATGGTGAACATACCAGGATCTTTATATTTTTGGGGCATTTTTCTTTAAAGAACAGTAGATACATTCTCTCCAGCTATCACTTTTTCATCATCTTCTAATTTTCTTTTATTAGTGCATAATTCTTTTAAAAAATTTGCATACCTTGACACTTGTTTGATGACATCTAGTAATGGAATGTTCACCTCTACCTTCCTAAAAATCTCTAGAATCTCCTTCTCTTACTCATCCTTCTTTAAAGGGTTAATCTTAAGCTGAGTAGGAGGGTTAGGAATTAATTTTAAAATTTATGCCTCCTCTTTAGCTTATCTCATCAAATTCCATTGTAGCTCTTGGTGTATCCAACTGTTTTCCCACTCCTCAATGTGATAGCACAAGCATTCTCTCTTAGGTAGACAACTGTTTGTGAGGGTAGCTTCCCTGAATCTTGAGAATCCAATCGACCTACTATTGTAGCCAACTGACTTATCTAATTCTTTAGATGATGAATGGTAGTATTTATATCTTGTTGGAACCTCTGGGTCTGATTCATGAAGGATGTCGTTAGATTCATGAAGTCTTTAAACATATCCTCAAGTGACGTCATAAAATTGGCAAGTACTATATGTCGACGTGGGTACTACTGTTGAGGCTATTAGAATCCTTGCTGCCTGTTTGGAAAAACATTTTATGGTGTTAGGGGCCTATTTCCTCCATAGCTCTGATTGGGATGATCCCTCCATCCTGGATTGTAAATGTTGGAATATGGATCATATCTGCGTTAGGGTTGTTCTTGGAAGTTTTCCGTTGCGTTGGCTTGTTATGTGATGTCATCTTCTTGCAATGTGGGGCAAACATTCGTAGTATGATCTGATTGTAAATAAATCACACATGTCTTTGCAACTAGTATGTTCCCTACAGACAACTGACAAACTATAATAATTAAATTCTAAATTTGTTGTTCTATATCGCATAAGCTAACTTCATTCACTACTTTGGGTGTGCGGTCCATCCTAGTTCTATATTGTTGTAAGTTGGCCGCCATGTTTGCAATTAAATTCTTTGCAGCCTCCGGAGTCTTATCTACTAGTGCTCATCAACTTGCAGCATCAATCATATTCCTAACCATTGGTAGCAATCCTTCATGGAAGTACTGGATTAGGTGTTGATCGTCAATTTGGTGTGGTGGACAGCTCGAGCATAACTTCTTGAATCTTTCCTGGTACTCATAAAAAGTTCCTCCACTGAACTATCTAATGGCTCATATCTCTTTACTTATGTTGGTTACTCTTAAAGCAGGGAAATACTTCTCCAAGAATAGCCTTTTTCATATCATTCCACGATTGTATCGAACCGGAGGGAAGATAATACAACCAATCATTTGCCAAGTATGTCAATGAGAAGGGAAAAGCTCTTAGCTTAATCTGCTCTTCAGTAACTCCTTGTGGCTTCATGGTAAAACACACCATGTGGAACTCCTTTAGATGCTTGTATGGATCTTCACCTGTAAGACCACGAAATATAGGCCAAAGATAAATTAGTCCTTATTTTAATTCAAAAGCAACGTCTAAAACAGGATATTCTATACATAATGGTTGATGGTGTAAATTAGGAATTGCCAACTCCCTCATAGTCTTATTATTGTTGTTTACAACCATCTCTTCTTCTGGATCACTGGATGAACTATTTAACAGCAACTCAAGTGCTATGTTAAGGCCCGATGATGGAACAAAAGCTTCTTCGGAATCAGTAACTGTGCGTCTGGATTGACGAGTTTCCTTCATTAACCTTCCTGTATTCTTCTTTATTTCTGGATCAAAATTCAATTTGCCAGATTGAGTGGATCGTGTCATAAACTACAAATAATTTAAACAAAAAATAAATTAAAACAAACACTTCCCAGCAACGGTGCCAAAATTTGGTAAGTTGTCGTTATGCTACCAAAATTAAAACCTTACATATACTGTATAAATACAAAATTCAACATAGTGATAAGCAAGGGTCGATCCCATAAAGAATAGTATTATTTTTAATTTATTCTAAAGTTTCTAGCAATAAACAAAGGCAAATAATAAAGAAGGGGTTTTGAATTAATGTAATTAACTAAATAAATGAATATAATTTAATAAGTTTAACCCATAAATTAAAGACTTCAGTCCTTCGGGTCATTCTCACCTTTACAATTAATAGATCAATCAATTAGAATATATTTATATCCTTTCATAAAACTAATAACCCTAAGCAACAACAAGCTCTGCTACCTAAAAATTTTCTTAATTTTAATCTAACAAAACAAGCTCTTCATTATATTTTAACCATTATACAACCTAGAACAAGCCCTCTACATTTAATATAATTGTAGCATTAATAATGAGAAAATTAGATTATTCTAAGCAATAATCTCATAAACTCGGACTATATAGCTTATATCATGATAACCATAGCAATAAACAAAAGCTTAAGCACAATCATCTATCATTATTCACTACCAATGATTAGGGACAATATCAATTATACGTAATATAATCCATAAACCTAGCAATTGATAATAACTTGATCAATCTTACGAGCTCTAATCAAACCAATCAAGATTAACATCAAATAGCAATTAAAATTATCACGAATAATTTTATATAAAAAGAAAGAAATAATATTACAGAACTGATTTAACCATTAATTGTAATTGGGTTTAAAATCCCCTAGAATTGAATTGAAAACTTAGCATGACATGCTCTCAATCTTTCATCCAAATCTTGATGAATAAATGAATGAGAATCCCCCAATTACAAAACTCTAATGTTTATTTATTTCTATGAAATCTTACCCCTACAATTGATAGGAGAATTAATTACAAGGTAAATCTAAGCAACTATGAAAATAAAATCCTAATTACAAGGCGCAGTCCCTCGGCCGAGGCGCCTTCTAAACTCGTCGTCTACGCATTCGTCTAGGTTACATCACGCTAGGACGTGATCTTTATTCATAAAAACTGCGCCAGGGCATAGTCACTATTCCCCTGTTGACTTTTTTTGACTTCTTTCCCATTTTGCTTATTTCTCCATTTTTTTTCTATAAAATCAATTTAGAATAAATATCAATGTAATTAAACACAAATGAATTATAAAAACTATGAATTAAGGAATAAAAACATAATAAAATTGATTCCTACCACTTCTTCCTTTAATTCAGAATTATTATTTTTTTTATTGATTTTGTTTGTGTATTTTAATTATAAATATAAAAAATCTAATAATCAAAATACAAAAAATAAATAAAAATTGAATAATAAAAATGCACAATCCCCCCCCCCCCCCCCCATACCTAAGTCATGCATTGTCCTCAACGTATATAAATGAAGAATAGAGAACAAAAAAATGTAAAAATTGTACCTCTATGTGGGGGTAGGAACTAGATGGAAATAATGTACAAAAGAAATATATATTTACAAAACTTACAAATACAATTGCAGTGTCAGTCATTCTGAATAGTGTGGGTTAACAAGGTACACCGCCTCCTCTAGTTCGTTCGATTTTTCTAAAAAGGGTTTAAGTCATTGACCATTCACTTTGAAAATTGCCCCACTCTTTAGATTTTCAATATCGACTGCCCCGTGAGGCTAAACTGCTTTCACTACAAAAGGTTCATCCCATCTAGAACTTAATTTGCCAAGAAATACGTAACGCACCAGAAATCCCAACATTCCTTATTTAATCCAATTATGTCTGGATAATGTAATCATTAATCTTAAAATCATATTAACGACGATCTCGTGTGTTAAAACTTAACATGTAACCTTTAAAAACCAAGTCTTTGACCATAATGCGGTCCATATTTTTTTTTATAAAAAAAACTTACTATCAATCACTTTACTAGAACTTAGATCATATACAAATAAGTTATGACCTAGTCTATTATATTTCATAATCATATATATATATATATATATATATATATATATATATATATATATATATATATATATATATATAATTTACATAACCTATAAATAAAATTTCGCCATGAACTATTCATACATGGTCATGTTTACATATACCTATAAACATACATGCATCATACCTGTACCTGTTTACATATCTCTGTACTGGATATACAAATTTATCACATGTAGAATTTGACTAACAATAATATCTTAATCTTATATCATTACAATCTTTTCTTAAATAATACATACTTACAACATCCATCCCTACGGACTCACAAACGTTCGTTGCTTGCACATAATACAGATACACTTAATAAATTCTCTTCATGCTTAACAATGCATTCACATTCTTTTACCTTTAGCCGCACCAGAATCCTCCGGCCTTCTCGTACTTTACCTGAAATGTTAGTTCATAGCAAGAGTGAGCATAAAGCTCAACAAGTCAATCAGATAACACATTACATGCTTGCGGTTTATAATATGCATCATGCCTCTTTACTTTATCATGTTATACTTAATGTCACATATTTCACTTAACAGTTAGCACACGTAGTTCCACGGAATGCACATTTTCACTACCACATAGTTCACGTATAATAATTAGTACATTCTAGTCTGAAGAACTTGCTTGATACGCATTTATTTTACTTAACCTATACTGCCTCGCTTGGCCTTTCTGTATTTTCTTGACCGTCTTGTCGGTCTACTACTTCGATCGCTATCTGTAAACATTGCACTATATGCATTAATATAGAATCATAAACTTTCTATAACTTATCAAACTTAAACTATAATTGCTTAACCATTTAACTCTATTCATTTCACTTTTAATGTATTATACCCTATTTAGGTTAATAATACATCCTAGCTTGTCTCCGACCTAGCACACAAGCATTACAATGCTTTTATATACCTAAAGGTATATTATAGTATACCATTTTCCATTTCATTTCCTTAATATCCTTTACTCTTGATTACCTCTACTGGTAATATCTTACCATGATTAGGTCCTATATAATCGTAATATCGGTTCATGCATTGGTTACATAAATGTGTATGTTAAACCTTGTCATACAAATTATCACTTAACTTTACATAACCTTATCACGGAACATATAGTTCATTTATACCTTAACAACTACCACATTGATTATTTTTATCAATTTGTGGCTTATATTTCTTGTCTCTATCATTTTATATCAAAACATTTCAATTTGAACTTAAAATTAAAATTTCTTGGCTGGAACAGTACATCTCGCCTCAGCGAGATGTTTTGCCTGGAAGATCTCGCTGGCTGCAAGATCTTCTCGGCCACACCGCACTCCGGTGCCCCCTGATTTTGCCCTGGCAAACTTCTTCATAGAGCACTGCACCCCGGCGCAGTTTCCAGTTCAAATAACTGCGCCCCGACGCAGTACTAGTTTTTCTGGAAAAAAAATCTTTCAAAAATCCATGCTATTTTTTCCCTTTTTTTGTAAAACTTGATTCTAACATGTCACATAACACATATAATAAATAATTGACTTGTTTGGGCCTTCAAAACATTTAAAACTTTTCAAATGGTTTCATTTTTCCAAAGTTTCCATTTTAGGCGTCGACGAACGTTTTAAAATATTTAAAATCCAAAATTGTCGCCATTGACACCAAATGACTTTCAAAATGAATCTAACACGTGTATTTACGTAAAACTTAGTTGTTTGGCCTTATTAAATCATTAATTATCCAAAATGGCCAAAAATCATACGTTGGTGGAATTTTGTCAAATTAAGAAATTTCACCCTTAAGCGCAACTTGAAATCTTGGACTTTATGCACCACATACATTACCACATACACATTTAACAACTTTGTAAGTCCATATTACTTCTATATGCACATTCTAATGCACTTTAAAGACTATGATTTGATCTATATGCAAATCATAGCCTAGTATTGTAACTTTCCTTTATAAAACATGTGTTTCAACCTTTAAAGCTTTTAGTATACTATCTAACATGAAATTTCTCATGTATCTAACATGAAATTTCTCATGTATCCAACATGATCAGCACTCTCAACTTGGTTTCCATCATGTCTAACAACATATAACACATGATCATGCTTAAATCATAGTTTTTAGCCTTGAATATGTGCATGAATAGTGCACCACCTTTGTTCTAGTAAACTTGAACTTAGGGTTTCATGATAAAGCAATCAAGAAGCATGTAACTTACATAAATCACATACTCAATACATATATCCTAAAAATATAAGCATGGCTTCATCTATTCTTGCATATAAGCACATAAACATCAAGTTTTAATATAAGAACATGGTTATACCTTCTTATGGCTCTTCTTCTCCTTGCCACAAAGCTTGCTAAAGATAAATTCTCCACTTTGATGGCTTGTTCTCCTTCCCTTGCTCATTTTTCCATCAATTTCTTGAGCTTCTTATGGAACCCTAGGTTTTCTTGCTCTTTTCTCTCTTAGTTAGCAACTTTGGGGTTATAAAAAAAGATGACTAAAGCTAACAAGCTTATACTTACAAATTATATACATACACATATTGTGTGTATATCTTCCAACACTTAACCAAGCTTTAGTTAACTTAGTCATGCATAGTTAGGGGCATTCATGCTAATTCACATTGATAACTAAGGATAGCTTGGTTATTACACCATTCTAGGATACCATGGTCATTTCTTACATTGACAAGGGCACTTTGGACAATTGCCAAATTCTCAAGACAATTAAATTCCAATAAAATCATAATTTACTCATTTTTGCTCCAATTCAAGTCCTTTTTTATCCAACTTTGTTTCCATAGGCTTGAATTTTATTGCTCATCAAACTAATCCATACTTGACTTGTCCCATATCACTTATCACACTTCCAAATGCTAATTTTATTAATTAATTATAATAATTTATAAAAAATTACCAATTTGCATAACATTCATTCTCAATTATCTAGAAACACTTTTTGATTCTATATTCAATCAATTCAAATTTTTGACATCTCAATATAGTCGAATTGGTCACTTTTTACATAAACCGCTTTCTTGAGAAGTGAACCTCAACCGGATTACTAAAATCCATTCCTTTAATCATATAACTCATAATACATTCATTACGACTTTACGTCCTTTCACTTATTTACTTAGTACATATGATGTCAATTTAAACCATTCTTGCATACAGCTTCCTTTCTACACATTCTTGGGGTTATTACATTCTTTAATTACACATCGTAACATATGATTATCTTCTTTTAATCCATAGATATCTATTTCTTAATAACTTCAAACATTCAACAATCGTTAATCGTATCATTCCTTTAATCCTTAATTGACTGAATATATCATACGGTTCCTTCTTTACTGCACATACACACCTCACATTGTCATCCTCGTAACCTAGCATCTCAAGGCCTACTCATTAAGCTAGTTATTAATATTCATGACTAAGCATCAATTCACATACATATTCTTATTTCCTTTATTCTCTAACTTTAATTTCTTCTTCCTTTATCAGATCAATACACACACACATATTCATACGTTCAAGCTATTACCTAATAACACAATAGTGTCTTACACTGATTCCTTTTAAACTACCATACTGTGGGTATTACAATCAATCATTCATCTTTAAATCCATTAAATTACTATTTAACCATCAAAATTCATATTCATAATAATTTCATTATCTGATACATTACTAATGCACCTTAAATAACTAACTGGTTTATAAACATTTTATAAACTCTTATTCACACTAAGAGTCCTTCTATATTTATTCAACCACATAGGTCACTTATAACACATTGATCACATAATACTTCATAGTTAATCACTCTTACAACATTCTGTCATTCAACACTAGGTTTTATCTTATAACCTTTACTAAATTAATCAAAATCCTCATTTGGAAATTTTGTAAAAATTCGGGATGTCACATTCACCCCTACTTCAAAAAAATTCATCCTCGAAATTGCTGTATACTTATATCTTGCTCATTTCAACATTCATATCTCTTTGCATTCATTTCATCTCAACTAGGTTTTCAACCAACCTTTACATTCTCTCTCTCTACCCATCTTACCCCTTTCTATCATTCATTCCAGGAGACTGGAATGTCTTTCAGGAATCTTCACAATTGTTCAATAACTGTGAAGCAGTATGAATAAATAGGAATAGCTTTTCCATAAAACTTTTTCTTTTCAAAACAATCTTTTGCTTTTGCTGAGGGGTCACAAAGACCATGAACATATTAAAAATATTAACAATCACAAAGACTGAGAATATCCACGGGTCATAAACACCAGGAACATGAGTTACAACGCAGTCATGCCACTCCTTTTCCCTGGCCTATTGGTACGCTAGGTGATCAACCTATTGTACCCTTTTCCTTTGCTTTTTGGGTTGAACCACGCTAACCAACCCACATATCATATCCCCTTTTTAAGGTTGTTCGCATCAGACTTTAAAAATATTTTCCTTTATCCATTTATGGATTTAAAACATTTACTCATTTCTTTAGTAAAATAATCTAGCTAAAACAAATGGCATAGACTCACATCATCAAACCGTTCATACATTGCAAACTTGAAACTTTTCAGAAATTCATTTTCACTTCATTGGCTCAAAACTTGAATCCAAGAAAAATCTTTTAAACGGTTTCATAATACTTCACTATCTTAGCAGTACATTGAGAATTCAGTCGTTCAAGACCTCTTAATACCGTACCGTCATAGAAGTACGTTGAGAATTCTGCCATTTTATTATTTCACACCATCTTCAATAGTGTGACAATAATTTCATAAATACATTTTGAAGTTTTCAAATAACTTTGTCTAGCCAAATCAATTGGTATAGACCATGAATCAAAGAATTTTAAAAGAACTTTTCGATACTCGAGCAAAATATTTTCATTGCACCAACGTGCGAGAATAAGCACATTTTAACCCTTATATGGGCAGGGAATTTGTGTTTAGTTTTAGAACCACTTAGCTTCTTATATTAATATAGTGGTTGAGTTGAACAGTTCTTTGTATGCGCAGAGAATTTGTTCTTAGTTTAACGACAACTTACCTTTTTATATTGATTAGTGACCAAGTTGACCAATTTCTTGTATGGGTAGGAGATTGTGTTTGGTTTGACAACCACTTAGCTTTCTATAATGATAATCGATTAAAACCTGGTGTTGTGCTATTCAATGTATATATGGTGAGAATGTGATTCTTTTCTCATAGTATATCATATTGGTATAAAATATTGAGGTTAGGTGCATGTTCTAAAAACTCACACGTATGGTAAGTTCGTGACTCATAATCGTATGGTGGAGTCCCTCAGCGAATGGACACTTTGTTCTGACTAGGATAATTTCCTCAACCCATATAATTGTGTTAAGTTCCTGAACTCATAATATGTGGTAAGTTTGATGAACAATGAGTCTGGGTTGAGTTGAGTAGAAAGATTAAAACTATACTAGATATAGTTATTAAGCTGAAAAAAGATGATGAGTAAAATTGGTGATTATTTGAGGTTTTCAAATATTCCAAATTTTCTAGCTATGCTAGACTTTGAAATTCTTAAAATCATGCTAAATTCGCACTTATGTGCCTTTTGAAAGAAATGAATGATGATTTTCGATCGTTTTTGAAACGTTTAAATGAGGTTTTATGCCATTTGTATCGGCTAGACATTGTTAATTTTAACTTGAAGTGATGAAATTCAAGAATTTTATTGCACATGTGTACTCTTGAAGAGTTTAAAGTTCCGATTGATATCTGAACTATCATTGTTAGTCTATGCCAATTGTTTCGGCTAGACATTTGCATGTTTGACATTTAAAAGCTATCCAAACCTGTTGTTGGTACAGATTCTGAAGCTGAGAATAACCCATAATGGGGTGCAACCTAAATATCAGATAAATGATACAAAGAGAATCTGGACATGTAACCTAAGAGGGTCAATCAAGAGACTGATGCCTCAATAGACGTTCACGATTACCTAAGAGGGTCAATCAAGAGACTGATGCCTCAACAGATGTTCACGGTTTAGGTGACCACTCAGCATTTAAAATCAATTATCACTTATGAAATTATGCATTGATTATATCGAACTTATATTATTGAATTATTTTGTAATCTAATAGGGTCAATCGAATGATTGATTCCTTGGCATTTGCTCATGGTCTTTTATGACCTTTCATTCAGATATGACATTATTTTAAAGGAATTCTTTTTACTTCCTAATTATTCAAGCTCCTTCACAATTATTGAACAATTGTTGAAGAATTCTAGAAAATATCCCAATATTCTGGTAATTGAATGGGTAAAAGTGTAAATTTTAGAGGAAATTGGTCATAGAATTAGATGATTAATAAAGAATCCTCAAGGAATGGGAAATTTGTTACGTTAGATCGAGAACCTAATGGGCAGAATGAACAAAAATAAGTATGTTGTAATTTCGAGGAGGAAATTCTTATAAGAAGGGGTGAATGTAATATTCCTGATATTTCAGAAGATTTTTAAATAAGATATTAGATGATGAAATAAAGGTTGAAGTTAAAACCTACATTTGGAGAAGTAAAAGGTATAGAAAATGAGTAAACATTTGACCCTAATCTTTGTTTAAGGATTTAAATGTGAGTGAATGTAGGTTTTCAAATTTTAAAATCTATAATTTGATTATTATATATACTTTGAGATATATTAATAATAAAGTAATATAATATCTTTAAAGTTCAATGAATGTATTTGACTAAAGAAAATTATGTAAGAAGTTTTTTATGTGATGTATGAGGAAATTTATTAAGGAAATAAATTTCAATTTGAGAAAAAAAAAATCAGATTTCGTGAAGGTGTATATGTATAGATACATATATACTTAGAGGTACGCTAATTATATTTTAGTCGATCATGATAAATGATTAATTGAATTAATCATCAAGAACACTATAAAGTTTAATATATTAATTAAACAAACTTATGAAAGTTAAACCTTGAATAGTAATTTAAGATATCCCAAATTAGTAAATTGAAAAGAGATAAGCTAGGTATTGTGGTGGTAATTAAAATTAAACCTAACCTAGTGGCCAAGTGATTGAAAATTTAATAATAGTCCAAAATCTATGTTTTCTTTTAATTTTTATGATAGAAATGTTATCTTTGAGCTCATTGTGCTTATAATCATGCTAGACATGTTTATATAGGATGTCATGTGATTTAAATGTGTAGTGGTTGGGGTTTATGTAGAAAAATCTAGTAAAATGATTGAAAATATTTTTACCGACGAACAAAACGTAGTTTGTTCGAATAAATGACACATTTTGAAATCTACAAATTATTTTTATGGTTTTATATTTTTGGAAATATATGGGTAAGTTAAGAACAAAATCCCTTTTGAATCACCCAAAAAGGTGTTAAAATGAGCAAGTTATGCACGTTTGACCAAACACGCCTTATTGTCCAAGATCTTGCAGGAACAGTCCACTTTGAGCCAAATTTTTGACATTAAAACTTATCCAAAAATAGTGTTTGAGCCCATAAAAGTATAGTTCGGGAAGTCACAATTCTATCGATACCTAGTAGAGCTCCATCGGAGTTATAGAACTCAAGTTATTAAGGTTTTTCCCCAAGACCCCATAGCTGGATAGAATCTGGAAAATGGCAAAGCTACTGCTAGTTTTTTCTTCTGTGAACCCGCCGAAACATTCTGGCGACACCGAAATAACAACTGGTTCCGGTGACATGTCCTTGACGGAAGTTGCTTGGTTTTACATGTACTATTTTATAAAAATATGTTTGTATTTTTAGCATATCATTTGGTAATTTTCATAATTAAAATGTGATTAAATCTTACTAACTAAAGAAAAAATGATAAATTAATATTTTTAATTTCTGGAAAATCATAAAACTGCTAATTACATATTATTTAAGTAATATTAAATATTAAGTAAAATTAATTATAAAATTAATTATTTTTAATAGTATTTGAGGTGTAAAGAGTACACTAATTAACTCTTAATAATTAGATAAAATTACTAATAAATTATTATTAAATATTAAATATGTGATTTAAGTATTTCATAATAATATAAGAAAGATAAATTAAATAAATAAATTATTTATTATTTAATTGAGAATTAAATAGTAAATAAAGATAAGTAATTAACTAATTGTTATTTAGTTAATATTAAATAATAATTAAAGAGAGATAAAATTTATAAATTAATTATTTATTATTTAAATAATAAATAAAGATAATTAAGAAATTAATTATTTTTTAATTAATATTAAATAATAATTAAAGGATGATTAAATTAAAGAATTTATTATTTATTATTTAATTAAGATTAAATAATAAGTAAGAGTAATTGATTAATTAATTATTATTTAATTAACATTAAATGAGGATTAAATTATTAACTTAATTATTTATTATTTAATTAAGATTAAATAATAGGTAAGGATAATTAATTAATTTATGATTATTTAATTGATGTTAAATAATAATTAAAGGAGATTAAAATATGTAAGTTGATTATTTATCAATTAATTGAGGATTAATGATAAATAAGAAGGATTATCGGCACATGAATAATTAATTATGGCGCAACGATAATTAAGGAGGGTTATCAGTTATTATAATAATAATAATAAATAAAGTACCAAAATAATTATAATAAATTGTTAAACGATTATATGAAGGATGTTTGAAATTTATATTACTTAGAGAAATGTAATATTTGTCAGTTAAGTAATTACTTGGAATCAAGTAAGCGGTTAGGTATAGTCAAACAAGTAGTTGTACTATGTGATAATTCTGGGTAATTAGATGATAATAAATTTAATTGTATAAATAAGCAATTCTGTGTATGCTGTACTAATCAAAAGGCCAACGTATCAATGTTAGGTCTTTCGAAAGAGAATTTATTACGCAAGATAGCAATAATTCAACAATCAAGTAAATTCCTCTTAACTCGAACTTGAGTTGCTATGTTTCAAGCATGCTAGTGGTTTAATCTTAATAATTATTCCACCTCTTTAAATTATTAATTCGCACATAGTGCATATAGTATATGTTCATTAGGTTTGAAAGGTTGATCACCTTCATTACCATAAGGTTCAATTAAATTTGTTTATGGTCATTGTTGACATTTAACATTAATTAATTCAGTCATTCAACTATTGAAATTATGATTCGTATTCGTTCACAATTATTATATTGTTGGAAATTCGAAAGCTTATTCTTTCTTTCAATCATGATATATCTTTATTGTATTTAAACTTGCTAAGAAAAGTCGTTGCTCACCCTTGCTATATCATGATAACAAATTTCAGATTAATTCGAAAATTCGAGGAAAAACAGTGACAAAAGCAAATGACAAGATTATAGTGTTATGCATGATAACTAATTAGTTATTTAATGTAAGTTAACTGTATAAACTTTTTTGTGAATCTAAAGGTATATATGTAAATTAAGGTTAGAAACTTTGAAAAATATTGTATAATACTCCAAAATAAATAATTTATGTTTATATATTTCGTATTAATTATAGAACATGTATAAAGATGATGTATCGTGACGTACCAAGTCTAAGGTTCAAGATACCCGGATTTGGGGGTGTTACAAGTTGGTATCAAAGCTGATAGGTTATAGTTCTTAGGTAGCAGTACCTTAGGCTGTAATCGTGGGAATATATTGAAGGCAGTGAAAGGATAAACTCGGATGGAGTTTAAGCAATAAAAGTTGAATATATGAAATTCATAAAGAAGAAAATAAGCGTATATTTGAGAAGATTCAAAGAAGGATCTTCAAGGATGTATTCAAAATGAATGGAAAAGAATCAGGGAACACTTAATTCAAGAATTTAAAAGCGAAGGATCAAAATGATCAAAGATAAGTGAGAATATTGTAGAATTAAACGATCCTAGAATAAATGAGAAATTGTAAAGTGAAATTCATTATAAAATAAGATCACGGTGATCATAGTAAAATCATGGAATGGCAGATGATCTGTTAAATGATTAAGAGGATGTGTATATAGCATGGTGCTATAAAAAAGGAAGGTACTATGAAATAGTAAGAAGTGAACTTGTAAAGCATGGTTTGTGATAAGGTATGAAATTGAGAAAATTCATAGCAAGCCAAGAGATGTTAGAGGTTTGTGGGTTTTTAATTGATGACTCGTGTTAGTGGCTGAGTTGTACAAATTCATTGTATGGGCGGGGAATTTGTGCTTAGTTTTAGAACCACTTAGCTTCTTATATTAATATAGTGGTTGAGTTGAACAGTTCTTTGTATGGTTAGAGAATTTGTTCTTGGTTTAACGACCGCTTAACTTCCTATATTGATTAGTGACCGAGTTGGTCAATTTCTTGTATGGACAGGAAATTGTGTTTAGTTTGACAACCATTTAGCTTCCTATAATGATAATCGATTAAAACCTGGTGTTATGTTATTCGATGTATATATGGTGAGAAGATGATTCTTTTCTCATAATATATCGGATAGATAGAGAATGTTGAGGTTAGGTGCATGTTCTAAAAACTCACGCGTCTGGTAAGTTCGTGACTCATAATCATATGGTGGAGCCCCTCAACGAATGGACGACTTTGGTCCGACTAGGATAATTTTCTCAACCCATATGATTGTGGTAAGTTCCTGAACTCATAATATGTGGTAAGTTTGATGAACAGTGAGTGTGGATAGAGTTGAGTAGAAAGATTAAAGCTATAATAGATATAGTTATTAACCTGAAAAAAGATTATGAGTAAATTTGGTGATTATTTGAGGTTTTAGGATATTTTAAATCTTCTAGCTATGCTAGACTTTGAAATTCTTAAAATCGTGCTAAATTCGCACTTATGTGCCTTTTGAAAGAAATGAATAATGATTTTCAATCGTTTTTGAAACGTTTAAGTGAGGGTCTATGCCATTTGTATCGGCTAAACATTGGTAATGTTAACTTGAAGTGATGAAATTCAAGATTTTTATTGCACATGTGTGCTCTTGAAGAGTTTAAAGTTCCGATTAATATCCGAACTATCATTGTCAGTTGATGCCAATTGTTTCGGCTAGACATTTGCATGTTTGACATTTAAAAGCTATCCAAACCTGTTGTTGGTACAGATTCTAAAGCTGAGAAAATAACCCATAATGGGGTACAACCTAAGTATCAGATAAATGATACAAAGATAGTCTAGACATATAACCTAAGAGGGTCAATCAAGAGACTGATGCCTTAACAGACGTTCACGGTTACCTAAGAGGGTCAATCAAGAGATTGATGCCTCAACAGACATTCACGGTCTAGGTGACCACTCAGCTTTTAAAATCAATTGTCACTTATGAAATTATGCATTGATTATATCGAACTCATATTATTAAATTATTTTGTAACCTAATAGGGTCAATCGAATGATTGATTCATTGGCATTTGTTCATGGTCTTTATAACCCTTTAGTCAAATATGACATTATTTTAAAGGAATTCTTTTTACTTCCTAATTATTCAAGCTCTTTCACAATTATTGAACAATTGTTGAAGACTTCTGTGAAGTATCTCAATATTCTGGTAATTGAATGGGTAGAAGTATAAATTTTAGAGAAAATTGGTCATAGAATTAGATGATCAATAAAGAATCCTCAGAGAATGGAAAATTTGATAGGTTAGATCGAGAACCTAATGGGCAGAATGAACAGAAATAAGTATGCTTTAATTTCGAGGACAAAATTCTTATAAGGAGGGTTGAATCTAATATCCCGGATATTTCAGAAGATTTTTGAATATGATCTTAGATAATGAAATAAAGGTTGAAGTTAAAATCTAAATTTGAAAAAGTAAAAGGTGTAGAAAGTGAGTAAACATTTGACCATGATCTTTGTTTAAGGATTTAAATATGAGTGAATGTAGGTTTTTAAATTTTATAACCTAGAATTTGATTACTATGTATACTTGGTGTGACGACCCCAAAACCCGGGTTCCTTTAACCCCGGTCCTGGTCCGTCAAAAATACACTCAGTCCTGAGTTTAACTAGTAATAGTACAACCTTTATTATCTCATACATAAATTAAAACCATAAAATAATTGTTTTAACAGAGTTATTTAGAACTTTATCAAAATCCTGTCTCAGTAATCGCAACCTTTAAAAATCCTGTTACAACCTTGAGATCATATGTATAATGATCTTAACATACCATCTTATCATCCTTATATAATTAACGCGTAATAAATATAAACATACGATGTTTATTCAAATAATTCTACCACATTTCCCAAGGTCTACAACCTTAACTTAATACATACCTTAATAACCCAAAAGGTTCACATAATCATTTTCTAGGATAACATAATAGTTAACGCATATTAAGTTACTCTTGAACTTTTCTCTTGGCTTTGTCCTTCCTGATGCACTTGGACTTAATTGAAATGTTATCATGATATAGCAAGAGTGAGCAACTACTTTGCTCAGCAAGTTTAAATACAATAAAGATATATCATGATTGAAAGAAAGAATAAGCTTTCGAATTGTGAACAATATATAATGATTGTCAAAGAGTGTGAATTGAAGTGCAATACATGTATAACTGAATCAATAATACTGAGTGGACAACAATGACCATGAATAAATACTTTGGTAATGAAGGTGATCAGCCTTTCATACCTGATAAACATATAAGACTTGCACTAAGTGCGAATAACAATAATCATATATGTGGAATAATTTTTAATAATTAAACCACTAGCATTCTTGAAACATAATAACTCGAGTTTGAGTTAGAAAACTTGTCTTGTCCGTCGATTACTGCTACACAATCTAATTTAATCTCTTATGAAAAACCTATCATTTATAAGATTGATCTTTCCATCAGCAAATTATATCTTAACTCATAATACAACTATTCTTACAATAAATTATCTAATATTTAGCCACATAATCAAACATTAGATAATTCATTAACTTATTAGTAATATTATCTTTCTTTGATACTATTTTAATCACTAATCATCATCTTATAATATTATTCAGTATTTAATAACATTTTAATCTCTTACTAATATTATTAATCGTTTAATAATATTTTAATTATTTATTAAACTTATAAACAATTTAATTTAATTGTTTATTCAATACTATTTCTTTTATCTCTAACAAACATAAAATGATATACACATAACATTTTATTACAAATGACCCACATACTCTTATAAAATCTGAACATATCATAAAAAAGTCCATTTTTCAATAAAATCATATTTACATAATTTTTAATCTTCATTTAACTTAATATTCTCATTTATTCATAACTCAAACATTTATACGAAAAATACCACAACCATTCAGAACTTTTTTATTTTATGTGAATCATCAGTATATGATATCCTCATGAACATATATTTTTCTCTGGAATTTTTTCAATTTCATTTACTATTTTTAAATTGGCCAAAATAGTCCGAAATGACTACATTTATCATAAATTATTCCTCTGTCAAACATTTATGAAATTTTGACAGTAAACTCCTGTTATGAACATCTAGCTCCAGTAAAAAAATTATAATTTTCTGAGTTACACACAAAGAGTTATTCCCATTCACTTTTAAAATAATAAGTTCTAGTAAATATTATAACTTTCATTCTATACATCAATAAATAACCATCTTTGGACAGAATCTCACAAATGATAACAAGAAGTTTCAGTTTAAATTTTGTGATCATCGGAGTTGAAGAACTCAAGTTATGCCAATTTTCATATTTTTCGTATTGTCCGATAATTTTCTATAATTATTTCTATTTATAAAAAGCTATTATTTAATAGCTTTAAAATAGAAATAATAATACAACATACTTTTATATCCACCAAATACCATCAATATTTATCTTATATTATTATAAGATTTTTCACCAAGTTTCATAATTTTCTAACATTCATAGAATTTTCTATGAATTTCCACTATTTTTAAAATAACTTTAAATAGCCTTAAAATACAATAAATATCAAAACTCTTCAAAAATTCACCAAAAGTTTCCAGAAATTCTAAAATATTATCACAACATTACTGAAAAATAATTTTCAGAACAAAATAATTTTTCTATAATTTATTTATAATTTTTAAAGTGCTAAAACTTCCGAAAATCATAGTAATTAGCCCGTTTATCCGAAAATTATGAACCTTATGTCCATTTCACATGAAATTTAATTCTATACAACTTTCTAGTACAAAATTTCTTCAAATTCTGCTTTTAACATAGAGAAACGGGCTCTGCCGGAAAAGTTCGCCGGCGGCGACTTTTCCGGTCATCTTCTCCGGCGATCTGAAAATTTTCCGGCGAGATTTCTTAACTTTTCTTGCCCAGATCTGATCTACTACATCTTAAGAGTCTAAATATGGTTTTAGTTTTGAAATTAAACCACAAATCGATGTTAAACAAACAACTTATAAAAATTTTCCGGCGAAACCTTTTTTTTTTTCTTTATTTCTCCTATACTCACAGCTTGCTCGGCCATTCCTCAATCAATACCCAACCCAGTCATCGATCATTTACCCGATATGGATTTAACAAGAAGTTTAACCGATTAACAATCTATATTAACCAATACATGATACCCAGCCATGGAAATGCAGAGAAAATGCGAAGAGAAGGTTTTGGTTTACCTTCTTCGGATGCTGACTTGCTAACAGGGGATGACCATGGCTTAAATAACTCCCTCCATGTTCTGCTTTCAACAGCCAGCCGATCTCCCCCCTCTGCTCATTTTCTCTCCCGTTCGGTAAAAGAAGTTTTCAGAGGAAATAAGGAATGGGAAGCTTCCAGGAGAAATGAAGATGAGGGCTTGAATATTTAACGCACTCTCCCTTCTCTTTCTCTTCTACCGATTGAAATTAATAACGCCTCAAGCCTACAGACCTATAATCACGCCCGCACTGCTCGAGAAGGAAAATCAGAGGAAAATATATATTTATATATACATACATACCCAGTATTAAATTTCTAGCTACATCCATTTAATATAACATCCACGTGGCTATCAATTTAGACCCAATTTAATTAATTACATATCCAAATTTAAAGTCCACGGGTATTGATTTAATTTAAATAAATCAATTTGACAAATTCAGATTATTAATTTTCTAGTGGAAATATAAAATATTAATACCCCACTATTAATAACTTTTCAAGTGAAAATAATTATAACATTATTAATGTTTACGCATTCTCATTAATTAATAACCATATTAATTAATTTATAACTCCAATTTAACTCGTTATTTATCGAGTAAATTAAATACTCACCTAACTCATTAACCTTATCAACCTTTGATATTACACCGCCTAGGTTGGTCCATTAATTTAATCCACCCATTAATTGAACCTTCCTTTAACACCTTTTTGTAAAACTAATCACTATTTTAAAATAATTAATATTCACTTAATTAATTATTTCACACCACTCATTTAATTTATCAAATCGATATTTCATAAATAAATTATCTCTTTCTCTCCATAAATTGTTTCATGCCATTCTATTTAAAATATTAAATATACTAATTTAATATCTTTAACCGTAAATTAAATATTATTTTAATTTACCCATTTTAATCATACAATATTTATTTAATAAATATTGTTCCCTTATTCCATATTTTCAATTCACATCCACTTAGTATAAAATTAAATACATTAACAATTAATCACAATTCAAATTATGAATTTAATTTACACATTTGGTTCCAATTACACATTTTATGTATTGAACCATTCATAATATTTAATTCACCTCAATTTGATATAATATTAAATATTATACCCTTATTTATGTTACATTTTTAATTAGTGTAACATAATTCTCAACATTAACTAAATAAAAGAAAATAACTTTCTTTACTCAATTAATTAAAGTTAACATATTCATCCACTAATAAAGATTAATGAATTACTTCCCTCATTTCATATTTAATTTATTTTTGTTTGGCATAATATAATATATATATTCACTAATTCACTATTTTATTTAAGTGAATTAATTACATATTTATGAAATTTAATTCATAAAGACTCCATTGTCATTCAAGGCTTACAAATTATATCAATTTATATTATAATCTTAACTCAATACCAATTAATTAATATTGATTTAATTAATTTTTCTTGGCTTGGCTCTCATATTTCATTTCCTTGGTTAATTCAAATCAATGAATTCAATAGTTTATTTAACTATAAATTCCCATTTTTTCAAAATATAGGTGTATGTATAATACACATAACCATATTTTCCATAACATAATACAATTTCATAACTAATTCCAATTTGTTAATCAATAGTTTTGATTAACTATTAACTTTCCTTTTAAAATAATTGTATATATTTCACATTTAAATATATACATATTTTATCCACCACAGATATCACCTATTCCAAAATAAATATATTTTATTCATCTGACCCGTTTCGTCTTATAATAAGAATTTTATATGTATTAAATTCTTATAAAAATATATTCGAAATTTCGGGTTGTCACACTTGGAAGTATATTAATAATAAGGTAATTTAGTACCTTTAAAGTTCGATGAGTGTATTTGACTAAAGGGAATTATGTAAGAAGTTTTTAATGTGATGTATGAGGAAATTTATTAGGGAAATAAATTTCAATTGGAGAAAAAAATTAAGATTTCGTAAAAGTGTATATGTATAGATACGTGTATACTTGGAGGTGCGGTAATTATATTTTCGTCGATCGTGATAAATGATTAATTGAATTAATCATCAAGAACACTATAAAGTTTAATATATTAATTAAAAACACTTATGAAAGTTAAACCTAGAATAGTAATTTAAAATATCCCAAATTAGTAAATTGGGAAGAGATAAGCTAGGTATTGTGGTGGTAATTAAAATTAAACTCAACCTAGTGGCCAAATGATTGAAAATTTAATAATAGTCCAAAATGGATTAAGATTAAGGCAGGTCAAACTTATATATAAGGCAAGTCATATGAATATAGTGAACAAGCCTAAGCATGTAATAATTGTAAGACTTGTATGTGTGGCCAAGTTATTAAGGTGGCAGTCTAACATTAAGGATGAACCATGTATGGTTGTAATTTTATGGAATAGCGGTGTGAAGTGAATGAGGTAATGTATACTTGATATCATGAGTATACTTACATGTGTGAAGGCAAAGAAACAAATAGAAATGTCAAAAAATGACAAAGTGGTTAACTAGTCAAAGTTTGACTAAAAGAAAGAGAATAAAGTCAAGTTAAAATCCCAATTTGGAGTTCGAAATAGAATTTGGAGAAGCGGACCGCACCGTTGAGTTCGGAAAGTCGAAATTAACAAAAAGAGATAGTAAACACAATTTGGTGTCAGGATTGACTTTTGGTCAAAGTCAGTTGTTTGACTTGTAAGGTGAAAACTCAAATGTTGGTCAATGTGTTGGTAGAATATTTTTTAAGTATTGGTAAGGGTAGAGAATTAACTAATGTAGGATTAATTAAATAACCCTAGTTGGTAGGCAAGAGATGACATTAAGCAAACATTGGTTAATTGTAAGTTAATGAATGTGATGATGAGAATTAACTATGGATGAGTTAATTGAGTAACCCTAGGTGGTAAATAAATTAAAACTTTGACTATGAATGGATTAGTTGCTAGCAAAATGTGTAGATACAATTTTGTATATGTAATATCCCTGATATTTCAAAAGATTTATAAATAAGATCTTCGATGACGAAATGAAGGTTGAAGTTAAAACCTAAATTGGAGAAGTAAAAGGTGTAGAAGGTGAGTAAACATTTGACCATAATCTTTGTGTTAAGATTTAAATGTGAGTGAATGTAGGTTTTAAAATTTTTAAAACCTGAAATTTGATTTTGGTATACTTTGAGGTATATTAATAATAAGGTAATATAATACCTTTAAAGTTCGATGAATTTAGTTGACTGAAAGAGATTATGCAAGAAGTTTTTAATATGAGGTATGTGGAAATTTATTAAGGAAATAAATTTCAATTATTGAGATATTTTGAAGTTAACGTGAAGGTGTATATGTATAGATACATATATACTTGGGGTGCACTAATTATATTTTAACTGAGCGTGGTAAATGATTAATGGAATTAATCATCAAGAATAATATGAAGCTTAATATATTAATTAAGCAAGCTCATGAAAGTTAAACCTTGAACGGTAGATTAAGATAGCCCAAACTAGTAAATTGGGAAGAGACAAGTTGGGTATTGTGGTGGTAATTAAGTTTAAATTCAACCTAGTAGTCAAGTGTTGGAAATTAAATAGTAGTCCAAAATGGATTAAGGTTATGGCGAGTCAAATTAATATATATGACAAGCCATATGAATATAGGGAACAAACCTAAACATTTGATAATTATAAGACTTGTATGTGTGGCCAAGTTATTAAAGTCACAGTCGAAGATTAAGAATGAATCCGGTGTGGTTGTAATTTCGTGGAATAGCGGTGTAAAGAGAATGGGGTAAATGTATACCTAATAACACGAGTATACTTGCATGTGTGAAGACAAGTTAATATATCGAAATATCAAGAAATGACCAAAGTGGTCAAATAGTCAAAGTTTGACTAAAGAAAAGAGAAGAGAGCCAAGTTAAAACCCCAATATAGAGTTCGGAAGAGAATTTGGAGATGCATACTGCACCGTTGAATTCAGAACGTCGAATTTGACAAGGAGATATAGTAAACACAATTTGGAGTTGGTGGTTGACTTTTGGTCAAAGTCAACAGTTTGACTTATAAAGTTGTAAAGTCAAAGTTTGAGTTTAGAGAAGAATTTTGAGAAACGGAGTTCACCGTTGCGACGAGAACGTCGAATTTAGTAAGTATGGACTGTAAACACGATATGTGTTTCGGTTGACTTTTTGGTCAAGGTTGACCGTTTGACTTTTTCGAGTAGAAGGTCAAACTTGAAGTTTGAAAGTGAATTTGAAGAAATGGATATTACCATGACGTCAGGAACGTCCAAATTAGTATGAATTGACTGTAATATTGAAAAATGTGCTTTTCGGGTTAAACAGTCAATGAGCGAATCATATAATTAAAAGTAGGACCCAAAAGAGATAAATTTAATCTCCAGAAATTCGTGGGCCAGCTATCTCAGATTTTTATGTGGTTGGATTTAATGTGAGCCAATCAACTTTTATCTTATCATATGCAATCTAACTCCAACCAATCAATATTCACCTAATCTATTATCTCTATCTTGTTATAATATTAATTGATTAAACCCCCGTTTATTGAGAGTATTCAGCAAATATATATATATAGAGAGAGAGAGAGAGAGTAGAGAACTCATGGGTAAGAAGAAAAAGAGAAGGAGAGAAAAAGAAAAGCTTGAATCAAGAAAGAAGAGAAAGCTAATGAAGGTATATTTCTTAACACTTGATTAATCTTTGTTTTTTCTTGGATAAATATTAGCTTTTAATAAAATTAATGGTTATAGATCATGATTAACCTTGTGGGTAATGATCTAACCTTAGATGATTATGAATCTAGTAGATGATTCAATAAATTGAAGTAAAATAAATTGAATCACGAAATTCGTAGAAAATGAGTGTTGTGTTGCAGTTGGTTTGAGGATATTTATAAAATCGAGTTTTTTGAGTTCAAGAGTGGTTAATATATCAAATTAAAGCTACGGAAGTAAGCTACATGTAGAAATTTTTAGATCTTAGAAATTCTCTGTGGTTTGTTCGTAGTGACTATTTGAATCAGGCTGGGTCGGGCGAAAAACAGTCTGCCCAGAAAATTTTTAAGGCTGCAGCGAATTCTGTGCTTGCAAAAATCATATAAAATCATGTGTTTCGAATTTAAAGTTAGTGTAAACTACAAAGTTATAGATATGGACGTTATCTAGAAATAAACCAAAAGATTTAACCATTTTATTGAGTATAGCATTTTTGAAACAATTAAAATTGTGTGATTGTCCATGAAGTTTTATTTTCTAGACAGGTTGTGTAAATGCTTAGATCTGTGTTGTTTGGTACATTAGATAAAGTCAAGGACTCAATAAGATTTAAAGTAGACTTCATAATATTGAATTTTATATAAAGTTAATCAAAATTGGACTTGTAACGAAAAAGTTATGAGTAAAATAAAAACAGTGCTTGTAAAAAGTTGAATCTAGTTTGCACCCCGCTTGTTTTTGCTGTTTTCAGTCTAGTTATGTATAGAATTGGAAAGTGTGATCTAAATAAAAGTTGTATAGAATTAAATTTCTTGCAGAATGGACTTAAGATTTGTAATTTGTGGATAAATGTGTTAATTACTGTGAATTTTGGAAGATTTAGCGAAGTAAAACTAGATTTGTCCAGATGCTGTCCATTTCGATGTAGAATATGAAAATTTTTCCTTCCACAAAGTTGTAGAAATTTTAATTTTGTGTGAAATGGACTTAAAATTCGTAATTTTCTGATAAATGAGCTAATTTCTATGAATTTCAAAAGTTTCAGCGCATTAACAATTAAAATTTAATTACTAAAAATATTTTTGTGCTGAAATCATTTCTAGACAGAAATATTGTAATATAATTTCTAATTTTTCTAAAAACTTTGGTGAATTATTGTGGAGCATGGGTATTTATTGTATTTTATGGCTATTTAAAGTTAATGTAAAAATAAGTGAAAATTCATGAAAAATTTTATGAATGTTGAAAAATTACAAAACTTGGTGAAAATTTTTATAATAATATAAGATAAATATTGATGGTGTTTGGGGGGGGGGATACAAAAGTATGTTGAGTAATTATTTATATTTTAAAAGCTATTAAATAATAGTTTATATATATAAAAATAATTACAGAAATTTGTCGGATAATCCAGAAATTTTGAAAATTGGTCGAAAAGTCTTGAATGATATTCTAGAGACTTTAAGATGATGATTGGACTAGCGTGATGTTGAGTTAATATTTAACTCTTTTAAATATTAATCCGTTAATATAAGAATTGAGATAGATTACCATAAAATAAGTACGAGCGAACGGACATGTCAGATTATGTTCGACATTTTATGTGACATATACGGTTATGTTATTAAACTAAACTAATGTGTTGGATTTATAATTGATTATATTTAATTAATATATTAAATATAGGTTATACGATGACGGTTTTGGTCGAATTATACTAATCGGTGAACTACGGACCGAGGCAAGTTCTTCAGTACTTGTTGTTACTTGCTTATTTGTTGATGTATGATTAAATTGATCAAATGCATATGAAATTACGTGTTATGTGATTACTTGATAATTTGATCAATGTGTGCACTTGATGCAATTATGTGAGTACCTCTGAAGATGTTTAATGTTTGATCTGAATAGCCGTTAAATTGTAATGAATACGGTATATATAAGATGATTTGTAGAAATAGTTACACAGAACGTTAAGCATGACACACACATAGCATGTTAATTGTTATATGGTACATGAAGCATAGAATGTGTAAACTGTTGAACTTGTTGAGCCGTTGTGCTCATCCTTGCCCAATATTAACATTTTGCAGGTGAAAATGAGAATCCTAGAGTATCGGGATTTAATAGAGTTATGTTATAACATCGACTAAGGTTATAATGTAATTATTTTAGATTTCTGATATAATGATTCGTTGTGGTTGAAATTATTAAGGCTTATAGTAATTATTAATATGTCAACGATGTTATGAGTCCTGATTCTACTGTTAAAGGGTTACTTAAGCATTTTGATTGTACATTGTATAATTATGGTATTGATTGAATTATGCTAAAAAATTCTAAGCAGATAACAGCTGAAGTCCGAAGCAATGTTAAATTATAAATTTTGAACTATCATACGTTTATAATTGGGGTGATGAGTCAAACCAGATAATAACTGAGATTGACAGTAAAAGTAAAAAGTAAAGGTTGCGATCCAGGGACTAGGATCGAGATATAAATATTTTAAATGCCAAAATATTTTAATAGAATGATGGAAAAAAAATTATACCGAAAAATTTGGTTATTGATGATGTAAAGTCAATTAACAGATTAAATAAGGTGATTAAAAGTTTATTAACGAACCGAAATTAGGGATAAGTTTATGTAAATTACGGGGTCGGTACAGTATATATATAATTTATCAAGATAGAATTGGTAGATAATCATGGGTTGCATGTTGTAGAGAATTAACCACATTGTGGTTAATTGTTGGGAGATGTATAAATATGTAAATATATAAATAAGATGAGTTTTAACCAAGGTTGGGTATTTGAGTAACCAATGTTAAGTGTAATACTTTAACCATAGGTCTTATGGGAGTTAGAGAATTTACTACATGTGAGTTAAGTGTTGATGATTGTTGCTTATTTTACACTTCATCATTTATGTTGCTTGTGGTCAAGTTGATAGATGATATTTTAAAGGTCAAATAATAGTCAAATATGAGGGGGGAAATGCAAGTATTGTGCAAGTATAGGTGAATATGCATACATATATTGGTGTATATATATGGATGATTATATAATTAAATAAGACATAGAAATAAAGCCAAATTTGTGTAATAAAACAGTAAATCCCGAATTTTGGGCCCCAAATAGATGGGAAACTTGCTTGTTTGGTGATTTTGGGTACAAAGTGGCTTAACAACTCCCCACCAACCCTAATCATTCATATGGTCATTCAAAATGTCACTCAAATGGTCATTCAAGCTATAGTAAGCTTGATTAACCATTAATTTCATCAATGTTAGTTGATTAAGAGAGTTAATGGTGTGCTCCTAGAGTTCTATAAATAAAAATTTACAACACTTGTGCAAATGTTGGTTCATTTGCTCCACTCACTAAAATTTAAAGAGAGAGAAAGAATTTTAAAGAGAAGTGAGAGCATTGTTAGAGAAGTCTTGAGTGATATTACACTAAAAATTATATATGTAGTAGCCAAGGTGGAGTCTCTAGGTAGGTTCATTGCCAATAGAAGAAGAGCATCCAAGTAAAAAAGGTATGAAAATCCCTTAAAAACCCTAATCTTGGTTTTCTTTTAATTTTTATGATAGAAATGTTATCTTTGAGCTCTTTATGCTTATAATCATGCTAGACATGTTTATATAGGATATCATGTGGTTTAAATGCGTAGTGGTTGGGGTTTATGTAGAAAAATCTAGCAAAATGCTTGAAAATATTTTTACCGACGAACAAAACGTAGTTTGTTCGAATAAATGACACATTTTGAAATCTACAAATTATTTTTGTGGTTTTATATTTTTTGAAATATATGGGTAAGTTAAGAACAAAATCCCTTTTGAATCACCCAGAAAGGCGTTAAAATGAGTAAGTTATGCATGTTTGACCGAACACACCTTCTGTCCAAGATCTTGTAGGAACAGTCCACTTTGAGCCAAAATTTTGAAATTAAAACTTATCCAAAAATAGTGTTTGAGCCCATAAAATTATAATTCGGGAAGTCACGATTCCATCGATACCTAGTAGAGCTCCATCGGAGTTATATAACTCAAGTTATTAAGATTTTCCCCCAAGACCCCAAAGCTAGATAGAATCTGGAAAATGGCAAAGCTACTGCCGGATTTTTTTTCTGTGAACCGGCCGGAACATTCTGGCGACACCGAAATTACAACTGGTTCCGGTGACATGTCCTTGACGGAAGTTGCTTGGTTTTGCGTGTACTATTTTATAAAAATATGTTTGTATTTTTATCATGTCATTTGATAATTTTCATAATTAAAATGTGATTAAATCTTACTAACTAAAGGAAAAATGATAAATTAATATTTTTAATTTCTAAAAAATCATAAAAATGCTAATTACTTATTATTTTAGTAATATTAAATAATAAGTAAAAATCATTATAAAATTCATTATTTTTAATAGTATTTGAGGTGTAAAGAGTACACTAATTAACTGTTAATAATTAGATAAAATTACTAATAAATTATTATTAAATATTAAATATGTAATTTAAGTATTTAATAATAATATAAGGAAGATAAAGTAAATAAATGAATTATTTATTATTTAATTAATATTAAATAATAATTAAAGGGAGATAAAATTTATAAATTAATTATTTATTATTTAAATAATAAATAAAGATACTTTTGTAATTAATTAACATTAAATAATAATTAAAGGATGATTAAATTAAAGGATTAATTGTTTATTATTTAATTAAGATTAAATAATAAGTAAGAGTAATTGATTAATTAATTATTATTTAATTAACATTAAATAATAATTAAATGAGGATTAAATTAATAAATTAATTATTTATTATTTAATTAAGATTAAATAATAGGTAAGGATAATTAATTAATTTATTATTATTTAATTGATGTTAAATAATAATTAAAGAAGATTAAAATAAGTAAGTTGATTATTTATCAATTAATTGAGGATTAATGATAAATAAGAAGCATTATCGGCGCAAGAATAATTAATTATGGCGCAACGATAATTAAGGAGGGTTATCAGTTATTATAATAATAATAATAAATGAAGTACCAAAAAATAATTATAATAAATTGTTAAACGATTATATGAAGGATGTTTGAAATTTATATTGCTTAGAGAAATGTAATATTTGTCAATTAAGTATTTACTTGGAATTAAGTAAGCTATTGGGTACAGTCAAACAAGGAGTTATACTATGTGATAATTCTGAGTAATTAGATGATAATAAATTTAATTGTTTAAATAAGCAATTATGTGATGTACTAATCAATAGGCCAACATATCAATGTTAAGTTTTTCGAAAAAGAATTTATTACGCAAGATAACAATAATTCAACTATCAGGCAAGTTCCTCTTAACTGAAACTTGAGTTGCTATGTTTCAAGCATGCTAGTAGTTTAATTCTTTATAATTATTCCACCTCTTTAAATTATTGATTCATACATAGTGCATGTTGCATATGTTCATTAGGTATGAAAGGCTGATCATGTAACGACCCCGAAATTCGACCCACTTTATTCCCTTAAATCTTATATTTAATAAACATTATTTTCATTACGTCCAAATTTCGGTCCGTTAATAAATCTTTCATTACCTTAATTGATCCATTTTCAAAATCATCAATTACCAAATTTTCGGTATAAATTTTTTTTTTTCTTTTTCTCAATCATATCATTTATTAAAACATTTGGATATTAAAAATCCTTACATTCCGATCCTAGTCCCATGGATCGCAACCTTTACTTTTTCTTTTCTTTCTGTAACCCGTATTATACAGATCCACATTCAACATTTAATGTCATTTATATTCATACATTATTCTTATGTCGTAATTCATAGTCAGACATATAATAGTTTCTATCATAATATTCATGTTGTACAATTGCAGTTCACAATCTAAACGATACTTGTCATATTCGGATCCAACTTATCTGTACATACAGTATATCACTATAACTTTGGCAAATTATCCACCTTCAATCATAATATAAACATAGAATAATAACGTTCACAACCTTTTAGGAAAACCCGTCTCTATATAATCCAATATTCTTGAAATTCATTTCTTTCCTGCAAAAATGTTTATTAAGCAAGTAATGAGCACAACGGCTCAGCAAGTTCAACAGTTTATGCTTCACATAGCACATAGTTTATCATGCTTGATGTGTGTCTTACATCATGTGCTTGTGCTTCTAATATAGCAATATATCTCATATTGTTGCACAAAGAACACATTGTGGTCACATTAAACACTTATCACGTAACACATAATTTGTATGCATTTAAAACAAGAATTTCATATCATAATAGTTCAACATTTAACATAAAAGGGACTGAAGAACTTGCATGGCGTCCAGTTATTTAAATTGATATCTCAAACTCTTAACTCGATTAACCTTCTTTTAAGCTTGGAATTATTCCTCTTGATGACTCCAACTATTTCTCTTTCTTGGTGGTATTTTCCGGTGGTCATGGTGGCATAGTGATGGCGTCGGGTGGAGCAACTATAGAGAGGGAGAGAGTTTTGTTTTATTTTTCTTTTCCTTTCTTTCTTTATTTGCCTCTTTCCCTTTTATAACTAAACATACTTAACAATTTTTAACAAAAACTCACTTCCACCGCCTTATTCCTCTTCCAGAATTTTCCAACAGCCACAACGCATGCATAATTATTATTTTAATACATTACGTAATTATATCGTGTAATAAATATTTTATATAACAAATATAAAATATTTATTTTAATTCACTAAAAATCATAATATGATTTATAAATAATATTAGCACCTCTTTTGGGTACTTTTCTTGACAAATTATGTACCCGCATAACGCCATGCATGTAATCATATAAGATAACTTATACCTCCAAAAATCATAAAATAAATCATAAGACATATAAAAACTATTTTTCATAATTTTTCACTCTGTTACTTGGACAACATGTTACATTAACATGTTCACATTTCCGAAATATTATTCTTCATAAAAGTCATAATAATTTCATTATACATAAATATAATTTTTAATAACTTAAAACATTTCTTTTTCTTATTTATTATTCAATTTCTTTAATATTCACAATAATTTCTTTATATATATAAATTATATATAACTTAATATTATATAATTTATATATTTATATTCTCCTTTCTTAAATAATTTCTTAATTTCTCCCAACTTTATTCCATTTAATCACCTTATATAAATTACATAATTATTTTTATATAATTTATATAATTATTATTTTCTTCATACCTTATTTTAATTTCCTTATATAAATTATATAATTATTATTATATAATCTATATAATTACCTTTCCTTCTCCATTAATTTCTAAACTTCTTCCAAAATTCTTGATAAACTCTAAAATCGATAACTATAATTTTACAAACTTCCTCATTAGCTTTCCATAAATTCTTGGATTAATTTAATTATTAATCCCTTAATTTTCATAATTAATGAAATTTATAATTTTATCAATTAAACATAACACACATATATAAATGTATATATATAAATATATACATATCTAACTCCTACATTTCACATTACCACATAGCCTTAATTAAATTATAATTTCTGCATTTTCATAATAATTTAATTGTACAATTTATTGTACATTTACATGACATTTTTCTTATCCTTCATAAATTGTTTTCAAACAACTTATTTACTTTTTAATTATTTTAAATCAACACAAATCTTCACCATAAATTTAATTTATCAATTAAATCATATCACATACCTTAAATCACATAAAATAATAATTTCTTTAACAACCTTGATAATTTTATCAATTAAATTCTCATTTAATATTATTAAAGAAATTCTGGAAATTCGGATCCTCACATTCTTCTCCCCTTAACAGGATTCCGTCCTCGGAATCATAATTGCCGTACTAATCATACGTATTTTATTTATCGCACATTACTATACCTTTATCTTAATAAATAACAATTAATTCCATCATATTTTATTTCTTTAATATCCGTAACTTACAAAAATAATACCATAATTGTCATAACTATCAGAATATTCCATTCTTATTTCAATTCATAACATCGCATTTCACAATTCTCTAAAATTTTATTAATAGTTTCTCATTCTTCGAAAACTTTCTTTTTCTCTTATCGTACTTATCCTTACTTAACCAACTTATTTCATACCTTCTATTTACACCTCTTTTATACTCTGTACATTCATCTTTTTTTCTTCTTAATTCACATTCATAATCCTCTTCATATTTCATAATTCATTCTTTACTACCTCCATTATTCAACATTAGGTTTTAAATACTAACATTTACTTAATTCATCATAATCCTTATTTGGAAATTTCAAAAATGCTGGGTGTCACATTCACCCCTCCTTCATAAAATTTCGTCCTCGAAATTTCTATGTACTAATATCTCATTCGTTTGTAACATATATAATTCCCTTGCACTCATTCCACATATATTTCTTTCATTCTGTCCTCGTGGTCATTACACATTGCCATTTCTAAACTATCACATTTCCTAGTTACTTTACTTCGCAATTATTACTTTCCTTACCACTCACAATCAAATAATAATAACCCATCCTACCATCCAATCTTCATAAGAGTAGAGGAAAAATAAAACTTTTTGTAGTATGCTGAATGAACTTTTATCCCGGTTTAACAGTACTTCACTCCCAGAGTACGTCGTACTGTAAACCACTGACAGTGGGTTAGTCTGTCATTAAAGTAAACATGTACCCCGGTTACAGTACTTCACTCCCAGAGTACGTCGTACTGTAAACCCTGACAGTGGATCAGTCTGTCATTAAAGTGATGTATATTTAATCCGTAATTTGGCATGCCAGTAGAACAATCTGTCACGCCCGTATTTCTTAATCTTTTTGTTCATCTCAGCGTTAGGATTCATTCAAAAGTAATTTGATTGGTTATAACTTTCAAAGAATTATGAATTCAACAAATATTTCAAAAATTTGTCTAGCTGAATCAATAGCTCAGACTTATATTTCTTCAACGCTTGTCTAGCCAGATCAATTAGCATAGACTTACTTTTAACAATTTATAATTCGCAGAAATTTTCAAAACATTCATCATGTCAAAACTTTTCAAAACGTCTAGCCGAGTCAAATGGCAAGGACTTATAGTTCTGACATACCTTCAAAAATCAAAATCATTTATGACTTCATGTTACCGCATTATTTTGACCGTCCGTTGAGAATTTCGTCGTTAATAATTCCTACACCATAAACCGTACTTTATGGTGTTGAATCATCTTATAACGAAATAGTACCGCACCGTCTCAACAACACGTTGAGCATTCCGTCATTCATCACATCTGCACCGGGCTAAAAGGTGCGTGGATGATTCTTTTGAAATACATTTTGATGTAAAAAAAAACATTTTTGTCTAGCTGAGACAAGTAGCATAGACACTTTTTAGATCGCTAAAAAAATTTCATTTATATTTTTTTAAAGCACACACGTGCCAAATCAACTTGAGGCCAAAATTTTCGAAATCTAGCAAAGCTAGAAGAGTGGGAATATCCTAAATTCCCTAACATTCACGTTCTGCTTCTTTATTTAATTACAAAATTTATTACTAGGACTATTATCATATTAAAATTTATATCTACTCCAACTTTTCTATACCCCCGTATAGTTCATCAAACTTGCCACACATTATGAGTCCAGGAACTTACCACAAGAATATGAGTTTAGAAGCTTGTCCTAGCAATACGTAGTCTGAGAACATATCAAAGACTGTCCATATGCTGAGGGGCTCAAAACATACCATACCAATATGAGTCATGGACTTACCATATGCATGAGTTTTAAGAACTCGTGCCTAACTTAATATTATATATCTATCAAAACTCTTAGCGCAACTCTAACATTTCAATGATTATCACATAGTAACTAAGTAAACACAAATCCCCCGCCCATACAAAGGATTGTACAACTCAGTCACCACATGAGTCCTCAATTGAAATTTCGTACCCAAGCTTCCTGCTCCCTATCATAACCTTTCATTTCTGTCTTTCATGTCTTATCATTCTCTGAATTCTTCTTGTACTATTTCATAGTACCATTTTCCTTTATAGCATCAAGCTATACCTTTTGGACCATTAACAGGTCTCTCTGTTCTTTTACAGTCTCATTAGATCCCATCACAGTCTTACTTTACAATCCATTCCTTACTCGTTTCCCTTATCTCGTGATCATATCGTAGTACGATCCTCTTACCGTTCCTGATCATGTTATTATGATATCTTTCTATGCTTTTTGGATTATCTTATCATCTTTATTGCTTAAATCAGGTGTTCCCTGATTTTCTTTGAGATTCATCTTTGAATCATTTCAAATATTCTTTCAGATATGTTCTTTATTGAACTTATAAATTTTCTTTATTCGTTTCATTCAAATCTTTCTTAACATCTTTATCTCTTCCTTATAATCTTATCTCTTCCTTGCAATCTTTCATATTTCCTTTACTTTAGCCAATATTTGAGAACTATCTTTCTCAACTTACATCTTTTCCATCCTAATTTCCCCATGTTCATCAAACTTATCACGTATTTGGGCTCAGGAACTTACCATAATCATATGGTTGAGGAGCTTGTCCTAGTCAGGCCATAGTCGCCCATTCGCTAAAGGGGCTCCACCATACAATCATGAGTCACGAGTTTACCATACGCTTAAGTTTTCAGAACACTCAACTTTTTACTCTTTCTTACTTAGGTTATAGCCTAAGGTATCATTTTCCTAAGGGTTATAACCTCTAGCTCTGATACCAACTGTAACGACCCCGAAATTTGACCCACTTTATTCCCTTAAATCTTATATTTAATAAACATTATTTTCATTACGTCCAAATTTCGGTCCGTTAATAAATCTTTCATTACCTTAATTGATCCATTTTCAAAATCATCAATTACCAAATTTTCGGTATAATTTTTTTTTTTTTTCTTTTTCTCAATCATATCATTTATTAAAACATTTGGATATTAAAAATCCTTACATTCCGATCCTAGTCCCATGGATCGCAACCTTTACTTTTTCTTTTCTTTCTGTAACCCGTATTATACAGATCCACATTCAACATTTAATGTCATTTATATTCATACATTATTCTTATGTCGTAATTCATAGTCAGACATATAATAGTTTCTATCATAATATTCATGTTGTACAATTGCAGTTCACAATCTAAACGATACTTGTCATATTCGGATCCAACTTATCTGTACATACAGTATATCACTATAACTTTGGCAAATTATCCACCTTCAATCATAATATAAACATAGAATAATAACGTTCACAACCTTTTAGGAAAACCCGTCTCTATATAATCCAATATTCTTGAAATTCATTTCTTTCCTGCAAAAATGTTTATTAAGCAAGTAATGAGCACAACGGCTCAGCAAGTTCAACAATTTATGCTTCACATAGCACATAGTTTATCATGCTTGATGTGTGTCATACATCATGTGCTTGTGCTTCTAATATAGCAATATATCTCATATTGTTGCACAAAGAACACATTGTGGTCACATTAAACACTTATCACGTAACACATAATTTGTATGCATTTAAAACAAGAATTTCATATCATAATAGTTCAACATTTAACATAAAAGGGACTGAAGAACTTGCCTGGCGTCCAGTTATTTAAATTGATATCTCAAACTCTTAACTCGATTAACCTTCTTTTAAGCTTGGAATTATTCCTCTTGATGACTCCAACTATTTCTCTTTCTTGGTGGTATTTTCCGGTGGTCATGGTGGCATAGTGATGGCGTCGGGTGGAGCAACTATAGAGAGGGAGAGAGTTTTGTTTTATTTTTCTTTTCCTTTCTTTCTTTATTTGCCTCTTTCCCTTTTATAACTAAACATACTTAACAATTTTTAACAAAAACTCACTTCCACCGCCTTATTCCTCTTCCAGAATTTTCCAACAGCCACAACGCATGCATAATTATTATTTTAATACATTACGTAATTATATCGTGTAATAAATATTTTATATAACAAATATAAAATATTTATTTTAATTCACTAAAAATCATAATATGATTTATAAATAATATTAGCACCTCTTTTGGGTACTTTTCTTGACAAATTTTGTACCCGCATAACGTCATGCATGTAATCATATAAGATAACTTATACCTCCAAAAATCATAAAATAAATCATAAGACATATAAAAACTATTTTTCATAATTTTTCACTCTGTTACTTGGACAACATGTTACATTAACATGTTCACATTTCCGAAATATTATTCTTCATAAAAGTCATAATAATTTCATTATACATAAATATAATTTTTAATAACTTAAAACATTTCTTTTTCTTATTTATTATTCAATTTCTTTAATATTCACAATAATTTCTTTATATATATAAATTATATATAACTTAATATTATATAATTTATATATTTATATTCTCCTTTCTTAAATAATTTCTTAATTTCTCCCAACTTTATTCCATTTAATCACCTTATATAAATTACATAATTATTTTTATATAATTTATATAATTATTATTTTCTTCATACCTTATTTTAATTTCCTTATATAAATTATATAATTATTATTATATAATCTATATAATTACCTTTCCTTCTCCATTAATTTCTAAACTTCTTCCAAAATTCTTGATAAACTCTAAAATCGATAACTATAATTTTACAAACTTCCTCATTAGCTTTCCATAAATTCTTGGATTAATTTAATTATTAATCCCTTAATTTTCATAATTAATGAAATTTATAATTTTATCAATTAAACATAACACACATATATAAATGTATATATATAAATATATACATATCTAACTCCTGCATTTCACATTACCACATAGCCTTAATTAAATTAAAATTTCTGCATTTTCATAATAATTTAATTGTACAATTTATTGTACATTTACATGACATTTTTCTTATCCTTCATAAATTGTTTTCAAACAACTTATTTACTTTTTAATTATTTTAAATCAACACAAATCTTCACCATAAATTTAATTTATCAATTAAATCATATCACATACCTTAAATCACATAAAATAATAATTTCTTTAACAACCTTGATAATTTTATCAATTAAATTCTCATTTAATATTATTAAAGAAATTCTGGAAATTCGGATCCTCACATTCTTCTCCCCTTAACAGGATTCCGTCCTCGGAATCATAATTGCCGTACTAATCATACGTATTTTATTTATCGCACATTACTATACCTTTATCTTAATAAATAACAATTAATTCCATCATATTTTATTTCTTTAATATCCGTAACTTACAAAAATAATACCATAATTGTCATAACTATCAGAATATTCAATTCTTATTTCAATTCATAACATCGCATTTCACAATTCTTTAAAATTTTATTAATAGTTTCTCATTCTTCGAAAACTTTCTTTTTCTCTTATCGTACTTATCCTTACTTAACCAACTTATTTCATACCTTCTATTTACACCTCTTTTATACTCTGTACATTCATCTTTTTTTCTTCTTAATTCACATTCATAATCCTCTTCATATTTCATAATTCATTCTTTACTACCTCCATTATTCAACATTAGGTTTTAAATACTAACATTTACTTAATTCATCATAATCCTTATTTGGAAATTTCAAAAATGTTGGGTGTCACAGATCACCTTCATTACTATAAGGTTCAGTTAAATTAATTGATTCAGTCATTCAATTATTGAAATTATGATTCGTACTCGTTCACAATTATTATATTGTTGAAAATTCAAAAGCTTATTCTTTCTTTCAATCATGATATATCTTTATTGTATTTAAACTTACTGAGCAAAGTCGTTACTCACCCTTGCTATATCATGATAACAAACTTCAGATTAATCCGAAAGTTCGAGGAAAGGCAAAGACAAAAGCAAAGGACAAGATTATAATGTTATACATGATAACTAATTAGTTATTTGATGTAAGTTAACTATGTAAACCTTTTTGTGAATCTAAATGTATATATGTAAGTTAAGGTTAGAAACATTGGGAAATATTGTAAAATACTCTAAAATAGACAATTTATGTTTATATATTCCGCATTAGTTATAGAACATGTATGAAGATGATGTATCATGACGTACCAAGTCTAAGGTTTAAGGTACCCGGATTTGGGGGCGTTACATTAAGGGTCTTGCTTTCTTACTAAAATCTTTGATGAATCGCCTATAAAAGTCTGCATGTCTTAGGAATGAACAAATTTCTTTAATTGTCCTAGGTGGTAAGAGATTGGCAATGAGGTCAATTTTGATTTTATCTATTTCAATCCCTTTATAGATATGATGACCAAGAACAATTTCTTTTTCTTTTCTTTTTTTGCCATGAAATGACATTTTTCTCAATTTAAGATCAAGTTAGTTTCTGTACATCTCCTTAGAACTAAGTCAAGGTGGTGAAGGCACTCCTGAAATGTAGATCCAAATATGAAAAAATCATCTATGAAAATTTCTATGAATTTCTTTGTCATGTCTGAAAAAAAATGCACATCATGCATCTTTAAAATGTGGCAGGGGCACTACATAGCCCAAAGGGTAGACAACGATATGCAAATGTTCTATAAGGACAAATGAATGTGATATTTTTCTTAGTCTTCTAGGGCTATGGGAATTTGAAAGTAGCCCGAGTATCCATCAAAGAAACAACAGTAAGTATGACCAGCTAACTTTTATAGAATTTGATCTATGAAAGGGTAAATGAAAATGATCATTTCTTGTGGCATCATTGAGTTTTTTGTAGTCTATGCAAACCCTCCAACTAGATTGGACAGGAGTAGGAACCAACTCATTATCTTCATTTAGAACCACAGTTAAGCTAGACTTTTTAGGCACCACCTGAACAAGACTTACCTAAAAACTATAAAAAAAATGGAATAAATGATCCAATTATCTAGACACTTAAGAATTTCTTTCATAACAACCTCTTTTAAAGCTGGGTTCAACTGCCTCTATGGGTCTTTCGTGAGTTTAACATCATCTATTAAGTGGATCATATGTTAGATAATGGCTGGACTGATCCCCTTAATATTAGTTATGCTTCATCATATGGCTTCCTTATTTTCTCTAATAATGGTCAAAACTCTTCCTCTTATGGGTTTGTTAAATCGGACGCAATGATCACATGAAGAGTTTTGGAGGGACATAGATAGGCATATTTAAGATTATCATGAAGAAGTTTGAGTTCTAACTCCGGCGAACTCTTTTCAAGATGTTCTGAAGATTGTAAAATTGGCTCAGTCGTGGGTTCCCATTTAAAGTACATTGATGTGGAGGGCTCTAACATTTCATTCACCTCATTTATAGATTCTAACTCATCCCAATTTTAACCAAAGTGATTTAGACAAAAGTTAGATCTTCTCCCATAAGTTCATTTTCAGACATTTTCGGAATCATGTTTGCTTCAACGGGCAGGTCATTAAACACATTTAAGTTATCCATCATGTTTTCAAATGTCAATTTCATTAGTCCATTTCTATAATTGATTAACACATTAGAGATTGCTAAAAATTGTCTACCTAAAATGACAGAAATTTGACCCTTGGAATTGGCAAAAGGCTGGGTTTCAAGGACAACAAAATCAATAGGGAACAAAAAATTGCCAACCTTAATGAGTCTATCCTCAACTATTCCCTTTGGCACTTTAACGGATTGATCAGCTAGTTGGAATGTGACACATGTCTTTTTTAACTCCCCTAAGCCCATTGTTTAGTACACAAAAAATGGTAAAAGGTTCACCTTAGCTCCTAAACTAAGCAAAACTTTTTTAATTAAGGTATCTCCTATGATGCATGAAATAATAGGACAATCAAGGTTCTTATTACTTTATTGGGACTTGGCATGACAAGATAGAATTAACATGGACTATTAGAAAAGTTTTCTTAGGAACATGAGTGGTTATTTTGTGTGTTTACAAATCTTTTAGACATTTAACATATGAGGGAACTTGTTAAATGACATCTAGAAGAGAAATATTAATTTTCACTTGTTTGAACACTTTTAAAATTTTGTCTAATTAGGTTGACTATTTGTTTGAAATAAGTCTTTGAGGGAATGGAGCTTTTGGTTTATAGACATTTTCATTTGACTCAAAAGATGTGGTTTGATCATTTTTTGACACATGCTTAATAGATGTCCCTACTGACTCAAAGTTTATGGGCTTTTTAGGATGGACTGACTTTGAAGATGGATTGTTAGATTCAACAATTAAAATTTTCTCTTCTTCACTATCAATGTCAGCATGATTGTTAAAATAATTTTTAAACCTTAAAGAGATTACAAAATTCACATAATTGACTTGGTTGTATTTAAGTGAATTAACATGATATGATTTTTGATTAGGGACTAAAAATTTTGAATTGACCTCGGGCTAACTAGGTAACTTACCCATCTTTCTTTCACTAACTGTAGTGGCCAATTGTCTCATTTAAATCTCTAAACGAGATATGGCTTGGTTAGTATTTTGCATGAAATTCGTTTGAGATTTTATTAAAGTTTTCATGCTCTTCTCTAAAGTGCTAAGTCTCTTCTCACTTTCATTAGAAAAACTCGGTGGATATTGAGTTGCTCAATTTGAATTTTGGTATGGACCATGATTTAGTTTTTGGTAAGGTTGAAAAGATTGATTTATAAACTGATTAGCCAGATTTGAAGAGTTATTTGGATAGGGTCATTGATTCCATGCAAAATTAGGATGATTTCTCCAACCTATATTATAAGTAGGTACACAAATGGGTCATTTCTAGGTCTTTGAAATATTGCATTGACTTGTTCATATTTTTCAGCATGTGATGGTTCCTTAGTTTCTAAAGTTTCGAGTCTTTTAAGTACACCAGCCAACTTAGTTTCGGTGGAAATTGAATTGTCAATTGTATAAACACCCCTATATGAGCTAGGTTTATCGGTTTCTCGAGTGGTTTCCTATTGCATTTTTTTCCTACTAAGTCTTCTAAAAGCTTTCAAGCCTTTTCTCATCATTTTTCAGAAAATCACCTTGACACGTTAACTCTAACATTGTTTTAGTGGGATAGTTTAATCCTTCGTAGGCAATTTTGCATAATCACCATTTCTCAATACCATGGTTTGAGCATTGGGATAACAAATTTTTAAATTTATCAAAATATTTTCAAAAGGACTCTTTTTCAAGTTGGCAAAATTGATGAATTGCAGTCCTAATTTTAGCAGTTTTATGATTTTGATTTTTTTTTTTTAGAAATATAACAACAAATCCCTCACAGGTTGATATGAAATTATTTGACAGGCTATATAATCAATTTTTAGCATTATCTTTTAAAGCAAATATTATAAATTTTAGCCTAATTGAGTCTTTAAACAATTGTTAAATTTTCATTAAAGCACAAACTTCCTCAAATTCCTGAATGAATAAATATGAATCTTGTATTCCAATGAACTTAGGTAACATATTTATAAAATGTGGTTTAAGTTCAAAATTATTACCAATTACCGGTGGTAGAACGATACATGAAGGTTGGACAGAGCGGGAAAGATATCATTAATCCCTTAAAGAAACTATTTGTGTGACCTCTATTTTTCTTAAAGTGAGATCTTTTAAAATAAATTCTGAAAAAACTAGTCTTCTCACTAATCAGGATGTTTTTTCCCTAACTCACACTTTTCATATACATTAATTAGCAAATAAGTAAATAAACAGATAAACACACAAAAACAACTAAGAGAAAATAGTAATAAATAGAAGGAAAAAAACTACTTCTAAGGTCAACTTAAATAAAATCTAGACAGCTTCTAACTGTTCTAAATTACACATTAAGGTCTACTAAAATTGAATTTAATCACACCACTAGTCAAGTAAGTGTAAGAAAGGTGAGGCTCTCCATGGGTACGGTGACTAATTGAATAACCACACATTCTTGAGGCATTTACCTTTTAAATTACTTGCTTAGAAACCAGTAGTTTGCTTAATTTTAAATTTAGCCTCTTATTAGAGTATTTTGTCCTAATTGAGTTTGAGAGTCCTAGAGACTAACGTTTATTTGATTTTATTTAGTCAGGTTATGCAAAATTGGGTTGTTTATGGGCTAAGGAATGGTGGTGAAATCTCCACCTTATCTTTCTTCCACCTTATCTTTCTACAAGTTTTTGCCCTTAATGTTAGATTAAAGATGAAAATACACAATTAAAATAAAAATTTATAAACAAATAAAATGTCATAAACTCTATAAATTACAAAAGAAGGAAAAATTTAATGTACCTCAATCCTCCGACAATCATCATAATTTAAATTTAACAAAAAATAAATGAAATAAAAACCTAAGCAAGATGTGCTCTACATGAGTGAATACATGAATACAACAATTAGTTTTTAAATAATAAAAAAACTAAAAATAATAATAAACTAAACTATTTTTTTTTATAAAAAAAAATACGGAAATACGAAGTACCAAAAAAAGTGCAATAACAAAATCTTTATCGTTTCCCTCATTCGATCCACTTCAATAATCCTGAAAAATAAAAAATAAAAATAATATTAGTGCTAAAAACTAGTTTGAAGAAATAAAAATTAAGAAATAAAAAATTAAATCTAGTCTCCAGCAACGACTCTAAAAACTTGATGCGATAAAATTATATACTGCAAGTGCACACCCTTTATTATTGAACTGACAAGTACAAGTCGAACCACACAGACTATATTAATTATCAAATCCTTAATTTATGTTCCAAACAAATTAGAAATAAAAATAGTGGAGATGATTAATTAACTAAATAATAAAAATTTAAAATTAATAATGAAAATAGTAATGAAAAAAATTACTTAGGAATTTGAATCCATTAAATACTAACATAATCATTAAGTTCTTCTTTTTTGAATTAATTTTTTCTTTTTCTTTAAAAATAATAATTTATATAATTAATATGGACAAATATAAGTTATGAAAAAATTATAGATTAAATATAATTTATCAAAATCATATAATTAATATAGAGCCACAATGAATTTTGCGCATAGGTAATAATAGAGTAAACAATTATGCATTAATATCATAACAGAAAAAAAAAATTAATATGTAATACAAAGTTTTATTACCATCTTAGGTATTAAAAATTTAGTTAACTATGGAATTTAAAATAAAACAAACTAGACTATATCTACTTGAACCTAATTTAACTAAAAAAAATAAAACAACTAATAAAATTAGAAAGAATATTGAATTAAAACATGAACGCTTGGATGATAGAACACGCTACGGAATTAGAATAAAAAGGAAAAGTTTGGACATTTAATATAATAAAAACTTATGACTAAAGAATTGCATGAATATTTTATTAATTAGACGTAATGAATACAAACAAAACTATTCCCCGACTCTAACTCCTTCACCGAAAGCTGCTGGAGAAAAAACACAAAACTCTCTTACTCCCTCATTTACCAAAAGTGAAGAGAAAGAGAAAATAAAATACTATCCCCTCTCCCTAAAACAAAAAAAAAATAAAATATTTATAAGAAAAAATAAATTATAACTGAATTTAAAGTATGAATTTAATTATTTAAATAAAATTAAACTCTTTATCTTTATTTTTAAATTGATTCCAACTCCATCATGATAATTTTCTAGTGTCCATCTTAATATGTAAAAATTGGAACAATTATCCTTTATTTGATCAAAAGATAAATAAAATATTATCTCCTGCAAAATAAAATAAAATGCATTAGTTAAATAAAATATACATATATAATAATAAAGATAGAGAATATTAAAAATGTCTAACTAATTTGTATATCAATGATGGTGAGTAGTGGTGATGGTTGTGGGTGGTAGCAGGTGGTGAGTGGTAATGGTGGTTAGTGGTGGTGGTGAATAGTGATTGTGGGTGGTGGTGGGCGTTTGTGAGTGGTGGTGGTGATGATGGCAGCACCGGTGGTGGTGGTGATGATGGCAGCACCGGTGGTGGTGGTGATGGCGGCATCGATGCGGTGGTGATAGTAGTGAGTGGTGTAGCGAAGAAAGTGAACACATAAAAATAAATTTAAGTTAGTGATGGTAAAATAGTAGTTGAGTAACCTTTTTTTCTAATTTTTTTTGGCTTAATATCTCTTTTTTAAGAGGCAAACATATATTATCAAAGTTTTTATCAAATAACTTTAATATTTGTGCGAAAAAAATACAAGACACAAATAAGACATTAAGAGGCGAACACTATCTTACTCATCTCTCTTCGCATATTTCTCTTTCTATTATTCTAAATTTCTCTTATTAGTTATTTCTAATTATTAATATTTAAAACAAATTTAATAGTGTGCCGAGCAAACTAGGGAAAAATAAAACATCCACGTAATTAGTATTTTTAATTGTCAGTTAATAAAATTACGTAAACCCAAATAAAAAATTAATCAGAAGATATAACTAAGTTAAAAATCAGATCAAAGATCTAACTTCAAAAAGTTAAATAGTTCAAGACTGAGAAATTTGAATAATTAATTTATTTTATTTTAACATAGTTTCGAAGATTTAAATTTGTACATGTTATCTATTATATATACTAAATTGCATTACATAACATCATATCTTGACAAATGGCACTTTCACAATTAACCACCTGTCCTATATAATTAATGCCATGTTGCATTACTTTGCTTAAAAAGTGGCACTCTCACAATTACCCATTTATCCTGTGCAATTAATGTCATGTTGCATTACTTCCTAAATTGCTAACCATTACTAAACACTTCTTCCACCTTTTGAAATTTATAATATATCATATATAATATCATACCATAATAACAAATTCAGTACATAATATAAACTGTTTTGATAATCTTAACTAATTAATCTGAAATTATTATTACTAATTTAATTATATTACATCGTTATACATTTTAATAACAAATAAATCTAAATTTTTCTGATATTACAGCATAATATTGTACAATTTATTTACACTTATTTAACAAAAAAGTCTTCCTTAAACAAATAATAACAAATAAATTTAAATATTTCTGATAATGACTAAACACTACCTCCACCTTTTGAAATTTATAATATATCATTTGTAATATCATACAATACATTATATCATACATATATATATTACAAAAATAATAACAAATTCAGTACATAATATAAACTGTTTTGATATTATCCTTACTAATTCAGTACATATCTAAATTATTCTGATAATCTTAACTAATTAATCTGATATTATCATTACCAATTGAATTATATTACATCGTAATATTATACAATTTATTTATACTTATATAACAAAAAACGTATTCCTTAAACAAATAATAACAAATAAATTTAAAATTTTCTAATAATGACTAAACACTACCTCCACCTTTTGAAATTTATAATATATCATTTATACTATCATACCATACATTATATCATAAATATATATATTACAAATAAAATAACAAATTCAGTACATAATATAAACTGTTTTGATATTATCCTTACTAATTCAGTACATATCTAAATTATTCTGATAATCTTAACTAATTCATCTGATATTATCATTACTAATTTAATTATATTACAACGTAATATTACACAATTTATTTACACTTATATAACAAAAACGTCTTCCTTAAACAAATAATAACAAATAAATCTAAATTTTTCTGATAATAACTAAACATTACCTCCACCTTTTGAATAATATATAAACTATTTTGATAGTATCCTTACTAATTTTTCTGATAATATAAACTGTTTTGATATTATCTTTACTAATTATCAATACTATATAAACTGTTTTGATATTATTCTTACTAATTTTTCTGATAATATAAACTGCTTTTACTATATTATCATTACTCTCCTACTAATTATCAATACTATATAAACTGTTTTGATATTATCCTTACTAATTTTTCTGATAATATAAACTGCTTTCTCTATATTATCATTACTCTCCTACTATCATTCATTTATCTCTATTCTCCCCCCCCCCCCCTTATAAATACATACCAACTACTCCTCAACAACTCACACTACAAATAATTATCTCATTCTTATTTAGATGACGACTAAATACGATTTTGTTGATGACATCAATCCTATCAAAGAGACTTGGAAGATTAAAGTCAGGATAATTAGACTCTGGAATATGCCAAACTTCAACAAAGCAGACCACGTAAACAGCATTGAGATGGTGTTATTGGATGAAAAGGTATACATATAAAACTCGAAATTACAACCTCTTAAATTACAACATCTTACCATATTCATATTTTACTTTTATAGGACGGCAAAATACAAGCGAGTATTAAAAGATCGCTTTTTACTAAATTTCAATCCTCGGTCAAGGAACATAAAGTTTTTATTATCACCAATTTCGTTGTCAGTCAGAACGGTGGTTCTTTCAAAGCTACCAAACATCCGTACAAGATTAATTTCCTGTATTCTACTTCACTATGAGAGTTAGATGAGGCTCCTATTCATCTATATGGATTTCAATTCATTACATTCGAGCAAATACTATCAAAACCGGTTGATGATTCCTATTTAATTGGTATGTTTAATAATAATTAACCATTCCATTCTTTACATACTGAATTGTTTTACTGTTCTGCTTAGATGTTATTTCTACTATTTTGTTTTAATTGCTAATTTTAGTATGTAAGGATAAATTACACTTTCAGTAAACATAACTGGATTGAAAACCTAAACTTGAAGCAGCTTAATTGTGATAATCCTGGTTCCTCTGGTTCAATGGTAATGTGGCAATGAGTTTATGTAGTTCTTGGCAGATTGAAATTTTTGTTGTCATGCTTCTCGCATTGTTTCAGGTCATTTGTGAATTTTTTTATGCTTACCACAACACAACTTTGCGCCATGCAAATCTATATTCTGTTGAAAGTGCAAATGAGTTAAATGAAGACATTCAGATTATGGTGACATTGCATTCAAGGGGAGGACCTATGGTTTTTTGTGTGTGGATTATATCTCACGGTGTTTATATTTATGGCTTCTTGATCTATTAAATTCTATTATCTAGAATGTAGCTTTACATGGTTTGTTAAGTAATAGCATCCGATAAATCATTATTAGTTTTTCATGTTATTATGGTAATACTGTGAGTGCATATACAATTGTCAAAAATGGATAAAAAAAAAACTAATGAGGCAATGCATTCGTTCTTTAATTATAACATTGTGTTATGTATGACACGGTTCTATATTGTTATGTTTTTGGACATAATGTTTGTACATATTGACATGAAGATTCAACATAATTATTAATGCTCATGGTTTTTAATTTTCGCATGTAATATGTGATTTCCCTTCTGGTCTGAGAACACACACACACACACACACACACACACATATACACACATACCACACACGCACACACTACTGCTATGTCATGTCCTATAATTTGGTGATCAGATTAATTATATACTTGGATATGTATTTGCGTATAAATCTTTTACCCAAGCCTATGTAACATATGCTACCAAAATTTAAAATTTCACAATAATCTATCATCTTTTTATTATATTTTAATTTATTAATTGCATGTATAAATTTATTATTAACAACATGAATAATCCCGCCGCATTGCGTGAGTTTGAATCTAGTTTTTAGTCTAAAACTGAGAAATGAAAATAAATGTTACTTGTATTATATAGACTTACAATTCCCAATTGACTTTCTGATAAAGAAGTCGAAAACAGTTAAACGCCTATACATCATCAATGAAGTTGAGACGATTTCTCTCAATTCCCATATTCTCAGTGTTTATGCTTGTGGGTTTCATATATTATATCACAATTTTCATTTTCCTTGAAGATTGGCTAGGGTTACAGACTTCAGCTGGTTCCTTAAACACTCTAATCTTCACTGTGTTGGCTTCTTTCACTCTTTTCTCTTTCTTAATCTGTGTTTTCACCGACCCTGGTGGAGTCCCATCTGGGTTTGTGCCTGATATTGAACACGACTCCTCAGATCAGGAATCCAAGAGAAGTGTAAGTTTAATTTTGATCAAGTATTCATTATGTTTTGTTTAAGGGATCATGAAATGGGTTCCTTTGGTGTTTTATTATGATTCAGTGCTTGGAATTATCTTGATTTGAAATCGAGCTAATATTGTTTAATTGGATGATATTTTTTTGTTTTATTTTTATGTATTTCTTATGATTTTAGGAGATTCATATAATCATTTGAATTGTATTACTTGAAATGAAACAGTTGTCTTACGAACAAGACGATCCTGACCCCATTCTAGTGGTGAAACATTAAAACTATTGTGTTTTTAGGAACAATGAAAAGCTACATTAGAAAACTGCCTTAGATATCCGTGTTACAATCAGCTATAAGCATATAATTTGACCAAAAAGTCTAGGGGGACCGGTTTTTCGGACCTAAAGTTGTGACCGGTCCAATTATTTATTTATTTATTTTCTTTTGACTCCTAAAATATTTATAATAATTATTCTGACAAGTTTCTTTTTACAAAATTCAGTGATTTAGGTGTAATTTGGATGCATGTACAACACTATTATTTACATGCACTTAAATTACACTTAAATCACTGAATTCTGTAAAAAAAATTGTCAGGATAAATATTATAAATATTTAGGAGTCAAAAGAAAAAAAAATAAAAATTGAACATGTCGCTAAAACCGGTCACTAGGACCGGTCCCCCTAGAATTACTCTAATTTGACACACGCATACACGCACCCACAAAAAAAATTGTATAATGGAGGAAAAAAAAACTAAAACCGACTATGGGATAGCAGAAGGAAGGAAAAAGGGTTTTAAAGAAGAAGAGAATGCATGTAAGAGAAAAATATCTAATTAATTCATTTATGCCGTGCTTCTTCAATTCATTGGTATATATACCACTCAACACATGATCAATGAAAAATGGAATCAAGATAACTACTGAAAAATGACAATAACAGAATTGCAGCTCATTCAAACACAGTCTGGACTTTCCACTCACGACAATGCATGACCTTTATTGGGGATTTTAAAATTTAAACTAAATGACGTCCTTGCTTTAATCAAAACTATTTCGTCAGCCTTTCCTCCATTTCCAGTGCTCAACTCCTCATATCCCAGTTTCATTCTCAATTTAGGGCTTGCCTGACTGCCATTGGTGGTATATTAAATTCTTGGTTCTTCCTCGTGTTTGATCACAACATTTATATGTCATTTCTTGAAAGTGAGGGAGTTGAGTTGGAATCTTGGGGGCATGATTTGGTTAATAAAACATTGATTTCAGTTATAAAGCCTTGCTCAAGAAGACTAGGATATTCATAGGCTCTTGAATTGCCGAGTGGTGAAGAGGATATAGAATTCGAAGAGTGGGATTCTATGGTTGAAGTAACGTATGTGATCCCTACACTCTTCTTAATGAATTCCTTGGTAGGAGATCTTCACATGTAAGGGTGTGTTATGGTTCCAGATGGTCATATCTCCTAATTTCACGTGTTTCATCATTCCTGTTGAGGCTCCTAACAGTTGATATTGGTGTGTTATATTGTGTAGATATATAACATTTAAATCAGAGTAAAGTATTTTAATTTGAGCTCACAATGGAATGGTAAGAGCTCGTTTGGTAACTGCCTCCACTTCCATCTTTTAGTTTCTGCTTTTACTCTTTTGAAATCAGTAGCAGAAAACGTTGTTTGTAACTGTTTTTGCTTCGGAAAAAGTGAAAGCGAAAGTCGAAACTTCTTGTGGCAACAACAAAAACTTGCTTATTCATTTTGGCAATAGATGGAGCAATTCTAACTTTAATGAGCTCCAGACATCAATTCTTATCGACAACAAAATTTAGAACCTCATTTCTTTATAAAATAGGATAAAACTATATAATGTTTAACATATTTACCAAATAGTGTGGCCTGATTCAATCCTTTTACCATACAATGTCCCAATCAAATATGAGACATGAAATTTCTGTCAAGTCTTATTAATTTGATCATATGCATTTCAATTCACAAATACATAACTCTAGTTAATGTAAATTAGAAACTACTTTTTAATTCCATTCAACCCTGGTCAGGAATTTTTGAGTTGTCACTTATTGAATCGCATAAGACATTCTCTCCCTTTACTGGAAGTGGTAGATCTTTTGTTGATTATTCACTTATCTCCATGTGTACCTTATTATACCTAAGCATATCCTTTGATATACCAACAGGTCTTAAGGAATATGTCAAAGTATAACTTAGTACACACAAGATACTATGATGATCTCAAGTCCAATGATCACTTGTACGACTATCACATAAGGAACTACTATTGACAGACAAGTAAAACTCCATTAGGTGTTCCTTGAGTGAGTCACGTTCAGTGAGCTTATTCTCTAATAAGCACTTACATACTTGCTTTAGTGTCTCTACACAAATGATTATGAGATCAATCATCCTCTTCATAAGAGCAAGCATAGTATGTAACAATTTATCTGGATCTACTAATCCCCTTTTCAGTGATCCAACAATTAGGAACAATTTTAGTTTTGAGCTATCTTGAATTTAGATCTCATTAGTATGATCCTCATCATGGTTCTAAAAGCATTGCTCAAAAACTATGGGTTTATCCATGTGATTAATTCAAGTAATTAATCATGAATAAAGAAATGCCTTGATTCTTTTATTAATAAATGAACAAGATTACAAAGTATATGCTTATCACATCAAATGTGATTGGCTTGAGGGCATACTACTTTCAATCTCCCACTTGCACTAAAGCCAATTGCCCTTTGGTATCCCCATACCATTCTTCTCTAAGTGGCGTACAAATTGCTTAGTAAATGCTTTAGTTAATGGATCTGTAATGCTGTTCTGAGAGTCTACCATCTTTATGGTGTCGTCTCCTTTTTAATGATTTATCTAATCATATGAAAGTGCTGCAATACATGCTTGGATTTCAGATGAGAGCTAGGTTCCTTGGCGAATTAAACTCCTTTAATGTTAGGAACCATTATAAGTTCTGTAATGAACTTGTTGAACCAAACAATTACCTTTGCAGCTTCACTTATAGTTATTTACTATGTCTTTGTCACTAAATCAGTAACTCTTTGCTATTTGGAACTTTTCCAACTCACTGTAGCACCGTTCACAGTAATCATATTACCTGAAATGGATATACTGTTATCTTAATTAGTCTGAACAAACTTGAGTTTGTTAAACCCTCTAGTTTTATATCAGACCCATCATTAGAAACTCTTTTCTAAAATTCTTCTCGAAAATTGAACTGATATCTGCTTATCATACATAAGCAATATCAAGTCTAGTACATATCAACAAATCAATGTACGTTCATTGGGTCAAACAAAGCATATTCTATGATCTATCTCTATAGACATTTATCCTGAATAGAATGTTAGGATGCTTCACCCAAGTCCTTAAAGGAGAAGTTTTTAGACAAGCACATCTTTACTGATTGTAACATCTGTATGTCATTCCATATTGATGTTATATCAACATATAATACTTGGAATATCACGGTGCTCCCACTAACCTTTTTACATACTTGGTTCATCCTCGTCTTTGATAAAATCAAACTCTTTTGATTGTCTCATCAAAACGGATGTTCCATCTTCGAGAAACTTACTTCAATCCATAATTGGATCGTTATAACTTACATACTTGATTTACTCTATCATTATGGAGATAAATCTTTTAGATTGTATAATACATACATCCTTTTGTATAATAAGCTGCAACTGCAAGTAAAATCTGAATGGATATATGCATTTTTACTAGTGAAATTTTTTATCATAGTCAACTTATTGACCTTGTTTGAAATCTTTTTACTACTAGTCAAGTCTTATAGGTCTCCACCTTGCTATTTGCATTAGTCTTTCTCCAAAGACCCATTTCGAATTTTATGGTCATCGACCATTTCTCTTGAGTATCTAATACTCATACCTCATCGTACATATCTGGATCACCATCCACTATGATGCGTACCTTATCATCATCATCTATGATGAATTCATATCATTAAGGTATCTTCGGTACTAAACTAGATTTACGTCTTGGTTGTGGTACAATAGGTTTATCTACTTGTATAAATTCCTTCATTTGATCTGTTGTATTTTGTGGTTCTTGAACTTCTTCAAGATCTATTTTACTCACACTAACCTTTTAAGGAAAAACTTCTTTTTCTTATAAGGCAGTGTGTTTCAACAAACACCTTTTAGTTAGTCGGATTATAGAAGTGATACCCTAAACTTTCTTTAGGATATCCCACAAGTTTACACTTATTAGATCTTGTCCTTATCTTATCATGTCAAACCTTTTTGACATAAGCTGAACAATCCAAATCTTAACATACTTAAGACTTGGTTTCCTCCATATCCATGACTCATATGAAATCTTAGGAACGAAATTTGAAGGTACCTTGTTTAGTAGATATGTGATGTTTTCTAGAGCATAACCCTAGAAGGATACTGGAAGATCGGTAATACTCATTATAGATCATCACTATGTCCATTATGTGAGAATACCATTTTTCTTGAGATGATCTAGAAACTTACTACTTAAGTATTCCCTTCTCGATCTAATCAAAGAACTTTAATACTTTTGGCCTTTAGTTTCAATACTTTACTTTTGAATTCTTTAAACGTTTCAAACGATTTGGATTTGTATTTCATCAAATACATATATCGAAATCTAAAATCATCAGTGAAAGTAATGAATGAATACACTCCTCTTGCATTTGTTGTCATAGGTCCACACACGACTGTGTGTACCATCTCTAATAACTCCGTAACTCGCTCTCCATATCCACTAAATGGAGATTTAGTCATATTGTCCATGATACAAGATTCACAAGTTGTATTTGATTCATAATCAAAAGTCTCTAAAAGCTTATCTTTATACAACTTGTTCAGTCTTGTTTCATTAACGTGACCTAGTTAACAGTGTTGCATGAAGGTATGATTCATATCATCTATTTGACTTTAGTTTGTTCAATTTGAAATATTTTTCATGTAAGTCAAATATACAATGTCCATTAAGTAATCAACCAGTTCTAAATAAAACATTATCATTATAAACAGAACAACGATTGTTCATTATTATAATGTCAAAAACCCTTCATTGTCATCACATGGAACTGAAATAATGTTTCTAAGAACTGGAACATATCAACAACTTACTAACTTGATAGGATTGCCCGTAAGCAGTGTTAAACTATAAGTTTCCATGGCTAATGCAACAACCTTTGCTTCATTCCCCAGCACAGGATTACTTATCCTTTGTTTAGCTTTCTACTTCTGCTTAGTCTCTGCAACGACTTGCATATGTGAGACCACCATCCGGTATCTAATACCTAAGTAGAAACTTGACTTATAGAAAGTTCTATTTCATTATGAACAAATCTATATCTGTAGTTGAAGTTTCACTAAACTTCTTCTTCTTAACTACTATAACTCTATTGCAGTTGTTCTTCCAGTGTCCCAGCTTATCGCAATAAAAGAAAACTCCTTTGCCCTCGAGATTACTTTTATTTATGTCCTTTGTTTAGCCTTTCTTTTGCCTTCTACTCTTTCTGACTCTTCAGAAATACCTTTGGCCATCTTCCTCCACTTAGAAGATTCATCTACGAGTAAGACTTGGTTTTTCTTAGAAGGAAAGTGACTCTCAACAGTTTTCAACATAGTAAGCAAATCAGTTAAACTGACTTCTAACTTATTAATGTTTGGAGTTCACAACATATTGTGAATAGGAGTCGGTGAGTGACTACAAGATCAAATCTTGTCTCAACTCTCCATCCTTGACAAAACATGTTGTCCTAATTGATCAATCAAATTAATCATCTTTAGAAAATGTGTCTATACTGTAGTGCCTTTGGTTGTTATAGATCGGAAGAGCTCCTTAGATATCTTATATCTAGTTGACCTACTTTGCTTACCATACAACTATTGAATGTGTAGCAATATAGTAAGTGCATTCATTTTTCTCGTGTTGACGCAGTAACTCGATACTTATGGATGCGAGCATGATGCATTGAGCCACATTTGCATCATCTTGCCATTTAAAATAGCAATCTATTCCTCAAAGGCTTAGTCTGCAATGCTTGCAGGGATAGGCAAATTAAGAACATTTGCTAGCTTTTCAGCATTGAGAACTTTTCTCAAATTTGTTTAATCAATCCGAACAATTCGGTTTGATTAATTGTTAGCATACATTATTCTATGCAGTGTTAGTGAATTAAACATAACAATATTCTTTAAGTGAATTAATAACAACATTAACATGCATTCATTTTATTAATTACCAAAATAAATTAGGTCTTTATTTAAAATGGTATCTCCCACTTTTTTCATCAAACTATATTACTCTCCTTCTATAGTTCGACAAATCTAGTTAAATATTTGCTAGTGAGAATAAGGATCCTATTTCAAATGTATATAGCCTTACGTGACACAACAAACAATATATAAATAAATAGGTAAACAACTCTTTGTCAATTACATCAACATGTAACTCTTTTTATTTTGTCTCTTAGATTATTATGATCATGCGTGACACATCCAAATCAAAATTATCCAAGTGAAGTCCAACCTAGCATTTTCTTATATTAGAAGAGAAAAAGACCGTCCTTGTGTGACACAACAAAACAGTAATGTTCAATTCTTTTATAAACATCAAATGTGATAAAACAACATCTCAAAAAATTAATATAAGCCTTGTGTGACACAACAAACTATATTGATTTTTTGATGCTCTATCGTTTTATCATGCTAGAAGGCGACGTTCGATATTTTTAATAAATATCTTTGAACGTTACAATTTAATATTATGAGTAGTAGAATAAATAAATTAGAACAATTCTAATTTTATTTAATTGAATTAAACTCCTTTAATTCATGAATTAAACATTTAATTCATTTTATAAATAATATTTATTCTACATTATGAGGGGTTTGTTAATATTAATTGTCTCATCTTGTTTAGCGCACATGCACATATATATATAAAATACGTGTCATATTAATTAACATGCGAAGCATGTTTAATAATATATAATATATATAAATAAGCATGCACATATATAATACTATATTCTACTTGGATTGATTATGAACTTTTATTCTAGTTTGGTTCACTAGAGCCACAAAGTGAACCAAAAGGTAAAACATAGGGTGCAAGAATAAATTAAATTAAATGTAACTATTGCATTTAAATTCGAGCTCCATTACAAACGGGTCTTCATGCGCTCCTTGCTTCTTTGCTCCAATTCTTCATAATAATTTTAGCTAATCCTATTACAAATTATTTATAATAAATAGAAACCTTGATCAACAGTTAAGGGGAAGTACATAGGAGGGATATAGAATTATACATAAGAAAAATTAGAAAGACGAGGTACGCAGACCCCATTTATAAAACTCATTCATTCATACATCCAATTAAAATTAAATCCAATCATATTGGTCAATAGTTCATAATCAATCTCATTTATTATCATATATATCAACATATATATTAATAAATAATATTCATCACATGAATTAAATAAACCATTCCATATATGTATTGGTATCATTTAATGGGTAATTAAAGTTGAATGAAATTCAATTTCATGTTTAAAATAAACTTTTTATTTTAATTATAAAATTATTTAAAAATAAATTGTTTATTTTTATTATTTTAAAATTATCCAAAATAAACTCTTTTATTTTGAAAATTTTAAATTTGTACAAAATTATCAAACTGTTTGGCTAATATATATTAATAATAATAATAATAATAATAATAATCGGTAGCTTTATCAATAACACACACACACACACACATATAAACAAAACCGTGACACTCAATTTGGGACAAGTTAATCATATTAAACAATTCCAAAATCATGGCTTGCTTTATGAATCCGAAAGTTGCTTTATCCATCTACTTGAATCAATCTAATATATAATATATAAATATTATAAAGCATGTAATAGATATATATCATATATATATAATCCGAACATTAGAATAAAAGCCACCTTTTCCGGTTTTGGCAAGTATTATAAAACAACAATTGCTTTAAGTATATAATATATATACTAATGTACAAAACCGAAAGTTGGAAGTTTGCATTTCGGTAAAGTGACTCAAATTTCGGTAATCATATATTTCCATCAAATCCAAAACAGGCTGCCTTTGATAATATATATATATATATATATAAATCCAATCGTGAATCCAATTCACAAAAACCACGTCCGTGATCCAAATTCGGTAATAATATATATACATATATATAATCTGAAACCTTTTAGTTAATAAAAAATTATAATTTTATACAACAATTTATGCCCAATAAATTATTCTAAACACATACATATAATCAAATTAGGATAATTCGCATAAGTTTAGCTCTTGATGCTACTGTTGGTTTGCAAAAATATGGCATACATATAATCAAATTATATAAGTACAACAGAAGCAAGAAAAATTAGATTTTAATTTTTTTTGTACAAACCAATAACCCGGATATTTCTTATGCGACTATTATTAATTGAGAAAGGATAAAAGAATTTATATCTTTGTAGAACCAAGTTTCCACGGGTACAAATTCATCTCCCTTTAATCCTTTACGTTCTTTTTCAAATTCACTGATTAGATTCCACGGATCAATGTTAGCTCCCCAAGTGTGAAGCCTCTAGAGATGATCCACCAAGAGATATTAAAGAAGTGGATTATGATTTCTCCAAACTATGGGTGGCTAGCCCTAATTCTCTTACTCTCTCTAACTTCTTAGATGTAGAGAATTATGTAGTACTCTCTCTCTTCTAATGAAAGAGTGTGTAACATTGATTTATGATAAAGACTCCTTAGATATAGTCAACCTTCCTAAACTATTTAGGATTAGAGTTTTAATTTAATTCTCAATTTAATTAAAAACTATATTAATTAATTATAATTCATAAACCATTTAGGAACTTAATTATTTAATAATGAGAGTACTTCTTAGTAATTAATTACTGAACCATTTAGTAACTTAATTAATTATTATAATTACAATTCCTAAACTATTTAAGAATTTAATTATTTACAATAATACTACTACTTATTAATTAATTCTTAAACCATTTAGGAACTAAATAATAATACTAAATAATAATACTAGTAATAATAATAATAGTAATAATAATAATAATAATAATAATAATAATAATAATAATAATAATAATAATAATAATAATAATAATAATAATAATAATAATAATAATAATAATACGACTCCTCTTATTAATTTATAATTAGTATTTTTAAAATACTAAACTATAAACTTTAAGCTATTTAATTTATTCTATCACCATAGTATAAATTAAATATACTTAATTTATTATTACGATTATGCCATCCACTTCTAAAATAAATATTATTCTTTTGCGGTGTGACCCTTTAGGTTCTCCATATTAAACCGATTGTATAATAAATAAATTAGAACAATTATAATTCATTTATTACGAATTAACTCTTTAATTCAGAATAAATAATTATTCCACAATAGGGTAAGTCCCCTTAGCGATTAGTCGACATTCCAGATAATATAAATTTCAACATTTGAATGTAAAAGAACTTTTCAGCAAATAGTTACCATACAATTCAATCCTTCTACCATATAATGTCCCAATCAAATATGAGACATGCAATTTCTGTCAAGTCTTATTAATTTGATCATATGCTTTTCAATTCACAAATACACAACTCTAGTTAATGTAAATTAGAAACTCCTTTCTAATTCTATTCAACCCTAGTCAGGGATTTTTGAGTTGTCACTTATTGAATAGCAGGACATTTTCTCCCTTTACTGGAAGTGGTAGATCCTTTGTTGATCATTCACCCATCTCCATGTGTACCTTATTATACCCAAGCATATCCTTTGATATACCAACAGGTCTTAAGGAATATGTCAAAGTATAACTTAGTACATACAAGATACTATGATGATCTCAAGTCCAATGATCACTTGTACGACTATCACATAAGAAACTCCTATTGACAGACAAGTAAAACTCCTATTGACAGACAAGTAAAACTCCATTAGGTGTTCCTTGAGCGAGTCACGTTCAGTGAACTTATTCTATAATAAGCACCTACATACTTGCTTTAGTGTCTCTACACAAATGATTATGCGATCAATCATCATCTTCATAAGAACAAGCATAGTATGTACCCATCTATCCGGATCTACTAATCCCCTTTTTAATGATCCAACGATTAGGAACAATTTTAGCTTTGAGCTATCTTGAATTTAGATCTCATTAGTATGATCCTCATCATGGTTCTAAAATCATTGCTAAAAAACTATGGGTTTATCCATTTGATTAATTCAAGTAATTAATCATGAATAAAGAAATGTCTTGAGTCTTTTATTAATAAATGAACAAGATTACAAAGTATATGCTTATCACATCAAATGTGATTGGCTTGAGGGCATACTACTTTCAGAACCAGACCCAAATTTAGGTGTCTTGTGTTGTAGTGAATTAAGTTGGTTTAAATCTTAAGCCCAACCTTATTTAAAGAGGAAGCCCAATGTGAATTAATTATGGAAGCCCAAAATTTTTAAGTGTAGGCTAAACATTAAGCCCACTGAAATATGAAAGAGCCTAACCTAGATTGGAAGGGAGTCCAAGTTAATAAAATTAGCTAAACCCAATGATTTAATTAAAATCAAGCCTAAACATTTGACACAGGTTAGAGAAAGTTGATGTAAATATATGTATTGGTATATTTATATTTGTGCTTGTATGCTATTAAAAATAAAGGAAATTTAATAATGTGGGAACTTTCCATTTATGAAAAGTTTAGAGAAAATAAGGGCATATGGAGGTCATTTGCCAAGCAAGATGAAGGATATTAGTGTCTTTGAAATTTAAAATAAGTGGGAAGACTTTTGTTCTTTTCTTTTATCCAATGTTACATTGGGGGGAGCAAAAAGGGATGGAAGTGACAGGTTAATGATGTGTATAAGTGGTGTAAGAATGATGGGAAGGCTTTGAAGCTAGGATGTGAGGACTATGTTGGTAACTTGTGTGGGAGAAAGGGAGGATTGTAAAGAGTTAACCATTGTTGGGTTAAGCAAAGTAGACCTAGATTATAAGAAAGAAGGTGTCCTAACCACACATGAGTTAAGTGGTGGAACTTTTCATCTTCTTTTGAAATACCTAACTAACAATGTTAGGGTTTTTTTTAATATCAAAAATGTCATGTTGACCCTATAACACAACCTTCATGTTGTTACACACATAAACAACATCAACTATCATATACCACCATCCTTGTATCTTCAGTTCCACCGTGAACCACCACACAAATCATAGATCTCCCACAACAAACCTAAACCTAACAATAAGAACATTATGGAATGCATAAATGTAATGCCCAAAATAAATACTGATTATGAAGTATAAAGTCACATCGTCAACTTTTATTCACCTCCCGAACTATTTTTTCGAATGAGGGACTAGTTCTGTACATGTTGGAGAAAGTCTTAAACCCTTCAACTGTGTTACTCATAGTGCTGAGTAGTAGAGTATGTCATCTTAGTGCATCGGCCACACGATTCAGACTGCCGACTTAATGTCTTACTGTAAAAGTAAACTCTTGAAAATACGCCACCCACTTGGCATGTCTTCAGTTCACCTTTTATTGGCCATTGATGTACTTCAGGGCCTCATAACTGGTGAAAAGAATGAACTCCAGCTGCACTAGATAGTGATGCTAATGCTTCAGAGATTGAATAATGACATAGAACTCCAAGTCATAAGTGGAGTAGTTCTTCTTAGATCTTGACAATTTCTAATAGAAAAAAGTAACTAGCCGACCCGATTGGCTTAAAACCCCACCAATGTCGACCACAGAGGCATCACAATTTACCTTGAACACCTTCCTAAAATCAAGAAGTGCCAATACTGGGGCTTCAGTCATCTTCTGTTTAATCAATCAAAAGTTGGCTTCAGCCTCTTCGGACCACTGGAACTCATGATCCTTAAGGCACTCTGTGATGGGTGAAATCAAATGCTGAAGTTTCTGATGAAAAGACGCTGGAAAGATGCCAACCCGTGGAAACTCATGACATCATGAAATATTTTCGGTGCAGGCCATTCTAAGACTGCATCTACCTTTGATTGATCGGCATGCACACTTTTGGTAGAAATAATAAAGCCAAGGAATGTCACTGAAGTTGTAAAATAAGAGCTCTTCTTTTGATTTACAAACACACGCTCATTTCTCAATGTATCAAAAATAACTTGGAGGTGCTCATATTGCGACTCCCAATTCGGGCTGTAAATGATAATATCATTAAAGTATACAAACTTTCCCATAAAAGGTCACAATACCTGATGCATAAACCTCGTGAAGGTACTGAGAGCATTGGATAGGCCGAAAGGAGTAACCATCCATTTATATAACCCATGTTGCGTCTTGAATGTTATTTTCCACTCATCTCCAGGCCAAACCCTAATTTGATGATAATCGCTTTTAAGGTCAATCTTTGAAAATACATTAGCTCCTAACAGTTGATCTATCATATCATCTAGACGAGGTATCGTGAATCTGTACTTTACTATAATCTTGTTGATTTCCCTACTATCGATACACATTCTCCATGATCCATATTTCTTTAGGAATAACAGAGCAAGTACTGCAAAGGGGCTCATACTTTCACGAATGTAGCCCTTCTCAAAAAACTTAATTACCTGTCGTTGCAACTCTTCAGACTATTTAGGACTGAGTCGATATGCTGGTCTGTTCAGTAAACTTGATCTTGGGATAAGATCTATCTAATGTTGAATTTCCTTCATTGACAGTAATCCAAGCGGGAGCTCCTCTGGCATCAAATCGGCAAACTCCGTAAATAACTTCTGCACATCAGCTGGTAATTCCACATTCCCATCGTTTGTACTATTTTCACGAGGAAGTAGAGTATACACCACCCATTCATGTTCAATCTCGGTGAGAAACCTTGACATCGACAACAGATTAGCATTATTCACTTGCCAAACAGAACTGCCTTCTTCCCAATGTGGTACTAACATAATTTTCTTCCCTTTGATGCTAAGAGAATACATATTCCTCCGACCATCATGAATGAAACTTCGGTCATATTTTCAAGGCCTACCCAACAACACATGACAGGCATCCATAAAGACCACATCACACCAAGCATTATCAAAATATTTCTTATTGATGGAAAATGAGACTAAACATTTCTTATTGAACCAAGATAATTTATAAGGTTTGGGGTGTCGATCTGTCTTCAACTATAATTTTTGAACAGCTTCTTCGGTCACAACATTCTCATAGCTACCACTATCTATGATCATCTTGCAGACCTTATCGACCACCGTGCAAATTGTATGAAAGATATTGGTTGTGGTGCCCCTAAATTTGGGTTCCTAGAACCCCGGGTTCAGTGCTCACGATACTATTCTACCATTCATTCACATTCATTCATTAACAAACACAATAACTTAATTTATAATATTAAGTAACTATCCCAGGTTTACAGACCTTTAAACATTATAAAACATTAATTACATGACACATTACAAAATTATTACATTTACAAAAGTCTAATATCTAGACCACTACAGCTTGCTCGCCTTTTCTTTTCCCTTGTCCGTTCCTGAACCTTCTACCTAGTCGAGCTTAGTTGAAGTATTATTTTTAAGCAAGAATGAGCATTAACTAGTTCAACAAGTATATAAACAAGTAACAACATAATATCTCAGAAACAATGAAAGAAACTTTTTCAATTAGCTTTAATCAATTCAACACTATTATGAAGAAACTTGAAACCATAACATAAAACTCTATCGTAAATGATTTGAATCATTATCATTAACTTTTGTATGGTCACAAGACCAAGAACTCATTTAGAACAATACCAATCACAAAGACTGATACTGCCTGACACTGTTATACAACTACCTTTCATTTTAAATGTGTACTTTAGGGGATCACCCTATGGTACCCTATATTGTGCACAACATAACCATCTAACGATGCAACCACGCCATAACATTTATATCCTTCTTTACTTTTATCCCTTTTTTATAAGGGTTGTTCTGTTACAGCATTTCCATAGATTCCACACCACAACAATATGAATTGGAGAACAAACAATAAATATCTGAAGTCAACATAAATGACAACATATGTCTTGTCGAATAGAAATGACATCGACATTTGTTAAACTAGTTCAATAATGAATGAACTTCAAAGCTGACTTATAAGAATACATAGATTACATAAATGTCAAATGAACTACAAAAGAGAATTCGAAAAGAATACTTGTCTCCGTCTTTACTTACTTTTACTGTTACTACTTTACCATTTTTATAACCTACATAACCACGATGTTGGTTAAGACATTAGTCACATACATTTTATATGTTTTACCTTAACCTACATGCCACCATTTACCTTGATATTTAACTTAACACATAACACATTGCTTATTCATACCTTAATACCTATCACATTGATCCTTTTTATCAATTTAAGGTTTACCATATATGACTCTATCATAGAAGATCAAAACAATTCATTTTGGATCAAAGTAAAAAAAATTCAAAAACCAGGACACTATGCCAAACGAGATATTCTCAGTTGACTGTGCCTTGGCGCAGTCTTCAATTCAAAACATCTCACCCCCAATGAGATTTTCTCAGTGTTGTCCAATTTATATATAGTCAAATTCGCACAAGTGCACACGGTCAATCAAGTAATATAAAAGTAAGTTGAGTGTCAAATCCATAGAAAACGGATAACAATAACTCTAAACAATCACTAAGTTTTATTATGAACTATTTAAAACTAAAGTAAACTAAACCTAACTAAAAGAAATTGATTATCGGATATTTAAAAGCTTAGGATTGCAACTTCTCCAATTGCTCACAATAATCTATTCACCATATTTTCAATTATTTAATCCCAACGAGTTGTTAATTTGAGAATACCTATTTATTTATTAAGCTTTTTCAATAATTAATAAAAAGACATATTCCAGTTATGTTGCTATATTCATGCAAAACTATTAAAATAGATTCATTAATCACAAACTCACAAATATGTTACGCATGGCACATAGGTACATTCATCCTATACACTATTATGCTATTCTTCTTAGAACAATAAAAACTTCATACGTTATCACACCCAAATTTAATCGTAGATTTCCTTTCCCAATTCTGTCTAAGATATCTAATTAACTTTTGGCCACACAATTAATGAATAAGCACATGATATGATAAACAACTTAGAATATAATCAATAACTGAAAATACGCACGAATAAATTATTACAAAGTAAAAGGTTCCATTAAAATCCTAATAAAAATTTTATTTCCACATAATTCTATTAAAAACCATCGTTAATAGAAAGAAAAATATTCAAAGTTCAAAGATAAAGTAAAAAGAAGTAAAGAAAACTCTGTTGAATTCTATCTGTCTTCCTAACCTTCACTTGTCTTCTATGCTCTTCCTCTAATTCTTCAAATTTTCAATATCTAGCCTCCAATCCTTATTCTCTCTCTCTCTCTCTCTCTCTCCCCCTCTCTCACGTTGTGTTCAGAAGTACCATCTAAAACCCTCATAGCAGCTCTAAAATCGTAGCAACAGTACAATCCTTATTGGGCGCAACCTCTGTGAAACGCACAAGTCATCCCAGTTAAGTTCGCCAACCATGGCCCTGGCCACATAATTGCACTACAAATCTAGGCCTGGCCACAACCTGTAGACACCCAAATTTTGCACTTTTATACTAACCCTGACAGGAGGGCAAAATCATCACTTTACCCGACATGCGAAAGGGAAGGTGGACCCCAACACAAAGCCACCACAACAACTTACGGTCAAAGCCGCCATAACGAACAACGAGCATCAGGTTACTTGAGACAAGACAAACAGCTGATCCAGAAAAACCTAATTGGATCACCAAAGACCACGAATGGCCACTACGCTTACGATAGTCGAGGGTCTCGCTCCCTAGAAGCCAAGCACAAAGAGAAATTTCTATATCAAGTAACATTCTTCCAAAGTACTATAGCAAAAAATGGTGATTTACGACTGCGTGACACGAAAATCAAGAAAATGAAGCCGGGCAGCCGCATATGCATCTGCGGCGAACGACAAGTGAATATTTTTCGTGGCTTGAGGAAACACATAACAGCCGAGACGACGGCTTAGACGACGACCGCAGGCAGCCGCAGATGGATCTGCGGCCAGCTGCAGATGCACCTGTGGCTGCTTCCAGTCAGCTATACAACGCCATTTTGATCGGTCGAGAGGATGAAGAGGAGTGATTTTTTATGAAATGTAGAGAGAGAAAAGGCGAGTTTAAAGAGAGAAAGGCTCGGGTTGGCCAAAAATAGAAGGAAATTAATTTTTCTTTGCTCAAATACTTAGCCAATCTTGTGTTATCTACTTGATAGTGAAATATAAGGCGTTTCTTGGCGTTTTGGAAGATGAAAAATGGTGTTTTCCTTGAAGTTTTAACTTGTTTTATTATCATAATCTTTTGTTATTAGGTTGTTTGAATGTAGTATTTTGTTATATTATTGAGGATCCGTGGATTAGGGATTATTAGTGAGGGTTCCGTTGGAACGAAATTTCCTCCTAATGTCCCGATGATATCCGTATGGTAATATGTAGTTCATTGTGTTAATGGGTAGTCCATAGTGTTGGGCTTGCAAATTTTGGTTCTTGCGGTATAGTAACAAGTCTAGTGTTGTTAAGCTTTCCCTTGTGTAGTCGTGTGGTGATTTTGGGGATTGTGAGCCTAGGAATGAGATCCTCGTAATCAAATTTCGAAGATAGACAATTTTTGGTATATGTAGTCACAACAATGTGTCATTTTTGTACATGTGTAAATATCGGGCCTGTAGACACCCAAATTTTGCACTTCTCTACTAATCCTGGCAGGAGGGCAAAGTCGTCACTTGACCCGATATGCAAAAAGGAAGGTGGACCCCAACACGAAGTCACCCCAACGACTTACGGTCAAAGCCGCCACCACGAACAACGAGCATCAGGTTATTTGAGGCAAGGCAAACAGTTGATCCAGAAGAACCTGATTTGATCACAAAAGACGACTAATGGCCACTACGCTTACGATGTTCGGGGGTCTAACCTGGAAGCCAAGTACAACGAGCGATTTATACACCAAGGAACAACCTTCCGAAATAATGCAGCAAAAAATGAGGAGTTAAGACCGCGTGGCACGAAAATCGAGAAAAACAAGCCGGACAGCCGCGGATGTACCTGCGGCCATCGACAAACGGGACAGTACGCGGCTCGAGGATGGCACACGGCAGTCGAGGCGGCGGCTCAGACGGCCGCAGCAGGCAGCCGCAGAGGCATCTGCGGCCAGCCGCAGATGCACCTGCGGCTGCCTGCAGATCAGCTATACATCGCCATTGTTGCGTCCGAGAGCGAGAGGAGGAGAGTTTTTGAAGGTTTTAGAAAGAGAAAAATGGCGGAAATAGAGAGAGAAACCTTCGGGTTTTGCCAAAAAATGTGAGGATTTGTCTCATTTTGTTCAACCTTTACTCCCCACATTGTATCCTACATCCGATTTGAGTGCTAGTGTGTGATTTCCATCAATATCAAGGCAAAGATTTCAATCTCTCTTAGTGTTGGTGCATATTTTGTAGTTTTATTAGATTTAATCTTTTATTTTGCTTTAATAGTTTAATCGGTAAATATTCATTTATTTGTGCATTTGTTGGGTGGATCTACTGTGGATCCGAAAATATTTGGTGCATTGCTATTTAAATAGTTTGATTTAGTGTATTTGGAAGTTAGACCCAATGTAGTCGATATTTGTTTTGGGATCTATGGATTAGGGACGGTTATAGAGGATTTATTGCGGATGGAATCTCCTCCTAACCTCCCGATGATATCCTTTTAGTTTATTTTCTAGCTTTCACGTATGTAGCAATGGCGATGCATTTGTATTGTAAATATGTAATTTTTGGGCCTTAAAGCGATACCAAATCGAGGTCGGGTTAAGGCCCCGCAATAATAAAGATATGTGACTGTGGGTGTTTGGGGTTGTCTGGATGGCTCACATGCCCATGGATAGCCCCGACACGTTTTGAATGCTTATTTTGATTTACGATGCAAAAAACGGTTTTCCAAAATAAGGCAAACGCTAAAGATTTCCTAAAAAGAATCAAATTAGGATATTAGATACACGAGGTTTAAAAAGTAAAGAGTTTTGGCGAAACTTTGATCCTTGTTTGATCAAAAGGCTATATTTGGTTTTGAAACGTCATAAAAGATGTTTTCGAAAAAAATAAATAAACGTTTTCATTAAACTTTGTGCATAGGGTTAAAGAGTTGTAGAAGTTGCCTTCATTTTATTTATATTTACTGTTAGAAGGCAATGTATAGTCTCGATTCCTATTTGACAAAAGTTTAAAAACTATTGTTTTCTAAAATGACATCTAATAAAAAACCTCATCGTTTTCGAAATTAAAATCAATCTTTATTATAAAAAACGGAGCCTTGTCATTTGGGTCAAAAGACGTCTAAACGCTTTCCCGACAAAACACATTTGCCATATAAAATCAAAGCAACGTTTATGCAAAAGGACACCACAAACATCCGTTTAGGCACACACACACACACGCGCGCCCACACACATTTTAGGATTTAAAAGGATAGGAAAACATCGAGATTGCGGTAACCGTGTTTCACGGAAGTCGGGGGGTGCCTAACACATTCCCCTCGCTTAAGCAAGCTCCCGAACTCTATGAATCTCGGTTTGCGGACCATTTAACTCGGAGTCACATATGAGCCAGCGATTATAAACAACAAAATTCGGATGAGTTGGTACATCCATTTCAAATATACCAACTAGCGACTCTGATCAATTGGCTCATAAAGAAATCGATCTTTCAAAACCCGTCGACATTAAGCCGACCCTTTTCAAAATCACATTTAATTCAAAAGGCTAAAATTGGAAAGGGGCTTTTAATAATAAAAAACGAAACGACGAAAATCCCGGCGTCGACAGGGCCTTAAAACGGTATCGAATCAAAATCACGTTTAAGGCATCGTAATAGTGAAATCTGCGATTGAGGGCATTTGGGGTTATTTGGATGGCTCACATACCCAGGAATAGCCTCAACGCTATTTTAATGCTTGATTTTCCTTTTCGACACGAAAAAAGGATTTTGGAATGAAACGATGAAGCTTTTTATAAAATCAAGCAAACTAGGATATTAGATCATCCATAGGCTAAAATAAAACTGGAAGTATTGGACGAGCTCCATTCCTATTTGACGAAGGATTCGAAAACCTTATTTCACAAATGTCATCATTAAAGATTTTGTTAGCAAAAAACAAAATCTTAAAGAATGAACTTTTCAAAACGAAACGAATCCTTCGTGCATAGGGTCAACGAGATTTCAGAAGTACTTTCGGAAATAAAGCATTCTAAAAATTTTCATAGGCACACACACATACACACGCGCACAAACACAGATTTTAGAATTTAAAGGAAAGGAAAGCATTGAGATAGCGGTAACTGTATTTCACGGAAGTCGGGGGGTGCCTAACACCTTCCCCTCGCTTAAGCAAGCCCCCGAACTCTATGAATCTCGGTTCGCGGACCAATTAATTCGGAGTCATATATGAGCCACTACGATTAAGAAAACAAAATTCGGATGAGTTGGTACATCCATTTCAAATATACCAACTGGTGACTCTAGTCAATTAACTCATTATGAAATCGATCTTTCAAATCCTGTCGACACTCAAGCCGACCCTTTTCAAAATCACATCTTAAATACAAAAGCCTAAAATTGGAAAGGGTAATTATTAAGAGGAGACGATTTTCCCGGCGTCGACACAACCCATATCCAAAAATTAAAAAAAAGTCATTAAGTTCTGATTTTACAATTTTGACCCCCCGAAGCCGTTTTCTGCAAAAGAAACATAAAAATAAGTAAAATGCATCTAAAAATACTCAAAGATAGTAAATTATTAAGCCCAAAAGCCTTTGATTCAAGAGTATAAAATTCACTCATCAAATACCCCCAAACTCAAGACTTTGCTTGTCCTTAAGCAAAAACACCAAAAAGAAAAATAACTACAATAACTACGTGAATGCATATGCATGACCAACTAATGTCTTGAGTAATAAATCAACATAATTCATGAAATTTCAGCCTCAAAGATTCTTAAGTAATAAATTAGGGAAACTTCAAATTTATGCATAGTCAAAAATCCAACATATCACCAATTTATCTCACTATCAACCCTTTCGTGTGTGTGTGAATTAAATATATCAACCCAATCAAGATTCTAATACAACTCATGCATCAAAGTGCTCAATAAAATATATTTAATCATAATAGCATTTTTTTAACCCCTCTATACACTTGTTTTCACATTTTTTCATTCTACTTTTTTTATTTTACGAGTGCATCTTACGTTCTATCTCACATATTAGTATTTTAGCATGTGCAATGTCCATTTTTCTCGGGCTTTCCAAAATTACCCATGTAGCCAACTTTTCACCAGTGACTCCCAAACCAATTGACTTTAGGGCACTAAGTGTAAAGACACTCCTAATGGCTTATTTGTTCGAGCAATAGAGGTCACAAAAACAGACTAACCAAGTTTTGCTCATATCTATCTAATTTTCTTTATATATTTTTTTTCATTGCAATTAAGACTGACATCGAAACAGTTATTTATTTTTCTTTTTATATTATATGATCCAACAAACAATAGAGATCTCTATAGTCTTAATGAACACCTAATTCATAAACTGAACTAAAATTCAACTGACTTAATATATTGAATGTGCAATAAAAAATTAAGGGTCTCAAGTTCAATAAAACTAGCAAATAGTTAAAATTTCTAACTTATCATTCCTTATCCATCTCAATAGAATTATTAGATAATTTATCAAGCTTTTATCATTGGCCTTCATTAAACTTTATACATTAATTCTTTGCTCAAGTGTCCTTATATGCAATAATATATGATCCTACATGAAAAAAAAATTATTTTTCAATAAATATGCATGAAACAAACTAAATAAAACTAAATACAAATAGAAAAATATTTTTGTGATTTTTTTATTTTTAAAATAATTAAAAATTAACTGATATATACTAAAATAACTGAATATTCTATTCTCATGAAAATGTTCCTAAAATGTCATAAAATATGCAAGTGCGCAATATGCATATACATATAGACTATACCCCCACCCTCAAACTACTATATACATGCAAATTGTACCCCACCCCCAAACTTTAACTAAACAATGTCCTCATTATTAGAATAAACAAATAAGAATAAGAGGACTCACCTGATTGGTTAAGCGTCGTGCTTAACCTCCTCATCATCTACATCGGGAGGTGGGTAAACTGGCAACGGTTGAGACTCAGGGAAATGAACTGGATCGACAGTTGGATTCATCATAGTGAACTTCTCAGTCAAGGCCATATTAAAGTTTATTTGATAAGCAAACATATAAGCTTGTTGTTCAGCGATTCTTGTATTCTATCACTTCAATCGCCTATCTAAACATCTACCTTCAACTATAAATTTCGAATATGAATGCTAAACTTAGCCTTACGTTGAATGCTAAAAGTTGATGGTACTCTAGAATCAGCATCAGTGTCATGGTTCTCCTCATCATCTGATGGAGAAAAAGATCGAATAATAAAGCCCAATCCACGTGGATGCGATTCACCTCCTTCCCATACTTTGTATCTCACAATTAACCCATGACCCAACAGAATCAAAGGTTGCTACAATAACTCGTTTGCCCCCTATTTAACTCCCGCTTGCCTACATAAGCCACAAATGAACAATAGATGTGGCAATCCACCATGAGTAGTTCCTCTTAAATTCTTTCTAATAGACTCTTCAATCATAACACCCACATTTATCTTCATTCCCTTCACAATCACATATAACAACACTACCCTTTCTTTCGTGACATCACTGACGTGCGTAGACAACATAAGCTTGGCACAAAGAAACGCATACCAAATTTTTCTATAACGGCTTAAGTAGTTAAATGAGAATATCATTGAGCCACGTTGGCCTCTAGGTGTCCATACTGCATCAAGCTTGCATAACTCTCATATGATCGTTTCATAGTTTAGATTTTCGATAGCAAACTGTGCATAATGGAAATATTCGGGTCTCCTCAAGTTGTAAAATTCATTAATTATGTCTCCACTAAAAGATACCATCTTGCCTCAAATCATAACTACACAACACGACTTCTCTTCAGCATTTGCATAGAATTCTTTGACGATAGATATAACTGCGGGATCTAACTGAACCATGAACGAATGCCAACCTCGCTCCATTATCATACGTGCCATTTTTATCTATCAAGTAGTTATCAAAAAAAATTGTCGCCTCTGCGCTAACAAATTTTTTCTTATCAAAAGAACGTGAGGGCGGTGTGGAATTTTCACCCCGTTAATGTTTGGGTGCCATTTCGAACACAAACTTAAGCCCCTAGCGACACAATGTCCCACTGTGAATACAGAACACAAGCCTAAACTACACAAAGACTGTAAACTGGACAAACTCTTTCTTTGAGACAATGCAGTAAACACTTAGTGGACACTCTTTTTCTCCCCCAAACTCAAGTCACAACCACTAGTTTGAATTAATTCACAATGGAAAGCTCTCCCATACACAATACAACACCCAACTCCCCTAAACTCCTCCAGTTGGCCAACATAAACCAACTGGGTCTCTAAGGTACAATAGCAATATGAAGAATTAAAAGTAACAAGTAATATTCTTAAAGATTAAAACCAATTGAATCCTAACTTACACTTGACTTTGAAGAATGCAAGATCAATTATTATAGATTCAAACCCCCTTTTTGAAGATTTGAACCCTTTCTTTGACAGTAAAACCCTAATATGGTCGGAAGTGGAATTGGAATTGGCTTGGAGTATGTATTTTATGATGGAAATGGATGGAATTCGGATTTGAGATGAACTGGGATTGTATCTCAGCTTGTGGGTAAGAAAGGAATCAAGTTTGCTTGGGTTTAGAAGTTTGTTGGAATGACTCGATCACGCCCGGTTCCTATTTAAAAACTAAAATTTTTGTTCACTGTCGAGGCCATGGTTTTGTATTGTGAGTCCGCTAAGGCCAGATTTGGCTGAAAGGTCGCAATCGAGGTGGTTTCAGAAGCCGCCCGAGCCAGATTTGGTTGAGAGGTTGTGGCCGGGACCAGATTTTTTAGGCATAAAATTCGGTCGGGGCAGTGTCCCTATTTTGCTATAAAAAAAATTGTCTTTGATTCTTTTGCTGAAATCTTGATTTACCAATACCTATAATGAAAAAATCCATAAAGATTAGTATGACTAACATAGAGTAATATATCCTAAGCTAAAAAATTGTCAAATCCTAAAATTAATTAATTTTAACTAAAAGAATGTAAAAATTGAAAAATGCATGAAATGATGAACTAAAGCCGGGTTGCCTCCCAACAAGCGCTTGATGTAAAGTCTTTCAGCCTGATTTTGTCCTTATGCTCAAGAGGAATCTTCAAGGGTTATTGAGGTCTGTTGACGATCCACGTCATCGCCCCAATAATGCTTTAGCCTTTGACTATTAACCTTGAACTTCTGATATGAATGTGGGTCATTAACTTCGATCACTCTATATGGGAAGACTTTAGTTATTGTGAATGGTCCAGACCATCTGAATTTCAATTTTCCTGGAAAAATGTTAAGTCTCGAATTGAACAGCAGTACAGACTGGCGCGGTTCAAATGATCGCTCGACGATACGCTTGTCATGCCACCTTTTGATCTTTTCCTTGTACAACTTTGCATTTTCGTAAGCATGACCCCGAAACTCGTCCATTTCATTTAACTACCAAAGCCTTTTTTCCCCCACAGCCTATAAATCACAATTAATTTTCTTCACTACCCAATATGCCTAATGCTCAAATTCAACGGGAAGATGGCATACTTTTCCATAAACGAGCCTATAAGGAGACATGCCTATTGGAGTTTTGTAGGTTGTTCGATACGCCCATAATGCTCCGTCAAGCTTGCTAGACCAGTCTTTTTGAGTCGAGTTAAAAAAAATTTCCAGGATCCGTTTCACCTCTCTATTAGTAATTTTTACTTGTCCACTCGTTTGAGGGTGATATGTCGTCGCCACCTTGTGTTGGACTCCATACTTGGTGAGAAGAGCCACAAAGTACTTATTACATAAATGAGATCCCTCGTCACTAATAATGGCTCTCGGTGTCCCAAACCTTGTAAATATGTTCTTTCTGAGAAAGTTGAGAAGAACCTTGGCATCATTAGTTGGTAGCGCAGCTGCGTTTCCACCCATTTAAATACATAGTCAACCACCACTAAGATGTACTTGTTTTTGCAAGATGACTGGAATGTCCCCATAAAGTCGATGACCCATACATAAAAAATATCAACTTCCAATATGTTATTAAGAGGCATCTATTGATGATTTGATATATTCCCCACCCGTTGACATCTATCACACTTCTTTGTGAATTCATGTACATCTTTAAAAATAGATGACCAATAAAATCTAGATTGTAGGACCTTCGCTGCTATTCGTTCACCCCCATAGTGTCCTCCATAAAGAGACGAGTGATAATGTTGCAAAATTCCTTCGATATCTTTCTTAGCCACACATCATCTAACCATCTGATTGACACACTGTTTGAAGAGAAATGGTTCATCCCATAAGTACTGTTTTACATCGTTCAAGAATTTCTTCTTCTGTTGATAGCTCAAATCATATAGCATCACCCCACTAACAATATAGTTCACATAGTCTATATACTACGGGGCCTCCTTTGCCACATAGAATAACTGCTCATCAGAAAAGAACTTATTTATCAAAACCAGATCTCTTTCCTACGGCTGTGGATTCTCTAATCTGGAAAGATGGTCCGCCACTTGATTCTCGGACCCCTTCCTATCTCGAATCCCCAAATCAAATTCCTATAGTAGGAGGAGGATCTAACGAATTAGCCTTGGCTTGGCATCTTTCTTCGAGATGAGGTATTTTATCACTGAGTGGTCCGTAAATACAATTACTTTAGTCCCAACCAAGTATGCCAAAAACTTATCAAATGTAAAGACCACTGCGAATAACTCCTTCTCTGTTGTAGTGTAGTTCAATTGAGCATCAGTGAGAGTCTTGCTAGCGTAATATATAGCATGAAAAATCTTCTCTTTGCATGTCCTAGCACCGCGCCAACCGCGTAATCACTAGCATCATACATGAGTTCAAATGCGAGACTCCAGTCTGGTGCAACAATTACTAGAGTAGTTATCAACTTTTTCATCAAGATCTCAAAAGCTTCACAACACTCTTCATCAAAATGGAAAGGCACATCCTTCTTAATTAAAATGCAAAGCGACTTTATTATGTTTGAAAATTTCTGAATAAACCTTTGGTAGAATCCCATATGACCAAGGAAACTGCAGATTCTTTTCACGAATTTTGGTGGTGGCAAGTTTTTAATTGTCTCAATCTTCACCTTGTCTACCTCAATATCGTTCGTTAATACTCTATGACCTAATATGATCCCCTATTGCACCATGAAGTGACATTTCTCCCAGTTGAGGACCAAATTGGTTTCAACATACTTTTTTATTACCGAGATCAAATTCTGAAGGCATAAATTGAAACTATTACCAAAAATTGAGAAGTCATCCTTAAACACCTCCAAATTATGCTCCACTATATCCAAAAAGATTTCCATCATACATCTTTGAAATGTAGCCAGTGGGTTACACAGTCCAAAAGACATCCTCCTAAAAGCGAATGTACCATAGGGGCATGTAAATGTTGTCTTTTCTTGATCTTCGGGGGCTATGACAATTTGATTATAGCCTGAGCACCATCGAACAAGCAGTAGAATTGATGGCCCACAAGTCTATCTAACATCTAATCAATAAAGGGCAAGGGAAAATGATTCTTTCGGGTTGCCTTGTTCAATTTTTTGTAATCTATACAAACTCGCCAACCAGTCACTGTCCTCATCGGGATCAACTCATTATTCTCATTAAAAACCACTGTCATGCCGCCCTTCTTTGGTACACATTGCACCAGACTCACCCATGAGCTATATGATATGGGATAGATGATACCCGTATCCAGCCACTTAATAATTTCTTTCTTCACCTCTTTCATGATCGGATTTAACCTCCTTTGTTGCTCTACCATCGGCTTGGCATCATCCTTTAGCAGAATTTTATGCATGCATATTGATGGACTAATGTGACACCCCAGGATTTTATAAGAATTCCAAATGAGGATTTTGATTATTTTAAGTTAAGGGTAGCAGCTAAAACCTGGTTTAGATGGATATGAGGTATTATTATGTGATTAATGTGAATTGTTATGTGATCAATGTGATGTAATGACCTTTGTGGTTGAATTAGTTTAAGAGGGACTCTTGATATAAATAAGGGTCTATAAAAGTTATAAAGATCAGTTATTTATGTAAAGTGTATTAGTGACATAAAGGGAAATGAAATTGTAACGAATATGATTTTCAATGGTTAAATGATGATGTAAGGATTAAAGATGAATAATTGATTTTAAAACCCACAATAGGGTAATTTGAAGGAATTATTATTAGATACGATGTTATATGTTAGCAGGTAATAGATTGAATATGTGTATATGAATATGTGATTGGATAAAGAATGAAAGATTTAAAGTTATAGAATAAAGGAAGTAAGGAAATGATATGTGCATTGAGTTTTAGTTATGAAAATTGATAACGAGTTAATAAATAGGCCTTAAGAGGCTAAGTGATGGAAATGATAAGGAATGTATTATGAGTTTAATAGGATAAAAGATGATGGGTTTTGGTAATCCGGTTGAGGTTCGCTTATTGAGAAAGTGGTTTATGAAAAAAGTGAGTGTTCGACTATATTGAGATGGTGGAAAGTGAAATTTATGAAACGTGTAACTGAAGGTTGTTCGTAGAAAGTTAAGGATGAAATGTTATGTAAATTGCGTTTATATGATGATTAGAGTTAATAAATGAATTCAATAATTTTGAAATGCGAGAAGTGTTATGGGACACGCCAAGTATGGATTATATTGATGAGGAATAAAATTCAAGTATGATGAAACAAGTTTGGATCAAAATGGAATTGAAATGGATTGAAAATAATTAATATATGATTTATTGGATATTTAATTCTCTAGGAAAATGGAATAATGACTAAAGTACCCTTGGTAATTTGGAAAATGACATTGGCGTCCTTAAATGGTGCAATGACCAAGCTAGCCATGATTAGCAATGTGAATTTACAAGAATGTCCCTAACCATGCATGGTTAAGCTTAACTAGGTTAAGTTAAGTGTTGGATTGTTGCATACAATATATGTATGTATATCAATTGCAAGTATTAATTGTATTATTTCATTTCACCATCCAAGTTCAAAGCTAAGGGAGAAAAGAGAAGAAGAAAGTCTAGGGTTGCCAAAGCCATGAAAGATTTCAAGAAAAGATGTCCAAGAGAATGAAATTAAGTCATTAAAGTGAAGTTTCTATCTCTAAGGAAGTTTATTGCTAGAAGGAAGACAAGCTCAAGAAGGTATAACAAAGTTTAAGTTATAAACTTTGAGGTTCATGTGTTTAAATTCAAGAATAAGAGAAGTCATGCATATATCTTTGGCTAGATGTGTAGATTATGTGATTTATGTGCTATATAAGTGAGTTATGTTGAAACCCTAAGCATAAGAGATGTATTTGTAAAGGTGGTACACTATTCATGTGTATATTCAAGTTAGAAACTATAATTTAAAGCATGATCGTATGTTATATGTTGCTAGATTTGATGAAAACCTAGTTAGAGAGGCTGAACATGTTTGATTCGTGTAAGATTTCATGTTAGATAGCAAAAAGAAAGGTGCATGACAGGTTGAAAAGTATGTTTTTGCAAAGGAAGTTACAATACTAGGCTATAAAGTGCATTAGAACGTGCGTATAGAAGTTATGTGGACTTACAAAGTTGTTAAAGGTGTATGTGAATGCCTATGAGGTGTGTTGAGTTTAAGAAGTTAAGTTGAGTTTAAGATTAGAATTTGTTAAGTTAGCAAAAATGCCACTAATATGTGAATTTTGGCCATTTTGTGTAATTGGTAATCAAATAAGGGCAAAAAGTTAAGTTTGAGGTTAATTCACGTGTGTGAAATGATTTGGAAGTCGTTTGGCGTTTATGGCGACCATTGTGAGTTTTAAACGTTTAAAAACGTTTACCAACGCCTAAAAAGAGTTATTTGGAAAAATGAGTTCAATTGAAATATTTTATATGTTTTAAAGGCCATACAAGTTAATTATGTGCTATATGTGGTAGATGATGTGTTAGAATTAAGTTTTTCAATAAGGGGCCTAGAATAGCCTAAGTTTTGAACATGAAAGAGTTTGAAAATTTTGAAGAAAATGCCGTCAAAGTGTGATTTTTTGGCAATTTTGATGAATTAAAGATGAAATGAAGTTAAATGATTCATTTTCATGTTATTTCATGTGTTTAGGTGAATTTGGAAATCAACGGATTTAAATTTGATTGAATTGGCAATTTGAACAATCAAAATCGATCGTTTCAAATCGAAATAGATTTTAACGGACAAAACTTGCCTCGTGCAAAATTTTATGGTTTTGAAAGTTTGGACACGTCATGTGACACCCCCAAATTCGGGCTCCTTGATTCTCGAATTTGGTGCTTACTGTTCATACATTCTACTTTCATTTACCGTTACTCTAAATTTCTAATAATATATATTACATCCATTCATATTCAAGTTAATACAAAATATACCTACTAAACCCCCAGGGTCATCAACCTTTACATACATACAACATTACTAGGATAAGTACTCCACATCTACATCCACAAAATGGATTTAAAATTACCGGCGGGGAACAATTCATCATTTCTTCATTCCGACATCTTTCCTTTGTCTTTGTCTTTCTTATTTATACCTTCAAATTTAACATCTTTGTCTGCGTCACATTAATCAGACAAGAATGAGCAACTGAAGTGCTCAGCAAGTATAATGAATTGAATAATAATGTAGCATGATGAAAAAGAATTATTAACAATAACGTAACATGATCTCATTTCAAATGGAAGAAAATAACGGAGGAAATTATCCTTTAAAACATGATAAATGAGAATTATACTGAGGGTCACAAGACCATTGAACATAGGTTAATCAATGGTAACACTGATAACCTGTAGGTGTCATTAAGACCATAAAACCTTAAACCCGTACTCGAGGTGATCGAACCCTCGTACCTATGACTGTGCACATCATATTACCGCATATAGCGGAGTATCGGAATTTAAAGCGTCCAACAAGCTATATCCCCTAAAATAGGGTTGTTCATCTTAGTTACTAAAAGTTCGTACCAAAATAATTTGGTTTGGCTCGGAACTTAACAAAAAACAGTAATTTGAAATTCAATTGTATCAAAAGTCTAGCCGGACAATTGGCATAGACTCATAATCATCAACTCACTAATCAATAATTATGATTCGTTAAAATTTTCATCTAAGAAAGAATGTGAATAACCCCAGGGACTTTCAATTTTTATTGAACAGTTACAACATCAATTGAAATCAATATTCAAGAAAGTGGAATAATGATAACACTTGGGAAATAGAACTCAATTGAGATTTAAATATCTAGCATATGATAAATGGTTCAAGATTAGGGTTTAGGAACTTGCCTCGATGTCCGATTATTAAATTAACGACTAATTATCCTTTCTTGGACAACCTATAATAATAACATAATCAAATAATAATAATTTAGTAACATATGATAATAATTTATGTAATTAATATTACTTACAACATAAATATTCTACCCGTCGGATCTATATTGGTGTTTACAATTAATTATAACATAATTTGGTTATTTAATTTAATCGTGCCCTTTTTATGTCTTCATATATAAAACACTTAATTATTAATTGGAATTATTCCTCCAAATTAAAAAATTATTAAATTTAATTTATAAAACATTTTTATATATTTTTCTGATTTTATATAATTTTTCTGATCAATTTTTAAACATTTATTTTAATTTAATTAAATTTCAATAACAATCCTGTAATTATTCTGAAAATCGGAATCGGTGGCAAAACCATAATTACGCAGAAAATTCTTGGTTGCGCATGGCGCGCGTCCCCCCCCCCCTTGCCAGCCAAACGACGTCGTTTGGCCCCCTGTATCAGGAAAATTGGTCGCCGCGCATGGCGCGACCCTAACTTTCGTCCCTGAAACGACGCCATTTAACTCCTGGCTCCGGAAAAAAAATTAGCCTCCGTGCAATGCACGGGCAGCCTTATATTTTTTCTTCTTCTTCTTTCGTTAACAATAACCAAACACAACCATTTTACACCATTTTTGATTTTTATTTTCCATATCATAACTACTCTAAACATCATATAATCCATCAATATACATCTAAAAATTATATAGAACAATTATCTAATTATTTACTAATTTTTCACAAAATTATTTTATCACTAAAAATACAAAAATAATCCAAATAAATAGGTTTTATACCTTCCAAAAGCTTGATAATTCTTTAATGAAGCTTGATAAACCCCTTGTTGGCACAAAAAAATTTCCTCTTGATGGTGGTGGTGGTGCTCGGTGGCGGTGATTGTGGAGGAAGATAAAAGAAATATGAACTATGATGGTATTGTTTTGTGATGACTTGTATTGTTTTATTATTATTCTTCCACATATAAGCTTGAATTGATTAAATAAGTTTGTTTACATTATTATGTCCAAATCCACCGACTTAGAGTTAAGTCGGTAAATGTAATATCCCAGATATTTACAAGAATTGTAAATAAGACTTGAAATAATCAATTAAAGGTTATGGTTTAAAACCTAAAGTGGGAAAAGTGATATGTGTAGAAAATGTATGAACATTTTTTTTTAAGGTAATTTATTTGTTAGAAATTAAATGTGGGAATATTGTAATGATGCATGTAGAGAATTTATTAAGGAAATAAATTCAATTGAGAAGTGAATGTGGTTATATTGATATACATATATACCTAAAGTGTGCTTATTAGCCAAATAAGATGAGGAGTAAATTAATACTCAATAAAACTAATAAATTAATTAGTTTAAGTATGGATTAAAAAGGAAAGTCAGGTAATATAATTAATTGAGTTAATTATATGAGTCATAAATTAAAGTTATGAGTAACAAGTAGGGAAGTGAAATATTGCCTAGAATGACAATATTAAGAGGTAATTAATTAAGTAATTAACTTAATTATTAAGTTATTGTATAGAGTCCATTGATGAATTTAAAACAAACCCAATATGTTAGTTATTTTAAGTCTTGTTAGCAATTATAAAGAGGTCCAAATAAATTTAAGGATTTAGCCTCATAAAGAGTCCAAGTAATTTAATTATTACTAGTGGACTAGCCCAAAATGATTATAGATGTTAGCCCAATATGGGAATGCTTGCATGAAGATGGATAATTAAATAAGAAAGCCCAATGCAAAATATGCTATAAAGCTCTTGATACATGTCAATCCAAGTGTCCATCAAGCTAGTCATTCCTTGCTATAATAAGCATGAAATAAACTCCTAATTGACTAGCATTAGTTGATTAGGAAATGTTAAGTATGTCTAAAGAAGTGCTATAAATAGAATACCTCATCTACGTGTTGTGTTGGTTAGACAATTTCTAGAGCAACTAGAGAGAAAATAGAAAGCATTCTAGAGAAAAGCAAGCAAACTTTGGGAGATTGATGATTCCACCAAGAAAAAGTGCTAGAGAATAGTCAAGGAGGAGTCTTTAGCAATATCATATTGATAGAGTTAAATTATACCTTATTTTTATTCCCTAATACTTAGTTTTTATATTTATTGTGTGCTTAAATGTTTAATTATTTAGTTTATTTTGGTTTTAATATGTTTTATAGGATTTATGTTAATTTAGGTAATTTTATAGTATTTTTATATTTCTTTTTATTTGTGTGTTTTTATTTATTTTTAGTGTTTTAGGTGTTTTATTTATTATTATGTGCTTTTAGGATTTTTAGTATTTTTATATTATTTTTATTTATTTTTAATTAATTTATATTTATTTTGTAGGAAAATAAAAGTTTGAGGGCATATTTGTAAAATCTACAAAAACCGGTGGCAGAACCTTAAATTCCAGCAAATGGCATGTCGTGCCATGCGCGTATAACAGTCAACCAGCCGCATGAAGAGTAACGACACCGTTTCCGGTTCGACAGTAATAAGGCGACCGCGCAATGCGCGGGAGGCTATGGGTTAAGGACAAGGGGCTACACGACGTCGTATGGAATAAAGAATGACGCGCACATTGCGCGAGGCTGGGCTGCCGACTGTCACTGTAGCGAGTGAGGTGTTTGTTTGCGCGAAAATTGACCAAAACAAGATTATTCGCGAATTTTTTCTACTTTTTGATTCCAAATTAGATTTTAATTCCAATTAGGGTTAGGATAATAATTATTTTCTTTTTATTTGTATTTTAAATCCTATTAGGGTTTGGAAATAATAAATCCAACTAGGGTTAGGAGGATTTTGGAGCCTATAAATAGAGGGCTTGACACACAATGTAAGATACAACTTTTCTAATAAGAAAAATTCTCTCTTCTATTCTTTGATGCTCTTTACAATTATGAGTAGCTAAATTATTTTTCTTAGTTTAAGTGATTGAAGCCATCAAGATTTATACACTGTGAGATCTAATTTATTTTAATTGTTCAATTTATATTTTGAGTATTGAATATTTTTCTGTGTTTAATTTTATGATTAATTCGTTTAATTACTAGGATGCATACTAGTTTACTATTCGTTGAAATCTATTGCTAAATTAAATATTAAATCCGTAATTGTTTGGTCACTTTAATTTGCGAAGCAACTAAGATTAATAATTATTTTGCTTATCAAAATATTGTTATATCTTAGGAAAAATATTCATCAAAATTAAATGCATACGCTTGGATTGTGTTTTTTAGTTCAACGATCTCTCTATTTCTTTATGCTGCTACTAGGTTAAATATTTAGCGTTTGTCTGAGATTATTTAGTAGTAAGGGTTATTTAGATCGCTTGTTTCTGCTTAACTAAAATTAAGGAGAGATAGGAAAATTATTCGAATGAGAGTAATTATTCCACGTTGAATATTTAAAATATGAATTGATTTATTCTTGCATCAGTGATCAGTTGTAAATTTTTGATGGTGGAAATTGACTTAAACCAAGGCTTTTTCTTCTCATTTATTTCATTAAATTACTTGCATAATTATTTTAGTTAATTTTATTTAAATTATTTCTTTGATTCAAAAACCCTCCAATTTTTGTTTGCAAAAACATAAAATTAAATAATCATTCTTTATGGGATCGACTCTTTCTTACACTACTACATATTTATTTTTACAAAGTAAGATTTTATTTTTGGGTGCTTGCGACATCACACCAAATTTTAGCACCGTTGCCGGGGAATGATTTTAATTTAATTTTGTGCTTTTGTAAATATTTATTTAATTTAGTAATTTTTCTTAGATTTCATTATTTTATTTTTTTCATCATTTAATTTAGTGGTGCAGGTTAAGGATGGAAGTCATGCATGATTATGCCAATGAGGTAACTATTTATTCTCTTGAGCAACAAATTGATACCCTAACTTCTCTTGTTTATCAAATGGTTGCAGATAATGCACAACTAGTGGAAGCTTGTAGGATTTGTGTGGTGGTAGGACATCCGACTAATATGTGCCCCATTCTTTAAGAGGAGTCCTATGAGCAAGTCAATATAGCAAGTGGTTTCCCAGGTCAACGCCAATGGAGATATGATCCCTATTTAAACGCGTATAATTTAGGATGGAAGGATCATCCTAATTTTGGCTATGAGAATCCACAAATGAATCCGCCCACAAATCAGAATTTTTCAAGTTATCAACAATACATGCATTCATATCCCCAACAACAATCACAACACTTACCGCTAACCACTTTACAATCACAACAGGACCAATCATTTTATTCTGATATGTCTTTAGAAGATATTCTTAAATTAATTGAAGCTAACACTTTACAATTTCAACAGGATAATTTGCAATTTCAACAAGACATTAAGGCAAGTATTCCGGAAAATAATGCAATTATTCAGCGTTTGGGTACTCAAATGGGACAAATGACAGCCGCAATCGATCAATTGGACGAGCAAAGTTCTGAGCAAGTACCTTCTCAAACGGTGGATAGTCCATCGGAGAATACAAGTGCACAAGTGTACAAGTGTTAAAAAGTGGTAATGATGTAGAAGATCCAAAAAAGGCAGTCCCTCCATCACCGAAACAAGAGAAAGCAAACAACATCAATGAAGCGGACAATATTAATGTAGACGATGATGTTATTTTTGATGATGACATGCCTACGGTGGCGGAAGTTGTTGAGAAAATAAATAAGGAAAAGTTAGATATGACAATTACCAACAATTTGGAGTTAGAGGAAGAAAAAACAATTGAGCTGAAACAAGATTTGAAGTAGGATGAAGCTCCATTAAATTCTTTGCCAATGAATTTTGATAATAATGTAATTAATTCCATTCCATTGCCTGTTACTCACAACAAATTTTCATCATTTGTTTTGCAGGATCTCATTCCGAATATAAAGACTCTCTCCAATCATGTTAAATATTTATTCGTTGAAGAGGGAGTAAAACGTTCATATCACGTGCAAATGAGATTGAATCTACCAATGAAAAATAACGTGATAGATGGGGTACTCAAAATTCATGAAGTTGGAGTGACGTAGTACATTGGCCTGCTGTCGAGCCAATGACAATAAATAAATGCGCTGCTTGGGAGGCAACCAATGACAATAAATAAATGCGCTGCTTGGGAGGTAACCAAAAAAATCAGATTTGCATTTCTTTTTCCTTTTTTCTTTTAATAGTTATTTTTGTCTTTTTCTTTACATTTTACTTTACATTGGGGACAATGTAAATTTTAAGTGTGGGGGATGAGATTTAGGATTTTTGTTATTTTTGTTATTTTTAGGTCATATTTTGAAAATTTTAGGGAATTTTAAAAATTTTGAATTGTGTGGGTATATTCACTGCAAACCCTCACGAGACACAACTCGTCCACTTGGGGTAACCTTGGGGTTTAAAGGCTTGTTACACATGCTAAGTGTAACCGTATTTTCTACGAAAATGGGGTAATTTTTTATTTAGTTTTTAGGATGTGTTACTTGAGCAATGAGTTAATTGAATTTTAAATTTTTAGCCAATGATAAAATTTTGATTTTTATTTAATAACTCTTGAAAAAATAATAATTTTTTGTTTAGTTCGAATTTTTGACTTATTGTTGATTATTACTTTGTTTGAGATCTTTTAACTTTTTATGCACTTATATCCATTTGTTTGAGCTAGTTTAATTAAGAGAAAGTTAAAATCGTTAAATGCTTATAGAAGATATTTTTGAGCTCTATACCTTATTTGATCATTAGTTAAAGCGAAATATAAGGCAAAATATAATTTGGAGGAGATGATTTAGGTAATTTTTCTAAGATTATTATTGAAGAAGAAAAAAAAATCTTGTGGTGGGTTGAGATGAAGCGTAAAACGCACTCACTCATAAACACATGAAAAAGCGAGATGGAGCATAAAACACAGTCGCTGGTGAGATGGAGCATAAAATGCACTCACTAAAGAAAGAAAATAAAATAAAATAAAATAAAATGGAATGAAGCATAAAATGCACCCATCAAAAGAAAGAGAAAAAAAAAATGAAATGAAAAAAATATATTTGGAAAAGTGATATTAATAATCCTAGTATACCTAATTGTTTAAAACATTTTGATCTTTTGGTTTATATTTGTCTGTATTAGCTAAAAGTGATGAAAAGAATAAGTATATTGAGTTTTGTTGTATGCCTTTTATAAGGTAATTAATAACCTAGATTTATCTGAGTTTTAATTAGTTTGATACATTTGGATTCACACACACACAAAAGGTCTTGAGTAGAGTAAGATTAATAAATATGTTAAAATTCTAGATTTTGCATGATTTTAAAATTTTCTTTGAGTTATCATTTAAAAAATCATTGAGGCTAATGTTGAATTCATATTAATCTGTTGCTCAAGTAAGTTGATTGGTTATTAGTTTTAATTTTATAGTTTTTGTTCTTGTTTTGCCCGAGCACGAGCAAAAGCTAAGTGTGGGGGTATTTGATAGAGTTAAATTATACGATATTTTTATTCCCTAATACTTAGTTTTTATATTTATTATGTGCTTAAATGTTTAATTATTTAGTTTATTTTGGTTTTAATAGGTTTTATAGGATTTTAGTTAATTTATGTTAATTTAGGTAATTTTATAGTAATTTTATATTTATTTTTATTTATATGTTTTTATTTATTTTTAGTGTTTTAGTTGTTTTATTTATTATTATGTGCTTTTAGGATTTTTAGTATTTTTATATTATTTTTATTTACTTTTAATTAATTTATATTTATTTTGTAGGAAAATAAAAGTTTGAGGGCATATTTGTAAAATCTGCAAAAACCGGTGGCAGAACCATAAATTCCAGCAAATGGCATGTCGCGCCATGCGCGCATAACAGTCAACCAGCCGCATGAAGAGGAACGACACCGTTTCCGGTTTGACAGTAATAAGGCGTTCGCGCAATGCGCGGGAGGCTATGGGTTCAGAACAAAGAGCTACACGACGTCGTATGGAATAAAGAGTGACGCGCACATTGCGCGAGGCTGGGCTGCTGATTGTCACTGTAGCGAGTGAGGTGTTTCTTTGCGCGAAAATTGGCCAAAACGAGATTATTCGTGAAGTTTTGCTACTTTTTGATTACAAATTGGATTTTAATTCCAATTAGGGTTAGGATAATAATTACTTTATTTTTCTTTTACTTTTATTTGTATTTGAAATCCTATTAGGTTTGGAAATAATAATAAATCCAACTAGGGTTAGGAGGATTTTGGAGCCTATAAATAGAGGGCTTGACACACAATGTAAGATACAACTTTTCTAATATGAAAAATTCTCTCTTCTATTCTTTGATGCTCTTTACAATTATGAGTAGCTAAATTATTTTTCTTGGTTTAAGTGATTGAAGCCATCAACATTTATACACTGTGAGATCTAATTTATTTTAATTATTCAATTTATATTTTTGAGTATTAAATATTTTTCTGTGTTTAATTTTATGATTAATTTGTTTAATTGCTAGGATGCATACTAGTTTATTATTCGTTGAAATCTATTGCTAAATTAAATGTCAAATCCGTAATTGTTTGGTCACTTTCATTTGTGAAACAACTAAGGTTAATAATTATTTTGCTTATCAAAATATTGTTATATCTTAGAAAAAACATTCATCCAAATTAAATGCAGACGCTTGGATTGTGTTGTTTAGTTCAACGATCTCTCTATTTCTTTATGCTGCTACTAGGTTAAATCTTTAGCGCTTGTCTGAGATTATGTAGTAGTAAGGGTTATTTAGATCGCTTGTTTCTGCTTAACTAAAATTAAGGAGAGATAGGAAAATTATTCGAATGGGAGTAATTATTCCACGTTGAATATTTAAAATATGAATTGATTTATTCTTGCATCAGTGATCAGTTGTAAATTCTTGATGGTGGAAATTGACTTAAACCAAGCCTTTTTCTTCTCATTTATTTCATTAAGTTACTTGCATAATTATTTTAGTTAGTTTTATTTAAATTATTTCTTTGATTCAAAAACCCTCCAATTTTTGTTTGCAAAAACATAAAATTAAATAATCATTCTCTGTGGGATCGACTCTTGCTTACACTACTACATATTTATTTTTCCAAAATAAGATTTTTTTTTGGGTGCTTGCAACATCACACCACATATCAAGTAGAAGAAGAACATCCATGTCCAAAAGGTTCAAAAGTGTTCTATCTCTTCCTTAATTCATTTTTATAGTTTAGATATGATTTGAATGGTTAAAATGTATTTTTAACCAATCAAAAATTATTTTGATGCTCTAGAAGTCTAAATCTATGATATATAGGTAGATTCATGGTTTAATATGTTTAATACAAGTATTGGTAGGTGTGGTAAGCAAATAAATTGAAGAAAATTTCACATTGTGTTACCGGTAAAGCCCTAAGTGGTTCGATCTAAAAATTTCTTATCAAAACGTTTTCAAAAATATAATCGAACCATGAAATATTGTAAAACATGAAGTTAGAAAGACAACAACACTAAGTTGGTGTTATTTGGATGTGTAAACTTTATTTTATTTAAGTATGAACCATTAAAACCAAGGGTTTGTGAAGTTAGTTTTCACTTTATCCTTGTGAGCAGTTTTTAGTCCAGTTTCGTTCGTAATTTGGATTTGTGATATAAAGAGAAATCGTAGAAGGGGAAATTCATATGAGAATGGACTCAAGAATCACCCAAAAATGTTTTAAAATGAAGATTTTATGACTGTCGGAGCGTCAGAGGCTCGAGAAGGAAAAAAATTGACTTTCGGACTGACTGGCCGAGCGCACGTGCACTCGGTGTGGGCGCAGCTGCGCCCAAACAATCTGCAAAACAGATTATGGGCATTTCGGGTCGAGTCGGGTCGGTTCGGGTCGGGTTTTTAATGAAATTTTAAGTTAAAATAAGTGTAAAATGAATGTGTTTGGATACTAAACCTATATATGTAGAATTTATTAGTGAATTAATGATAGCTAAATGTTTAAAATAAAGAGTAAAGTTAACACAATTAAAAAGTTAACTATTGGTATTGTTTGAAGATTATTAAAATATTATTAAATGATCAATAATATTACTATATGATTAAAAAGTTATTAAATGATTAATAACATTAGTACATGATAAAAATGTTATTAAATAATTAATAACATTAATAAGTGATTATTAAATGGTTAATAATATTAATGAGTGATTAAAATATTATTAAATGGTTAATAATATTAATATGTGATTAAAATATTATTAAATGGTTAATAATATTAATAAGTGATTAAAATATTATTAAATAGTTAATAATATTAATACGTGAGTAAAATATTATTAAATAATTAATAATATTTGAACGTAGTTGTATATTATCAAAGGTAGATAATTTTTTGAAGTATTTAGTATGTTATTAAATGTCTGAATCATTAAGTTATGTAAGAGAAGAAAGTTTAATCGAATTAAACCAAAGTAGATAGTCCATTTGTGACTAAATTTTAGACAACTTATTAAAAGTAAGTCGTACGAAGAATGTGTAGTGAATGCGTAAGTTAGTTAAGTGTACCGGACATGTCCAACTAGGTTTGGGCTATGATTTTTATCTGAAACGTAAAGTTTCATTTGTCGGACAACTAAAGAGTTAATAATTTGAAGTTAAGGTCTTAAGTTAAGACTAGTTAATAGTCATTGTAACTAATGATTATGTCAATTATATATATAAATTGTATGTTGAACGAAAGACGCAAAATAAGCGTAATGGTATAAGCGAACCAGACAAGTTTTTCAAAACTTGCTCCTATGTGCATTAATATGCTATAATGTTATAATGTGATTTAAATTGATAATATAAAGTTATATTGATGATGTTTGTGGTAGATGAACAACATGTGGTATGGCTACATGAAAACTATGTACAAGATTGAAGCATGACTTGTTAAGTGCTAGTTGATTATTGTATGTAATGCATAATAGGTATGAAGTATGTTTAATACGGAAAGCATGATGTAAGAATAAGATGCAAATCATGTATATGATGTGAAGCATGTAACATGTTATGTGTAACTATTAAACTTGTTGAGCCGTCACGCTCACTCTTGCTTAAAACAAACATTTTCAGATAGTGCAAGTTATTCGAAGTTTTCAATAAAGATCAAGAAACATGAAAGCATATCACTTTCACTGAAGATCTAAATGTCTGTTGTAGATATCAGTCCGAATTGGACAGGTAAATAATTGTGTAATATAAGACTTAGTTGATATGTAATATGAGTGTTAAATACTCAAAATGATTGTAATAGAATGTTGTATCATGTATAATATTGAGACATACTAGGAATGTATAAAGATTGCAATTCTGGAATAGAAAGAGTTGTTGTAAAATTGTAAATAAATGATTATTTAACAATTATAATATTGTTATAAGTCATGAAAATAAGGAAAATGTAGTACTCGTGTTGAACCGGATCCAAGGTTCAAGGAACTCAGATTTGGGGTCGTCACAAGTTGGTATCAAAGCTGATAGGTTAAAAACCTTAGGTAAGAGTACCTTAGGCTTTAACCGTAGTAGAAGATATGTAAAATGATAAAGGAATAAACTCAGGTAGAGTTTAAGTAATAAAAGATGAATTTAAAAAATTAATATATAGAAGTTTATCCAAAGGTGGATTTGAGAAGATATAAGAGAAATGAAAAGGGTCATGTTGTACCTAATTTGAAGAAGTGATAGAAGATATATTATAATAAGATTTTGAGAAGCAGAAAGAAAATGCTAACAAGGTCATGAAATGATCTAGAGAGATAAACTTGTAATGAGTCACATGTGCTAAAATATGAATGGAGAGAATTCGTATTAAGTTAAGAAAATTAGAGGTTTGTGGGTTTTTAATTGAGGACTCATATTAATACTGAGTTGTACGATTCCTTGTTTGGGCGGGGAATTTGTGCTCGATTTTAGAGCCACTTAGCTCCCTATATTAATATAGTGGTTGAATTGAATAGTTCTTCATATGGGTAAGGGACTTGTTCTTAGTTTAACGACCGCTTAACTTCTTATATTGATTAGTGGCCGAGTTTACCAATTTCTTGTATGGGCAGGAGATTGAGTTTGGTTTGACAACCACATAGCTTCCTATAGTGATAATCGATTTAAACCTGGTGTCACGTTATTCGATGTATATATGATGAAAATGTGATTATTTTCTCATAAGTATATTGGATAGGTAGAGGATGTTAAGGTAGGTGCGTGTTCTTAAAACTCATACTTATGGTAAGTTCATGACTCATAATCGTATGGTGGAACCCCTCAGCGAATGGACGATTTTGGTCTGACTAAGATAAGTTCCTCAATTCATATGATTGTGGCAAGTTCCTGAACTCCTAATGTGTGGTAAGTTTGATGAACAGTAAGTATGGGTAGAGTTAAGTATCATGATTAAAGCTATACTAGATATAGTTATTAAGCTGGAAATGATTGCAGAGGAAAAATTTGAGATGTTTGAGGTTTAGGATATTCCAAATCTTCTAGCTATGTTAGACTTTGAAATTCTTAAAATCGTGCCAAAATTCGCACTTTGTGCTTTTGAAAATGTCAAAATATGTTTTAGTAATCATTAATGCATTTAGTGCACAGATGATAAACGATGGAGTCATCAATGCAGAGTAACCTAGTGTTGGATGTATCTTTAAGCCCACTGTATTCAAATAAACTGGGATAATTCTTTCGCATTTTCTCTTCTAATTCCCAGGTGGCTTCTTCAACGTTATGATTTCGTCATAGAACTTTAACGAAATGAATCACCTTATTTCTTAAGACTTTCTCTTTCCTATCTAATATTTGGACAAGAATTTCTTCATAAGTTAAATCCTTCTCTATTTGAATTGGTTCATATGTTATGACGTGCTTATAATTTGGTTTGTACGGTCGGAGCACTAACACGTGGAAAACATTATGTATATGTTCTAATTCTAGAGGTAAAGCCACTTCATATGCCACTTCCCCAACTTTCTTTAATACTTCGAACGGTTCAATAAATCTAGGATTTAATTTACCTTTCTTTTCAAATCTGATTTTTCCCTTCCATGGAGACACTTTAAGAAACACGTGGCTTCCCACCTCAAAATTCCGACTTTGCCTATGCAAATCTGCATACTTTTTCTGTCGATCCTGAGCTGCTACTAATCGAGCCCGTATCAACCTGACTATATCCGTCGGTTGTTGAACTAATTCAGGTCCTAGCAGTTGACGTTCGCCAACTTCATCCCAACACAAAGGAGTTCTTCACTTTCTTCCATATAAAGCTTTGTAAGGTGGCATCCCTATACTTGCATGGTAACTATTATTATATGCAAATTCTACCAAGGGTAGATGATCATCCCAATTCCCTTTGAAATCCATAATACAAGCCCGCAACATATCTTTTAAGGTTTGTATCGTTCTTTCGCTTTGACCATCGGTTTGAGGATGGTAGGCCGTACTCAACCTCAGTTGTGTCCCTAACCTCTCTTGTAGACTCCTCCAAAAAATTGATGTAAAATGCGGATCCCGATCTGACACAATTGACACTAGTACTCCGTGTCGCAATATCACTTCTTTAATGTAAATTCTAGCCAATTGATCCAAATTTTATTTGATCTTGATTGGTAAAAAGTGGGCCTACTTTGTCAGTCTTTCCACAATCACCCATACAGTATCGTATCCTTTTTTAGTAGTTGGAAGTCCTACCACGAAATCCATGGTAATATGTTCCCACTTCCATTCGGGAATTTCAAGAGGTCGTAGCAGTCCGCTTGGCTTCTGATGCTCAGCTTTGATTCGCTGACACATCAAGCACCGACTTACATAATCCGCAATTTCTCGTTTCATGTTTGGCCACCAAAAATACTTTCGTAAATCTTGGTACATTTTCTTACTTCCTAGATGAATCGAGAATTTTGAATTATATGCTTCCTGGAATATCTCTTCTTTCAATTCAGATACTGCTGGTATCCAGATTCGCCCCTCAAATTTGAGAATTCCATTACTATCTATTTGAAATTTTACTTCATCACTTGGTGTAACCCTATTCCTTACTCGGGTACAATCATCATTTGCTAATTGGGCTTCCTTCACCTTCTCTAACAATGTCGGTTGCATTTTTAAAACAAATAGCATCTCATCTACTTCGGAGGGATACTTCACTTCAATTTCTAACTTTGTCATCTCATGAATTAGTTTATCCTGAACAGTTAATTTCATCAACTTTTCTCTTTTCTTTCTACTTAAAGCATCTGCTACTACATTAGTTTTTCCTGGATGGTAGAGGATTTCACGATCATAATCTTTTATCAATTTCAACCACCTCCACTGACGTATATTCAACTCCTTTTGCATGAAGATATATTTCAGACTCTTATGGTCTGTATATATTTCACATTTCTCCCCATAGAGGTAATGTTTCCATATCTTCAATGCAAAGACTACTGCTGCCAATTCCAAATCATGCGTCGAATACCCCTTCTCATAATCTTTCAACCGTCGTGATGCATATGCAATAACCTTGCTGTTCTGCATAAGCACACAACCTAATCCTTTATGAGAGGCATCACTGTATACCACAAAATTTCCTGTTTCATCAGGTAAAGCCAACACCGGAGCTTCGCTTAGCCTTTTCTTTAACTCACAAAAACTTTCTTCACATTTATCTGTCCACACAAACTTTACAGACTTTCTAGTTAAATTGGTTAGCGAAGTTGCTATCTTAGAAAAATCTTGAATAAATCGTTGATAATAACCCGCTAGACCCAAGAAACTTCTCACCTCTATTGGAGTCTTTGGCTGTTCCCAATTAATTACAGCTTCAACTTTTATAGGATCCACATAAATTCCATCTTTATCAATAATATGACCCAAAAAGTGAACTCTTTCCAACCAGAATTCACATTTTGAGAATTTAGCATATAACTTTTCTTTTCTCAAAGTTTCCAGCACTATCTTTAAATGATCTGCATGTTTTTCCTGAGACTTGGAATATACTAAGATATCATCTATGAACACCACTACAAATTTATCCAAATAGGGTTTAAAAATCCTATTCATCATATCCATGAATGCCACTGGGGCATTCGTCAATCCAAACGGCATCACTAGAAACTCGTAATGACCATAACGAGTTCTGAATGCTGTTTTTGGTACATCATCCCTTCTTATTCTCAGTTGATGATACCCTGACCGAAGATCAATCTTTGAAAAATATTTTGCTCCCTTTAACTGATCAAAAAGATCATCAATCCTTGGCAAAGGGTATTTATTCTTGATGGCCATCTTATTTAACTCTCTATAATCAATACACAATCGTAAAGTTCCATTCTTCTTCTTAACAAATAGCATTGGTGCTCCCCATGGAGACACACTCGGCTGAATAAACTTCTTATCTAATAGCTTCTGTAGTTGCTTCATCAACTCTTTCATTTCCACTGGAGCCATTCTATACGGAGCCTTAGATATTGGACCAGTTCCTAGTGCTAAATCAATCATAAACTTGATTTCCCGATCTGGTGGAAGACCAGGTAAGTCATCCGAAAACACATCGAGAAATTCGTTCACTACCGATATGTTCTCTATTTTCATTTCCCCTTTTTGGGTATCCATCACATATGTTAAGTATCTCGTGCCTCCCTTCCTTAACGTCTTTCTAACTTGCATGACTGACAGACAACTAAATTGTCTCGGTAATTTACTACCATAAAATACTACTTTCGACTTTTTGGGAGTTTGTAAAGTTACACACTTCCTCTGACAATCAATCATGGCCTTATGGTTATACAACCAGCCCATTCCTAAAATGACGTCAAATTTTCCAAGACGTATCGAAATTAAATCCACATATGACTTATGCTTTCTTATCAATATAGGACAATGCTTATGTACATGATTAACATGTATCACTTCTTTGTTTGCAATCTCTATATTCAAGGGTTGTGTCCAATTTTTCATGGTTCAACCCTAGTCTTCTAGCAAATTCATCAGATATAAAAGAGCACGTAGCACCCGAATCAAAAAGCACATATACATTAGTATTGCAAACTAAAATGGTACCTGATACCACATCTTTAGATTTTTCTACATCTTGCACCGTCATGTTAAAGGCTCGGGCAGTAGGACGACTTGGTTGAGCTGATGAAGGAAATGTCAGCTTCCCTCCAGTGTTTGCTACTTTCACTCCACTCGTTACCTCCATCATCTTCTTTGGACAATTTCGAGCAAAATGGTTTGCCGCTCCACAGTTAAAACATCATGTCTTCTTTAATTTTGGGTAATCTGGTGCAACGTGTCCTTCTTATTGGCACTTATAACAAACCTTCTTCCCCTTCAAACAAACCCCTAAATGATTCTTCCCACAATTACTACACGGTTCGATTTTCTTCTTAACATCTCCGAATTTGTTTCCGGAGGTGTTGGTACTACCACTCCACATTTTCTTACTAGGAGGGTTGGTACTACTACCACTTCCCCCTTGGAATCTCCTTCATTTTTCCTTTTCTTTTGTTCTTGATGGTATTTTGTAATAGCTTCATTATCTCCCTCAGCCAAGATTGCTTTTTCCAATACATTAGCGTATGTTGTTGTCTGAAATATATTCACCTTGCTATAGATCAAGGGCTTCAATCCCTGTTCAAATCTTTTAGCTTTCCGTTCTTCTGTACTGACCTGGTATGGAGCAAACCAGGCCAATTCATTAAACTTGGCTGCATACTCAGTTACTGACATGTTATTCTTCTTTAATTCCAAAAACTAAATTTCTAACGTATTCTGCATACTAGTTGGAAAATAATTTTTGAAAAACAGTTCCTTAAACCTCTTCCAAGGAACTATTTCTCCCGCCTCTCTATTCCAATTTGCTTGCCACCAGTGGGCAGCCTCTCCTTTCATCATGAAGGTTGCAAAAGCAGTCTTCTGCTACTCTACTACCCTAACCACCTCAAAAACCCTCTCCATTTCCATAATCCAAGTTTGAGCTTCTATAGGATTTATAGAGCCCTTAAATTCTGGTGGCCCAGCTACTTTAAAATTTGCAAAGTGAGGGGGTTGGGTATTTTGTTTAGCAATAACTGTGTTCCTATTTTGCATTGCTCCGGTTAATAAGTCTACTAACCTCTGTACCAAATCCACTGGGGCTGTTTCTGGTTCTGATCTTGTACCTGTCCCAGTGATTTCATTCACTAATTCCTCTAGTGCTCGTCTAGCAGGCCTACCTCTCTTTGGCGGCTATATTTATTGGACAGAATTGAAAATTAGCAATTTATATCAAAACATACTTCATAACACTACCATTCATATATTTACATTAATTAATAGCCAACTATTTTACAAGATACATACATACCCCAAGTCACATATACGTCCTATTCATCTATCACACTTCTACTATTTACATAAACACAAGTATATATATATATATATATATATATATCCCAACATCACACTATCCCACATTCCATGGATTCATTGCTCTTCTCATTGCTTCCTCGTACTCTTGTATTATAATATTGATCGCCACAACGCGATCAATGTCTCGCCAATATTGGCCATCTTCCACTCGAAAATTTCGAATCCAATTTTGTGCTCTTTCAGATGCGCACTTAAAGGTGTACTCCATATCATCCATCCTTACCTGTTTAGCCCTCACCTCATTTTCTGTGAAGCCTACTTGTCTGGTTGCTCTGCCCCAAGCGAGCTCAATCCTCATACGATCTGTCATCTCTCTATTCAACCTATCAACGAGGATCTATCTTTTTGTAGACAGCTCTGTTATTCTATGTTAAGCTTGGGCTAGTTTATTTACCGCCTCATTTTTCCGTTGGGTGAAGACCTGGAGTTCTTTCTTTCTTTGTTGTGACACAACGTTTTGAGCTAAAGCTGGGCTTCTAACTCATGTACTTGGTGTGTAAGATCAGCCACCTGAATCTCTAAACCATTTATAGTGTCTATGGCATTAGCTATTAATTCTTCATTTGGGTCTAAGTTTTCATGCGGAGTACCTTCAAAAGACCTTCCTAATTCCTCTTCTTCTTCATGATTTACTTCCATAGGTTCTTCTGGTTCAAGGTCCGGTCCATACTCCGACCTTGGCACAGATACTGGTGGACTAGCAACCACCCGCTCAGGTACTACATGTATATCCGTAACTTCTTCCTCTTCGAACCTAGCCCCACTTGGTTCACCTGCTTCTGAAATCCTATAAAACAACAACACAATAACCCTCTATTAACGTTAATCAAACAATTACATAATAACTTTTTAAATACCACATAATTTATTGACTTTTGGACCGCCTAAATTCCCTACTTCCTTTTTTCTTAAACTCGATTTGAGTTGCTTACTTATATCTAGGTTTTGTACTAAGATTTTCCCCCACCTATAGTCTTAAACCCTTTGGCTCTGATACCATCCTGTGACTCCCCCAAATTCGAGGATCAAGTTCGGGCTTCTTGATCCTCGAATTTGGTGCTCACTGTTCATACATTCTACTTTCATTTACCGCTACTCCAAATTTCTAATAATATATATTACGTCCATTCATATTCAAGTTAATACAAAATATACCTACTAAACCCCCAGGGTCATCAACCTTTACATACATACAACATTACTAGGATAAGTATTCCACATCTACAGTCACAAAATGGATCTAAAACTGCCAGCGGGGAACAATTCATCATTTCTTCATTCTGACATCTTTCTTTTTCCTTCGACTTTCTTATTTATACCTTCAAATTTAACATCTTTGTCCGTGTCACATTAATCGGGCAAGAATGAGTAACTGAAGTGCTCAGCAAGTATAATGAATTGAATAATAATGCAGAATGATGAAAAAGAATTTATAACAATAACGTAACATGATCTCATTTCAAATGGAAGAAAATAACTGAATAACACTGATAAGACCATAAAACTTTAAACCCGTACTCGAGGTGATCGGTCTTTCGTACCTATAACTGTCCACATCATATTACCGCATATAGCGGAGTATCGGAATTTAAAGCATCTGACAAGCTAAATCCCCTGAAATAGGGTTGTTCATCTCAATTTCTAAGAGTCTGCACCAAAACAATTTGGTTTGGCTCAGCACTTAACAATAAAGAGTAATTTAAAATTCAATTGTATCAAAAGTCTAGCCGGACAATTGACATAAACTCATAATCATCAATTCACTAATCAAAAATTATGATTCGTTAAAATTTTCATCTAAGAAGGAATGTGAATAACCACAGGGACTTTCAATTTTTATTGAACAGTTACAACATCAATTGAAATCAATATTCAAGAAAGTCGAATAATGATAACACTTGGGAAATAGAACTTAATTGAGATTTTAATATCTAGCATATAATAAATGGTTCAAGATTAGGGTTTAGGAACTTGCCTCGATGTTCGATTATTAAATTAACGTTTAATTATCCTTTTTTGGACAACCTATAATAATAACATAATCAAATAATAATAATTTAGTAACCTATGATATTAATTTATGTAATTAATATCACTTACAAAATAAATATTCTACCCGTCAGATCTATATTGGTGTTTATAATTAATTATAACCTAATTTGGTTATTTAATTTAATCATGTCCTTTTTATGTCTTCATATATAAAGCGCTTAATTATTAATTAGAATTATTCCTCAAAATTGAAAATTTGTTAAATTTAATTTATAAAATATTTTTATATATTTTTTTGATTTTATATAATTTTTTAAACATTTATTTTAATTAAATTAAATTCCAATGGCAATCCTTAATTATTCTGAAAATCGAAACCGGTGGCAAAACCGTAATTACGTGGAAAATTCTCGGTCGCGCATGGCGCGCGTCCCCCCCCCCCCCCCCCCTGCCAGCCAAACGACGTTGTTTGGCCCCTTGTATCCGGAAAATTGGTCGCCACGCATGGCGCGACCCTGACTTCCGTCCCCGAAACGACGTCGTTTAACTCCTGGTTCCAGAAAAAAAAAAATGGCCTCCGCGCAATGCGCGGGCGACCTTATTTTGTTTTTTCTTCTTCTTTCGTTAACAGTAACCAAACACAACCATTTTACACCATTTTGATTTTTATTTTCCATATCATAACTACTCTAAACATCATATAATCCATCAATATACATCTAAAAATTATATAGAACAATTATCTAATTATTTACTAATTTTTCACAAAATTATTTTATCACCAAAAATACAAAAATAGTCCAAATAAATAGGTTTTATACCTTCCAAAAGCTTGATAATTCTTTAATGAAGCTTGATAAACCCCTTGTTGGCAGAAAAAATTTTCCTCTTGATGGTGGTGGTGGTGCTCGGTGATGGTGATGGTGATGGTGGAGGAAGAGAAGAGAAATATGAACTATGATGGTTTTGTTTTGTGATGGCTTTGTATTGTTTTATTATTATTCTTCCACATATAAGCTTGAATTGATTAAATAAGTTTGTTTACATTATCATGTCCAAATCCACCGACTTAGAGTTAAGTCGGTAAAAATATCATGCACCGCTCCTTAATTTAATACATTATGTAATTTTTTCGTGTAATAAATATTTTATATAATGTAAAATGATTTATGAATAATATTTATATATTTTTAGGGTACCTTATTTCATAAATTTTGTACACGCATAATGACATGCATGTAATTATATGAGGTACTTCATCCTTCCAAACTTAATAAAATTAAATTTTTCACGTTTCAACTTTGTTACATATACATTACGTAAACATTCATGTATTTTCTATTACTACATAATATATACATATATCAATTATTATTATACACACACACACACACACACACACACACACACACACATTATGTGTTATAATAATTTCTTTCATATATTTAAATCACAAAAATATTAAATCTCATAAAAATAGAAATAATTCTATTTTACATTAACACAATTTATCTTATTAAAAATAAGAATTATTCATATTTATTTATTATTCTTGTTCACTATTTCATTTATTTTATATAAACTATATCATACAATATTGTATAATTTATATAATTATAACCTTTTCCTTAACAAATTTATTTTCTTGTATAAATTATATATTTACTCTCATATAATTTATATAATCATACATTCCTTTATATTTAATTATATTTCCTTATATAGAATATATATAATTTATTACTATATATTTTATATAATTAGTTACTCTTCTTAATAATTCCCAAAATTCCCTATAATAATTAATTAATCTATAATCAATAATTTTGACCTTGTTAATTCTCTCATTAACTTTTAATTTAATTTAGGATTAATTTCCAATATTAATTCCCATTTTATTGACACAATTCATCAAAATTAGTAATCGTAACAATAAAGTTTATATATATATATATATATATATAATTTACACAATTCACATTACCTATCTAGTTTAAATAATTAAAATACACACATTTTATTTATTTAAATTTTTTACACGTTATAATAACCTGGATATTATATGTCATATATGAGTTATATGAACTATGTCAAGTGTTAGAATGAAGGTTTAAAGCTTATAGCAAAAAATCGCAAAGTTGGTAAAAGTTGGTTTTGAAGTTGAAAAAAATTCCAAGTCTAGAAATGTGTTGAACAGCCCTTCTATGGGCTAATGTATCAATGATTTTAAAGAGCCAAATGAGTCAAGTAGTATTTTTGTAAAATACTAGGTAGTAAGGTCTAGATGTGGTCTAAATTTGAGCTCAATTGGATGTAAGACGAAGGAGTTAAAAATCGACAAAGGTAGTGCAAAAATCAGAATTTGCCGATTCTGAACATTGTGCCCCAGCACAATGTTTTGTACTAAACATTGCGCTGGGGCCCAAATGAATTGTTCATGGCTGAGGAGATTTCGCGACCAGTGAGCTCTGATGGTGCCGGGGCGAGATCGCTCTGCATTTGAAAAAAATTTAAGCTTCCAAAAAGCTATATTTTGATATGGGATGATAGAAACAAGTTATATGAACTCTATAATTGATAAAAATGGTCAATGTAAAGGGTGTTAAAGTATAATGAAATGATGAATGACATAGTATAACATGCCTAAAGCTAAGTCAAACCATGTTATGGGTTAAGTAAAAGGTTGGGAGCAAGCTAGGATGTCTTATTAACCTATGTAAGGTGTAATACATCAAATGTGAAATGATTAGAGACGAATGGTTGTGTAATTACGGATTGAGTTTAACAAAGACTATTAAGTTATGATCCTATAATGATGAATATAGATTGTATGTTTTTAGATAAGGTTTAAACAAGCAACCTGAGTTAAGGAAGGATAGCAGGGCCAAGCGAGGCGACAAAGGTTAAGTAAATAAAAGCGTACAGGCAAGTTCTTCAGACTTAAGTGTAGTATATGTTCTATGTGAACTACGTGATAGTAAATGAGTTGAAATGTGCCCTATGTGCAATTATGTGGTTTAATTGCTAAATGAATTGCATGACATTAAGCATAACATATTAAGAAAAAGGTTGCATGACGCATATTATCAACTGCGAGCATGAAATGTGCTATCTGATTAACTTGCTGAGCTTCATACTCATTCTTGCTATGAACTAACGTTTCAGGTACAGTACAAGAAGGCCGGAGGTTCCGGTGTAGCTAGGGTAAAGAATGTGAACAAATGGGTCAGTATGAGGAAATTTGATATATGTAATTTGTCAAACCATAATTGTAACAAGAGAGTAAATGGTCTGTAAATCCATGGAATTAAATGTTAATGTATGTATTATTTGGAGGAATGATATAAAGGATAAGATAAATGTATTATTGATAGTCAAGTTATACATGTGATAAACTTGTATGTATGGTACAGAATTATGTAAACAGGTATAAGCAAATAAGATCATGTTTGATACATGTATAGTTAAATAGGGCCATGTATGAATATTTCATGACGAATTTTTATTTACATGTTATGAAACTCATGAATATATATATTTATTTATGAAATGATAATAGATTAGGTCATAATTAATTAATATTTGACCTAAGTTCTAATGATTGATAAATGAACGTTGCGATCCTGAGGCAGATAAGGGATGTAAGATAAAATGTTATAAAATATAAAAAAAATATAGACCGTATTTATGGTCAATTAAAAAGGTGTTAAAGGATTAATGGTTAAGTTTATCGCACGAGATTGCCGTAAATATATTTTATGACTATAAAAATGGATTTAAAGTTAATGATTATGTAATCCAGATATAAATGGATAGAATTAAGGAAGGTCAGGATCTCAGGGCGTTACAACTAATTCCCTTTATATATGTTATAGTCCACTCGATTGTAGTTTTGAACTATCACAACACTTTCAATAACTTTTTCTCTTATGCTTCATCAAGTGATGCTGAGATAATAACTGGTAATGTAGAAGACTCACCCAAATAATAGTATCGCAAATGATTCGGTAACTGCTTTAACTCCAAAACTGGTGACTCTTCTATTAACGTCTTTACATGGATGGTTGGCTTTTCTTCTCAATCTAAGGACTCATACATCTTTGCAAATTGAAAATATGGTGGTGCTGTATTCAACACTTTCAGATACTCAAATGAAGCCAAAAAGTTTGTCGCTTTCAGATTAGTCAAAGCTTTTTCAAGTGGATCCTTCCGCAAACTATCTTCAAAAACTTTCTCCACCACTACCTCAAACCAATCTATCTTGAAGCATTCTTTAACCTCCTTTGGGAATTTTATGGCTTTAGAAACGATGAGTGTTACTTCTTGGTCGTGAACCCTCATGGTTAATTCTCTTTTTAGCACATCTATTAGAGTTATACCTGTAGCCAAAAATAGACGCCCAAGGATGATTGAAATTTCTTTATCTTCTTCACAATCTAACACTATGAAATCTGTCGGAAAAATAAACTTGTCGACCTTTACTAAAATGTCCTCCACTATCCCCCTTGGGTAAGTTAATGGTCGATCAGCTAGTTGTAAAGTGACATTGATTGACTTATCTTCCTTTAGACCCAATTGTTGGTAGATTGATAACGGCATCAAATTGATACTAGCCCCTAAATTGCACAAAGCCCTTCTAAAATTTTTATCTCCATTAGTGTAAGGTATTATAAAGCTACCTGGATCTCTGAGTTTATGTGGTAGTTTTTCTAACAGAATCGCACTACACTCCTCTGTGAGTGCAATGGTTTTAAAGTCTTCAAGCTCCTCTTTCTCGATAGAATCTCCTTCATGAATTTCATATAGCTTAGCATTTGAGCTAGGGCATCCGCAAATGGTATATTGATTTGTTACCTCTTGAATACCTCTTGGAACTTTGTAAACTGCTTATCCTCCCTTGTTTTTTAAAGTCTTTGTGGAAAAGGAACTGGTGGTACATATGCATTCGGCTTAACTCCTTCAGGTTTCCCAACATATTTTTCCTTTTTCTTCTCATTTTCAAATATATGCTCCTCAACTGATACCTACTCCACTGTGATTTCTTCCTCTTGTGATGGCTTTGATTTCTCTTCAATAGACTCCTTTAACTCTTTTCCACTCCTCAACGTGATGTCCTTGCAATGTTCCTTTCCATCCCTCCTCGGATTCATCTCCGTATTGCTAAGTAAAACTCCTTGAGGGTGGTTATTCAATAAAAACATAATTTGCCCTATTTGATTTTCCAAATTACGAATAACCACTGACTAACTCTTGATGTTCATGTCCATGTCCTTCAACATTTTATCTTGTGCCTTTATTCTTGTCTCGGTGTCTACTCTAAATTTCTCAATGCCCGCCATAAACGTAGCTAATACATCCACCAATTTATTCTGCCTTTCTGCTTGTGGAGGGGGTTGATTGTGGAATCCGGGTGGGTTTGTTTGCCTTAGAGCTTGAACTTGTGCTTGATAGTCATTTTAAGAAAATTTTTGGTGATTCCTCCAACTCGGATTATAGCTATTTCTAAACTGCTGCTGTCTATTATAGTTCCCAACAAACTGCACTAACTCGGTACTAATGGCACATTGATCTGTTGAGTGATTTCCCACACAAAATTTACAAACTGTCTCTATTTTCTAAACATTATACATCCCCATAGCATCGATCTTCTTTGATAGGGCAGAGTATTGGGCTGCTACTTATGCCGAAAAAGCTGTCATAATATCCACCTCATGAATTTCTGCTGCTCTTGACTAATGAGTCCTTACAATAGGCCATTGATAGTTGTTGGCTGCCATATTCTCCAATAGGTTGTAAGCTTTCTCGCAGTTCTTTTCCATCAACGCTCCACCTGCCACCGCATCATGCTCGTCCTCACTTAACTAAATAGGCCATTGTAAAGGGCTTGGACTTGAAACCACTTGGGGATCCCGTGATGGGGATATTTTTGTAATAAATCCTTGAACCTCTCCTAAGCTTCGTGCAGCGACTTAAAATCATGCTAGACGAAAGAAGTAATATCGTTCCGCATATTTGTCGTCTTTGCTGGTGGAAAGAATTTGGCAAGGAACTTTTGTGCCAAATCATTCCACGTTGTAATCAACCCTGCAAGTAGTGAGTGTAACCAGCTCTTGGCTTTGTCTCTCAATGTGAATGGGAAAAGCCTTAATCTAATAACGTCATCTGTCACCCCCATTATATTTAAAAGTATCACATATCTTCAAGAAGCTGATAATATGGTGGTTGGGGTCATCATTTGGTAAACCCCCGAACTGAACCGAGTTCTGAATCATCTGAATAGTTCCTAGTTTGATCTCAAAACTAGCAGATGTAATGGTAGGCCTTGTGTTGCTGGTCTGAATTTTTATAACATGTGGCACGGCATAGTCCTGCAGTGATTTCTGTTATTCTTCAGCCATTCTATCTTGATTCTGCACCGTTTCATGGATAAAGTTGCCAATCCTTTAAAACCTTCGCTCGATCTCGTCCTCGTATGGAACTAATTCCGGACTTTTGGATCTCGTGTGCGTAAACAGAATACTAAAATCTCTCCTTTGTAAAAGCACGAGCAGCCTAAAACCAATGGAAGCCTACAAAATCAAAGAATAAATAAAAAAATAAATAAAAAATAAAAAATGTCTAAATTAAAACTGAATTGATAAAACTAATGACGCAAAGAATTATTAGAACCATTCCTCGATAACGGCGCCAAAAACTTGTTATCCAATTTATATATGGTCAAATTCGTGCAAGTGCACACCGTCAATCAAGTAATTTAGAATTAAGTTGTGTGTCAAACCCACAGAGAACGGATAACAATTACTCTAATTATCTATTCAACCTAATTTAAACAATCACCAAGTTTGATTATGAAATATTTAAAACTAAAGTAAAATAATACTAACTAGAAGAAATTGATTATCAGATGTTTAAAAGCTTAGGATCGCAGCTTCCCCAATTGCTCATAATAATCTCTTCACCCTATTTTTAGTTATTTAATCCCCAACAAGTTGTTAACTTAAGAATGTATATCTATTTATTAATCTTTTTCAACAATTAATAAAAACACTTATTCCAGTTATGTTGCTATATTCATGCAAAACACTTAAAATAGATTTATTAAGCACAAACTCCCATATATGTTACACATGACACATAGGTGCATTCATCCTATACACTATTAAGATATTCTTCATAGAACAATAATAACTTCATACGTTATCACGCCCAGATCTAATCTTAGATTTCATTTCCCAATTTCGTCTAAGATATCTAACTAACTACTGGCCACACAATTAATGAATAAGCACAAGATATGATAAACAACTTAGAATAGAATCAATAACTAAAAATATGCATGAATAAATTATTACAAAGCAAAAGGTTCCATTGAAATCCTAATAAAAAGTTTAGTTCCACATAATTCTATTGAAAATCATCAGTAATAAAAAGAAAAAATTTCAAAGTTCAAAGATAAAGCAAAGAGAAGTAGAGAAAACTCTGTCGAATTATATCCATCTTCCTAGCCTTCACTTGATCTTCTATGCTCTTCCTCTAATTCTTCAAATCTTCAATATCTAGCTTCCAATCCTTGTTCTCTCTCTCTCTCTCTCTCTCTCTCTCTCTCATTATGTTAAGAAGTACCCTCTAAAACCCTCATAGCAACTCTTAAATCGTAGCAACATTACACTCCTCATTGGGCTCAACCTCTGTGAAGCACATGAATCATCCCAGTTAAGTTCGCCGACCATGACCCTGGCCACGAAATTGCACTACAAATCTGGCCTTGGCCACGACCCATATCCAGAAATTATAAAAATGCCATTAAGTTCGTATTTTACCGTTTTGACCCCCCGAAACTGTTTTCTGCAAAAGAAACATAAAAAAAAAGAGTAAAATGCATCTAAAAATACTCAAAGATAGCAAATTATTAAGCCCAAAAGCCTTCAATTAGTGGGTATAAAATCCATTCATCCACACTACGCCCCGGCGCAGTGTTTAGTACAAAAACTCTCGCCCCGGCGCAGTGCTCAGAAACCAATTTTTTAGAAATTTTTCCCAAACTATTCTCATGTTATTTTTGGCCATACATTGCAAGACTTTATTTTAACATTTGATTTTGCATACATAACACATATATGACTTGTCTAGGCATTCAAAAATATTATTAGTTTTTAAATAACCTTATTTTTCTAAAATTTACTTTTTAGGTTACAACGAACGTTTTCGAACACCTAAAACACACTTTTATTGCCATATACACTAAATGAGCAGCAAATCAATGCGAACACGTGTATTTACATAAAACTTAGTCATTCTACTTTATTTCACCATTAATTACTTAAAATGGCCAAAAATCACCCCGTGATAGGATTTACAAACCTAACCTAAAATTTTCATAAAAACTAACTTTAAGTTCATAACCTCCACTTTCTATATACTCTATGAAAAGTCCATTTACTAACGGTATAGCCTCATATTGCACATATAAGACTCTAATACTACATGCTACCATTTATATTTGATTTTCATGCATATAACACACCTGATAAGGTTTCTAACTATACAAAACCATGTTTTCCATAATTACATGTATCTAGCATGCAAATAAACATGCAAATGCACATACCACCTTTATAATACTACCTTATCACTTAGAGTTTCATCATGAACATAATCACATAACACATAAACTCATACAAACAACATTTTAACCATTAAAACACTTATATACACATATATACATACATAAATGAAAGTTTAGAGACAAGAAAACTTTTAAACCTTCTTTAAGCTCTTCTTCTTTTTGCTAGAAAGCTCCTTAAGGTTGGATGATCCACTTTGGTTGCTAGCTTTTAGTCTCTAGTACACTTCTCTAACAATCTCTTAAGCTTTTTCTCAAGCACTATTTCTTGCTTTCTCTCTTCCAAACTCTCACACTTAGCCAAACAAGATGAAATGTAGAAGAAGGGAGTAACCTAGTTAATATCTTACAAATCTATACGTACATAGCTTGTATACATATTTCCTACAACTAACTATCATTAGTTAGTTTAATCGAGCGTAGTTAAGGGCACGCAAGGCATTTCCCAACTTCATTTAAGGATTAAATGGACAATACACATATTTAGGACACCAAGGTCATAATTTGGCTTGTCAAGGTTAACATGGATATTTTTCCATTTTTCTAAATAATTTAATTTTTTAATAAATCATCTTTAATTCTTATTGGTCCATTTAAATGCACATGGATTTATCTTTGGTAATTAATCCAACTAGCTTGGTTTTTCACCAATTGTGCTACTTTCACTTAATCACAATTAAATTGTTTAATTAGTTAATTAGTTAATTAGTTATAATCAAACTAACTCATCATTCGTAACTAGAAAACCATCCTAGCTATAAATCAATCCAATTATATAATTAACCAATTTAAATCCATGTCATTTCAAATAATAGAAACGCTCATATTTTTCATAAAAATGCTTTCTTGGGAAACAAACCCTTGAAAAAATAAAAAATATTCAAATCATAGATATTAAGTCCACGTTTATTTTTTCACAAAAATAATTTTATTCTAAAATCAAATAATGCATAATTTGCTTGTCCCAAAACATCTATCACATTACAAAAATCTAACTTCATTATTTATTTATGATTTTTTTACAACATTTAACAAAAATACGTATCGTTACATTCTTCCCTCCTTATAAGGATTTTGTCCCCGAAATCACTATTACAAGCCCGGAATCACTATTAAAAGGTTACACAAATAGATTAGGATAATTCTTTTTTATTATCTCTTATAGTTCCCACGTTGCTTCATCAGCATTGTGGTTTCTCCAAACTATCTTAACAGAAGGTATTACCTTATTTCTTAGAACTTGCTCTTTCCTGTCAATTATTTGAATAGGAGTTTCTTCATACATTAAATTCTTCTCAACAAGAATAGGTTCATATTATATTGCATGCTTATAATCTGGCTTATAAGGCCTTAATACTGATACGTGAAATAAATTGTGAATATGCTCCAACTTTGGAGGTAAAGTTACCACGTAAGCTACCTATCATATCCTCTTTAGCACTTCAAACGGTCTAATAAATCTCAAACTCAACTTTTTTTTCTTTCCAAATCTTATCTTCCTTTTTCAGGGAGATACCTTTAAAAACACATAAGACCCTGCGTCAAAATCTCTCTTATGTCAATGCAAGTATGCATACTTCTTTTATCTGTCTTATGCTGCTACAAGCCTCGATCTTATCACACTAAAAATTTCAGCCGTTTGTTGAACCATTTCTGGTCCTAACAACTTACGTTCTCCCACCTCGTCCCAACACAGAGTTGTTCTGCACTTCATTCCATACAATGCCTCATAAGGTGGCATACCAATACTTGCATTATAACTGTTGTTTTACATAAATTCAACTAGTGGTAAATGTTTATCCCAATTTCCCTTGAAATTTATAACGCATGCTCTCAGTATATCTTCAAACGTTTAAATTGTCATTTCATTTTGCTCATCTGTTTTAGGATAATACGATGTACTCAACCTCAACTGTTTTCCCATACGCTCTTAAAAACTCTTCCAAAATTTTGATGTGAATCACGGATCTTGATTTGAACAATCGATACCGAAACTTCATACCTAGATACAATGTCTACCATATACCGCTTTGCTAATTGATCCAAATTGAATCTAATCTTGATCGACAAGAAGTTTGCTGACTTCATTAGTCAATCCGCTATCACCCATATCGAGTCATATCATTTCTGAATAGTTAAAAGTCCCACCAAAAAATCCATTATAATGTGCTCTCATTTTTATTCTGGAATTTCTAATGACTGTAGTAAACCACTTGGCCTCTAATGTTCTACCTTAAACCTTTGACAAGTTAGGTATCTACTGACACACTCTACAATGTATTTCTTCATATTAGGCCACCAAAAGTGTTTACGAAGATCTTGATATATCTTCATACTACCCAGATGAATCAAATATCTCGAACTGTGTGCCTCTTACAAAATTTCATCTTTCAATTCAGATCGCAATGGTACCCACACTCTTCCTTTGAACCTTAGCAATCTGTTATCATCTAGTTTAAACTTAGTCTCTTGACTATCAGACATACGTTCTTTTATTCTGCCACACTCCTCATCTTGCAATTGAGCTTCTTTTACTCTATCCAATAACATTGGATAAGCGTCCACCATATACAACTTCTGTTTCGACTTTATCATATGTGTTACCTCTATTTCCATTCGTTCCATTTCTCTGATTAGCTCTTCCTAAGCATTCAATATTTCTAATCTTTTCCGACCCTTTCTACTTAAAGCATCGACTATCACATTAGCTTTTTCCGGGTGATACAGAATTTCACAATCATAATCCTTGATCAATTCTAACCACCTCCTCTATCTCATATTCAAATCTTTATGAGTTAAGATATACTTTAGACTTTTGTGATCTGTATATATATCATATTTTTCTTTGTATAAATAATGTCTCCATATCTTTAAGGTAAAAACTACTGCTGCCAATTCTAAGTCATTGGTAAAATAACCCTTTTCATAGTCCTTTAGCTGTCACTACAAGAAAAAGGCTCAATTCCGACGGAAATTTTCGTCGAAAATAAACCTATTCCGTCGAAATTATAATATTACTTACGGAAAGTTCGGTCGATGATTCGGACGAAAATAACCGCGTCGGAATTAATTTCGTCGAACATTCGGTCGAAAATAAATAATCCCCGACGTATTTTTCCCGTCAGAATTTTCGTCGTAATTAGCATATGCCCGACAGAATAAATTCCGTCGAAGATAAATAATTCCGTCAGCATTTTAATTTATATCTTCGACAGAGATTCCGTCAGAAAATCAACCCATCCGTCGAATATAAGTACTTAATTTCGACGGAAATTTCGTCGTAATAGATTTATTCCGTCGGTAATAGTCCTTCCAATAATTAGGAAATTAATAATTTAATGCAATAATTCCGACGAAAATTCCGTCGTAAATACCTAATTCCGTCGGAAATACAAGAGTTTTTTAAAGGTTCTTTTTGCTTTTTTCAATGCCAGGTTTTAAAACCACATTTTTTGTACCTGCAAACCTGCTTTATCCCAACAGCACAACATCAATCCATTCTTTATGTTCACACACTTGATATAAATATAAACGACGATACATTATAAAATAAATTATCGTACTTTACAAAACTAAACAAAATTACGATACATTACAATCAATTAAGTTAAATTAAAGTAAGTACAACTAAATTATAATCTACAAAGAATCATCGCCCAGAGATCGAGGGTTCTGCTGTGGTGTATGAAAATCATCGTTGTCACCCCTCCCGCTCGCGATCGGCATCGCCAGCATGCTCGAAATTGTCATCATGTTAATACAATTACAAATATCAATCATTAGTCCGTACTTGAGACAAAAATTCATAGTTAAATAATTATTGCAGAACATATAGAATATACAACTTAAATTGAACAAAATACCTGTGCAGTCGGGCGCTGAGTCAGCATCGGGCCAAAAGCCTCCAACAACAGGGTAGTCACCATCCGAATCACCTCGTCTCGTATCGCGGCGAACTGCTCCAGAGATATGCCTGTACTTTCGACACTGGCCCCTGCTGCAACGTCTTGAGCAAGATGGTGAAGACGAGCACTGGTAGGTGTTCATTAATGATTCCTGCATGACTTCACCTTCTAAGTATACGGGTCAGGCTTCTATCCCGTTCCTAAATGCGTCTCCTCACTTGTGCCAACACTGTGAGCACGTTTTTTTTTCTGTTTCAAAGAAATTTCGACAGCACCTCCCCATGGTCTCTAAGTACACGAAATAGACCACGTCAACGTAGGCTAAGTATGTACTCATAGAACATGTAGAGATGTCAACGAAAAGTCTCCAAAACAAATAAAACATACTCAAATTGTTGGCACAAACCTAAGTGAGAGACGTAACATCTAGCAACAGTCCCAGACGAGCGACTATTTGGCATTCACTCCTAGTGAGTGAATGTCAATCGGGTTTCTAAGCTCCTAACCAAATTACATGCACATGTGATTGAATTTATTAAACGAATTTTTTGGGTACAGCGCAATTGAATTTCTAAAATCGTAACGAAACTGCATGTACAACTAATTTGATTAAATTTAGAGTATTCCATATTCACCCGTTACGTGTGAATGTCAAGCGAGGAACGTTAAATTACTGTTATTTTATTTTATTTTGTTTTACTTAATTTACTTTATTTTCATTTTATTTAATTTAACTTAGTCTTATTTAAATTAATTTATTTTATTTAGTTTATTTCATTTTACTTAATTTAATTTATTTTTTCTGAATTATATATAATTTCACTTAATTTTATTTAATTTAACTTAATTTAATTTTGTTTAATTATATTAACTTAATTTATTTTATTATATTTTATTTTACTTAATTTATTTTATTTTATTTTATTTTATTTTAATTATATTAAATTTAACATAATTTAATGTAAATTAATTATACATGATACAATTTTATTATATTAAATTAATTTAATTATATTTTATTTTAGTTTATTTTAATTGTATTTAATTTAACTTAGTTTAATTTAATTTAAATGTAATTATTTTATTTGACTTTATTTTATTTTAATTATATTAAATTTAACTTAATTTAATTTAAATATATTACATTAATTTTATTATAATTTAACTTAATTTAATTATATTACACTAATTTTATTATAATAAATTAATTTAATTATATTTTATTTGAGTTTATTTTATTTTACGTAATTTAATTTATTTTATCTGAATTATATTTCTCTTCATTGAATTTTACTTATTTTTATTTTAAATTAATTTATTTTATTTAGTTTTATGAATTTAATTTATTTTAAGTATATTTAATTTAACATAATTTTATTTAATTAATTTAATTATATTTTTATGTTAGTTCATTTCATTTTATGTTATTATTACAAAACTAAGTAAATACTAAGCTTATTTTAATATTGACAAATTAGGAAAATACATAAATAGATGTAGGGCCCACAAATATTGCATTTGAACAATTTTAACAGAAATTCCGTCGGAAATTCCGTCGGAAATACACAAAATAATAACCATCATGGAAATACCACATACTGTCACAAATTAATTTCCACATACTGCAACAAATTAATTTCAGAATATATATATATATATATATATATATATATATATATATATATATATATATATATATATATATATATATATATATATATCACATTACTCAGGACAAAAAATTTCCAACCGGAACAAAAAAATTCCAATCGGCCGGCACAAATTTGCTATATATATATACATACCTTAGGATGCTACGGACGTCGACGACGGAGGGGCGACGGAGGCAGAACGAATGGCGGCACGGACGGCGAAACGGACGACAGCAGCACTCGACGGCGGCAACAGGAGGCGGCAACGGACGGAGGTGATGTGTCGTCGGTCGGAGGGGCCGGAAGGCGTTGAGAGAGAGAGAGATCGCGATAGGAAGAGAGAGAAAGATTAATAAAAACTGAAGCGGCTAGGGGAAAAAGACGATGAAAAGGGTTTTAAGTTATTTTTGACAGAATATTCCGTCGATATTAGGTCCGTCGAAAATAAAATAAAATCGACGGAAATTCGGTCGATTATATGTTCAATTCCGTCGAACTTATATTGTCTGGACGCGGGAATTTTGGCGCCAACAGGGATCTACAATATCGACGGAATTCCGTCGACTATAACTTATTATCGACGGAATTAAATACGACGGACTATTCCGTCGTAATTATGTTATTTTCGACGAAATTAATTCCGTCGGAATTGAGCCTTTTTCTTGTAGTGTGTATTGACGCGTATGTTATGACCTTGTCGTGATGCATCAAAACACAACCAAGTTCTATATGCGATGCGTCACTATACACCATTAAACCTCTTGTATCATCAACTAGTGATAACACAGGTGCCTCACTCATCCTTTTCTTGAGTTTTACAAAATATTCTTCACATTTCTCCGTCCAAACAAACTTTACAGTTTTCCTTATTAAATTCGTCAAAGGTCTTGACTGAAAGTAGTATGCACACAAGACAACCATATTTGATGTGATATTACATATACTTTACAGATTTCCTTATTAAATTCTTCATATTTGATTTCTTTATCCATATTTAATTGTTGATATTAATTATGATAAACTCATAGTTATTTAACAATGCTTTTAGAATCATGATGATGATCATGAAAATGATATATAAATTCAAGATAGCTCAAAACTAAAATTGTTCTTAATCGTAGGATCACTAAAATTGAGAATTAGTGCATATTATGCTTGCTCTTATGAAAAGGATAATTGATCTCATAATTATTTGTGTATAGACACTAAAGTAAGTGTGTAGGTATTTATTAGAGAATAAGTTCACTGAACATGACTCACTAAAGGAATACCTAATGGAGTTTTACTCGGTTGTCAATAGGAATTCCAAATGTGATAGTAGTACAAGTGATCCTTGGACTTGAGATCATCATAGTATCTTGTGTATAATAAGTTATATTTTGACATATCTCTTAAGACTTTTAAGGTATATCAAAGGGTATGCTTGGGTATTATAAGTTGTACATGGAGACAGGTGAATGGTCAATAAAGAATCTACAACTTCTAGTAAAAATAGAGAATTTTCTATGCGATTCAATAAATGACAATTCAGTAGTCCTTGGTCAAGGCAGAATGGAAATTATAAAGGAATTTCTAATTTCCATTAAATAGAGTTGTGCATTCGAGAATCGAAATGTATATAATCAAATAAAATCAGACTTGACAGTAAATCAATATCTTATATTTGATTGGGACATGTATAGCAGAAAGATTGAATTGTACGATAACTATTCACTGAAAGGTTCTTTTATGATTAAATGTTGAAATTTATATTATCTAAAAAGTTGTTGATCACTAAGGGGGCTTACCCTTATTGTGGAACAAATATTATTTATTTAAATGAATTAAATATTTTAATTTATTTATTTAAATAAATAAAATTAGAATTGTTCTAATTGATTTATACAACCAATTTAATATGAAAAACCTAAAGTATTACACCGCAAAAGAAAATTATTAATTTAAGAAGTAAATGGCATAATCAAAATAATAGATTTAGTATATTTAATTTGTACTATAGTGATAGATTAAATTAAATAGCTTAATATTTATTTAGTATTTTGAAAATACTAATTATAAATTAATAAGAGTCTTCTTCTTCTTCTTCTTCTTCTTCTTCTTCTTCTTCTTCTTCTTATTATTATTATTATTATTACTATTATTATTATTATTATTATTATTATTATTATTATTATTATTATTATTATTATTATTATTATTATTATTATTATTATTATTATTATTATTATTATTATTATTTAGTTCGTAAATGGTTTAGGAATTAATTAATAAGTGTACTCTTATATTAGTTCCTAATTAGATTAAAAGTTTAATTAAAAATTATATTCCTAAAGGTGTTAGGAGGGTTAACTATATCTATAAATAAGAGTAGTCTTATTATGGATTAACGTTACACACACTTTCATAAGTTTTGGGAGAGTACTCACAAGTTCTCTAGATCAAAGAAATTAGAAGAGAGAGAAAATTAGGGTTTGTCATCACCCACTTCTTAAATTCTTATTCTTCCTTAGTGGATCACCTTTAGAGACAAAACACTTGGGTGACTAACATTGATCAAAAGAATCTGATCGATGGAATTGGAGTTGAACACGAAGGAATTGGAGTTGAACACGTACATATGAAAAGCTAGTGTTTATAAAGGTATAATTCTCTATATCCTTCTTGTCAATTAAAAGTTATGGTTTGTAAAATTTTAAACTCAGATTTTACCATGCTTCCACTGTTTTTGTGCAATTTGATTGTATGTTTATGAATATTACAAACCAACAGTAACGTCAAGAGCCAAAACTTTATGCGAATTATTAATTGTTTAGATTCCATATATGTATGGGTATGTATTTAGAATAATTTATTAGGCATTATATGTTGTGTAAAATCATTTATTTTGAAAACAAGAAGCAAAAATCGTGTTTTGGATAAAAAAAATTGGACTGGATATCTGAAATCGCGAACTGCAGTAACACTGTCTAACGGACTGCGACGGGGTGCAGTGTTATAGTATAAACACTGCGCCGGGTGACTGCTCTATTGACTTTCTTAGTTGACCGAACCGCGTTGGGGCACGATGTTGTAGAACAAACACTGTGCCAGGGCTCAGTCCTGTGCCGGGGCATAGTGTTTGTTCTTCAACACTGAGCCGAGGCGCAGTGCTGCATAATCTATTTTTTAATTTTATGAGCAGTTTTTCAAAGTTATAAAATAAAAGGTTGCTTTTGGATGATTTTATAATTAAAATAAAATAGTTTATTTGAAACATGAAATTGAATTTCATGCAACTTTAATGTGCCTATTAAATGATATTAATGCATAATAAGAATTGTTTTAAATTCATGAGATGAATATTATTTATTGATATATATGTTGATATATATAATAATAAATGAGATTTATTATGAACTATTTATCAATGTGTGATTGAATGTGCATGCATGAATGAACGAGTTTTATAAATGGGGTCTGCGTACCTCATCTTTCTAATTTTTTTTTCTTATATGTAATTCTATCTCCCTCCTATGTACTTTCCATTGACTGATGATCAAGGTTTCTTTTTATTGTAAATATTTTTGTAATATGATTAGTTAGAATTATTATGAAGAATTGGAGCCAAGAAGCAAAGAGCGCATGAAGACCCATTTGTAAAGGAGCCCGTCTTATTGAATGTAATACTTATATTCAATGTATTTATTCTTACACACTAAGTTTAACCTTTTGGTTCACTTGGTGGCTTTAGTGAACCAAACTAGAATAAAAGTTAATAAAAGTTTATAATCAATCCAAGTAGAATATAGTATTCTATATGTGCATGTTGATTTTATATATATATATATATTATCAAACATGTTTCGCATATTAAATAATATGATGCGTATTTTATATATGTGTGCATACGCGCTAAACAAGATGAGATAATTAATAACAAACCCCTCAATGAAAATTATATTAAGTTGTAACGTTCAAAGATATTTTGAATATCGAATGTCACCTTCTAGCATTGTAAAACAATAGAGTATTAAATAATCAATACATGTTTGTTATGTCACACTAGGCTTCTCTTCATTATTTGAAATATTATTTTATTACATAGATGATGTTTATTAAAGAATTGAACATTATTGTTTTATTGTATCATATAAGGACAATATTTTTCTCTTTACTTATATGGAAATGCTAGGTCAAACTTAACTAGGATAATTTTTATTTTGATATGTCACACATAATCACAATAATTCAAGAGGAAAAATACAAGGAATTACACGTTGATGTAATTAACAAAATGTTATCTACCTATTTATTTATATATAGTTTGTTATTGTTGGGTATTTTCTATATGAATATATGCGTGCAAGTATACATGGTCAACAAGTAATAAAGTGATAAATTAGAGTATCGTTCTCATAGAGAATTAAATAATAATAATTATCAAATACTAATTTTATATCAAATTAACTTTATTTAAACAATCACAATTAACTTATTAAGTAAAATCTAATTAAAATTAACAACTAAATTAAACTAATGAAAATGATTAAATTAGGTTTTAAATATTTAAGATTACAGTTTTCCTCAATACTTCATTCTCTTCAATTCCTTTTTAATTAGTTAATTATATAGAATTGTTAACCAATAATTCTTTATAATATTTATACGCATCTTCTAATGACATAAATAAATCCTTCTATATCTGACCCCAAGGCAACAAAACTATAGAGGAACGCTCTAATTAACTAAATCACTATATTCCTATGTGAAATATGTTAATTAGAATATTAAGCTCAGATTCTCTTTATGACTGCAAAAGATACATAGGTATATTCCTATCCTATATACTAATCATATAAACCCTTAAAGATTTTATGAACATATGCTATCATATTCAGATCTAAATCTATACTCCATCTTTTAATTTTGTATAAATTAATCTCAATTAATTACTAAAATTAATTAATTACATGAATGCTCAAAATATGATAAACAATTCATATATAATCATACATAATCAAAAAGGAAAAGACTTAATATAAACTAGACATTAGGTTCCATTGCAATCTTAATGTAAAATTAGCCCATAACTAAAGAAGAAAATGCGTTCATAATATTAGATATCATCCCAAGAATAACAATAATTAAAAGAAAAGATTTAGAGAGAAAAGATCTTAGTCTTGAAGTGCGATCTCAAATTCTTCCTTCCATCTTGAATCCTTGTGTGAATCCTCCTTTAGATCTTGATAAAAACCTTCATTTCCTTTTCTAATCTCCTCCTAACTATGTTAATCTCTATTCTAATCCCTTGAAAATAAGAGTCTTATAGTGTATTTATAAGTTACAAGTCTAAATCCTAACATATAAGTACACCCAAATCTAATTCGAAGTAAAAAAACATGCAAAAATGCGTTAAAAACAAGTTTGGCCGCGTCCCAAGCGCAGCTGCGAAGCCCTAGGGCGTAGCTACATAGATCACAGCTACGCTCATTTTATTAAATTAGTAGATTGTTAAGGCGCACCTGCGCTCACCAACAAAGTTGGTTGCTCTAGCATTAGTTAGAAAAATGGGCATAACTTTCTCATATGAACTCCGATTGAGATGATTCAAGATTTTTCGGAAAGCTGAGAAGTAGATCTACAACTTTCATGTTTTAGGATTTGACAAATTCCTCCTATATCAAGGTCAAAATCAGGCCTGAAGTAACCACTATGTAATTGACGAGCTGAAAATGCAAGTATAGCAACTCCAAACTTTGATCAACCAAGCCTTTATTCCAATTCCTACCAAATATCATCAAAACACATAAAAACAACATAAAACACTTAAGATTAATATAAAACACTTAAGAACTCACAAATTATTAAGGTAAAAGATACTCAATACATAGGCATAAAACTCACTTATCAAATACCCCCAAACTTAACCATTTACTTGCCCCAAGCAAAACAAAACTAAACTAAGACTCTACCAACTCAACCTAAATTACTCAGGCAATAAATCTATATGAATTTTAACTTTGGCCTCAAAGATATTTTTAAATAATAACTCAAAGAAAATTTCAAAATTATGCACAGCCTATAATTTTAACATATTTATTAATCTTACTTTACTCAAGATCCTTTGTGTGTGTGTGAATCCAAAATGTATCAAACTAATTAAAACTTAAATAAGTTCATGCAATTAAATGTCTCATAAAAGATATTACACAATAAAAGAATTACAAAAGCAAAACTCTATAAACTTACTTTTTCACATCTTTTAGCTAATAAATAGGCAATATATAACAAAAAAGATCAAAAAGTTTCAACGCATTAAACACACTAGGATCATTATTTGCATTAAATACATAATTTCTCAAATATTACCTAAAATAGGTGGCCATCCTTTTTTTAGTTTTTATTTCATTCTCTTTCTTTTCTTTCATAAGTGAGTGCATTTTATGCTCCTTATCATTTTTCTTTCGCAATACGAGTGCATTTTACGCTCTATCTCATTTTTGCATATGTTTATGAGTGAGTGCATTTTACACTCCATCTCAACTCATCACATTTTTTCCTCTTCAATTTAACTTGGGAAACTCAATATTAAATAATTCTAAAAAAATTACCTAAATCATCTCTCTTAAATTATAATTCACCTAATATTTCGCATTAAATTATGATCAAATAAGATATAGAGTTCATAAATATCTATTATAAGCAATTAACCATATAAATTTTCTCTAAGCTAAAACTAACTCAACACAAATGGATATATGCTTAGAAATTTAAAGGATCTCAAATAAAATAATAACCAATAATATACCAAAATTCAGACTAACAAAAATTTATCCATTTTTCAAAAGTTATTAAATAAAAACCAAAATTTATATCATCGACCAAAAATTTAATTCAATTAATTCTTTGCCCAATAGACTCAACCTAAAAACTAAATTATCTCATTTTCGTAGGAAACACGATTGCACTTAGCATGTGTAACAAGCCTTTAAATCTCATAATTACCCCTAAGTGGACAAGTTATGTCTCATGAGGATTTGCAGTGAATTTACCCACAAAATTCTAAATTTTAAACTAAAATAAAAACCTAAAAAATTTAAAATTCTTTCAAACTTTACCCACACCCTCAAACTTAAAATAGACATTGTCATCAATGTATAAAATAAAGAAAATTTAAGAAGACTCCCCTGAATATGTAGCATTTTTTTCTCCTCATCTACTAAGTCTAAGCTGGATTGAATAAACCTGAAACAAAACAAAAATAAATAAATAAATAAAACTAAATTTTACTACTAATTTTTTTTACTAAAAACTAAAACTAAAACTTGGGTTGCCTCCCAATAAGTGCTTGTTTTAAAGTCTCAGCCTAACTACTCCCTTTTCTCTAGCCCGAATCGAATTTATGCTTAATGAATCGCCTTGGAAGTCATGCCTTGACCATTTGCTTAACTTTTCCTTGAGACTTGAGACCCCTAAACTTGCGTTCATCCTTCTTCCTCCAATAAAATTGAGCTTTCAATCCCACAACATCAACCCGAAAGCACTCTTCTTGACCATCTGGAAATTTCATTACATTAAACACCGTGAAGGTCACCTCCTCACCTTAAACTCTCATAGTTAGCTCGTTTTTTTGCACAATAGTCAACGCTCCCCTTGTAGCTAAAAATGGACACCCAAGAATAATCGGTATATTTTTATCCTCAAAATCTAGCACAATAAAATTTGTGGGGAAGATAAACTTATCCACTTTCACAAGAACATCTTCAACAATCCCCTTTGGATAAGTAAATGACTGATCCGCCAACTGTAAGGCGACATAGGTGGGCATCGCTTCCTTCAAACCAAGCTTCTTATAAACTGATAGAGGCATTAAATTTATGCTCGCTCCCAAATCACATAAGCATCGATTAAAAAATTGGCTCCCAATGGTGCACAGAATGGTGAAACTACCCGGATCTTTCAGCTTTGGTAGTAGCTTATTTTATAATATGACACTGCACTCCTTCGTAAGAGTCACTGTTTCGTAGTCCCCTAGCTTCTTTTTCTTAGACAAAATCTCCTTCATGAACTTTAAGTAGTTAGGCATCTGGTCTAATGCGTCTGTGAATGGGATGTTAATATGTAATTTCTTGAACACCTCCAAAGATTTTAAAAAATGCTTGTCGAGCTTGTTCTTTTGAAGTCTTTACGGGAATGGCACGGGTGGCACAAACTAATTCTGATTAGGATTCTCCGCCACCTTCTTTTCCTCTACCTCATGTGTCCCAATTTCCTTTTCAGCCCCACTATCATCTTGCATATCCGGATGTGCCTTCTTCAAATTTTCTTCATCAACCTCATGTAACTCCTTACCACTTCGTAGGGTCACAGCATTGCATTGTTCATTGCCTTCCCTTCTCGAATTTGTCACTGTATCACTTGGCAAAGCACCTTATGATTGATTATTTATGATACTAGCAAGCTGTCCCACTTAGTTCTCGATGATCCGTACTGATGATTCTATATTAGTCATTCGAACCTCATTCTGTGACATGTAATTCTCCGTCCGAGTTATGAAATTCGTCGTTTGCATCATGAACTGAGAAAACACCTCCTTTATATTTGACTGCTTTTCTGTCTATAAGGGAGATTGATTCTGAAAACTCAGAGTGTATAATGGTCTAGGAGCATATGATTGAGCTTGATTCTTGTTCCCTGACTAATTGGAAAGATTCCTCACCCCCGGATGATAGTAATTTGAATTAATGGGTTTGCTACTGCTGATTATAGTTTGCCACAAACTGGACCGATTCTGTATTGATTGGGCATTGATTAACTGAGTGGTTCCCAGCACATAGATCACAAGTTATTGCCACAGGTTGATTAGGCTGCCCAGTCTTTGTAAGTGTTTCTACCATCTTCATTAGTGTTGCCATTTGCTCAGCCATTACAGAAACTGCATCATTTTTAATTCTCCCAACTGCCTTTGGCTGATTCAATCTTGTAGAAGGCCATTGGTAATAATTTGCTGCCATGGTTTCCAACAAGTCATAGACCTCATCCAAACTCTTCACCATTAAAGCATCACCCACAGCTGCATCAATAATAGTCCTCGTTGTACTAAATAACCCATTGTAGAATGTTTGAACTTGAAGCCACTTGGGTATTCCATGTTGTGGACATCTCCACAATAAATCTTTGAAGCGCTCCCACGCCTCGTACAATGATTCTGAATCATGCTACATGAATGAAGTGATGTCTTTTCTCATTTTTGCAATCTTCGCTGGTGGAAAGGACTTTGCTAAGAACTTTTGAGCCAAGTCATTCCAAGTAGTGATAGACCCCGGTGGAAGTGAATGCAACCAACTTTTTGCCTTATCACTAAGTATGAAAGGGAACAAGCAAAGTCTTACAGCGTCATCCGAAACTCCATCATACTTGAAAGTATCACATATCTCCAAAAAGCTCTTGAGATGATCATTCGGATTGTCATTGGGCAAACCCACAAACTGCACTGAATTTTGGATCATTTGTATCGTGCCCGGCTTGATCTCAAAACTTATGGCTTGAATTGCAGGCCTATGGATGCTAGATTGGATTTCAGTGACTTGTGGTATTGCATAGTCTCGCAACAATTTTCGATCCTCGTCCTTCATTTAACCTAAAAAGGAAGAAAAAATAAAAATAAAAATAAAAAATTGCTTAAATTAAAACTAATTTGATTAAAATTAATATTGGTAAATAATTATTAAATTAAATCCCCGGCAACGATGCCATAACCTAATTGTATGCGTGCAAATATACACGGTTAACAAATAATAAAGTGATAAATTAAAGTATCGTTTCCATATAAAATTAAATAATAATAATTACCAAATTCTAATTTTATATCAAATTAACTTTATTTAAACAATTGTAATTAACTTATTAAGTAAATCTAATTAAAATTAACAACTAAATTAAACTAATGAAAATGATTAAATTAGGTTTTAAATATTTAAGATTAAAGTTTCCCTCAATGCTTCATTTAAATATCTTCAATTCCTTTTTAATTAGTTAATTATATAGAATTGTTAACTGAGAATTCTTTATAATATTTATATGCATCTTCTAATGACATATAAACAAATCCTTCTAAATCTGACCCCAAGGCAACAGAACTAGAGAGGAATCTTCTAATTAATTAAATCATTATATTCCTATGTGAAATATGTTAATTAGAATATTAAGCTCAGATTCTCTTTATGACTGCAAAAGATACATAGGTATATTCATATCCTATATACTAATCATATAAACCCTTTCAGATTTTATGAACAGATGCTATCATATTAAGATCTAAATTTATACTTCATCTTCTAATTTTGTATAAATTAATCTCAATTAATTACTACAGTTAATTAATTACATAAATTTCCAAAATATGATAAACAATTCATATATAATCATACATAATCAAAAAGGAAAAGAATTAATATAAACTAGACATTGGGTTCCATTGCAATCTTAATGTAAAATTAGCCCATTACTAAAGGAAAAAACACGTTCATAATATTAGATATCATCCCAAGAATAAAAATAATTAAAAGAAAAGATTTAGAGAAAAAATATCTTAGTCTTGAAGTGCGATCTCTAATTCTTCCTTCAATATTGAATCCTTGCGTGAATCCTCCTTTAGATCTTGATAGAAATCTTGATTTCCTATTCTAATCTCCTCCTAACTATGTTAATCTCTATTTTAATCCCCTGAAAATAAAAGTCTTATAGTGTATTTATAAGTTACAAGTCTAAATCCTAGCATAAAAGGACACCCAAATCCAATTCGGAGTAAAAAAAACATGTAAAAACGCATTAAAAATAAGTTTGGCCACATCCCAAATGCAACTGCAAAGCCCTAGAGCGCAGCTGCACTCATTTTATTTAATTAGAAAATTGCTCGGGCGCACCTGTGCTCACCCGGGCGAAGCTGCGCTCACCAACAAATTTGGCTGCTCTAGCATTAGTTAGAAAAATGGCCATAACTTTCTTATACGAACTCCGATTGAGATGATTCAAGATGTTTCTGAAAGCTGAGAAGTAGATCTACAACTTTTATGTTTTAGGATTTGACAAATTCATCGTAGATCAAGGTCAAAATCAGGCCTGAGGTAACTACTGTGTAATTGACGAGCTGAAAATGCAAGTATAGTAACTCCAAACTTTAGTCAACCAAGCCTTTATTCCAATTCCTACCAAATATCATCAAAACACATAAAAAGTAACATAAAACACTTAATATTAATATAAAACACTTAAGAACTCATAAATTATTAAGGTAAAAGATACTCAATACATAGGTATAAAACTCACTTATCAATTATGTCACACAAGGCTATATACATTTGAAATAGGATCTTTAATCTTACTAGAAAATCTTTAATTAGACTTGCCGAATTATATAAGGAGGGTAATATAGTTTGATAAAAATATTGGGAGAATACCAATTTAAATAAAGAGCTAATTTATTTTTGTAATTAATTAAAAGAATGTATGCTAAAATGTTGCCTATTTTCACATGCAGAATTTTACAAATGTTAAACTCACTATCACTGCGTAACATACTTGATGCTAACAAACTGATCGGACCAAATTACACGAACTGGTTAAGGAATTTGAGAATAGTTCTCACTGCTGAAAAGATTTCCTATGTCCTAACTTCATCTGTCCGTGCAACTGTTGTAGAAGAAGCCTATGAGGAAGAGATTTCCACTTTTAAGAAGTGGCAAGATGATGCAATTGTGGGTCAATGCATCATACTCACATCCATGAGTAATGAGCTTTAGCATTAGCATGAAAAAATGGATGCTCCTACTATATTGCTGCACCTAAGGAACTTTATGGTGAGCAAAGTATGACTGCTAGATATTAGATATTTAAGGAACTCTTCTGATCTTGGATGACCGAGGGCACTACCGTTGAGACTTATGTCCTAATGATGATCAATCTGATTGAACTACTTGGACAGTTAGGGTTCGTAATAGATGGGGAGTTAAGCCAAGATCTAATCTTGTAATCACTCCCAAACTCCTTCTCTTAAGTTATTGTAAATTTTCACATGAATAAGCTGGATGTCAGCTTGCCTGAGTTACTAAACATGTTGAAAATTATGGACGGTCACTTCCCATCCAAGAAGGGTCATTTCCCATCGAAGAAGGGTCAAGTCTTGTTAGTGGATGATTCTTCCAAGAAGAGGAAGAAACCCAATGGTTCTTCTAAAAAGAAGAAAAAGAAGAAGGCTAAGAGCAAGGCAAAGATAAAGGATAATAAGAAAACTAATCCAGATAGCAAAAGAATATGCTTCCATTGCAATAAGTCGGGTCACTGGAAGAGGAACTGCAAGAAGTATCTTGCAGATCTAAAACAGAAGAAGCTTGGAGAAGATTTAACTACAGATCAAGGTTTGTTCATGATTGAAATAAATCTTTTTACAAGTCAAAGTTCTACTTGGGTATTAGATACTGACTGTGGTTCTAACATATGTAACACTATGTAAGGGTTAAACAGAAGTAGAAAGCTAAACAAAGATGAAGTCGTCATACGCGTGGGGAATAGAGTAAAGGTTGTTGCATTAGTCATAGAAACTTATTGCTTAGCACTGTCTACAGGCAAGTCCATCAGTTTAAAAAAATGTTATTATGTTCCAGTACTTATTAGAAACATTATTTCTATTCCTATGTTAGACAATTATGGTTTTCATATTATAATTAAGAATAATAATTGTTCTATTTATAATGATAATGTTTTATATAGTACAAGTAAATTACACAATAGACTTTATTTACTTGACTTACATGAAAATATATTACAAATTGAACAAACTAAGGAAAAAAAAGATATAATGTAAATTATACCTTTATATAGCATTGTAGACTTCGTCATATTAATGAAATAAGTTGCATAAAGATGGGGCTTTTAGAGCTGTCTAATTATGAATCATAGCCAACTTTTGAATCTTGTCTTATGGGTAAAATGACTAAATCTCCTTTTAGTAGAAAAGGAGATAAAGTTACAGAGTTGTTAGAGTTTGTACACACAAATGTATGTGGGCCTATAATGACGCATGCATGAGGAGGGTGTTCATATTTTATTACTTTTACTGATGAGCATTCAAGATTTGAATATGTGTATTTGATGAACTACAAATCTGAATCATTTAAAAAGTTGAAAGAATATAGAAGTGAAGTAGAGAAACAAACTAACAAGAGTATTAAGATTTTTCGATCAATGAGTTTTTAGATACTTAAGCAATGAGTTTTTAGATTATCTCAAAGAAAATAGTATAATCTCACAATGGACTCCACCAAGTACACCACAATTGAATGGTGTATCTGAAAGGAGAAATCGAATATTGTTAGACATGGTTCGTTCTATGATGAGTTTTACCGATCTTCCAATTTTCTTCTAGGGTTATACCCTAGAAACGGCTGTATACCTACTTAACAAAGTACCTTCTAAATCCGTTCCTAAGACTCCATATGAAATATGAATAGGAAAGAAACCTAATCTTAAGTATGTTAAGATTTAGGGTTGTCCAGCTCATGTCAAAATGATTGATCATGATAAGCTAGAGACAAGATCTGATAAGTATAAATTTGTGGGATATCCTAAAAAAACTGCAGGGTATTATTTTTATCATCCTAATAATCAAAATGTATTTGTTGTGAAACATATTTCCTTCTTGGAGAAGGAGTTTATCCTCAAATGGGACAATAGAAGTAAAATAGACCTTGAAGAAGTTCAAGAACCACAAAACACTATGGGTCAAAATGACATACCTAATTAATTAACACAACCTAATGTACCACTACCTAATCAAGTAACACAACATAAGGTATGGATGTAATGACCACAAATATTACGACCTCTTTCCATTATAATTGATGTCGTATTAATCAATGAAATGGAATTAAAAATTTATTTTATTTTGCATTCATGAATAATCATATCAATGTGTATAAGGTTGGAATTAAAGGGAAGTTCACTCGGTGAAATTGTTGAACCAAGTGACTAACCTAGAAATAATAATATCGATAACGATAAGATCAAAACCCTAAACCGATGTCCCAATTAAAAGCATTAGGGTTTATAATTAAACCAATGCATGGTAGAGTAAATAAATTTCCAACGAAAGCCTAATATGATGATTTAATTTATCCAACTAAGACATGTGATACTTATGACCCTAAATATAGCATTAAACAAGCTAGGGTAAATTTTGGAATACTAATTAATATTATGTGATTTAAAGGTATAGATTAAATGCCTAGCTCATGGAAATAATTTAATAACCCAAGGAAGTAATGATGGGAGCCCAAATGAATTTAATTAGGAGCCCAAGTGAATTTAAATTGTTAGCCCAAGAAATTGAATTCCAATAGCCCAAACAAGTCAAAAATTAGTCAAAGTTTACAAGATGGTTGATATATATATATATATATATATATATATATATATATACATATATATAAATTGATAACTAAAAAGAAAATCAAATCATGGGAAAAGGGGAGTAGGTGCCGGCAATATGGGGGGAGGAAATAAAAAATGGTGCAATGCTCAAGGCCCTTAAATCACTCCCATGCTAAGCCTTCCCCATGCTCCATCAAATCCCCTAAAAAGTGGATCTTGCTTTAACCCAAATTAAGAGCTTGATTAACTAGTTGTTGAATGATTAAGGTAGCCTAAATAAAATTAAGTTACCTCTATAAATATAAGACTTGGCCAACTCTTGCAAGAGTTGGTCATTTTCTAAGTCTTTGCTAGAGAGAAAAAGAGAGAAACTAGAAAGCAAGAGAGAAGAAACTTTAGGGTTCTTGAGAGAAAATTAAAATACCAAGAAGAGTTGTGTGGGGGGGGGGGGGGAGTCTAGGCAGCAAGGAGGGTTCTTGGGGATGCCATCTAGCTTCATCTCCTACTTTGGGAAGCAACGGAAACAAGCTATTAGGAGCAAAAGGTATAAATCGCTCAAAACTCTAGTTTAATGCTTCAATTGGTATATTATGTGATTTCTATGTTAAAAAACTTATTTTCAAAGTCTAAATGGATAGATCCATGCTAGATTGGTATATATAGGGTTATATGGGTTTATCATGGAGTTTTATGTGTTTATGTTGAAAAATTTCATCAAACTCGTTGAATAAATTTTTACCGACGAAAATAACGTAACCTAAAACATAGCAGCCCCTTACCGGAATTACTGTGCACAATCCGTAAGTCAGATTTATGATCCATCAATTTTGGGTGTTATATCTATAAAATACGAAGATTCTCCAAGTTTAATGACTTAAATCCGATTTAAAATGAGCAAGATATGAATTTTCTACCAAAACACCCCACTGATTTTAGGGTTGTGCCTAACAGTCCGGTTTGGAGCAAATTTCAGTGACCAAAACAAATCCTAATTTGATGTTTGATAATGGAATCTTGTATTTCGGAAAGATACGAATCTATCGATACCTAATAGGCCTCAATCGGAGTTATAGAACTCAAGATATTCAAGTTTTCATAAAGGATCCCAAATCCGAAAATGTTAAAAAACATTCTGCCTATTTTTGGAAAAAAAAACCGGCCGGTTCGGTTTTTTTCGATTTTTCCATTTCCTTGGGTGGGGACGGTTCGGGCATTTTTAGGCCGGTTCTTGGGTTAGTTCCAAAAGAGAAAATGCTTGTAATTTTATAAAGAATATTATAAAAATTTTAAATCTGAAATTTTATGTCCTTTGGTATTTATTAGAATTAATGGTTGATTAAACCTTACTAATTAAACGAAAAATGCTAAACTAATATGTTTAATTTCTGAAAAATCATAAAACTACTAATTACTTATTATTCAATATTAATTAAATAATAAGTATGATTAATTAAGAAATTAATTATTTTTAAAAGTATTTAAGGTGTAAAGAGTACACTAATTAACTATTAATTAGTTAGTAATTAGATAAAATTACTAATAAATTATTATTAAATAAAAAATATGTGATTTAAGTATTTAATAATAATATAAGAAAGATAAAGTGAATAAATTAATTTTTATTATTTAATTGAGAATTAAATAGTAAATAAAGATAAGTAATTAACTAATTATTATTTAATTAATATTAAATAATAATTAAAGAAAGATAAAATTTATAAATTATTTATTTATTATTTAAATAATAAATAAATATAATTTAGTAATTAATTATTATTTAATTAATATTAAATAATAATTAAATGAGGATTAAATTAAAGGATTAATTATTTATTATTTAAATAATAAGTAAGGGTAATTGATTAATTAATTATTATTTAATTAACATTAAATAATAATTAAATGAGGATTAAGTTATTAAATTATTTATTATTTAAGATTAAATAATAGGTAAGGATAATTAATTGACTTATTATTATTTAATTGATGTTAAATAATGATTAAAGAAGATTAAAATAAGTAAGTTAATTATTTAACATTTAATTATCAATTAATGATAAATAAGGAGGATTATTAGCACAAGAATAATTATTTATTGTGTAATAACAATTAATAATAGTTATCATTTATTATAACAATGATAAATGAGGTACTAAAACAATTGAAATAAATTGTTTAATAGTTTAAATAGTTAAGCGAGGGATGTTTTATTACTTAGAGAGAAGTAATATTTGATAGTTAAGTCAATTACTTAGAATCAAATTAAGTAGATTAACCAAGTCAATAAGATGTTTGTGTTATGTGATAATTTTAGGTAATTAAACGAGAAGTAAATAATAAACTTAAATGTTTAAGTGAGCAATTATGTGTTATACTAATCGGTAGACTGACTTATCAATGTTAGGTTTTCCGAAAGAGAATTATATTAAGCATTTAGCCGTAATTCGACAACCAGGCAAGTTCCCTAACTCAAACTCGAGTTATCTTTCTTTACTATATGCTAAGTGGTTTAGTGTTGTAAATTATTCCACATCGAGATTATTGTCATTCACACATAGTGCAGTTGAATTACATGTTCTATTATTAAATCATGAAATACTCAAAGTGTTTGACCTCATGATCTGTTTAGAGATAAAGTCTATGCCTTTTTTCGGCTAGACATATACGTGTTGAATTTTAAAAGCTATCCAAACCATAGTGGTACGGATTCCTAGACTGAGAAGAACAACCCTGAATGGGGAGTAACCTAAGTATCAGATACATAATACAAATAGAATTAAATGTTATGTATATACATAATGTACAAGAGGCTGATCCCCTCAAGTACAGTTCTGAGATTATAACCTAAGGGGGTATATCAAGTGATTGATCCCTCAAACAGATGTTCATAGTCTGTTTGACCACTCAACATTTAAATAATCAATTGTCTTTTATCATTTGAGCCTTGATTATACCAATGATATTATTGTTTCTAAATCCTTTGAGTGTTTCATTTTTATTCATTCATGACATTCCTTATATTTATTCCATTAAAACTTGCTGAGCAATCTAGTTGCTCAATCTTGCTATGTCATGAAATATATTGCAGTTAAACCTGAGAGTTCGAAGGCTGATAAAGGCAAAGGAAAGTTGAAACCCTAGATGCTTTGGGATTTAATGCCTAAGAATATATTTTTGTTTATCTCTGATGACATGTAACACGAACCATCTTTTATATATTTAAATTCATGATGTATTTTATTAAGGTTACGAACCTTGGGACATGTAGTGAACCTTTCTATAAATAATATATGTTTATTTCATTCCGCATTAGTATATTATATTGTTTAGAGGTGTATGGATGTACGGATTCGTGAACACCAAGTTCGAGGTACAAGTACCTGAATTTGGGGGTGTCACAATGGATTCATCATAGATGATGATGATGAGGTACGCATCCTCGATTATGATGATCTATGGAGTTACGAAGAGGCAATAAGTATTAAAGACTCAAAGAAATAGCTAAAAGCGGTGAAATCCAAGATAAACTCCTTGTATGAGAACCAAGTATGGACTTTGGTTACTCCACCTGAGGGCATTAAGTCTATTAGGTGTAAATGAGTCTTTAAGAGAAAGACTGGAGTAGACGGCAAGGTAGAGACCTATAAAGCCCGGATGGTTATAAAAGGTTTTAGACGAAGGCAAGGTGTTGACTATGATGAAACTTTCTCACCGGTAGCAATGCTTAAGTCCATTCAAATTTTGCTTGCAATTGTAGCATTTATGGATTGAAGCAAGCTTCTTAAAGGTGGAACATCCGTTTTGATGAGACAATCAAAGAGTTTTGATTTTATCAAAAATGAGGATGAACCATGTGTGTACAAAAAGGTTAGTGGGAGTGCTGTTACATTCCTAGTATTATATGTTGATGATATATTACTGATAGGGAAAGATGTTCATATGTTTCAGCCAATCAAGATATATTTATCTAAACACTTCTCCATGAAGGACTTGGAAGAAGCATCCTATATATTGGGAATAAAGATCTATAGAGATAGATATAAAAGGATGATTGGTTTGTCTCAAGGAACGTACATTGATTTAATAGTAAAGAAGTTTAGCATGGAAGCTTTCAAGAGAGGGCTTATGCCGATGGGTCATGGAATAAATCTCTCCAAGAAATACGTCCCAAAGACACCTGAAGATAAAGACCATATAAATAAGATTCCCTATGCCTCAACGATAGGATTTATGAAGTTACAAGATGATATGTACTAGACCTGATGTTACTCATGCACTTAGTGTAACAAGCAGATGTCAGTCTAATCCTAGAAAAGAACACTAGAATGTAGAAAAAAATATCCTAAAGTACTTAAGAAGAACTAAGGAGGTATTTCTTGTCTACAGTGGGTCTAATTTGAAGCTAGAGGGTTATACAGACTCAAGTTTTCATACTGACCAAGATGATAGTAAATTCGTTTTGGGTTATGTGTTTACCTTAAACGATGGCGCAATGAGTTGAAAAAGTTTCAAGCAGCAAACAGTTGATAATTCAGTGATAGAGGCAAAGTACATAGCTACAAGAGAAGCTGCAAAGGAGAGTGTTTGGATGAAGAAGTTCGTGACTGAACTTGAGGTGGTTCCTAGTATTTAAGGACCAGTTCCTTTATTTTGTGACAACACGGGGGCTGTTGCACAAGCCAAGAAACCCAAGTCTCATCAGAAATCCAAACACGTGTTGTGATAGTTTTATTTGATGAAAGAGATCATTGAAAGAGGAGACTTCACCCTGGAACAAGTTGACTCTTAAGACAACATTGCAGATCCATTTACTAAAGCGTTAACTCAACAGTAGTTTAATTGTCACCTAGAGAAGATGGGTATTAGATACCATGGTCATTGGCTTTAATGTAAGTGGGAGATTGAAAATAGTACGCACACAAATCAATCATATTTAATGTGATGTTGTATATACTTTGTAATCTTATTTGCTTATTAATAAAAGTTTATTTATACAAAGATATTTTTCTTATCCATATTTATTTGTTGATATTAATTGTGATAAACTCATAGTTTTTTAGCAATGCTTTTAGAATCATAATGATGATCATACAAATGAAATCTAAATTCAAGATAGCTTAAAACTAAAATTGTTCCTAATCGTGGGATCACTAAAATTGGGTATTAGTGAATTCAAATAGATTAGTGCATACTATGCTTGCTCTTATAAAGAGGATGATTGATCTCATAATCATTTGTATAGAGACACTAAAGTAATTATGTATGTGTTTATTAGCAAATAAGTTCACTAAACATGACTCACTAAATAAATACCTAATGGAGTTTTACTCAGCTGTCAATAGAAATTCTAAATGTGATAGTAGTACGAGTGATTTTTGAACTTAAGATCATCATAGTATCTTATGTATGATAAGTTATACTTTCACATATCCCTTAAGACCTTTAAGGTATATCAAAAGGTATGCTTAGGTATAATAAGTTGTACATGGAGATAAATAAATGGTCAACAAAGAATCTACCACTTCTAGTCAAAAGAGATAATGTTCTATGCGATTCAATAAATACCAACTTAGTAGTCCTTGGTCAAGGCATAATGAAAATTATAAAGGAGTTTCTAATTTCCATTAAATAGAGTTGTTCATTTGAGAAATGAAATGCATATGATCAAATAAAATTAGACTTGATAGTAAATTCATGTCTTATATTTGATTGGGACATTGTATAGCAGAAAGATTGAATTGTACAATAACTATTTACTGAAAGGTTTTTTTATGATTAAATGTTAAAATTTATATTATCTGAAAAGTCGTTGATCACTAAGGGGGCTTACCTTTATTGTGAAATAAATATTATTTATTTAAATGAATTAAATATTTTAATTTATTTATTTAAATAAGATTAAAATTGTTCTAATTGATTTATAATACAACCGGTTTAAATATGGAGAACCTAAAGGATTACACCACAAAAGAAAAATATTTATTTAAGAAGTAAATGACATAATCGTAATAATAGATTTAGCATATTTAATTTATACTATAGTGATACATTATATTAAATAGCTTAATATTTATTTAGTATTTTGAAAATACTAATTATAAATTAATAAGAAGAGTCTTATTATCATTATCATTATTATTATTATTATTATCATCATTATTATTATTATTATTATTATTATTATTATTATTATTATTATTATTATTTAGTTCTTAAATGGTTTAGGAATTAATTAATAAGAGTACTCTTATATTAGTTCCTAATTAGATTAGAAGTTTAATTAAAAACCCAATTCCCAAATGTGTTTGGAGGGTTGACTATATCTATAAATAAGAATAGTCTTATTATGGATTAAGATTACATGCACTTCCATAAGTATTGGAAGGGTACTCACAAGTTCTCTGAATCTAAGAAATTAGAAGAGAGAGAAAACTAGGGTTTACCATCACCCAGTTCTTGAATCATTAGTCTTCCTTTGTGGATCACCTCTAGAGGCCAAACACTTGAATGGTAACGTTGATCAAAGGAATCTAATCAGTAGAATTCAAGGAGAACATGAAGGAATTTGAGTTAAACACGTATATGTAGAAAACTAGTGTCTGCAAGGGTATAATTCTCTATATCCTTCTTGTCAATTAATAGTCATTCATAAAGGTCGTTCCTAGTTATGGTTTGTAAAATTTTAAACTCTAATTTTACCATGCTTTTGCTGCTATTGTGCAATTTAATTGTCTGTTCATGAATATTACAATTCAACATTAACAACTTCGAATTTTTTTTAATGAATCTTCTATAATACACAGCTAATAAAAGAAAACTTCGTACCCCCCGTTGGTATCATCGGGTGCTCCCAATTAATTACTGCTTCTACTTTTACTTGGTGTACTAATATTTCATCTTGATCAATCACGTGCCCCAAAAATTGCATTTTTTCCATCCAAAATTCACACTTCGAAAACTTTGCATATAACATTGCTTTCCTTAGTGTTTTCAACACTATTCCCAAATGTTCAGCATAATCTTCATGAGTCTTAGAGTATGGTGTGCTGTCGCAGGCATCCCAAAAAAAAATCTTACTTTGAAAAAAATATTAATGTAGTAGTGTAAGTAAGAGTCGATCCCACAGAGAATGATTAATTTAATTTTATGTTTTGTGAACCAAGATGGGGGGGGGTTTAATTAAAGAAATAATTTAAATAAAATTAACTAAAATAAATATGCAAGTAATTTAATGAAATAAATGAGAAAAAAATGCATTGGTTTAAGTTAACATCCACTATCAAGAATTTACAACTGATCATTGATACAAGAATAAATCAATTAATATTTTGAACATTCACCGTAGAAATAACTACTCGCAATGAAATAATTTTCGTCCTCTCTCCTTCATTTTATATAAGTAGAGCCACTTGGTCTAAATACACTTACTACTAAACAACCTCCGGCACTTACTAAAGTTATAATTTAATAGCAGCTATAAGAATTAGAGAGATCGTTGAACTAAACAACAAAAGCCACTTATTTGCATTTAATTTAGATGAATATTCTTCCTAAGATAAAATAATCTTTTGATCTATAAAATAATTATTAAACTTAGTTGCTTCACTAACAGCAATAGATTAATACGAATAATAAACTAGTATGAATCCTAGCAATTAAACAAATCAATCATAAAAATTAAGTACAGAAGAATATTCAATATTCAAAATATAAATTGAACAATTAAAATAAATTAGATCTCACAGTGTATAAATCTTGATGGCTTCAATCACTTAAACCAAGAAAAATAATTTGGCCACAAATAACTATAGAAAACACCAAAGAAGAAAGAATTTTTTCTAATGAAAGTTGTCTATCAATTATATCTCAAGCCCTATATTTATAGACTACATAATCCTCCTAACCCTAGTAGGAATTATAATTTCTAAACCCTAATAGGATTTTAAAATATAAAATAATAAAATATAAAATTCCTATTTATTTACCTATTCCAAATTGTAATTAGATTTATTTAATTTATTAGCTTCCTTGTACTGCAAATATAACCCACATGTAACAAGTTGTCATCACACGATTGCTGACCATATTGCGCCTGGGACCCACACGCATGAAATAAAGGAAACAAAGCTGCAGCCTCCACGCGGCCGACCACGCATTGCGCGGTATGTCCTGTTCCAAAACTCCCTCCGCGCATGACGTGTTTCTTTGCTTTGTTGACCTTCCCGTGCCAAAACGGCATCACTCTTACTGATACCGGTGACCCTTGCTTCTTCCTAGAGCGCATAGCGCAAATGCCCTTTGCTGGAATTTACCAAACTGTCATCCATTTTAATTAATTCCTACAAAAATAAATATAAAAAATAAAAATAATAAAAAAATATTAAAAATAATAATAATGCATAAATTAAATAAATTATCTAAAACACTAAAAATATTTAAAAACTTACAAATAATTAAGTCTAAAATACCCAATAAATAGATATAAAATTGACTTATCAAATACCCCCACACTTAAATCTTTGTTTGTCCTCAAGCAAAACAAGAACAAAAACTATAAAATTAAAACTACTAACCAAACAACATACCTGAGCAACAAACCAATATGAATTTCAACATTAACCTCAAACATTTTTTAAATAATAACTCAAAGAAAATTTTAAAACCATACAAAATCTAGAGCTTTAACATATTTATTAATTTTACTTTATTCAAGACCTTTTGTGCGTGTGTGAATCCAAATATATCAAACCAATCAGAACTCAAATAAATTTATATAATCAAAGGTCAAATGAGAGATACTCAACACTCTATACACTCAATTTTAACATATCTCAAAGCTAATATAGACACACAAAAAATACAAAAAAAAATTAAAGGATCAAAAGTTTTTTCTTCTTTCTTCTTTCCTCAATAATATTTTTTCTCCATATATATTTTCTTTTCATAGCTCACCATTTTTTCTTAGTGAGTGCATTTTATGCTCCATCTCACTTTTTTTCCTCATACTTGACTGTGCAAAGACTTTTCAGAGTTACCCATATAACGAGCTTTTGACCAATGACTCCCAAACCAGTTGGCTTTAGGGAACTAGCTGTAGAGACACCCCTAAGAATCTATTAACTCGAGTAACAAATACCACAAAATTAAACTAGTCAAATTATTTTTTTACTTACTATTTTTTTTTCTCTCAATCCTCCAATCATATATTTTTCTATATTAGACTTTAAAACATGATCAAAATAAGGTATAGAGAAAATTCACATCTTCCACAAGCAATTAATCAAATAAACTTCTTCCAAGTTAAAATTAGTTCAACACATATGGATATGTGCATAAATTTTTAAAAAGTCTCAAATAAAGTAAATATTAACAATAGGTCAAAAATTCAGACTAAGCAAAAATTTATCATTTTTCTAAAAGTTATTAAATCAAAATCAAAATTTTATCATTGGCTTATAAATTAAAATCCAATTAACTCATTGCTCAAGCGACTCAACCTAAAAATAAAAAAAAAACTACCCCATTTTCGTAGGAAACACGGTTACACTTAGCATGTGCAATAAGCCTTTAAACCCCAAAGTTACCCCCAAGTGAATGAGTTTTGTCTCGTGAGGGTTTGTAGTGAATTTACCCACAAAATTCAAATTTTTAAAGTTTTTAAAATTCCTTAAAAAAAATTCAAAATATGACCTAAAAATAACAAAAAAAAAATCCTAAATCCACTGACAATGGAGTTTGATGGCGAAATCGTTAAGTTTAATATTTTTGATGTCATGATATGTCCTAATTTTGTTTACTCTGTTGATGTGATTGATTCTTTAGCACAGAAAATTTCTGAAGCTAATGAAAATGATGAATTGAAAACGACATTTAGTCAGAGTTTTGGGAAAGAGAATGAAAAGTTAGTCTTGAGTGCCAAATTTTTGGGAATTAGCAGCCATGTTTGCAATTAAATTCTTTGCAGCTTCGGGAGTTATGTCCACCAAAGCTCCTCCACTAACAGCATCGATCATGCTCCTATCAGTGGACATGAGTCCTTCATAAAAAAATTGAATAAGGAGTTTCTTGTTGATTTGATGGTGGGGACAACTTGCACATAATTTCTTAAATCGTTCTCAATACTCGTATAGGGATTCTCCATGGTTTTGTCTCACACCATAAATGTCTTTTCTGATATTGGATGCCCGTGAAGCGGGGAAATATTTTTCTAAGAATAGTCTTTTCATCTCTTCCCATGTGGTGATGCTTCCGAATGGTAGGTAGTAGAGTCAATCCTTAGCCAAATCTTTCAAGAAAAATGGAAAAGCTCTTAGATTGATTTGCTCTTCAGTCACTCCAGAAGGTTTCAGACTTGTGCTGACCATATGAAATTCCTTTAAATGTTTGTGAAGATCTTCACCTGTAAGGCCATGAAAATTGGGCAAAAGATATATTAGACCAGCTTTTAATTCAAAGGAAATGTTAGCATCTAAATTATGAAAAGTTATGTTTAAAGGTTGATGGTTCAAATCAGAGACTGCAAGCTCTTTCAAAGTTCAATTTCTAGCCATGATTTCTATCCTTAACCTGCACAACTTAAATAAAATATGAAAACAAGAAAAATCTAAAATCTAAAATCTAAAAATAAATAAAAATAAATATAAATAAATCACTAAATTACAATAAAATTTACAAAAGCACAAAAATAAATACAATCAATCCCCGGCAACGGCGCCAAAATTTGGTGTGCTATCGCAGACACCCAAAAATAAAATCTTAGTTTGAAAAAAATATTAATGTAGTTGTGTAAGTAAAAGTCGATCCCACAGAGAATGGTTAATTTAATTTTATGTTTTGTTAACCAAAATTAGGGGGTTTTAATTAAAGAAATAATTTAAATAAAATTAACTAAAATAAATATGCAAGTAATTTAATGAAATAAATGAGAAGAAAAAACCTTGGTTTAAGTTAACATCCACCATCAAGAATTTACAACTGATCATTGATGTAAGTATAAATCAATTAATATTTTGAACATTCACCGTAGAAATAAATACTCGCAGGTGAAATAATTTTCCTCCTCTCTCCTTAATTTTATATAAGTAGAGCCACTTGGTCTAAATACACTTACTACTAAACAACATCCGGCACTTGCTAAAGATTTAATTTAATAACAGCTTTAAGAATTAAAGAAATCATTGAACTAAACAACACAAGCCACTTGTTTGCATTTAATTTAGATGAATATTCTTCTTAAGATAAAATAATCTTTTGATCTCCAAAATAATTATTAAACTTAGTTGCTTCACCAACAGCAGTAGATTAATATAAATAATAAACTAGTACACATTATAGCAATTAAACAAATCAATCATAAAAATTAAGCACGAAAAAATATTCAATATTCAAAATGCAAACTAAATAATTAAAATAATTTAGATATCACAGTGTATAAACTAAAAATAATAATTTAGCCACACAAAACTATAGAAAACACCAAAGAATAAAAGGGAGAATTTTTTCTAATGAAAGTTGTCTATCAATTGTATCTCAAGCCCTTTATTTATAGACTACATAATCCTCCCAACCCTAGTAGGAATTATAATTTCCAAACCCTAATAGGATTTTAAAATACAAAATAATAAAATATAAATTTTCCTATTCCAAATTGTAATTGGATTTATTTAATTTATTAGCTTCCTTGTACTGTAAATATAACCCACGTGTAACAAGCTATCATCACACGCCTGCTAACCATATTGCGCCTGGGACCCACACGCATGAAATAAAGGTATGTCCTGTTCCAAAACTCCCTCCGCGCATGACTCGTTTCTTTGCTTTGTTGACCTTCCCGTGCCAAAAAGGCGTCACTCCTGCTAATACCAGTGACCCTTGCTTCTTCTTAGCGAGCATGGCGCGAATGCCCTTTGCTGGAATTTACCAAACTGCCATCCATTTTAATTAATTCTTACAAAAATAAATATAAATTGAATAAAAATAATATAAAAATACTAAAAATAATATTAATGCATAAAATTAAATAAATTACCTAAAACACTAAAAATACTTAAAAACTTACAAACAATTAAGTCTAAAATACCCAATAAATAGATATAAAATTGACTTATCAGAGTAAATCAGAATATCATCGATGAACACCATTACGAACTTGTCCAAGTATTGTTTGAACACTCTATTCATCAAATTTATAAATGCGGCTAACGTATTTTTCAAACAAAACAACATTACTAGGAACTCATAATGACCATATAGAGTCCTAAATGTTGTCTTAGGCACATCCTCAGGTCTCACCTTCAACTGGTGACAATCAGTTCCCAAATCTATCTTCTAAAAATACTTTACTCCCTGTAACTGATCAAACAAATCGTCGATCCTCGGCAATGAGTACTTATTTTTTATTGTTACTTTGATCAACTCTTTGTAGCCAATACAAAACATTAATGATTCATCCTTCTTCTTTACAAATAACATTGGTGCTCCCTATGGAGACACACTCAGTTGAATATACTTCTTGTCTAATAATTCTTGCAGTTGTACCATCAACTTTTTCAATTCGACTGGAGTCATTCTGTATGGTGCATTTAAAACTGGCATCGTCCCTAATACTAGGTCTATGACATACTCAATCTCTCTTTTTGGCGGAAGACCTGGTAAATTGATAAGTCGACTTTATATCAATTTATTAGGTATTTTATACTTAATTATTTGTGAGTTTTTAAGTATTTTTAGTGTTTTAGGTAATTTATTTAATTTTATGCATTTTTATTATTTTTATATATTTTTAGTAATTTTATATTATTTTTAATGTTTTTATTTTATTTTGTAAGAATTAATTAAAGCTTGGATGGCAAAATGGTAAAAAAATCGCTCAGTGGCAAAATCGTAAATTTGGCAGGATGCTGGCGCGCCATGCACGCATAGCAGCTGGCAACACCACGGAAGGGACGACGACGTTTGGTTGGCGGACAGCTGTGAAAAGGAATGATCATGCAATGCGCGGTCGGCTTTAGTAAAAGAAAGGGCGCGCCATGCGCGGAGGCGTTAATAAAGAAAAGGAAAAAAAAAAAAAACAGCGCGTGGCTGCTGTTTATTCCTCTTTCTCTCTCATGCATGGGTCCCACGCGTCATCTATTCCTTCTCTCTCCATCGAATTTTTGGTAGCATGCTGACTAATGGATTCCAAATTGATATTAAAAGGAAGGCTTTAAATAAATTCCAAATGCAAATTGAAATTGGAAAATAAATAGGGATTTTTATATTTATTTTATTTTGTAATTTAAATCCTATTAGGGTTTGGAAAGTGTAATTCCTATTAGACTTAGGAGGATTATGTAGTCTATAAATAGAGGGCATGAGACCCAATGTAATATATAACTTTTATTAGTAGCTAAATTATTATTTGGTGTTCTCTACAACTATTAGTAGCTAAATTATTTTCTTTCTTGGTTTAAGTGATTGAAGCCATCAAGATTTATACATTGTGAGATCTAATTTATTTTAATTGTTCAATTTATATTTTGAGTATTGAATACTTTTCCATGCTTAATTTTATGATTGGTTTGTTTAATTTCTAGGGGTACTACTAGTTTATTATTCATATTAATCTACTGCTGTTGGTGACGCAACTAAGTTTAATAATTATTTTGCAGATCAAAAGATTATTTTATCTTAGGAAGAATATTTATCTAAATTAAATGCAAACGCGTGACTTGTGTTGTTTAATTCAACGATCTCTCTAATTCTTAAAACTGCTATTAAATTAAATCTTTAGCACGTGCCAGAGGTTGTTTAGTAGTAAGGGTAATTTAGAACGCGTGTGTTTACTTAACTAAAATTAAGGAAAGAGGAGAAAAATTATTCCACCTGCGAGTAGTTCTTTCTAGGGTGAATGTTCAAAATATTAATTGATTTATTTTTGCATCAATGATCAGTTGTAAATTTTTGATGGTGGATTTTGACTTAAACCAAGGCTTTTTCTTCTTATTTATTTCTTGCATATTTATTTTATTTTATTTTATTTAAATTATTTCTTTAATTAAACCCCCCCCCCCCCCCAATTTTGGTTTACAAAATATAAAATTAAATTAATCATTCTCTATGGGATCGACTCTTACTTGCACTACTACATTAATATTTTTCCAAAGTAAGATTTTATTTTTGGGTGCTTGCGATATCACACCAAATTTTAGCGCCGTTGCCAGGAAATGATTTTAATTTATTTTTGTGTTTTTGTAAACTTTATTTTAATTTAGTAATTTTTTTTAGATTTTATTTTTTTTATATAGTTTTTCATAGTTTAATTGAGTTGTGCAGGTAAGAATGGAAGTCATGGATGATTATGTCAATGAGATAACTATTTCTTCTCTTGAGCAACAAATTAATACCCTAATTTCTCTTGTTTATCAAATGGTTGCAGGTAATGTGCAACCAGTGGAAGCTTGTAGTATTTGTACGGCAATAGGACATTCAACTAATATGTACCCCATTTTTCGAGAGGAGTCCTATGAACAAGTCAATATAGCAAGTGATTTTCCTGGTCAACCCCAATGGAAATATGATCCCTATTCAAAAGCGTATAATTCAGGACGGAGGGATCATCCTAATTTTGGCAATGAGAATCCGCAAATGAATCCGTCTACAAATCAGAATTTCCCAAGTTATCAACAATACCTGCATTCATACCCCCAACAACAACAGGGCCAATCATTTAATTCTGATATGTCTTTAAAGCATATAGTTAAACAATTTAGCACTAACACTTTGCAATTTTAATAGGAAACGAGGGCAAATATACAGAATTTGGAAAAACAAATAGGACAAATGACAACCGCAATTAATCAATTGGAGGAGCAAAGTTTTAAGTAAGTACCTTCTCAAACGATGGATAATCTAATGGAGAATACAAGTGCACAAGTGTTAAGAAGTGGTAATGATATAGAAGATCCAGAAAAGACAGTCCCTCCATCACCAAAGCAAGAGAAAGCAAACAACATCAATGAAGCGGACAGTGTTAATATAGACAATGATGTTATTTTTGATGATGACATGCCTAAGGTGGCAGAAGTTGTTGAGGAAATACACAAGGAAAAGTTAGAGATTGCAATTACCAACAATTTTGGAGTTCAAGGAAGCAGAAGCAATTGAGCTGAAACAAGATTTGAAGGAGGATGAAGCTCCATTAAATTCTTTGCCAATGATTTTTGATAATAATGCAATTATTTCCATTCCATTGCCTGTTACTCATAACAAATTTTTATCTTTTGTTTTGCAGGATCTCATTCTAACTTTAAAGAATCTTCATAGTCATCTCCAATATTTATTACTTGAAAAGGGAGTTGAACATTCATGTCGAATGCAAATGAGATTGAATCTACCGATGAAGAATAATGTGATGAATGGGGTGTGACGCCCCCAAATTCGGGCTCTTTGAACCTCGAATTTAGTGCTCACGATTCATATATTCTAACTTCATTTACCACTATTCCAAAAGTATTATTAATATATATTACATCATTATGGTTTAACATTATACAAAAGATATCTAATCAATTCCCCAGGGTCATCAACCTTTATGTACATATAACATTACTAGAATACATATTTCGCAATTGCAGCCACTAAATAGATTTAAAACTATGGGCGAGGGACATTTCATCAATACTTCATTCTGACATCTTTCCTTTGCCTTTGTCTTTCTTATTTATATCCTCAGATATAATATCTTTGTCTGCGTCATATTAATCAGGCAAGAATGAGCAACCGAAGTGCTCAGCAAGTAAAATGAATTGAATAACAATGCATCATGAAGAAAAGAATTTATAATAACAACTTAACATGATTTCATTTCAAATGAAAACAAATAACTGGGGGAAATATACTTTGACATATGATAAATGAGAATTATACTGAGGGTCACAAGACCTTTAAACATAGGTTAACCAATGGTAACACTGATAACCTGTATGTGTCATAAAGACCATAAATTCTTAAACCCGTACTCGAGGTGATCGGCCTCTCGTACCTAAGACTATGCACATCATACTACCGCATATCGCGGGGGATCGGAATTTAAAGCATCCGACAAGCTATATCCCCTAGAAATAGGGTTGTTCATCTCAGTTTCTAGGAGTCCGTACCAAAATAATTTGGTTTGGCTCATCACTTAACGATATAGAGTAATTTGAAATTCAATTATATCAATAGTCTAGCCGGACAAATGGCATAGACTCATAACCATCAACTCACAAATCAACAATTATGATTCGTTATGGATAACATTTAAGAATGAGTGTGAGTAACAACAGAGATTTTTAATTTTAATTGAACAATCCACAACATCAACCGAAATCAATATTCAAGAAAGTGGAATAATGATAAAACTTAGGAAATAGAGTTCAATGAGGATTTTAATGTCTAACATATGATTAATGGTTCAAAGTTAGGGTTTAGGAACTTGCCTCGATGTCCGTTTACTAACTTAATAGCTAATTATCCTTTCTTGGACAACCTATAATCATAGCATAATCAAATAATAATAATTTAGTAATCTAGGATATTAATTTATGTAATTAATATCACTAACAATATAATTATTCTACCCATCAGATTTATATTAGTGTTCATAATTAATTATAACCAAATTTGGTTTTTTAATCTATTTTACTTGTTTACTTCTCATGATTAAACACTTAATTATTAATTGGAATTATTCCTCAAAATTGAAAATTTGTCAAATTTAATTTATAAAATATTTTTATATATTTTTCTGATTTTATATAATTTTTATTAATTTTAAAACATTTATTTTAATTAAATTAAACCCGACTAGCATTTTCGTAATTATCCTGAAATTCAGAACCGGTGGCAAATTGGTAATTACGCGAAACTTTGGCTCTCCTCGCATTGCGCGACACTGTTCCTATGACGACCCCGAATCCGGGTTCCTTGAACCTCGGTTTCGGTTCAACACGAGTACAACATTTTCCTTATTGTTCATGAATTACAACAATATTATAATTGGTAAATAACCACTTATTTATAATTTTACAACATCTCTTTCTATTCCAGAATCGAAATCTTTATACATTCCTAGTATGTCTTAATATCATACATGATACGACATTCTATTACAATCAACTTGTGTATTTAACACTCATATAACATACCAACTAAAGTATTATACTACACAATCATTTACCTGTCCAATTTGAACTAATATCTACAACAAATATTTAGATCTTCAATGAAAGTAATATGCTTTCCTGTTCCTTGATCTTTATTGAGAACTTCAAATGTTGGTTTAGGGAAGAGTGAACACGACGGCTCAGCAAGTCTAACAGATAGCACATAACACATAGTTTATGTTTATACATGCTTCTCATGCTTCATGCATTACATTATATGAATGCATCATGCTTCTCATGCTTTGCATTTATTCATGTAACATATTGATCATGCATTGGAATGAATACATGACATACAGTTCAACTTATTCAATTAATTCAGGCTTTCTATCATATAGAATCAACACACCTCATATGGTTTCACCAAAAACATATTTAATTCAAATTTTCACATGCTTCAAGTGCACACACAACAGTTATACACATAGCAACAATATCTGAAAAACTTGTCTGGTTCGCTTCTACCGTTTACGCCTATTTGTATCTTTTATTCAACTTACAACTTATATATAAAATTGACATAATCATTAGTTACAATAACTATAAATTAGTCTTAACTTAAGACCTTAACTTCAACTTATTAACTCTTAAGATGTCCGATAAACGAACCCTTAAGTTCTGAATAAAAACCCAAGCCCAAATACAGTTTGGACATAACAGGTACGCTTAACCAACTTTTTCATTCACTATACGTTCATCGTACGACCCACTTTTATTAAGTTGTCTAAACTAGTCACAAGCGGACTATTTATATCGGTTAAACATTCTTCTTTTATATAACTTAATTATTTGGACATTTAATAATGTACCAAATACCCCAAGATATTATCTACCTTTGATAATATACAACTACATTCAAATAGTATTCATCATTTAATAATATTTTACTCACTTATTAATATTATTAATCATTTAATAATATTTTAATCATTTATTAATATTATTAACCATTTAATAATATTTTAATCACATATTAATATTATTAATCATTTAATAATATTTTAATCTCTTACTAATATTATTAATCATTTAATAATATTTTAATCACTTATTAATATTATTAACCATTTAATAATATTTTATTCACTTATTAATATTATTAATCATTTAATAATATTTTAATCATTTACTAATCTTATTAATCATTTAATAACTTTTTAATCATATACTAATATTATTGATCATTTAATAATATTTTATTCATTTACTAATATTATTACTTATTTAATAATATTTTATTAATTTTCTAATATTATTATATTAATAATAATATTTCATTAATTTAATTATATTATTAAACTTTTAATAATATTTATCCTCTTTTAATTATTAAATCCATTATTTATAATTAAAAATACATTTATTGGTTAAAATAATAATAAAATAATTTATATTTTTCCAAGCATGGGCGTATATACGCAGACCCAAGGCCTTTCTAGGGCGTATCTACGCCCATGGGCAGAATCTGGGCGTATTCTTGGCGTCTAGACGTTGGGGATTGGCTGTTGGAACTTCTCTCACTAGTTTGGTCATAACTTTGTCATACGAAAATATTTTGAGGTGATTTTTGAGTCTAAATACATTAGAATTTCATGATCTACAATTTCTCTTTATATTACAAATCCAAATTCCTAACAGAAGTAGACTAAAAATCGCTCACAAGGACAGAGTGAAAACTAAAATCACAAATCCTTTGTTTTAAATGTTCAAACTTGAATAAAATAAACTCCACACCTCCAAATGACACCAACTTAGTGTTGTTGTCTTCATAACTTCTTGTTTTATAATATTTTATGATTCAATCATATTTTTGAAAACGTTTTGAGAAGAAATTTAAGATCGAACCGCTTAGGGTTTCAAAACGCCATATTTTGCGGTAAAAGCCATAACTTGCTTATTTCTTCAAAATTTTCAATCGTTCAAGTTAGGTTATCTTCACAATACATAAACCTATCTTTCAAGACTCTTAGATCATAAATATAACCCACACATCTCAACTCATAATCATCAACCTAGTTATTTAACTAAGGTTTTTACCGATAAATCTCTATATGCACCTTTCTTCTAATTCTTTGCATACCACCTATAAAAATACATATATTAACTATATCAAACCATGAATATACCTATATATTATAGCTTTAGACTTCTAGATCATCAAAATAACTTTTGATCGGTTAAAAAAATATTTTGATCATTTAAAACTTATATAAATTATAAAAATGCACTGAGGAAGAGTTAAAACACTTTTCAACCTCTTGGATTTGAATGTTCTTCTTCTTGATCTACCCAAAATAGCTATCCTTCTTGATGACTTAACCTTTCTCTTACCAATATTCACTAACACTTTGGAGAACATAGATGAATCTCTCAAATGTGCTCTCCCTTCTCTCTAGAACCTCTCTCTATAAGTTAGTAAAATGAAGCAAATGAGCAAACTCTCTATAATGCACTAGGAGAGTCTTATATATAGGACAATCCTAATCCTACTTAAGCCTCCTAAGCAACCAACACTAGTTAATTAGAGGTCTTAAACATGCTTACTATTTCTTTGAATGACAACCTTGATTGACCAAGTGATTGACACACATCAAGATGCTTACAAGCTATAGGTTGAGTAAAACAAAAGCAACTTTCTCCAACACTTAACCAAAGTGTGGTTAAGGCCCTTACTCTTGTAACCTATGATAACTCAACTATCAACCATGGTTCAAGCTCATCAATTAAACATGCACACATCTTCCACCAAATAACCCAAGTAGGGTTAATTCTCTACAATCAATTATACATATATATTCAATATATTTATATAATTACTAACACTTAGCTCTAGCATTGGTTAATGTTTTATTTTTATTACCACTTAGGGTTAACAAGTAACCCAACAATGGTTAGTTCTCTACAACATAAATTCATAAGAATTGACCATCTTCATTGACTAGGGTTGGTGAACCACCCATTGGTTAATTCATTTAACCAACATTGGTTAACTCTCTACCAATTCATATACTTACAACATATATATCTCTACATATTCACCAATAACCTTTTATTTAAATTATATCATAGCTTGAATTGACCAATTTAAATTGAATACAAGCAATATACATTTTTACTCAATCTCCAAGTGGGACCCCATGTTTGGTCAACACTCCACAATTTTTTCTTTATTTTTATTATATATATATATATATATATAATACCTGCAATTTCTACTAACCGTTAACCAAGGTATGATTAATTCTCTACAACATGCAACCCATGGTTATCTACCAATTCTACCTTGGTGAATTTTATACATACATAATTGTATCTATAATATTCTTCCTATAACTAACTCATATATAGTTAAATCTTTAATTTATTTACTACCTAGGGTTACTCAATTAACTCATCCATAGTTAATTCTCATTATCACATTCATTCACCTAGCAATTAACCAATGTTTTGTTAATACTCTCTCTTGTCTACCAACTAGGGTTATTCAATTAACCCTACATTAGTTAATTCTCTACACTTAACAATACTTGAATTTATTCTCCCAACATATTGACCAACATTTGACTTTTAAATTTGGACTCAATATTTGGGCTACTAGTTTATTTTGCATTGGACTCCCTTATTTAATTATTTGAGCTACCCAACACAATCACACATCTTTATAACTTGGGCTAGTTAATTAATTTAATTGGACTACCACCACATTATATACAATACTTGCCAACATAATTTAATTGAACTTATATTAATTACCTCTTGGACTATAATATTTGGGCTTATTATTTAATTACCCATCTTCATGCAAGTATTTCCATATTGGGTTTGTATTAAATTCATTAATGGACTCTATATAACAACTTAATAATTAAGTTAATTACTTAATTAATTAACTTCTTATTATTGCCACATTAGGCAATCGTTCTAGCTTTTTCATAACTCCAACTCATGACTAATATAATTAACCTAATTAATTATATTTCATGACTTTCCTTCTTACTTCATATTTAAACTAATTAATTTATTAGTTTTAATTGAGTATTAATTTACTCATCTTCTTATTTGTCTAACAAACACACTTTAGGCATATATAATTTAATATAACCACCTTCACTTCTTAATTGAATTTATTTTCTTAATAAATTATCTACATGCATCATTAAAATATTCCCACGTTTAATTTCTAACAAATAAATTATGTTAAAAAAATATTTACCTATTTTCTACACATCTTACTTCTCAAATTTTAGGTTTTAAACTATAACCTTTAATTAATATTTAAAAATCTTATTTACAATTCTTGTAAATATCTGAGATATTACAGTTCCTCTCATTCACAAAACGGCGTCGTTTTTCTCACGCCGGCTACAGGAATTCGATCGCCGCGCATGGCACGGCCAAAAATCTATTCCGCTCGAAACGTCGCCGTTTCATCCCTGATCCGGGAAAAAAATTGGCCGCGCGCAATGCGCGGGCGGCCTAAAATTTTTTTTCCCTTTCCTGCGTTAACAGTAGCCAGCCGGAAGCATTTTTACCAAATTTTTGTTCATTATTTCTACCATATAATTACCCCAAACATCATAAAATTCATAAATACACATCTAAAAATTATATAGAACAATTATATGATTATTTACTAATTTTCACTAAATTATTTTATCACCACAAATACAAAAATAAATCAAATAAACTATTTTTATACCTTCTAAAAGCTTGAAAATTTTTCTTGGAGGCTTGATAGACACCTTGATGGCACCAAATATTTTCTTCTTGGTGGTGATGGTAGCTACGGGTGGCAGATGGTGGTGGTGGGAGAAGAAAGGAAATATAGAGATAGGATGGTTATTTGATGTTTGGCAATTGGTATTATTATTATTATTATTATTATTATTATTATTATTATTATTATTATTATTATTATTATTATTATTATTAATTCTTCCAAGCATGCTTAATACTCAATTGGGTGAGTAATTTTTAAATGTTCACTCCAAGTCCACCGACTTGGAGTTAAGTCGGTGAAAATTTTACTCATCGTTCCTAATTTAATACATTATACAGTTGTTTCGGGTAATAAATATTTTATATAATATATATAAAATACTTATTTTAATTTACCAAAATTCATAAAATAATTTATAACTAATATTTATATATTTTTAAAATATTTTACTTGATAAATTTTGTACACGCATAATGACATGCATGAAATTATATGAAGTATTTTATACTTCCAAAGTTAATAAAATAATACATAGAATTTAATAAAATTAAATTTTTCAACGTTTCAACATTGTTACATATACATTACGTAAATATCCATGTATTTTCTATTATTACATAATATATACATATATCAATTTATTATATATATATATATATATATATATATATATATATATATATATATATATATATATATTATGTATTGTAATCATTTCTTTTACATACATAATTCACAAAAATATTAAATCTCATAAAAATAGAAATAATTCTATTTTTGCATAATCACAATTTATTTTATTAAAATAATAATTATTCATATTTATTTATTATTCTTTTCACTATTTCATATATTTTATATAAACTATACAATATAATTTTGCATAATTTATATAATTATTAACCTTTCTTTAATGAATTTATTTACATATAATTTATATAATCATAAATTCCCTTATATTTAATTATATTTCCTTATATAAAATATATAATTTAATATTATATATTTTATATAATTAATTACCCTTCTTAATAATTTCCCAAAAATTCACCATACATCTTAATTAATCTATAAACACAATTATAACCTTGTTAATTCTCTCATTAACTCTTAATTTAATTTAGAATAAATTTTTAATATTAATTCCTATTTTATTGACACCATTCATTTAAAATTAATAACAGTACGATAGAATATATTTATACATAAATAATTTACACAATTCACATTACCTATCAAGTTTAAATAATTAAAATACATACATTTTATTTATTTAAACTTTTTACACGTCGTAATATTCTGGATATTACTTTCTTCCCCCCTTATAAAAATTCCGTCCCGAAATTTCTACACTAACTATTCCAATAAACTAGGATAATTCTTCCGCATTTTCTCTTCTAATTCTCACGTGGCTTCTTCAATGTTATGATTTCGCCATAGCACTTTAACAGAAGGAATCACTTTGTTTCTTAAGACTTGTTCTTTCCTAACTAATATTTGGACAGGAATTTCTTCATAAGTTAAATCCTTCTATATCTGAATAGGTTCATATGCTATGACGTGCTTATAATCTGGCTTGTATGGTCGTAACACTGACACGTGGAAAACATTATGTATATGTTCTAATTCTGGAGGTAGTGCCACTTCATATTCCACTTCCCCAACTTTCTTTAATACTTCAAACGGTCCAATAAATCTAGGACTTAATTTACCTTTCTTTCCAAATCTGATTTTTCCCTTCCATGGAAACACTTTAAGAAACACGTGGCTTCCCACCTCAAAATCCCGACTTTGACTATGCAAATCTGCATACTTTTTCTGTCGATCCTGAGCTGCTATTAACCGAGCTCATATCAACTTAACTATATCCGTCGTTTATTGAACTAATTTAGGTCCTAGCAGTTGACGTTCGCCAACTTCATCCTAACACAAAGGAGTTCTATACTTTCTTCCATATAAAGCTTCGTAAGGCGGCATTCCTATACTTGTGTGGTAACTGTTGTTATATGTAAATTTCACCAAAGGTAGATGATCGTCCCAATTTTCTTTGAAATCCATAATACATGCCGGCAACATATCTTTTAAAGTTTGTATCGTCCTTTCGCTTTGACCATCGGTTTGCGGATGGTAAACCGTACTTAACCTCAGTTGTGTCCCTAACCTCTCTTGCAAACTCCTCCAAAAATTCAGTGTAAAGCGCGGATCCCGATCTGACACAATTGACACTAGTACTTCATGCTGCGATATCACTTCTTTAATATAGATTCTAGCTAATTGATCCAATTTGTATTTAATCTTAATTGGCAAGAAGTGAGTCGACTTTGTTAGTCTGTCTATGATCACCCATATAGCATCGTAGCCCTTTTGAGTAATCGGAAGCCCTACCATGAAATTCATGGTAATATGTTCCCATTTCCATTTTGGAATTTCAAGAGGTTGGAGCAGTCCACTTAGCTTCTGATGCTCAGCTTTGATCCGTTGAAACGTCAAGCACCGGCTTACATAATCCGCAATTTCTCATTTCATGTTTGGCCACCAAAAATGTTTTCGTACATCTTGGTACATTTTCGTACTTCCTGGATGAATCGAGAATTTCGAATTATGTGCTTCCCGTAATATCTCCTCCTTTAATTCAACTACTGCTGGTATCCAGATTCGTCCCTCAAATCTGAGAATTCCATTACTGTCTATTTGAAATTTTACTTCATCATTTAAGGTAACCCTATTCCTTACCTGAGTACATTCATCATTGGCTAATTGGGCCTCCTTCACCTTATCTAACAGTGTTGGTTGCATCTCTACAACAAATAGCATCTCATCTGCTTTAGAAGGGTATCTCATTTCAATTTCCAATTTTGTCATTTCCTAAATTAGTTTATCCTGAACAGTTACTTTCATTAACTTTTCTCTCTCCTTTCTACTTAAAGCATCCGCTACTACATTAGTTTTTTCCTGGATGGTAGAGGATTTCACAATTATAATCTTTTATTAATTCTAACCACCTCCGCTGACGCATATTTAACTCCTTTTGTGTGAAGATATATTTCAGACTCTTATGGTCTATATATATCTCGCATTTCTCCCCATAAAGGTAATGTCTCCGTATTTTCAAAGCAAATACTACTGCTGCCAATTCCAAGTCATGCGTCGGATACCCCTTCTCATAATCTTTCAACTGTCGTGACGCGTATGTAATAACCTTACTGTTCTGCATAAGCACACAACCTAACCATTTATGAGAGGCGTCACTATACACCACAAAATTCCCTATTTCATCAGGCAAAGTTAACACCGGAGCTTCGCTTAGCCTTTTCTTTCACTCACAAAAACTTTCCTCACATTTATCTGTCCACACAAATTTTACAGACTTACTAATTAAATTGGTTAGCGGAGTTGCTATCTTAGAGAAATCTTGAATAAATCGTCGATAATAACCTGCTAAACCTAAGAAACTTCTCACTTCTGTGGGTGACTTTGGTTGTTCCTAATTAATTACAGCTTCAACTTTTGCAGGGTCCACAGAAATTTCATCTTTATCAATAACATGACCCAAAAAGTGAACTCTTTCTAACCAGAATTCACACTTTGAGAATTTGGCATATAACTTTTCTTTTCTCAAAGTTTCTAACACTATCTTTAAATGATCTGCATGCTCTTCCTGAGACTTGGAATATACCAAGATATCATCTATGAATACCACCACAAATTTATCCAAATAGGGTTTAAAAATCATACTCATCATATCCATAAATGTCGCTGGTGCATTCGTCAATCCAAACGGCATCACCAGAAACTCGTAATGACCATAACGAGTTCTGAATGCTGTTTTCGGCACATCCTCCTTACTTATTTTCAACTGATGATACCTTGACCGAAGATCAATCTTTGAAAAGTATTTTGCTCCTTTTAACTGATCGAAAAGATCATCAATCCTAGGCAAAGGGTATTTATTCTTGATGGTCATCTTATTTAACTCTCTGTAATCAATACACAATCGTAAGGTTCCATCATTCTTTTTAACAAATAACACTGGTGCTCCCCATGGAGACACACTCAGTTGAATAAACTTCTTATCTAATAGCTCTTGTAGTTGTTTCATCAACTCTTTCATTTCCACTAGGGCCATTCTATACAAAGCCTTAGATATTGGAGCAGTTCCCGGTATTACATCAATCATAAATTCGATTTTCCGATCTGGTGGAAGACCAGGTAAGTCATCCGGAAACACATCGGGAAATTTCGTTCACTACCGGTATTTCCCCCTTTTTCATTTCCCCTTTCTAGGTATCTATCACATATGCTAAGTATCATATGCCTCCCTTCCTTAACGCCCTACTAGCTTGCATGACTGACAGACAACTAAATTGTCTCGGTAATTTGCTACCATAAAATACTATTTTTGACTTTTTAGGAGTCTGTAAAGTTACACACTTCTTTTGAAAATCAATTATGGCTTTATGGTTATACAACCAGTCCATCCCTAGGATGACATCAAATTCCCCAAGACGTATAGAAATTAAATCCACATATAACTTATGTTTTCTTATCACCATAGGGCAATGTTTATGCACATGATTAACAGGTATCACTTCTTTATTTGCAATCTCTATATTCAAGGGTTGTTCTAAATTTTCATAAGTCAACCCTAGTCTTCTAGCAAATTCATCAGAAATAAAAGAGCACGTAGCACCCGAATCAAAAAGCACACATGCATTAGTATTGCAAATTGAAATGGTACCTGACACCACATCTTTAGAATTTTCCGCATCCTGTACCGTCATGTTAAATGTTCGAGTGGTAGGACGACCTTGTTGAGTTGGTGCGGGGAATGTCAGTTTCCCTCCACTCGTTACCTCTGTCGTTTTCTTTGGACAGTTTCGAGCAAAATGACCTGCCGCTCCACAGTTAAAACATCCTGTTTTCTTCAATTTTAGGCAACTTGGTGCAATGTGTCCTTCTTGTTGGCATTTATAACAAACATTTTTCCCCTTCAAACAAACCCCTGAATGATTCTTTCCACAATTACTACAAGGCTCAATTTTCTTCTTTACATCTCCGGATTTGTTTCCGGAGGTGTTGGTACTACCACTCCACTTTTTCTTACTAGGAGGGTTGGTACTACTACCACTTCCCCCTTGGAATCTCCTTCATTCCTCCTTTTCTTTTGCTCTTGATGGTATTTCGTAATAGCTTCACTACCTCCCTCGGCTAATATTGCCTTTTCCAACACATCAGCATATGTTGTTATCTGAAACATATTCACCTTACTATAAATCCAGGGCTTCAATCATTGTTCAAATCTTTTGGCTTTTCGCTCTTCTGTACTAACCTGATATGGAGCAAATCGGGCTAATTCATTAAACTTGGCTGCATACTCAGCTACTGACATGTTATTTTGCTTTAATTCCAAAAACTGAATTTCTAACTTATTCTTCATACTAGTTGGAAAATAATTCTCGAAAAATAGTTCCTTAAATCTCTTTCAAGGAACTATTTCTCCCGCTTCTCTATTTTGATTTGCTTGCCACCAGTGGGCAGCCTCTCCTTTCATCATGAAGGTTGCAAAAGCAGTCTTCTGCTCCTCAACTACTCTAACCACTTCAAAAACCCTTTCCATCTCCATAATCCAAGTTTGAGCTTCTAAAGGGTTTATAGAGCCCTTAAATTCTGGTGGTCCAGCTAGTTTAAAGTCTTTAAAATTTGCAAAATGAGGGGGTTGGGTATTTTTTCAGCAGGAACTGGGTTTCTATTTTGCATTGCACCTGCTAGTAAATCTACTAACCTTTGCACTAAATCAACTGGGACTGTTTCTAGTTCTATTCTTGTACCTGACTCAGTGATTTCATTCACTGATTCTTCTGGTGCTTTTCTAGCAGGTCTACCTCTCTTTGGTGGCATTCTGAAATATAAACTTTATATTAATTTACATTACTATATTTACAATGCAGAATTTAAAACTAGCAATTTTTTATTTTTTACCAAAACATACTTTATAACATTACCATTCAAATATTTACATTAACAACCAACTATTTTATAAGATACATACATACCCCAAGTCACACATACATCCTATTTACATACCCTATCTCTACTATTTACATCAAAAGTAGGATCCCATACTATTTATATAAACACCACAATATATATATATATATATATATATATATATATATATATATCACCCTACATTCCATGGATTCATCGCTCTTCTCATTGCATCTTCGTATTCTTGTCTTATAATATTGATCGCCACATCACGATCAATGTCTCACCAATATTGACCTTCCTCCACTCGAAAGTATCGAATTCTGTGTTGTGCCCTTTCTGATGTGCACTTAAAGGTGTACTCCATATCATCCATTCTTACTTGTTTAGCCCTCACCTCGTTTTCTGTGAAGCCTACCTGTCTAGTTGCTCTGCCCCAAGCATTCTCAATCCTCGTACGATCTGTCATTTATCTATTCAATTTATCAATGAGAATCTGTCTTTCTATAGACAGCTCTGCTACTCTATGTTCAGCTTGGGCTAGTTCATCTACCGCCTCATTTTTCTGTTGAGTGAGAACCTGGAGTTCTTCCTCTCTTTGTTGTGACACAACATTTTGAGCTACAGTTTGGGCTTCAAACTCATGTACTTGGTGTGTAAGATCGACCACCTGAATCTCTAAACCATTTATAGTGTCTATAGCATTAACTATTAATTCTTCATTTAGGTCTAAGTTTTCATGAAGAGTACCTTCAGAAGATCCTCCTATTCCTTCTTCCTCTTCTTCATTTACTCCCATATGTTCTTCTGGTTCAAAATCTGGTCCATACTCCGACCCTGGCTAAGACACTGGTGGACTAGCAATCACTCGCTCAGGTACTACATGTATATCCCTAACTTCTTCCTCTTCAATCCTAGCCCCACTTGGCTCGCCTGCTTCCGTCATCCTATAAACAACAACACAATAATCCTCTATTAACGTTAATCTAACGATTACATAAATTTTATTTTTTTTTAAGTAACACATAAATTATTAACTTTTGGATGTCATAGATTTCCCTACTTCCCTTTTTCCTTAAACTCGATTTCAATTGCGCACTTATACTTAGGTTTTATAATAAGGTTTTCCCTCACCTATAGTTTTAAACCTTTCAGCTCTGATACCACCCTGTGACGCTCCCAAATTCAGGCTCCTTGAACCTCGAATTTGGTGCTCACAATTCATATATTCTAACTTCATTTACCACTATTCCAAAAGTATTATTAATATATATTACATCATTATGGTTCAACATTATACAAAAGATATCTAATCAATTCCCCAGGGTCATCAACCTTTATATACATACAACATTACTAGAATACATATTTCGCAACTGCAGCCACAAAATAGATTTAAAACTACGGGCGAGGGACATTTCATCAATTCTTCATTCCGACATCTTTCCTTTGCCTTTGTCTTTCTCATTTATATCCTCAGATTTAATATCTTTGTCTGCATCATATTAATCAGGCAAGAATGAGCAACCGAAGTGCTCAGCAAGTAAAATAAATTGAATAACAATGCATCATGAGGAAAAGAATTTATAATAATAACTTAACATGATTTCATTTCAAATGAAAACAAATAACTGGGGAAAATATACTTTGACATATGATAAATGAGAATTATACTAAGGGTCACAAGACCATTGAACATAGGCTAACCAATGGTAACACTGATAACATGTATGTGTCATAAAGACCATAAATTCTTAAACCCGTACTCGAGGTGATCGGCCTATCGTACCTATGACTGTGCACATCATATTACCGCATATCGCGGGGGATTGGAATTTAAAGCATCCGACAAGCTATATCCCCTGGAAATAGGGCTGTTCATCTCAATTTCTAGGAGTCCGTACCAAAACAATTTGGTTTGGCTCAGCACTTAACGATATAGAATAATTTGAAATTCAATTGTATCAATAGTCTAGCCGGATAAATGGCATAGACTCATAACCATCAACTCACTAATCAATAATTATGATTCGTTATGGATAACATTTAAGAATGAGTGTGAGTAACAACAGAGATTTTTAATTTTAATTGAACAATACACAACATCAACCGAAATCAATATTCAAGAAAGTGGAATAATGATAAAACTTAAGAAATAGAGTTCAATGAGGATTTTAATGTCTAACATATGATTAATGGTTCAAAGTTAGGGTTTAGGAACTTGCCTCGATGTACGTTTACTAACTTAACAGCTAATTATCCTTTCTTGGACAACCTATAATCATAGCATAATCAAATAATAATAATTTAGTAATCTAGGATATTAATTTATGTAATTAATATCACTAACAATATAATTATTCTACCCATCGGATTTATATTGGTGTTCATAATTAATTATAACCAAATTTGGTTATTTAATCTATTTTACTTGTTTACTTCTCATGATTAAACACTTAATTATTAATTGGAATTATTCCTCAAAATTGAAAATTTGTCATATTTAATTTATAAAACATTTTTATATATTTTTTTTATTTTATATAATTTTTATTAATTTTAAAACATATATTTTAATTAAATTAAACCCGAGTGGCATTTACGTAATTATCCTGAAATTCAGAACCGGTGGTAAATTGGTAATTACGCGGAACTTTGGCTCTCCGCGCATTGCGCGGCACTATTCCCCTCTTTCCCAAAACGGCGTCGTTTTTCTCACACCGACTACAGGAATTCAATCGCCGCGCATGGCGCGGCCAAAAATCCGTTCCGCTCGAAACGTCGCTGTTTCATCCCTGATCCGGAAAAAAAAATTGGCCGCGCGCAATGCGCAGGCAGCCTAAAAATTTTTCTTCCCTTTCCTGCGTTAACAGTAGCCAGCCAGAAGCATTTTAACCAAATTTTTGTTCATTATTTCTACCATATAATTACCCCACACATCATAAAATTCATAAATACACATCTAAAAATTATATAGAACAATTATATGATTATTTACTAATTTTTTTTACTAAATTATTTTATCACCACAAATATAAAAATAAATCAAATAAACTATTTTTATACCTTCTAAAAGCTTGGAAATTTTTCTTGGAGGCTTAATAAACACCTTGATGGCACCAACTATTTTCTTTTTGGTGGTGATGGTAGCTACGGGTGGCGGATGATGGTGGTAGGAGAAGAAAGAAAATATAGAGATAGGATGGTTATTTCATGTTTGGCAATTGGTATTATTATTATTATTATTATTATTATTATTATTATTATTATTATTATTATTATTATTATTATTATTATTATTATTATTATTATTATTATTATTATTATTAATAATAATTCTTCCAAGCATGCTTAATACTCAATTGGGTGAGTAATTTTTAAATGTTCACTCCAAGTCCACCGACTTGGAGTTAAGTCGGTGAAAATTTTACACATCGTTCCTAATTTAATACATTACGCAGTTGTTTCGGGTAATAAATATTTTATATAATATATATAAAATACTTATTTTAATTTACCAAAATTCTTCAAATAATTTATAACTAATATTTATATATTTTTAAAATATTTTACTTGATAAATTTTGTACACGCATAATAACATGCACGTAATTATATGAAGTATTTTATACTTCCAAAGTTAATAAAATAATACATAGAATTTAATAAAATTAAATTTTTCAACGTTTCAACATTGTTACATATACATTACGTAAATATCCATGTATTTTCTATTACTACATAATACATACATATATCAATTTATTATATATATATATATATATATATATATATATATATTATGTATTGTAATCATTTGTTTTACATACATAATTCACAAAAATATTAAATCTCATAAAAATAGAAATAATTCTATTTTTGCATAATCACAATTTATTTTATTAAAATAATAATTATTCATATTTATTTATTATTCTTTTCACTATTTCATATATTTTATATAAACTATACAATATAATTTTGCATAATTTATATAATTATTAATCTTTCTTTAATGAATTTATTTACATATAATTTATATAATCATAAATTCCCTTATATTTAATTATATTTCCTTATATAAAATATATAATTTAATATTATATATTTTATATAATTAATAACCCTTCTTAATAATTTCCCAAAAATTCACCATACATCTTAATTAATCTATAAACACAATTATAACCTTGTTAATTCTCTCATTAACTCTTAATTTAATTTAGAATAAATTTTCAATATTAATTCCTATTTTATTGACACCATTCATTTAAAATTAATAACAGTACAATAGAATATATTTATACATAAATAATTTACACAATTCACATTATCTATCAAGTTTAAATAATTAAAATACATACATTTTATTTATTTAAACTTTTTACACGTCGTAATATTCTGGATATTACATGGGGTACTCAAAATTCATAAAATAGGAGTGACGTAGTGATTTAGCATGTTGTCAAGCCAATGACGATAAACAAAGGCGTTGCTTAGGAGGCAACCCAAGGGGAGTATAATTTTCTTTATTTTTATTTTTTGTATTTTTATTTTAGTTATTTATGCCATTTCCTTTACATCTTATTTTACATTGGAAACAATGCAAATTTTAAGTGTGGGGGAAGAAATTTAGGATTTTTGTTATTTTTAGGCCATATTTTGAAAATTTTTAGGTAATTTTAAAAAAATTTAAACTTTGACTTTTGTGGGTAAATTCACGACAAACCCTCACGAGACACAACTCGTCCACTTGAGATAACCTTGGGGTTTAAAGGCTTGTTGCACATGCTAAGTGTAATCGTGTTTCCTATGACAATGGGGTAGTTTTTTTTTTTTTAAGATGTGTTACTTGAGCAATGAGTTAATTGGATTTTAAATTTTTAGCAAATGATAAAATGTTGATTTTTATTTAATAACTCTTGAAAAAATTATAAATTTTTGCTTAGTTTGGATTTTTGACTTATTGTTAGTATTTATTGTATCTGAGATCCTTTAAATTTTTATGTACTTATATCCATTTATTTGAGCTAGTTTTTAATTAATAAAAAGTTTATATGGTTAAATGCTTATGGAAGATATTTTTGAACTCTATATCTTATTTAATCATTATTTGAAGTGAAATATAAGACAAAATATAATTTGGAGGAGATGATTTAGGTAATTTTTATAAGATTATTATTGAAAAAGAAAAATTATGTGGTGGGTTGAGATGGAGCGTAAAACGCACTCACTCACAAACACATGGAAAAAAAAAAGTGAGATGGAGCATAAAATGCACTCACTGAGAAAGAAAGAAAAAATAAAAAGAAAAAAAGAAAGAAAAATGGGATGGAGCATTAAAATGCGCCCATTAAAAGGAAAGAAAAATGGAAAAATATTTGAAAAATGTATATTAATAATCCTAGTGTATATAATGATTTGAAACATTTTAATCTTCTGATTTATATTTGTCTATATTAGCAAAGAGTAATGTGAAAAATAAGTATATTGAGTTTTGTTGAATATCTTTTATAAGGTAATTAATGACCGAAACTTATCTGAGTTTTGATTAGTTTGATACATTTAGATTCACACACATACAAAAGGTCTTGAATAAAGTAAGATTAATAAATATGTTAAAATTCTGAATTTTGCATAATTTTAAAATTTTCTTTGAGTTATCATTTAAAAAATCTTTGAGGCTGAGGTTGAAATTTGTATTGATTTGTTGCTCGAATAAGTTGTTTGGTTATTATTTTTAATTTTTATTCTTGTTTTGCTTGAGGACAAGCAAATAGTTAAGTGTGGGGGTATTTGATAAGTCGATTTTATATCAATTTATTAGGTATTTTATACTTAATTATTTGTGAGTTTTTAAGTATTTTTAGTGTTTTAGGTAATTTAGTTAATTTTATGCATTTTTATTATTTTTATATATTTTTAGTAATTTTATATTATTTTTAATATTTTAATTATATTTTGTAGGAATTAATTAAAGCTTGGATGGCAAAATGGTAAATAAACCGCTCAATGGCAAAATCGTAAATTTGGCAGGATGTTGGCACACCATGCGCGCATAGCAGCTGGCAACACCACGGAAGGGATGACGACGTTTGGTTGGCGGACAGCTGTGAAAAGGAATGATCGCGCAATGCACGGTCGGCTGTAGTAAAAGAAAGGGCGCGCCATGCGCGGAGGCGTTAGTAAAGAAAAAAAAATAGCGCGCGGCTGCTGCTTATTCCTCTTTCTCTCTCATGCATGGCTCCCACGCGTCATCTATTCTTTCTCTCACCATCGAATTTTTGGTAGCATGCTGACTAGTGGATTCCAAATTGATATTAAAAGGAAGGCTTTAAATAAGTTCCAAATGCAAATTGAAATTGGAAAATAAATAGGGATTTTTATATGTATTTTATTTTGTAATTTAAATCCTATTAGGGTTTGGAAAGTGTAATTCCTATTAGGGTTAGGAGGATTATGTAGCCTATAAATAAAGGGTTTGAGACCCAATGTAATATATAACTTTCATTAGAAAAAATTCTCTCTTATATTATTTGGTGTTCTCTACAACTATGAGTAGCTAAATTATTTTTTTTTTCTTGGTTTAAGTGATTGAAGCCATCAAGATTTATACACTGTGCGATCTAATTTACTTTAATTATTCAATTAATATTTTGAGTATTGAATATTTTTCTGTGCTTAATTTTATGATTGGTTTGTTTAATTGCTAGGAGTACTACTAGTTTATTATTCATATTAATCCACTGTTGTTGGTGACGCAACTAAGTTTAATAATTGTTTTGCAGATCAAAAGATTATTTTATCTTAGGAAGAATATTCATCTAAATTAAATGCAAACGCGTGGCTTGTGTTATTTAGTTCAACGATCTCTCTAATTCTTAAAGCTTCTATTAAATTAAATCTTTAGCACGTGCCGGAGGTTGTTTAGTAGTAAGGGTAATTTAGAACGCGCGTGTCTACTTAACTAAAATTAAGGAGAGAGGAGAAAAATTATTTCACCTGCGAGTAGTTCTTTCTACGGTGAATGTTCAAAATATTGATAGATTTATTTTTGCATCAGTGGTCAGTTGTAAATTCTTGATGGTGGATTTTGACTTAAACCAAGGCTTTTTCTTCTTATTTATTTCTTGCATATTTATTTTAGTTAATTTTATTTAAATTATTTCTTTAATTAAAAACCCCCCAATTTTGATTTACAAAATATAAAATTAAATTAATCATTCTCTGTGGGATCGACTCTTACTTGCACTACTACTTTAATATTTATCCAAAGTAAGATTTTATTTTTGGGTGCTTGCGACATCACACCATAAATCATCCGAAAATACATCTTCATATTCATTTACTATCTGTATTTGACCCATTTCTAACCCCACTTTTCGAGTATCAACAACATGAGCCAAATATCCAACACATTCTTTCCTTAACAACTTTTTATCCTGCATCATCGTCATACAACAAGATTTTCTTGGTGACTTGTTACCATAAAACACTACCATAGACTTATTAGGAGTCTGAAGGTTCACACATTTCTTCTAGCAATCAATCACTGCACACCATGGTTATACAACCAATCCATTCTAAGTATTATGCCAAACTCTCCTAATCCAATAGGAACTAAGTCGAATGTTAACTTATGCCCTCTTATCTCCATACAACAATTCCGATGAATATTCTCCACCTAAATTACCTCCTTATTTGCTGCTTCTATATTTAAAATATTCTCTAACTTTACTCAAGGTAGATTCCATCTCTTTGTAAGTTCATCAGACACAAAAGAGCAGGTAGCACCCGAATTAAATAATACGTAAGACTTTATATCATTAATAGAAATGATACTTGACACCACATCTTTCGATGCCACCGCATCTTGAACTGTCATTTTAAATGTGCGTGCTGTCAGCCTTCCCGGCTGAGTTGGTCCACCAATCATAAGCTTCCCACTGTTGTTACTTTTGCTTCCACTTCCTCTTTCTGCTTTCTTCCTAGGATAATCTTTTATTTAATGCCCCGCCTCTCCATAATTGAAACATCATTTGCTTGATTTCGAGGTTAGACAGTTAAGTGCAATGTGCCTCTCTTGACCGCACCTATAACAAATGTTCTTCTCTTTCAAACATACTCCCAAGTAACCCTTTCCATAAGTGACACACGCCTCCACTTTCTTCTTCTGTACACCTTGCTTATTCTCAGCGTTTTTGTTGCTATTCCACTTCAGCTTGTTGGAGTTTCTTCCTCCACCGCTTTTTTCTTTATTAACTCCATCACTTTTCCTTTCACACTTATCCTAGTTGTACTTTATCAAGGTCTCGTTGTCTCATTCTGCTAAAATAGCCTTCTCTAATACCCTAGTAAAAGTTATGATCTGAAACATTAAAACCCGACTATAAATCCAAAACTTCAATCCTTGTTCGAAACGTTTCGCTTTCCTTTGTTTAATGTCCACCTGATGTAGAGCGAGTCTTGCCAATTCATTGAACTTAGCCGCATACTTGGCCACTGTCATGTTCTCATGTTTTAACTCTAGGAACTTCACTTCCATCATATCTTGTATAATTGGAGGAAAGTAGGCCTCAAAAAATATTTCTTTGAATCTCTCCCAAGTCGCTACTCCCTCTCTTAGTCTTCCCTTGTTGGCTACCCATTAATTGTTGGTTTATTCTTTTAACATGAATATAGCAAATGTAGTTTTTTGTTCCTCTGCCACATTAGCTACATCAAAAACTTTCTCCATCTCAATCACCCACGTCTGGGCCTCTATCGAATTAGTAGTCCCCTTAAACTCTGGGGGTCCTAATGCTTTAAAATATTTAAAAGTGGCAATTCAACCAGTTGTAGGTTGAATAGCTATAGAATTAGTATCCTGATTCTGAAATGCTCCCATCAACATATCCACAAACTGTTACATGAGATTAACTGGCTCCTCTAGAGCTTTAACTGACTCCTCCAATGGAGGTTGAACATTATGCCTTCGTCTAGGTGGCATTTCTGTTTAATAACAATTCATACCATGATTATTATTTTTATCATCCACATATCATATTTTTCATGTTAATTTAAACACATAGCCATTTCAAAACACATTAAATAATCGAGTTTATATTCATATGCATTTTGACAAGTGTCAAGCACCTTACATCAGATACAGCATATTACTATAAACTTTTCTATCCCTTTAGACTATAAAGTTCATGATTTACATTTTACAACCATAGACAACAAAAACAGGGCTTCCCTCCTTAAAACAAAAAATGGTTACATAACACTATTTATCCTAGTTTATAACAAAAGACTAGGGATTTACATTTCATACATACATAGATATATATACAACTACACACATCTACTCAAGCCTTCTACAGATGCATTACACGCTAAACTGCATCTTCATACTCCTCATTCATGATCTTTATCATTTCCCATTGACTCAAAGTCTTACAAGTTTTTCCATGTTCAACAGGATAATAATACACCTTACCTTGTGCCTTCCCAAAAGTTGTGTGAAAGACATAGTTCATATCATCCATTCTTACATTCATATCATCAATTTGGCTTTCTTAGCCCTTACTTCATTTTTCACAATGCTTACCCTTCTTACTGCTTTAACCCGTGCATTTTCAACTCTAACGGTTTCAGTAGCCTCTTATTCAACTTGGGCTTTAAGAGCTCTTTCTCATTCTTCAGACTTTAAACTATCTGTTCCTCTTACTGAAGCATCAAGAAATTTTATAACCTCTTTTTTCACTACCTCCATCATGGGTGGATTCAATCTTCCTTGAGCTTCTCTAATTGATTTAGCTCCTTATTCCAAAAGAATTTGATGCGTGCACACAGCCGGACTTATACCTTTAATATCCGTAATTGTCCAACCAAAGACTGTGATGTGGTTCCTTAAAACTCTAAGTTGTTTGTCCTCTTGAACTTTGATAAGGTTGTTGGCAATGATTACTGGCAGTGTGTTCTCCTTTCCTAAATATGCATACTTCAGGTGGGTTGACAACTACTTCAATTCCAAAATGGGAGCCTGTACAACAGAAGAACACAATTTTTGACGAGTCACAGTTAATTGAATAAACGAAACTACATACTTATCTGAAATCTTCGGTAAAAAATGTAATGCAACTATTGTATCCTTTAATTCTGAAGGCTATTCAATCTCATCTTCCTTTTCTAGCCTAAGTTATTCATGATGGCATTCTCCAACGTTTCACTATACACTTGATCAAAGGATTTCTACACAAAAGAGTTAATGATATTAACAGCAAAAACATGATTAGGTACCTCATGGCTTCATTAATATTGAACTGAATCTTTTAGCCATCAAACTCCATGGTCAAGGTATCGTTGTGCACATCAATCATTGTTCTTGTTATCTTCAAGAATGAACTTTCTAACAAAATGTGAGCTGGATTTAGAGATGTATCGTCATCCATTTCCACAAAGTAAAAATTTGCAGAAAATATTAGCTCATTCACCTGCACTAACACATCTTTAATTACCCTTTTAGGGTAAGCGTTAGTACGATCATCTAATTGTATAATAATACCAGTATTTTTCAAAGGGCCTAGATTCAAATAAACATAAATAGATAATGGCATGACATTAATTTATGCTCCTAAATCTAGTATAGGATTCTCAAACCTGGTATTACCTATCTTGTATGGAATGGTGAACATACCTGGATCTTTATATTTTTGGGGCATTTTTCTTTAAAGAACAGTAGATACATTCTCTCCAGCTATCACTTTTTCATCATCTTCTAATTTTCTTTTATTAGTGCATAATTCTTTTAAAAAATTTGCATACCTTGACACTTGTTTGATGACATCTAGTAATGGAATGTTCACCTCTACCTTCCTAAAAATCTCTAGAATCTCCTTCTCTTACTCATCCTTCTTTAAAGGGTTAATCTTAAGCTGAGTAGGAGGGTTAGGAATTAATTTTAAAATTTATGCCTCCTCTTTAGCTTATCTCATCAAATTCCATTGTAGCTCTTGGTGTATCCAACTGTTTTCCCACTCCTCAATGTGATAGCACAAGCATTCTCTCTTAGGTAGACAACTGTTTGTGAGGGTAGCTTCCCTGAATCTTGAGAATCCAATCGACCTACTATTGTAGCCAACTGACTTATCTAATTCTTTAGATGATGAATGGTAGTATTTATATCTTGTTGGAACCTCTGGGTCTGATTCATGAAGGATGTCGTTTGATTCATGAAGGCTTTAAACATATCCTCAAGTGACGTCATAAAATTGGCAAGTACTATATGTCGACGTGGGTACTACTGTTGAGGCTATTAGAATCCTTGCTGCCTGTTTGGAAAAGCATTTTATGGTGTTAGGAGCCTATTTCCTCCATAGCTCTGATTGGGATGATCCCTCCATCCTGGATTGTAAATGTTGGAATATGGATCATAGCTGCGTTAGGGTTGTTCTTGGAAGTTTTCCGTTGCGTTGGCTTGTTATGTGATGTCATCTTCTTGCAATGTGGGGCAAACATTCGTAGTATGATCTGATAGTAAATAAATCACACACGTCTTTGCAACTAGTATGTTCCCTACAGACAACTGACAAACTATAATAATTAAATTCTAAATTTGTTGTTCTATATCGCATAAGCTAACTTCATTCACTACTTTGGGTGTGCGGTCCATCCTAGTTCTATATTGTTGTAAGTTGGCCGCCATGTTTGCAATTAAATTCTTTGCAGCCTCCGGAGTCTTATCTACTAGTGCTCATCCACTTGCAGCATCAATCATATTCCTAACCATTGGTAGCAATCCTTCATGGAAGTACTGGATTAGGTGTTGATCGTCAATTTGGTGTGGTGGACAGCTCGAGCATAACTTCTTGAATCTTTCCTGGTACTCATAAAAAGTTCCTCCACTGAACTATCTAATGGCTCATATCTCTTTACTTATGTTGGTTACTCTTAAAGCAGGGAAATACTTCTCCAAGAATAGCCTTTTTCATATCATTCCACGATTGTATCGAACCGGAGGGAAGATAATACAACCAATCATTTGCCAAGTATGTCAATGAGAAGGGAAAAGCTCTTAGCTTAATCTGCTCTTCAGTAACTCCTTGTGGCTTCATGGTAAAACACACCATGTGGAACTCCTTTAGATGCTTGTATGGATCTTCACCTGTAAGACCACGAAATATAGGCCAAAAATAAATTAGTCCTTATTTTAATTCAAAAGCAACGTCTAAAACAGGATATTCTATACATAATGGTTGATGGTGTAAATTAGGAATTGTCAACTCCCTCATAGTCTTATTATTGTTGTTTACAACCATCTCTTCTTCTGGATCACTGGATGAACTGTTTAACAGCAACTCAAGTGCTATGTTAAGGCCCGATGATGGAACAAAAGCTTCTTCGGAATCAGTAACTGTGCGTCTGGATTGACGAGTTTCCTTCCTTAACCTTCCTGTAGTCTTCTTTATTTCTGGATCAAAATTCAATTTGCCAGATTGAGTGGATCGTGTCATAAACTACAAATAATTTAAACAAAAAATAAATTAAAACAAACACTTCCCAGCAACGGTGCCAAAATTTGGTAAGTTGTCGTTATGCTACCAAAATTAAAACCTTACATATACTGTATAAATACAAAATTCAACATAGTGATAAGCAAGGGTCGATCCCATAAAGAATAGTATTATTTTTAATTTATTCTAAAGTTTCTAGCAATAAACAAAGGCAAATAATAAAGAAGGGGTTTTGAATTAATGTAATTAACTAAATAAATGAATATAATTTAATAAGTTTAACCCATAAATTAAAGACTTCAGTCCTTCGGGTCATTCTCACCTTTACAATTAATAGATCAATCAATTAGAATATATTTATATCCTTTCATAAAACTAATAATCCTAAGCAACAACAAGCTCTGCTACCTAAAAATTTTCTTAATTTTAATCTAACAAAACAAGCTCTTCATTATATTTTAACCATTATACAACCTAGAACAAGCTCTCTACATTTAATATAATTGTAGCATTAATAATGAGAAAATTAGATTATTCTAAGCAATAATCTCATAAACTCGGACTATATAGCTTATATCATGATAACCATAGCAATAAACAAAAGCTTAAGCACAATCATCTATCATTATTCACTACCAATGATTAGGGACAATATCAATTATACGTAATATAATCCATAAACCTAGCAATTGATAATAACTTGATCAATCTTACGAGCTCTAATCAAACCAATCAAGATTAACATCAAATAGCAATTAAAATTATCACGAATAATTTTATATAAAAAGAAAGAAATAATATTACAGAACTGATTTAACCATTAATTGTAATTGGGTTTAAAATCCCCTAGAATTGAATTGAAAACTTAGCATGACATGCTCTCAATCTTTCATCCAAATCTTGATGAATAAATGAATGAGAATCCCCCAATTACAAAACTCTAATGTTTATTTATTTCTATGAAATCTTACCCCTACAATTGATAGGAGAATTAATTACAAGGTAAATCTAAGCAACTATGAAAATAAAATCCTAATTACAAGGCGCAGTCCCTCGGCCGAGGCGCCTTCTAAACTCGTCGTCTACGCATTCGTCTAGGTTACATCACGCTAGGACGTGATCTTTATTCATAAAAACTGCGCCAGGGCATAGTCACTATTCCCCTGTTGACTTTTTTTGACTTCTTTCCCATTTTGCTTATTTCTCCATTTTTTTTCTATAAAATCAATTTAGAATAAATATCAATGTAATTAAACACAAATGAATTATAAAAACTATGAATTAAGGAATAAAAACATAATAAAATTGATTCCTACCACTTCTTCCTTTAATTCAGAATTATTATTTTTTTATTGATTTTGTTTGTGTATTTTAATTATAAATATAAAAAATCTAATAATCAAAATACAAAAAATAAATAAAAATTGAATAATAAAAATGCACAATCCCCCCCCCCCCATACCTAAGTCATGCATTGTCCTCAACGTATATAAATGAAGAATAGAGAACAAAAAAATGTAAAAATTGTACCTCTATGTGGGGGTAGGAACTAGATGGAAATAATGTACAAAAGAAATATATATTTACAAAACTTACAAATACAATTGCAGTGTTAGTCATTCTGAATAGTGTGGGTTAACAAGGTACACCGCCTCCTCTAGTTCGTTCGATTTTTCTAAAAAGGGTTTAAGTCATTGACCATTCACTTTGAAAATTGCCCCACTCTTTAGATTTTCAATATCGACTGCCCCGTGAGGCTAAACTGCTTTCACTACAAAAGGTTCATCCCATCTAGAACTTAATTTGCCAAGAAATACGTAACGCACCAGAAATCCCAACATTCCTTATTTAATCCAATTATGTCTGGATAATGTAATCATTAATCTTAAAATCATATTAACGACGATCTCGTGTGTTAAAACTTAACATGTAACCTTTAAAAACCAAGTCTTTGACCATAATGCGGTCCATATTTTTTTTTATAAAAAAAACTTACTATCAATCACTTTACTAGAACTTAGATCATATACAAATAAGTTATGACCTAGTCTATTATATTTCATAATCATATATATATATATATATATATATATATATATAATTTACATAACCTATAAATAAAATTTCGCCATGAACTATTCATACATGGTCATGTTTACATATACCTATAAACATACATGCATCATACCTGTACCTGTTTACATATCTCTGTACTGGATATACAAATTTATCACATGTAGAATTTGACTAACAATAATATCTTAATCTTATATCATTACAATCTTTTCTTAAATAATACATACTTACAACATCCATCCCTACGGACTCACAAACGTTCGTTGCTTGCACATAATACAGATACACTTAATAAATTCTCTTCATGCTTAACAATGCATTCACATTCTTTTACCTTTAGCCGCACCAGAATCCTCCGGCCTTCTCGTACTTTACCTGAAATGTTAGTTCATAGCAAGAGTGAGCATAAAGCTCAACAAGTCAATCAGATAACACATTACATGCTTGCGGTTTATAATATGCATCATGCCTCTTTACTTTATCATGTTATACTTAATGTCACATATTTCACTTAACAGTTAGCACACGTAGTTCCACGGAATGCACATTTTCACTACCACATAGTTCACGTATAATAATTAGTACATTCTAGTCTGAAGAACTTGCTTGATACGCATTTATTTTACTTAACCTATACTGCCTCGCTTGGCCTTTCTGTATTTTCTTGACCGTCTTGTCGGTCTACTACTTCGATCGCTATCTGTAAACATTGCACTATATGCATTAATATAGAATCATAAACTTTCTATAACTTATCAAACTTAAACTATAATTGCTTAACCATTTAACTCTATTCATTTCACTTTTAATGTATTATACCCTATTTAGGTTAATAATACATCCTAGCTTGTCTCCGACCTAGCACACAAGCATTACAATGCTTTTATATACCTAAAGGTATATTATAGTATACCATTTTCCATTTCATTTCCTTAATATCCTTTACTCTTGATTACCTCTACTGGTAATATCTTACCATGATTAGGTCCTATATAATCGTAATATCGGTTCATGCATTGGTTACATAAATGTGTATGTTAAACCTTGTCATACAAATTATCACTTAACTTTACATAACCTTATCACGGAACATATAGTTCATTTATACCTTAACAACTACCACATTGATTATTTTTATCAATTTGTGGCTTATATTTCTTGTCTCTATCATTTTATATCAAAACATTTCAATTTGAACTTAAAATTAAAATTTCTTGGCTGGAACAGTACATCTCGCCTCAGCGAGATGTTTTGCCTGGAAGATCTCGCTGGCTGCAAGATCTTCTCGGCCACACCGCACTCCGGTGCCCCCTGATTTTGCCCTGGCAAACTTCTTCACAGAGCACTGCACCCCGGCGCAGTTTCCAGTTCAAATAACTGTGCCCCGACGCAGTACTGGTTTTTCTGGAAAAAAAATCTTTCAAAAATCCATGCTATTTTTTCCCTTTTTTTGTAAAACTTGATTCTAACATGTCACATAACACATATAATAAATAATTGACTTGTTTGGGCCTTCAAAACATTTAAAACTTTTCAAATGGTTTCATTTTTCCAAAGTTTCCATTTTAGGCGTCGACGAACGTTTTAAAATGTTTAAAATCCAAAATTGTCGCCATTGACACCAAATGACTTTCAAAATGAATCTAACACGTGTATTTACGTAAAACTTAGTTATTTGGCCTTATTAAATCATTAATTATCCAAAATGGCCAAAAATCATACGTTGGTGGAATTTTGTCAAATTATGAAATTTCACCCTTAAGCGCAACTTGAAATCTTGAACTTTATGCACCACATACATTACCACATACACATTTAACAACTTTGTAAGTCCATATTACTTCTATATGCACATTCTAATGCACTTTAAAGACTATGATTTGATCTATATGCAAATCATAGCCTAGTATTGTAACTTTCCTTCATAAAACATGTGTTTCAACCTTTAAAGCTTTTAGTATACTATCTAACATGAAATTTCTCATGTATCTAACATGAAATTTCTCATGTATCCAACATGATCAGCACTCTCAACTTGGTTTCCATCATGTCTAACAACATATAACACATGATCATGCTTAAATCATAGTTTTTAGCCTTGAATATGTGCATGAATAGTGCACCACCTTTGTTCTAGTAAACTTGAACTTAGGGTTTCATGATAAAGCAATCAAGAAGCATGTAACTTACATAAATCACATACTCAATACATATATCCTAAAAATATAAGCATGGCTTCATCTATTCTTGCATATAAGCACATAAACATCAAGTTTTAATATAAGAACATGGTTATACCTTCTTATGGCTCTTCTTCTCCTTGCCACAAAGCTTGCTAAAGATAAATTCTCCACTTTGATGGCTTGTTCTCCTTCCCTTGCTCATTTTTCCATCAATTTCTTGAGCTTCTTATGGAACCCTAGCTTTTCTTGCTCTTTTCTCTCTTAGTTAGCAACTTTGGGGTTATAAAAAAAGATGACTAAAGCTAACAAGCTTATACTTACAAATTATATACATACACATATTGTGTGTATATCTTCCAACACTTAACCAAGCTTTAGTTAACTTACTCATGCATAGTTAGGGGCATTCATGCTAATTCACATTGATAACTAAGGATAGCTTGGTTATTACACCATTCTAGGATACCATGGTCATTTCTTACATTGACAAGGGCACTTTGGACAATTGCCAAATTCTCAAGACAATTAAATTCCAATAAAATCATAATTTACTCATTTTTGCTCCAATTCAAGTCCTTTTTTATCCAACTTTGTTTCCATAGGCTTGAATTTTATTGCTCATCAAACTAATCCATACTTGACTTGTCCCATATCACTTATCACACTTCCAAATGCTAATTTTATTAATTAATTATAATAATTTATAAAAAATTACCAATTTGCATAACATTCATTCTCAATTATCTAGAAACACTTTTTGATTCTATATTCAATCAATTCAAATTTTTGACATCTCAATATAGTCGAATTGGTCACTTTTTACATAAACCGCTTTCTTGAGAAGTGAACCTCAACCGGATTACTAAAATCCATTCCTTTAATCATATAACTCATAATACATTCATTACGACTTTACGTCCTTTCACTTATTTACTTAGTACATATGATGTCAATTTAAACCATTCTTGCATACAGCTTCCTTTCTACACATTCTTGGGGTTATTACATTCTGTAATTACACATCGTGACATATGATTATCTTCTTTTAATCCATAGATATCTATTTCTTAATAACTTCAAACATTCAACAATCGTTAATCGTATCATTCCTTTAATCCTTAATTGACTGAATATATCATACGGTTCCTTCTTTACTGCACATACACACCTCACATTGTCATCCTCGTAACCTAGCATCTCAGGGCCTACTCATTAAGCTAGTTATTAATATTCATGACTAAGCATCAATTCACATACATATTCTTATTTCCTTTATTCTCTAACTTTAATTTCTTCTTCCTTTATCAGATCAATACACACACACATATTCATACGTTCAAGCTATTACCTAATAACACAATAGTGTCTTACACTGATTCCTTTTAAACTACCATACTGTGGGTATTACAATCAATCATTCATCTTTAAATCCATTAAATTACTATTTAACCATCAAAATTCATATTCATAATAATTTCATTATCTGATACATTACTAATGCACCTTAAATAACTAACTGGTTTATAAACATTTTATAAACTCTTATTCACACTAAGAGTCCTTCTATATTTATTCAACCACATAGGTCACTTATAACACATTGATCACATAATACTTCATATTTAATCACTCTTACAACATTCTGTCATTCAACACTAGGTTTTATCTTATAACCTTTACTAAATTAATCAAAATCCTCATTTGGAAATTTTGTAAAAATTCGGGATGTCACATTCACCCCTACTTCAAAAAAATTCATCCTCGAAATTGCTGTATACTTATATCTTGCTCATTTCAACATTCATATCTCTTTGCATTCATTTCATCTCAATTAGGTTTTCAACCAACCTTTACATTCTCTCTCTCTACCCATCTTACCCCTTTCTATCATTCATTCCAGGAGACTGGAATGTCTTTCAGGAATCTTCACAATTGTTCAATAACTGTGAAGCAGTATGAATAAATAGGAATAGCTTTTCCATAAAACTTTTTCTTTTTAAAACAATCTTTTGCTTTTGCTGAGGGGTCACAAAGACCATGAACATATTAAAAATATTAACAATCACAAAGACTGAGAATATCCACGGGTCATAAACACCAGGAACATGAGTTACAACGCAGCCATGCCACTCCTTTTCCCTGGCCTATTGGTACGCTAGGTGATCAGCCTATTGTACCCTTTTCCTTTGCTTTTTGGGTTGAACCACGCTAACCAACCCACATATCATATCCCCTTTTTAAGGTTGTTCGCATCAGACTTTAAAAATATTTTCCTTTATCCATTTATGGATTTAAAACATTTACTCATTTCTTTAGTAAAATAATCTAGCTAAAACAAATGGCATAGACTCACATCATCAAGCCGTTCATACATTGCAAACTTGAAACTTTTCAGAAATTCATTTTCACTTCATTGGCTCAAAACTTGAATCCAAGAAAAATCTTTTAAACGGTTTCATAATACTTCACTATCTTAGCAGTACATTGAGAATTCAGTCGTTCAAGACCTCTTAATACCGTACCGTCATAGAAGTACGTTGAGAATTCTGCCATTTTATTATTTCACACCATCTTCAATAGTGTGACAATAATTTCATAAATACATTTTGAAGTTTTCAAATAACTTTGTCTAGCCAAATCAATTGGTATAGACCATGAATCAAAGAATTTTAAAAGAACTTTTCGATACTCGAGCAAAATATTTTCATTGCACCAACGTGCGAGAATAAGCACATTTTAACCCTTATATGGGCAGGGAATTTGTGCTTAGTTTTAGAACCACTTAGCTTCTTATATTAATATAGTGGTTGAGTTGAACAGTTCTTTGTATGCGCAGAGAATTTGTTCTTAGTTTAACGACAGCTTACCTTTTTATATTGATTAGTGACCGAGTTGACCAATTTCTTGTATGGGTAGGAGATTGTGTTTGGTTTGACAACCACTTAGCTTTCTATAATGATAATCGATTAAAACCTGGTGTTGTGCTATTCAATGTATATATGGTGAGAATGTGATTCTTTTCTCATAGTATATCATATTGGTATAAAATATTGAGGTTAGGTGCATGTTCTAAAAACTCACACGTATGATAAGTTCGTGACTCATAATCGTATGGTGGAGTCCCTCAGCGAATGGACACTTTGTTCTGACTAGGATAATTTCCTCAACCCATATAATTGTGTTAAGTTCCTGAACTCATAATATGTGGTAAGTTTGATGAACAATGAGTCTGGGTTGAGTTGAGTAGAAAGATTAAAACTATACTAGATATAGTTATTAAGCTGAAAAAAGATGATGAGTAAAATTGGTGATTATTTGAGGTTTTCAAATATTCCAAATTTTCTAGCTATGCTAGACTTTGAAATTCTTAAAATCATGCTAAATTCGCACTTATGTGCCTTTTGAAAGAAATGAATGATGATTTTCGATCGTTTTTGAAACGTTTAAATAAGGTTTTATGCCATTTGTATCGGCTAGACATTGTTAATTTTAACTTGAAGTGATGAAATTCAAGAATTTTATTGCACATGTGTACTCTTGAAGAGTTTAAAGTTCCGATTGATATCTGAACTATCATTGTTAGTCTATGCCAATTGTTTCGGCTAGACATTTGCATGTTTGACATTTAAAAGCTATCCAAACCTGTTGTTGGTACAGATTCTGAAGCTGAGAATAACCCATAATGGGGTGCAACCTAAATATCAGATAAATGATACAAAGAGAATCTGGACATGTAACCTAAGAGGGTCAATCAAGAGACTGATGCCTCAATAGACGTTCACGATTACCTAAGAGGGTCAATCAAGAGACTGATGCCTCAACAGATGTTCACGGTTTAGGTGACCACTCAGCATTTAAAATCAATTATCACTTATGAAATTATGCATTGATTATATCGAACTTATATTATTGAATTATTTTGTAATCTAATAGGGTCAATCGAATGATTGATTCCTTGGCATTTGCTCATGGTCTTTTATGACCTTTCATTCAGATATGACATTATTTTAAAGGAATTATTTTTACTTCCTAATTATTCAAGCTCCTTCACAATTATTGAACAATTGTTGAAGAATTCTAGGAAATATCCCAATATTCTGGTAATTGAATGGGTAAAAGTGTAAATTTTAGAGGAAATTGGTCATAGAATTAGATGATTAATAAAGAATCCTCAAGGAATGGGAAATTTGTTACGTTAGATCGAGAACCTAATGGGCAGAATGAACAAAAATAAGTATGTTGTAATTTCGAGGAGGAAATTCTTATAAGAAGGGGTGAATGTAATATTCCTGATATTTCAGAAGATTTTTAAATAAGATATTAGATGATGAAATAAAGGTTGAAGTTAAAACCTACATTTGGAGAAGTAAAAGGTATAGAAAATGAGTAAACATTTGACCCTAATCTTTGTTTAAGGATTTAAATGTGAGTGAATGTAGGTTTTCAAATTTTAAAATCTATAATTTGATTATTATATATACTTTGAGATATATTAATAATAAAGTAATATAATATCTTTAAAGTTCAATGAATGTATTTGACTAAAGAAAATTATGTAAGAAGTTTTTTATGTGATGTATGAGGAAATTTATTAAGGAAATAAATTTCAATTTGAGAAAAAAAAAATCAGATTTCGTGAAGGTGTATATGTATAGATACATATATACTTAGAGGTACGCTAATTATATTTTAGTCGATCATGATAAATGATTAATTGAATTAATCATCAAGAACACTATAAAGTTTAATATATTAATTAAACAAACTTATGAAAGTTAAACCTTGAATAGTAATTTAAGATATCCCAAATTAGTAAATTGAAAAGAGATAAGCTAGGTATTGTGGTGGTAATTAAAATTAAACCTAACCTAGTGGCCAAGTGATTGGAAATTTAATAATAGTCCAAAATCTATGTTTTCTTTTAATTTTTATGATAGAAATGTTATCTTTGAGCTCATTGTGCTTATAATCATGCTAGACATGTTTATATAGGATGTCATGTGATTTAAATGTGTAGTGGTTGGGGTTTATGTAGAAAAATCTAGTAAAATGATTGAAAATATTTTTACCGACGAACAAAACGTAGTTTGTTCGAATAAATGACACATTTTGAAATCTACAAATTATTTTTATGGTTTTATATTTTTGGAAATATATGGGTAAGTTAAGAACAAAATCCCTTTTGAATCACCCAAAAAGGTGTTAAAATGAGCAAGTTATGCACGTTTGACCAAACACGCCTTATTGTCCAAGATCTTGCAGGAACAGTCCACTTTGAGCCAAATTTTTGAAATTAAAACTTATCCAAAAATAGTGTTTGAGCCCATAAAAGTATAGTTCGGGAAGTCACAATTCTATCGATACCTAGTAGAGCTCCATCGGAGTTATAGAACTCAAGTTATTAAGGTTTTTCCCCAAGACCCCATAGCTGGATAGAATCTGGAAAATGGCAAAGCTACTGCTAGTTTTTTCTTCTGTGAACCAGCCGGAACATTCTGGCGACACCGAAATAACAACTGGTTCCGGTGACATGTCCTTGACGGAAGTTGCTTGGTTTTACATGTACTATTTTATAAAAATATGTTTGTATTTTTAGCATATCATTTGGTAATTTTCATAATTAAAATGTGATTAAATCTTACTAACTAAAGAAAAAATGATAAATTAATATTTTTAATTTCTGGAAAATCATAAAACTGCTAATTACATATTATTTAAGTAATATTAAATATTAAGTAAAATTAATTATAAAATTAATTATTTTTAATAGTATTTGAGGTGTAAAGAGTACACTAATTAACTCTTAATAATTAGATAAAATTACTAATAAATTATTATTAAATATTAAATATGTGATTTAAGTATTTCATAATAATATAAGAAAGATAAATTAAATAAATAAATTATTTATTATTTAATTGAGAATTAAATAGTAAATAAAGATAAGTAATTAACTAATTGTTATTTAGTTAATATTAAATAATAATTAAAGAGAGATAAAATTTATAAATTAATTATTTATTATTTAAATAATAAATAAAGATAATTAAGAAATTAATTATTTTTTAATTAACATTAAATAATAATTAAAGGATGATTAAATTAAAGAATTTATTATTTATTATTTAATTAAGATTAAATAATAAGTAAGAGTAATTGATTAATTAATTATTATTTAATTAACATTAAATGAGGATTAAATTATTAACTTAATTATTTATTATTTAATTAAGATTAAATAATAGGTAAGGATAATTAATTAATTTATGGTTATTTAATTGATGTTAAATAATAATTAAAGGAGATTAAAATATGTAAGTTGATTATTTATCAATTAATTGAGGATTAATGATAAATAAGAAGGATTATCGGCACATGAATAATTAATTATGGCGCAACGATAATTAAGGAGGGTTATCAGTTATTATAATAATAATAATAAATAAAGTACCAAAATAATTATAATAAATTGTTAAACGATTATATGAAGGATGTTTGAAATTTATATTACTTAGAGAAATGTAATATTTGTCAGTTAAGTAATTACTTGGAATCAAGTAAGCGGTTAGGTATAGTCAAACAAGTAGTTGTACTATGTGATAATTCTGGGTAATTAGATGATAATAAATTTAATTGTATAAATAAGCAATTCTGTGTACGCTGTACTAATCAAAAGGCCAACGTATCAATGTTAGGTCTTTCGAAAGAGAATTTATTACGCAAGATAGCAATAATTCAACAATCAAGTAAATTCCTCTTAACTCGAACTTGAGTTGCTATGTTTCAAGCATGCTAGTGGTTTAATCTTAATAATTATTCCACCTCTTTAAATTATTAATTCGCACATAGTGCATATAGTATATGTTCATTAGGTTTGAAAGGTTGATCACCTTCATTACCATAAGATTCAATTAAATTTGTTCATGGTCATTGTTGACATTTAACATTAATTAATTCAGTCATTCAACTATTGAAATTATGATTCGTATTCGTTCACAATTATTATATTGTTGGAAATTCGAAAGCTTATTCTTTCTTTCAATCATGATATATCTTTATTGTATTTAAACTTGCTAAGAAAAGTCGTTGTTCACCCTTGCTATATCATGATAACAAATTTCAGATTAATTCGAAAATTCGAGGAAAAACAGTGACAAAAGCAAAGGACAAGATTATAGTGTTATGCATGATAACTAATTAGTTATTTGATGTAAGTTAACTGTATAAACTTTTTTGTGAATCTAAAGGTATATATGTAAATTAAGGTTAGAAACTTTGAAAAATATTGTATAATACTCCAAAATAAATAATTTATGTTTATATATTTCGTATTAATTATAGAACATGTATAAAGATGATGTATCGTGACGTACCAAGTCTAAGGTTCAAGATACCCGGATTTGGGGGTGTTACAAGTTGGTATCAAAGCTGATAGGTTATAGTTCTTAGGTAGCAGTACCTTAGGCTGTAATCGTGGGAATATATTGAAGGCAGTGAAAGGATAAACTCGGATGGAGTTTAAGCAATAAAAGTTGAATATATGAAATTCATAAAGAAGAAAATAAGCGTATATTTGAGAAGATTCAAAGAAGGATCTTCAAGGATGTATTCAAAATGAATGGAAAAGAATTAGGGAACACTTAATTCAAGAATTTAAAAGCGAAGGATCAAAATGATCAAAGATAAGTGAGAATATTGTAGAATTAAACGATCCTAGAATAAATGAGAAATTGTAAAGTGAAATTCATTATAAAATAAGATCACGGTGATCATAGTAAAATCATGGAATGGCAGATGATCTGTTAAATGATTAAGAGGATGTGTATATAGCATGGTGCTATAAAAAAGGAAGGTACTATGAAATAGTAAGAAGTGAACTTGTAAAGCATGGTTTGTGATAAGGTATGAAATTGAGAAAATTCATAGCAAGCCAAGAGATGTTAGAGGTTTGTGGGTTTTTAATTGATGACTCGTGTTAGTGGCTGAGTTGTACAAATTCATTGTATGGGCGGGGAATTTGTGCTTAGTTTTAGAACCACTTAGCTTCTTATATTAATATAGTGGTTGAGTTGAACAGTTCTTTGTATGGTTAGAGAATTTGTTCTTGGTTTAACGACCGCTTAACTTCCTATATTGATTAGTGACCGAGTTGGTCAATTTCTTGTATGGACAGGAAATTGTGTTTAGTTTCACAACCATTTAGCTTCCTATAATGATAATCGATTAAAACCTGGTGTTGTGTTATTCGATGTATATATGGTGAGAAGATGATTCTTTTCTCATAATATATCGGATAGATAGAGAATGTTGAGGTTAGGTGCATGTTCTAAAAACTCACGCGTCTGGTAAGTTCGTGACTCATAATCATATGGTGGAGCCCCTCAACGAATGGACGACTTTGGTCCGACTAGGATAATTTTCTCAACCCATATGATTGTGGTAAGTTCCTGAACTCATAATATGTGGTAAGTTTGATGAACAGTGAGTGTGGATAGAGTTGAGTAGAAAGATTAAAGCTATAATAGATATAGTTATTAACCTGAAAAAAGATTATGAGTAAATTTGGTAATTATTTGAGGTTTTAGGATATTTTAAATCTTCTAGCTATGCTAGACTTTGAAATTCTTAAAATCGTGCTAAATTCGCACTTATGTGCCTTTTGAAAGAAATGAATAATGATTTTCAATCGTTTTTGAAACGTTTAAGTGAGGGTCTATGCCATTTGTATCGGCTAGACATTGGTAATGTTAACTTGAAGTGATGAAATTCAAGATTTTTATTGCACATGTGTGCTCTTGAAGAGTTTAAAGTTCTGATTAATATCCGAACTATCATTGTCAGTTGATGCCAATTGTTTCGGCTAGACATTTGCATGTTTGACATTTAAAAGCTATCCAAACCTGTTGTTGGTACAGATTCTAAAGCTGAGAAAATAACCCATAATGGGGTACAACCTAAGTATCAGATAAATGATACAAAGATAGTCTAGACATATAACCTAAGAGGGTCAATCAAGAGACTGATGCCTTAACAGACGTTCACGGTTACCTAAGAGGGTCAATCAAGAGATTGATGCCTCAACAGACATTCACGGTCTAGGTGACCACTCAGCTTTTAAAATCAATTGTCACTTATGAAATTATGCATTGATTATATCGAACTCATATTATTAAATTATTTTGTAACCTAATAGGGTCAATCGAATGATTGATTCATTGGCATTTGTTCATGGTCTTTATAACCCTTTAGTCAGATATGACATTATTTTAAAGGAATTCTTTTTACTTCCTAATTATTCAAGCTCTTTCACAATTATTGAACAATTGTTGAAGACTTCTGTGAAATATCTCAATATTCTGGTAATTGAATGGGTAGAAGTATAAATTTTAGAGAAAATTGGTCATAGAATTAGATGATCAATAAAGAATCCTCAGAGAATGGAAAATTTGATAGGTTAGATCGAGAACCTAATGGGCAGAATGAACAGAAATAAGTATGCTTTAATTTCGAGGACAAAATTCTTATAAGGAGGGTTGAATCTAATATCCCGGATATTTCAGAAGATTTTTGAATATGATCTTAGATAATGAAATAAAGGTTGAAGTTAAAATCTAAATTTGAAAAAGTAAAAGGTGTAGAAAGTGAGTAAATATTTGACCATGATCTTTGTTTAAGGATTTAAATATGAGTGAATGTAGGTTTTTAAATTTTATAACCTAGAATTTGATTACTATGTATACTTGGTGTGACGACCCCAAAACCCGGGTTCCTTTAACCCCGGTCCTGGTCCGTCAAAAATACACTCAGTCCTGAGTTTAACTAGTAATAGTACAACCTTTATTATCTCATACATAAATTAAAACCATAAAATAATTGTTTTAACAGAGTTATTTAGAACTTTATCAAAATCCTGTCTCAGTAATCGCAACCTTTAAAAATCCTGTTACAACCTTGAGATCATATGTATAATGATCTTAACATACCATCTTATCATCCTTATATAATTAACGCGTAATAAATATAAACATACGATGTTTATTCAAATAATTCTACCACATTTCCCAAGGTCTACAACCTTAACTTAATACATACCTTAATAACCCAAAAGGTTCACATAATCATTTTCTAGGATAACATAATAGTTAACGCATATTAAGTTACTCTTGAACTTTTCTCTTGGCTTTGTCCTTCCTGATGCACTTGGACTTAATTGAAATGTTATCATGATATAGCAAGAGTGAGCAACTACTTTGCTCAGCAAGTTTAAATACAATAAAGATATATCATGATTGAAAGAAAGAATAAGCTTTCGAATTGTGAACAATATATAATGATTGTCAAAGAGTGTGAATTGAAGTGCAATACATGTATAACTGAATCAATAATACTGAGTGGACAACAATGACCATGAATAAATACTTTGGTAATGAAGGTGATCAGTCTTTCATACCTGATAAACATATAAGACTTGCACTAAGTGCGAATAACAATAATCATATGTGTGGAATAATTTTTAATAATTAAACCACTAGCATTCTTGAAACATAATAACTCGAGTTTGAGTTAGAAAACTTGTCTTGTCCGTCGATTACTGCTACACAATCTAATTTAATCTCTTATGAAAAACCTATCATTTATAAGATTGATCTTTCCATCAGCAAATCATATCTTAACTCATAATACAACTATTCTTACAATAAATTATCTATTATTTAGCCACATAATCAAACATTAGATAATTCATTAACTTATTAGTAATATTATCTTTCTTTGATACTATTTTAATCACTAATCATCATCTTATAATATTATTCAGTATTTAATAACATTTTAATCTCTTACTAATATTATTAATCGTTTAATAATATTTTAATTATTTATTAAACTTATAAACAATTTAATTTAATTGTTTATTCAATACTATTTCTTTTATCTCTAACAAACATAAAATGATATACACATAACATTTTATTACAAATGACCCACATACTCTTATAAAATCTGAACATATCATAAAAAAGACCATTTTTCAATAAAATCATATTTACATAATTTTTAATCTTCATTTAACTTAATATTCTCATTTATTCATAACTCAAACATTTATACGAAAAATACCACAACCATTCAGAACTTTTTTATTTTATGTGAATCATCAGTATATGATATCCTCATGAACATATATTTTTTTCTGGAATTTTTTCAATTTCATTTACTATTTTTAAATAGGCCAAAATAGTCCGAAATGACTACATTTATCATAAATTATTCCTCTGTCAAAAATTTATGAAATTTTGACAGTAAACTCCTGTTATGAACATCTAGCTCCAGTAAAAAATTTATAATTTTCTGAGTTACACACAAAGAGTTATTCCCATTCACTTTTAAAATAATAAGTTCTAGTAAATATTATAACTTTCATTCTATACATCAATAAATAACCATCTTTGGACAGAATCTCACAAATGATAACAAGAAGTTTAAGTTTAAATTTTGTGATCATCGGAGTTGAAGAACTCAAGTTATGCCAATTTTCATATTTTTCGTATTGTCCGATAATTTTCTATAATTATTTCTATTTATAAAAAACTATTATTTAATAGCTTTAAAATAGAAATAATAATACAACATACTTTTATATCCACCAAATACCATCAATATTTATCTTATATTATTATAAGACTTTTCACCAAGTTTCATAATTTTCTAACATTCATAGAATTTTCTATGAATTTCCACTATTTTTAAAATAACTTTAAATAGCCTTAAAATACAATAAATATCAAAACTCTTCAAAAATTCACCAAAAGTTTCCAGAAATTCTAAAATATTATCACAACATTACTGAAAAATAATTTTCAGAACAAAATAATTTTTCTATAATTTATTTATAATTTTTAAAGTGCTAAAACTTCCGAAAATCATAGTAATTAGCCCGTTTATCCGAAAATTATGAACCTTATGTCCATTTCACATGAAATTTAATTCTATACAACTTTCTAGTACAAAATTTCTTCAAATTCTGCTTTTAACATAGAGAAACGGGCTCTGCCGGAAAAGTTCGCCGGCGGCGACTTTTCCGGTCATCTTCTCCGGCGATCTGAAAATTTTCCGGCGAGATTTCTTAACTTTTCTTGCCCAGATCTGATCTACTACATCTTAAGAGTCTAAATATGGTTTTAGTTTTGAAATTAAACCACAAATCGATGTTAAACAAACAACTTATAAAAATTTTCCGGCGAAACCTTTTTTTTTTCTTTATTTCTCTTATACTCACAGCTTGCTCGGCCATTCCTCAATCAATACCCAACCCAGTCATCGATCATTTACCCGACATGGATTTAACAAGAAGTTTAACCGATTAACAATCTATATTAACCAATACATGATACCCAGCCATGGAAATGCAGAGAAAATGCGAAGAGAAGGTTTTGGTTTACCTTCTTCGGATGCTGACTTGCTAACAGGGGATGACCATGGCTTAAATAACTCCCTCCATGTTCTGCTTTCAACAGCCAGCCAATCTCCCCCCTCTGCTCATTTTCTCTCCCGTTCGGTAAAAGAAGTTTTCAGAGGAAATAAGGAATGGGAAGCTTCCAGGAGAAATGAAGATGAGGGCTTGAATATTTAACGCACTCTCCCTTCTCTTTCTCTTCTACCTATTGAAATTAATAACGCCTCAAGCCTACAGACCTATAATCACGCCCGCACTGCTCGAGAAGAAAAATCAGAGGAAAATATATATTTATATATACATACATACCCAGTATTAAATTTCTAGCTACATCCATTTAATATAACATCCACGTGGCTATCAATTTAGACCCAATTTAATTAATTACATATCCAAATTTAAAGTCCACGGGTATTGATTTAATTTAAATAAATCAATTTGACAAATTCAGATTATTAATTTTCTAGTGGAAATATAAAATATTAATACCCCACTATTAATAACTTTTCAAGTGAAAATAATTATAACATTATTAATGTTTACGCATTCTCATTAATTAATAACCATATTAATTAATTTATAACTCCAATTTAACTCGTTATTTATCGAGTAAATTAAATCCTCACCTAACTCATTAACCTTATCAACCTTTGATATTACACCGCCTAGGTTGGTCCATTAATTTAATCCACCCATTAATTGAACCTTCCTTTAACACCTTTTTGTAAAACTAATCACTATTTTAAAATAATTAATATTCACTTAATTAATTATTTCACACCACTCATTTAATTTATCAAATCGATATTTCATAAATAAATTATCTCTTTCTCTCCATAAATTGTTTCATGCCATTCTATTTAAAATATTAAATATACTAATTTAATATCTTTAACCGTAAATTAAATATTATTTTAATTTACCCATTTTAATCATCCAATATTTATTTAATAAATATTGTTCCCTTATTCCATATTTTCAATTCACATCCACTTAGTATAAAATTAAATACATTAACAATTAATCACAATTCAAATTATGAATTTAATTTACACATTTGGTTCCAATTACACATTTTATGTATTGAACCATTCATAATATTTAATTCACCTCAATTTGATATAATATTAAATATTATACCCTTATTTATGTTACATTTTTAATTAGTGTAACATAATTCTCAACATTAACTAAATAAAAGAAAATAACTTTCTTTACTCAACTAATTAAAGTTAACATATTCATCCACTAATAAAGATTAATGAATTACTTCCCTCATTTCATATTTAATTTATTTTTGTTTGGCATAATATAATATATATATTCACTAATTCACTATTTTATTTAAGTGAATTAATTACATATTTATGAAATTTAATTCATAAAGACTCCATTGTCATTCAAGGCTTACAAATTATATCAATTTATATTATAATCTTAACTCAATACCAATTAATTAATATTGATTTAATTAATTTTTCTTGGCTTGACTCTCATATTTCATTTCCTTGGTTAATTCAAATCAATGAATTCAATAATTTATTTAACTATAAATTCCCATTTTTTCAAAATATAGGTGTATGTATAATACACATAACCATATTTTCCATAACATAATACAATTTCATAACTAATTCCAATTTGTTAATCAATAGTTTTAATTAACTATTAACTTTCCTTTTAAAATAATTGTATATATTTCACATTTAAATATATACATATTTTATCCACCACAGATATCACCTATTCCAAAATAAATATATTTTATTCATCTGACCCGTTTCGTCTTATAATAAGAATTTTATATGTATTAAATTCTTATAAAAATATATTCGAAATTTCGGGTTGTCACACTTGGAAGTATATTAATAATAAGGTAATTTAGTACCTTTAAAGTTCGATGAGTGTATTTGACTAAAGGGAATTATGTAAGAAGTTTTTAATGTGATGTATGAGGAAATTTATTAGGGAAATAAATTTCAATTGGAGAAAAAAATTAAGATTTCGTAAAAGTGTATATGTATAGATACGTATATACTTGGAGGTGCGGTAATTATATTTTCGTCGATCGTGATAAATGATTAATTGAATTAATCATCAAGAACACTATAAAGTTTAATATATTAATTAAAAACACTTATGAAAGTTAAACCTAGAATAGTAATTTAAAATATCCCAAATTAGTAAATTGGGAAGAGATAAGCTAGGTATTGTGGTGGTAATTAAAATTAAACTCAACCTAGTGGCCAAATGATTGAAAATTTAATAATAGTCCAAAATGGATTAAGATTAAGGCAGGTCAAACTTATATATAAGGCAAGTCATATGAATATAGTGAACAAGCCTAAGCATGTAATAATTGTAAGACTTGTATGTGTGGCCAAGTTATTAAGGTGGCAGTCTAACATTAAGGATGAACCATGTATGGTTGTAATTTTATGGAATAGCGGTGTGAAGTGAATGAGGTAATGTATACTTGATATCATGAGTATACTTACATGTGTGAAGGCAAAGAAACAAATAGAAATGTCAAAAAATGACAAAGTGGTTAACTAGTCAAAGTTTGACTAAAATAAAGAGAATAAAGTCAAGTTAAAATCCCAATTTGGAGTTCGAAATAGAATTTGGAGAAGCGGACCGCACCGTTGAGTTCGGAAAGTCGAAATTAACAAAAAGAGATAGTAAACACAATTTGGTGTCAGGATTGACTTTTGGTCAAAGTCAGTTGTTTGACTTGTAAGGTGAAAACTCAAATGTTGGTCAATGTGTTGGTAGAATATTTTTTAAGTATTGGTAAGGGTAGAGAATTAACTAATGTAGGATTAATTAAATAACCCTAGTTGGTAGGCAAGAGATGACATTAAGCAAACATTGGTTAATTGTAAGTTAATGACCAATGTGATGATGAGAATTAACTATGGATGAGTTAATTGAGTAACCCTAGGTGGTAAATAAATTAAAACTTTGACTATGAATGGATTAGTTGCTAGCAAAATGTGTAGATACAATTTTGTATATGTAATATCCTTGATATTTCAAAAGATTTATAAATAAGATCTTCGATGACGAAATGAAGGTTGAAGTTAAAACCTAAATTGGAGAAGTAAAAGGTGTAGAAGGTGAGTAAACATTTGACCATAATCTTTGTGTTAAGATTTAAATGTGAGTGAATGTAGGTTTTAAAATTTTTAAAACCTGAAATTTGATTTTGGTATACTTTGAGGTATATTAATAATAAGGTAATATAATACCTTTAAAGTTCGATGAATTTAGTTGACTGAAAGAGATTATGCAAGAAGTTTTTAATATGAGGTATGTGGAAATTTATTAAGGAAATAAATTTCAATTATTGAGATATTTTGAAGTTAACGTGAAGGTGTATATGTATAGATACATATATACTTGGGGGTGCACTAATTATATTTTAACTGAGCGTGGTAAATGATTAATGGAATTAATCATCAAGAATAATATGAAGCTTAATATATTAATTAAGCAAGCTCATGAAAGTTAAACCTTGAACGGTAGATTAAGATAGCCCAAACTAGTAAATTGGGAAGAGACAAGTTGGGTATTGTGGTGGTAATTAAGTTTAAATTCAACCTAGTAGTCAAGTGTTGGAAATTAAATAGTAGTCCAAAATGGATTAAGGTTATGGCGAGTCAAATTAATATATATGACAAGCCATATGAATATAGGGAACAAACCTAAACATTTGATAATTATAAGACTTGTATGTGTGGCCAAGTTATTAAAGTCACAGTCGAAGATTAAGAATGAATCCGGTGTGGTTGTAATTTCGTGGAATAGCGGTGTAAAGAGAATGGGGTAAATGTATACCTAATAACACGAGTATACTTGCATGTGTGAAGACAAGTTAATATATCGAAATATCAAGAAATGACCAAAGTGGTCAAATAGTCAAAGTTTGACTAAAGAAAAGAGAAGAGAGCCAAGTTAAAACCCCAATATAGAGTTCGGAAGAGAATTTGGAGATGCATACTGCACCGTTGAATTCAGAACGTCGAATTTGACAAGGAGATATAGTAAACACAATTTGGAGTTGGTGGTTGACTTTTGGTCAAAGTCAACAGTTTGACTTATAAAGTTGTAAAGTCAAAGTTTGAGTTTAGAGAAGAATTTTGAGAAACGGAGTTCACCGTTGCGACGAGAACGTCGAATTTAGTAAGTATAGACTGTAAACACGATATGTGTTTCGGTTGACTTTTTGGTCAAGGTTGACCGTTTGACTTTTTCGAGTAGAAGGTCAAACTTGAAGTTTGAAAGTGAATTTGAAGAAATGGATATTACCATGACGTCAGGAACGTCCAAATTAGTATGAATTGACTGTAATATTGAAAAATGTGCTTTTCGGGTTAAACAGTCAATGAGCGAATCATATAATTAAAAGAAGGACCCAAAAGAGATAAATTTAATCTCCAGAAATTCGTGGGCCAGCTATCTCAGATTTTTATGTGGTTGGATTTAATGTGAGTCAATCAACTTTTATCTTATCATATGCAATCTAACTCCAACCAATCAATATTCACCTAATCTATTATCTCTATCTTGTTATAATATTAATTGATTAAACCCCCGTTTATTGAGAGTATTCAGCAAATATATATATAGAGAGAGATAGAGAGAGTAGAGAACTCATGGGTAAGAAGAAAAAGAGAAGGAGAGAAAAAGAAAAGCTTGAATCAAGAAAGAAGAGAAAGCTAATGAAGGTATATTTCTTAACACTTGATTAATCTTTGTTTTTTCTTGGATAAATATTAGCTTTTAATAAAATTAATGGTTATAGATCATGATTAACCTTGTGGGTAATGATCTAACCTTAGATGATTATGAATCTAGTAGATGATTCAATAAATTGAAGTAAAATAAATTGAATCACGAAATTCGTAGAAAATGAGTGTTGTGTTGCAGTTGGTTTGAGGATATTTATAAAATCGAGTTTTTTGAGTTCAAGAGTGGTTAATATATCAAATTAAAGCTACGGAAGTAAGCTACATGTAGAAATTTTTAGATCTTAGAAATTCTCTGTGGTTTGTTCGTAGTGACTATTTGAATCAGGCTGGGTCGGGCGAAAAACAGTCTGCCCAGAAAATTTTTAAGGCTGCAGCGAATTCTGTGCTTGCAAAAATCATATAAAATCATGTGTTTCGAATTTAAAGTTAGTGTAAACTACAAAGTTATAGATATGGACGTTATCTAGAAATAAACCAAAAGATTTAACCATTTTATTGAGTATAGCATTTTTGAAACAATTAAAATTGTGTGATTATCCATGAAGTTTTATTTTCTGGACAGGTTGTGTAAATGCTTAGATCTGTGTTGTTTGGTACATTAGATAAAGTCAAGGACTCAATAAGATTTAAAGTAGACTTCATAATATTGAATTTTATATAAAGTTAATCAAAATTGGACTTGTAACGAAAAAGTTATGAGTAAAATAAAAACAGTGCTTGTAAAAAGTTGAATCTAGTTTGCACCCCGCTTGTTTTTGCTGTTTTCAGTCTAGTTATGTATAGAATTGGAAAGTGTGATCTAAATAAAAGTTGTATAGAATTAAATTTCTTGCAGAATGGACTTAAGATTTGTAATTTGTGGATAAATGTGCTAATTACTGTGAATTTTGGAAGATTTAGCGAAGTAAAACTAGATTTGTCCAGATGCTGTCCATTTCGATGTAGAATATGAAATTTTTCCTTCCACAAAGTTGTAGAAATTTTAATTTTGTGTGAAATGGACTTAAAATTCGTAATTTTCTGATAAATGAGCTAATTTCTATGAATTTCAAAAGTTTCAGCGCATTAACAATTAAAATTTAATTACTAAAAATATTTTTGTGCTGAAATCATTTCTAGACAGAAATATTGTAATATAATTTCTAATTTTTCTAAAAACTTTGGTGAATTATTGTGGAGCATGGGTATTTATTGTATTTTATGGCTATTTAAAGTTAATGTAAAAATAAGTGAAAATTCATGAAAAATTTTATGAATGTTGAAAAATTACAAAACTTGGTGAAAAATTTTATAATAATATAAGATAAATATTGATGGTGTTTGGGGGGGGATACAAAAGTATGTTGAGTAATTATTTATATTTTAAAAGCTATTAAATAATAGTTTATATATATAAAAATAATTACAGAAATTTGTCGGATAATCCAGAAATTTTGAAAATTGGTCGAAAAGTCTTGAATGATATTCTAGAGACTTTAAGATGATGATTGGACTAGCGTGAAGTTGAGTTAATATTTAACTCTTTTAAATATTAATCCGTTAATATAAGAATTGAGATAGATTACCATAAAATAAGTACGAGCGAACGGACATGTCAGATTATGTTCGACATTTTATGTGACATATACGGTTATGTTATTAAACTAAACTAATGTGTTGGATTTATAATTGATTATATTTAATTAATATATTAAATATAGGTTATACGATGACGGTTTTGGTCGAATTATACTAATCGGTGAACTACGGACCGAGGCAAGTTCTTCAGTACTTGTTGTTACTTGCTTATTTGTTGATGTATGATTAAATTGATCAAATGCATATGAAATTACGTGTTATGTGATTACTTGATAATTTGATCAATGTGTGCACTTGATGCAATTATGTGAGTACCTCTGAAGATGTTTAATGTTTGATCTGAATAGCCGTTAAAGTGTAATGAATACGGTATATATAAGATGATTTGTAGAAATAGTTACACAGCACGTTAAGCATGACACACACATAGCATGTTAATTGTTATATGGTACATGAAGCATAGAATGTGTAAATTGTTGAACTTGTTGAGCCGTTGCGCTCATCCTTGCCCAATATTAACATTTTGCAGGTGAAAATGAGAATCCTAGAGTATTGGGATTTAATAGAGTTATGTTATAACATCGACTAAGGTTATAATGTAATTATTTTAGATTTCTGATATAATGATTCGTTGTGGTTGAAATTATTAAGGCTTATAGTAATTATTAATATGTCAACGATGTTATGAGTCCTGATTCTACTGTTAAAGGGTTACTTAAGCATTTTGATTGTACATTGTATAATTATGGTATTGATTGAATTATGCTAAAAAATTCTAAGCAGATAACAGCTGAAGTCCGAAGTAATGTTAAATTATAAATTTTGAACTATCATACGTTTATAATTGGGGTGATGAGTCAAACCAGATAATAACTGAGATTGACAGTAAAAGTAAAAAGTAAAGGTTGCGATCCAGGGACTAGGATCGAGATATAAATATTTTAAATGCCAAAATATTTTAATAGAATGATGGAAAAAAAATTATACCGAAAAATTTGGTTATTGATGATGTAAAGTCAATTAACAGATTAAATAAGGTGATTAAAAGTTTATTAACGAACCGAAATTAGGGATAAGTTTATGTAAATTACGGGGTCGGTACAGTATATATATAATTTATCAAGATAGAATTGGTAGATAATCATGGGTTGCATGTTGTAGAGAATTAACCACATTGTGGTTAATTGTTGGGAGATGTATAAATATGTAAATATATAAATAAGATGAGTTTTAACCAAGGTTGGGTATTTGAGTAACCAATGTTAAGTGTAATACTTTAACCATAGGTCTTATGGGAGTTAGAGAATTTACTACATGTGAGTTAAATGTTGATGATTGTTGCTTATTTTACACTTCATCATTTATGTTGCTTGTGGTCAAGTTGATAGATGATATTTTAAAGGTCAAATAATAGTCAAATATGAGGGGGGAAATGCAAGTATTGTGCAAGTATAGGTGAATATGCATACATATATTGGTGTATATATATGGATGATTATATAATTAAATAAGACATAGAAATAAAGCCAAATTTGTGTAATAAAACAGTAAATCCCGAATTTTGGGCCCCAAATAGATGGGAAACTTGCTTGTTTGGTGATTTTGGGTACAAAGTGGCTTAACAACTCCCCACCAACCCTAATCATTCATATGGTCATTCAAAATGTCACTCAAATGGTCATTCAAGCTATAGTAAGCTTGATTAACCATTAATTTCATCAATGTTAGTTGATTAAGAGAGTTAATGGTGTGCTCCTAGAGTTCTATAAATAAAAATTTACAACACTTGTGCAAATGTTGGTTCATTTGCTCCACTCACTAAAATTTAAAGAGAGAGAAAGAATTTTAAAGAGAAGTGAGAGCATTGTTAGAGAAGTCTTGAGTGATATTACACTAAAAATTATATATCTAGTAGCCAAGGTGGAGTCTCTAGGTAGGTTCATTGCCAATAGAAGAAGAGCATCCAAGTAAAAAAGGTATGAAAATCCCTTAAAAACCCTAATCTTGGTTTTCTTTTAATTTTTATGATAGAAATGTTATCTTTGAGCTCTTTATGCTTATAATCATGCTAGACATGTTTATATAGGATATCATGTGGTTTAAATGCGTAGTGGTTGGGGTTTATGTAGAAAAATCTAGCAAAATGCTTGAAAATATTTTTACCGACGAACAAAACGTAGTTTGTTCGAATAAATGACACATTTTGAAATCTACAAATTATTTTTGTGGTTTTATATTTTTTGAAATATATGGGTAAGTTAAGAACAAAATCCCTTTTGAATCACCCAGAAAGGCGTTAAAATGAGTAAGTTATGCATGTTTGACCGAACACACCTTCTGTCCAAGATCTTGTAGGAACAGTCCACTTTGAGCCAAAATTTTGAAATTAAAACTTATCCAAAAATAGTGTTTGAGCCCATAAAATTATAATTCGGGAAGTCACGATTCCATCGATACCTAGTAGAGCTCCATCGGAGTTATATAACTCAAGTTATTAAGATTTTCCCCCAAGACCCCAAAGCTAGATAGAATCTGGAAAATGGCAAAGCTACTGCCGGATTTTTTTTCTGTGAACCGGCCGGAACATTCTGGCGACACCGAAATTACAACTGGTTCCGGTGACATGTCCTTGACGGAAGTTGCTTGGTTTTGCGTGTACTATTTTATAAAAATATGTTTGTATTTTTATCATGTCATTTGATAATTTTCATAATTAAAATGTGATTAAATCTTACTAACTAAAGGAAAAATGATAAATTAATATTTTTAATTTCTAAAAAATCATAAAAATGCTAATTACTTATTATTTTAGTAATATTAAATAATAAGTAAAAATCATTATAAAATTCATTATTTTTAATAGTATTTGAGGTGTAAAGAGTACACTAATTAACTGTTAATAATTAGATAAAATTACTAATAAATTATTATTAAATATTAAATATGTAATTTAAGTATTTAATAATAATATAAGGAAGATAAAGTAAATAAATGAATTATTTATTATTTAATTAATATTAAATAATAATTAAAGGGAGATAAAATTTATAAATTAATTATTTATTATTTAAATAATAAATAAAGATACTTTTGTAATTAATTAACATTAAATAATAATTAAAGGATGATTAAATTAAAGGATTAATTGTTTATTATTTAATTAAGATTAAATAATAAGTAAGAGTAATTGATTAATTAATTATTATTTAATTAACATTAAATAATAATTAAATGAGGATTAAATTAATAAATTAATTATTTATTATTTAATTAAGATTAAATAATAGGTAAGGATAATTAATTAATTTATTATTATTTAATTGATGTTAAATAATAATTAAAGAAGATTAAAATAAGTAAGTTGATTATTTATCAATTAATTGAGGATTAATGATAAATAAGAAGCATTATCGGCGCAAGAATAATTAATTATGGCGCAACGATAATTAAGGAGGGTTATCAGTTATTATAATAATAATAATAAATGAAGTACCAAAAAATAATTATAATAAATTGTTAAACGATTATATGAAGGATGTTTGAAATTTATATTGCTTAGAGAAATGTAATATTTGTCAATTAAGTATTTACTTGGAATTAAGTAAGCTATTGGGTACAGTCAAACAAGGAGTTATACTATGTGATAATTCTGAGTAATTAGATGATAATAAATTTAATTGTTTAAATAAGCAATTATGTGATGTACTAATCAATAGGCCAACATATCAATGTTAAGTCTTTCGAAAAAGAATTTATTACGCAAGATAACAATAATTCAACTATCAGGCAAGTTCCTCTTAACTCAAACTTGAGTTGCTATATTTCAAGCATGCTAGTAGTTTAATTCTTTATAATTATTCCACCTCTTTAAATTATTGATTCGTACATAGTGCATGTTGCATATGTTCATTAGGTATGAAAGGCTGATCACCTTCATTACTATAAGGTTCAGTTAAATTAATTGATTCAGTCATTCAATTATTGAAATTATGATTCGTACTCGTTCACAATTATTATATTGTTGAAAATTCAAAAGCTTATTCTTTCTTTCAATCATGATATATCTTTATTGTATTTAAACTTACTGAGCAAAGTCGTTACTCACCCTTGCTATATCATGATAACAAACTTCAGATTAATCCGAAAGTTCGAGGAAAGGCAAAGACAAAAGCAAAGGACAAGATTATAATGTTATACATGATAACTAATTAGTTATTTGATGTAAGTTAACTATGTAAACCTTTTTGTGAATCTAAATGTATATATGTAAGTTAAGGTTAGAAACATTGGGAAATATTGTAAAATACTCTAAAATAGACAATTTATGTTTATATATTCCGCATTAGTTATAGAACATGTATGAAGATGATGTATCATGACGTACCAAGTCTAAGGTTTAAGGTACCCGGATTTGGGGGCGTTACATTAAGGGTCTTGCTTTCTTACTAAAATCTTTGATGAATCGCCTATAAAAGCCTGCATGTCTTAGGAATGAACAAATTTCTTTAATTGTCCTAGGTGGTAAGAGATTGGCAATGAGGTCAATTTTGATTTTATCTATTTCAATCCCTTTATAGATATGATGACCAAGAACAATTTCTTTTTCTTTTCTTTTTTTGCCATGAAATGACATTTTTCTCAATTTAAGATCAAGTTAGTTTCTGTACATCTCCTTAGAACTAAGTCAAGGTGGTGAAGGCACTCCTGAAATGTAGATCCAAATATGAAAAAATCATCTATGAAAATTTCTATGAATTTCTTTGTCATGTCAGAAAAAAAATGCACATCATGCATCTTTAAAATGTGGCAGGGGCACTACATAGCCCAAAGGGTAGACAACGATATGCAAATGTTCTATAAGGACAAATGAATGTGATATTTTTCTTAGTCTTCTAGGGCTATGGGAATTTGAAAGTAGCCCGAGTATCCATCAAAGAAACAACAGTAAGTATGACCAGCTAACTTTTATAGAATTTGATCTATGAAAGGGTAAATGAAAATGATCATTTCTTGTGGCATCATTGAGTTTTTTGTAGTCTATGCAAACCCTCCAACTAGATTGGACAGGAGTGGGAATCAACTCATTATCTTCATTTAGAACCACAGTTAAGCTAGACTTTTTAGGCACCACCTGAACAAGACTTACCTAAAAACTATAAAAAAAAATGGAATAAATGATCCAATTATCTAGACACTTAAGAATTTCTTTCATAACAACCTCTTTTAAAGCTGGGTTCAACTGCCTCTATGGGTCTTTCGTGAGTTTAACATCATCTATTAAGTGGATCATATGTTAGATAATGGCTGGACTGATCCCCTTAATATTAGTTATGCTTCATCATATGGCTTCCTTATTTTCTCTAATAATGGTCAAAACTCTTCCTCTTATGGGTTTGTTAAATCGGACGCAATGATCACATGAAGAGTTTTGGAGGGACATAGATAGGCATATTTAAGATTATCATGAAGAAGTTTGAGTTCTAACTCCGGCGAACTCTTTTCAAGATGTTCTGAAGATTGTAAAATTGGCTCAGTAGTGGGTTCCCATTTAAAGTACATTGATGTGGAGGGCTCTAACATTTCATTCACCTCATTTATAGATTCTAACTCATCCCAATTTTAACCAAAGTGATTTAGACAAAAGTTAGATCTTCTCCCATAAGTTCATTTTCAGACATTTTCGGAATCATGTTTGCTTCAACGGGCAGGTCATTAAACACATTTAAGTTATCCATCATGTTTTCAAATGTCAATTTCATTAGTCCATTTCTATAATTGATTAACACATTAGAGATTGCTAAAAATTGTCTACCTAAAATGACAGAAATTTGACCCTTGGAATTGGCAAAAGGCTGGGTTTCAAGGACAACAAAATCAATAGGGAACAAAAAATTGCCAACCTTAATGAGTCTATCCTCAACTATTCCCTTTGGCACTTTAACGGATTGATCAGCTAGTTGGAATGTGACACATGTCTTTTTTAACTCCCCTAAGCCCATTGTTTAGTACACAAAAAATGGTAAAAGGTTCACCTTAGCTCCTAAACTAAGCAAAACTTTTTTAATTAAGGTATCTCCTATGATGCATGAAATAATAGGACAATCAAGGTTCTTATTACTTTATTGGGACTTGGCATGACAAGATAGAATTAACATGGACTATTAGAAAAGTTTTCTTAGGAACATGAGTGGTTATTTTGTGTGTTTACAAATCTTTTAGACATTTAACATATGAGGGAACTTGTTAAATGACATCTAGAAGAGAAATATTAATTTTCACTTGTTTGAACACTTTTAAAATATTGTCTAATTAGGTTGACTATTTGTTTGAAATAAGTCTTTGAGGGAATTGAGCTTTTGGTTTATAGACATTTTCATTTGACTCAGAAGATGTGGTTTGATCATTTTTTGACACATGCTTAATAGATGGCCCTACTGACTCAAAGTTTATGGGCTTTTTAGGATGGACTGACTTTGAAGATGGATTGTTAGATTCAACAATTAAAATTTTCTCTTCTTCACTATCAATGTCAGCATGATTGTTAAAATAATTTTTAAACCTTAAAGAGATTACAAAATTCACATAATTGACTTGGTTGTATTTAAGTGAATTAACATGATATGATTTTTGATTAGGGACTAAAAATTTTGAATTGACCTCGGGCTAACTAGGTAACTTACCCATATTTCTTTCATTAACTGTAGTGGCCAATTGTCTCATTTAAATCTCTAAACGAGATATGGCTTGGTTAGTATTTTGCATGAAATTCGTTTGAGATTTTATTAAAGTTTTCATGCTCTTCTCTAAAGTGCTAAGTCTCTTCTCACTTTCATTAGAAAAACTCGGTGGATATTGAGTTGCTCAATTTGAATTTTGGTACGGACCATGATTTAGTTTTTGGTAAGGTTGAAAAGATTGATTTATAAACTGATTAGCCAGATTTGAAGAGTTATTTGGATAGGGTCATTGATTCCATGCAAAATTAGGATGATTTCTCCAATCTATATTATAAGTAGGTACACAAATGGGTCATTTCTAGGTCTTTGAAATATTGCATTGACTTGTTCATATTTTTCAGCATGTGATGGTTCCTTAGTTTCTAAAGTTTCGAGTCTTTTAAGTACACCAGCCAACTTAGTTTCGGTGGAAATTGAATTGTCAATTGTATAAACACCCCTATATGAGCTAGGTTTATCGGTTTCTCGAGTGGTTTCCTATTGCATTTTTTTCCTACTAAGTCTTCTAAAAGCTTTCAAGCCTTTTCTCATCATTTTTCAGAAAATCACCTTGACACGTTAACTCTAACATTGTTTTAGTGGGATAGTTTAATCCTTCGTAGGCAATTTTGCATAATCACCATTTCTCAATACCATGGTTTGAGCATTGGGATAACAAATTTTTAAATTTATCAAAATATTTTCAAAATGACTCTTTTTCAAGTTGGCAAAATTGATGAATTGCAGTCCTAATTTTAGCAGTTTTATGATTTTGATTTTTTTTTTTTTAGAAATATAACAACAAATCCCTCACAGGTTGATATGAAATTATTTGACAGGCTATATAATCAATTTTTAGCATTATCTTTTAAAGCAAATATTATAAATTTTAGCCTAATTGAGTCTTTAAACAATTGTTGAATTTTCATTAAAGCACAAACTTCCTCAAATTCCTGAATGAATAAATATGAATCTTCTATTCCAATGAACTTAGGTAACATATTTATAAAATGTGGTTTAAGTTCAAAATTATTACCAATTACCGGTGGTAGAACGATACATGAAGGTTGGACAGAGCGGGAAAGATATCATTAATCCCTTAAAGAAACTATTTGTGTGACCTCTATTTTTCTTAAAGTGAGATCTTTTAAAATAAATTCTGAAAAAACTAGTCTTCTCACTAATCAGGATGTTTTTTCCCTAACTCACACTTTTCATATACATTAATTAGCAAATAAGTAAATAAACAGATAAACACACAAAAACAACTAAGAGAAAATAGTAATAAATAGAAGGAAAAAAACTACTTCTAAGGTCAACTTAAATAAAATCTAGACAGCTTCTAACTGTTCTAAATTACACATTAAGGTCTACTAAAATTGAATTTAATCACACCACTAGTCAAGTAAGTGTAAGAAAGGTGAGGCTCTCCATGGGTACGGTGACTAATTGAATAACCACACATTCTTGAGGCATTTACCTTTTAAATTACTTGCTTAGAAACCAGTAGTTTGCTTAATTTTAAATTTAGCCTCTTATTAGAGTATTTTGTCCTAATTGAGTTTGAGAGTCCTAGAGACTAACGTTTATTTGATTTTATTTAGTCAGGTTATGCAAAATTGGGTTGTTTATGGGCTAAGGAATGGTGGTGAAATCTCCACCTTATCTTTCTTCCACCTTATCTTTCTACAAGTTTTTGCCCTTAATGTTAAATTAAAGATGAAAATACACAATTAAAATAAAAATTTATAAACAAATAAAATGTCATAAACTCTATAAATTACAAAAGAAGGAAAAATTTAATGTACCTCAATCCTCCGACAATCATCATAATTTAAATTTAACAAAAAATAAATGAAATAAAAACCTAAGCAAGATGTGCTCTACATGAGTGAATACATGAATACAACAATTAGTTTTTAAATAATAAAAAAACTAAAAATAATAATAAACTAAACTATTTTTTTTTATAAAAAAAAATACGGAAATACGAAGTACCAAAAAAAGTGCAATAACAAAATCTTTATCGTTTCCCTCATTCGATCCACTTCAATAATCCTGAAAAATAAAAAATAAAAATAATATTAGTGCTAAAAACTAGTTTGAAGAAATAAAAATTAAGAAATAAAAAATTAAATCTAGTCTCCAGCAACGACTCTAAAAACTTGATGCGATAAAATTATATACTGCAAGTGCACACCCTTTATTATTGAACTGACAAGTACAAGTCGAACCACACAGACTATATTAATTATCAAATCCTTAATTTATGTTCCAAACAAATTAGAAATAAAAATAGTGGAGATGATTAATTAACTAAATAATAAAAATTTAAAATTAATAATGAAAATAGTAATGAAAAAAATTACTTAGGAATTTGAATCCATTAAATACTAACATAATCATTAAGTTCTTCTTTTTTGAATTAATTTTTTCTTTTTCTTTAAAAATAATAATTTATATAATTAATATGGACAAATATAAGTTATGAAAAAATTATAGATTAAATATAATTTATCAAAATCATATAATTAATATAGAGCCACAATGAATTTTGCGCATAGGTAATAATAGAGTAAACAATTATGCATTAATATCAGAACAGAAAAAAAAAATTAATATGTAATACAAAGTTTTATTACCATCTTAGGTATTAAAAATTTAGTTAACTATGGAATTTAAAATAAAACAAACTAGACTATATCTACTTGAACCTAATTTAACTAAAAAAAATAAAACAACTAATAAAATTAGAAAGAATATTGAATTAAAACATGAACGCTTGGATGATAGAACACGCTACGGAATTAGAATAAAAAGGAAAAGTTTGGACATTTAATATAATAAAAACTTATGACTAAAGAATTGCATGAATATTTTATTAATTAGACGTAATGAATACAAACAAAACTATTCCCCAACTCTAACTCCTTCACCGAAAGCTGCTGGAGAAAAAACACAAAACTCTCTTACTCCCTCATTTACCAAAAGTGAAGAGAAAGAGAAAATAAAATACTATCCCCTCTCCCTAAAACAAAAAAAAATAAAATATTTATAAGAAAAAATAAATTATAACTGAATTTAAAGTATGAATTTAATTATTTAAATAAAATTAAACTCTTTATCTTTATTTTTAAATTGATTCCAACTCCATCATGATAATTTTCTAGAGTCCATCTTAATATGTAAAAATTGGAACAATTATCCTTTATTTGATCAAAAGATAAATAAAATATTATCTCCTGCAAAATAAAATAAAATGCATTAGTTAAATAAAATATACATATAAAATAATAAAGATAGAGAATATTAAAAATGTCTAACTAATTTGTATATCAATGATGGTGAGTAGTGGTGATGGTTGTGGGTGGTAGCAGGTGGTGAGTGGTAATGGTGGTTAGTGGTGGTGGTGAATAGTGATTGTGGGTGGTGGTGGGCGTTTGTGAGTGGTGGTGGTGATGATGGCAGCACCGGTGGCGGTGGTGATGGCGGCATCGATGCGGTGGTGATAGTAGTGAGTGGTGTAGCGAAGAAAGTGAACACATAAAAATAAATTTAAGTTAGTGATGGTAAAATAGTAGTTGAGTAACCTTTTTTTCTAATTTTTTTTGGCTTAATATCTCTTTTTTAAGAGGCAAACAGATATTATCAAAGTTTTTATCAAATAACTTTAATATTTGTGCGAAAAAAATACAAGACACAAATAAGACATTAAGAGGCGAACACTATCTTACTCATCTCTCTTCGCATATTTCTCTTTCTATTATTCTAAATTTCTCTTATTAGTTATTTCTAATTATTAATATTTAAAACAAATTTAATAGTGTGCCGAGCAAACTAGGGAAAAATAAAACATCCACGTAATTAGAATTTTTAATTGTCAGTTAATAAAATTACGTAAACCCAAATAAAAAATTAATCAGAAGATATAACTAAGTTAAAAATCAGATCAAAGATCTAACTTCAAAAAGTTAAATAGTTCAAGACTGAGAAATTTGAATAATTAATTTATTTTATTTTAACATAGTTTCGAAGATTTAAATTTGTACATGTTATCTATTATATATACTAAATTGCAGTACATAACATCATATCTTGACAAATGGCACTTTCACAATTAACCACCTGTCCTATGTAATTAATGCCATGTTGCATTACTTTGCTTAAAAAGTGGCACTCTCACAATTACCCATTTATCCTGTGCAATTAATGTCATGTTGCATTACTTACTAAATTGCTAACCATTACTAAACACTTCTTCCACCTTTTGAAATTTATAATATATCATATATAATATCATACCATAATAACAAATTCAGTACATAATATAAACTGTTTTGATAATCTTAACTAATTAATCTGAAATTATTATTACTAATTTAATTATATTACATCGTTATACATTTTAATAACAAATAAATCTAAATTTTTCTGATATTACAGCATAATATTGTACAATTTATTTACACTTATTTAACAAAAAAGTCTTCCTTAAACAAATAATAACAAATAAATTTAAATATTTCTGATAATGACTAAACACTACCTCCACCTTTTGAAATTTATAATATATCATTTGTAATATCATACAATACATTATATCATACATATATATATATTACAAAAATAATAACAAATTCAGTACATAATATAAACTGTTTTGATATTATCCTTACTAATTCAGTACATATCTAAATTATTCTGATAATCTTAACTAATTAATCTGATATTATCATTACCAATTGAATTATATTACATCGTAATATTATACAATTTATTTATACTTATATAACAAAAAACGTATTCCTTAAACAAATAATAACAAATAAATTTAAAATTTTCTAATAATGACTAAACACTACCTCCACCTTTTGAAATTTATAATATATCATTTATACTATCATACCATACATTATATCATAAATATATATTTTACAAATAAAATAACAAATTCAGTACATAATATAAACTGTTTTGATATTATCCTTACTAATTCAGTACATATCTAAATTATTCTGATAATCTTAACTAATTAATCTGATATTATCATTACTAATTTAATTATATTACAACGTAATATTACACAATTTATTTACACTTATATAACAAAAACGTCTTCCTTAAACAAATAATAACAAATAAATCTAAATTTTTCTGATAATAACTAAACATTACCTCCACCTTTTGAATAATATATAAACTATTTTGATAGTATCCTTACTAATTTTTCTGATAATATAAACTGTTTTGATATTATCTTTACTAATTATCAATACTATATAAACTGTTTTGATATTATTCTTACTAATTTTTCTGATAATATAAACTGCTTTTACTATATTATCATTACTCTCCTACTAATTATCGATACTATATAAACTGTTTTGATATTATCCTTACTAATTTTTCTGATAATATAAACTGCTTTCTCTATATTATCATTACTCTCCTATTATCATTCATTTATCTCTATTCTCCCCCCCCCCTTATAAATACATACCAACTACTCCTCAACAACTCACACTACAAATAATTATCTCATTCTTATTTAGATGACGACTAAATACGATTTTGTTGATGATATCAATCCTATCAAAGAGACTTGGAAGATTAAAGTCAGGATAATTAGACTCTGGAATATGCCAAACTTCAACAAAGCAGACCACGTAAACAGCATTGAGATGGTGTTATTGGATGAAAAGGTATACATATAAAACTCGAAATTACAACCTCTTAAATTACAACATCTTACCATATTCATATTTTACTTTTATAGGACGGCAAAATACAAGCGAGTATTAAAAGATCGCTTTTTACTAAATTTCAATCCACGGTCAAGGAACATAAAGTTTTTATTATCACCAATTTCGTTGTCAGTCAGAACGGTGGTTCTTTCAAAGCTACCAAACATCCGTACAAGATTAATTTCATGTATTCTACTTCACTATGAGAATTAGATGAGGCTCCTATTCATCTATATGGATTTCAATTCATTACATTCGAGCAAATACTATCAAAACTGGTTGATGATTCCTATTTAATTGGTATGTTTAATAATAATTAACCATTCCATTCTTTACATACTGAATTGTTTTACTGTTCTGCTTAGATGTTATTTCTACTATTTTGTTTTAATTGCTAATTTTAGTATGTAAGGATAAATTACACTTTCAGTAAACATAACTGGATTGAAAACCTAAACTTGAAGCAGCTTAATTGTGATAATCCTGGTTCCTCTGGTTCAATGGTAATGTGGCAATGAGTTTATGTAGTTCTTGGCAGATTGAAATTTTTGTTGTCATGCTTCTCGCATTGTTTCAGGTCATTTGTGAATTTTTTTATGCTTACCACAACACAACTTTGCGCCATGCAAATCTATATTCTGTTGAAAGTGCAAATGAGTTAAATGAAGACATTCAGATTATGATGACATTGCATTCAAGGGGAGGACCTATGGTTTTTTGTGTGTGGATTATATCTCACGGTGTTTATATTTATGGCTTCTTGATCTATTAAATTCTATTATCTAGAATGTAGCTTTACATGGTTTGTTAAGTAATAGCATCCGATAAATCATTATTAGTTTTTCATGTTATTATGGTAATACTGTGAGTGCATATACAATTGTCAAAAATGGATAAAAAAAAAAACTAATGAGGCAATGCATTCGTTCTTTAATTATAACATTGTGTTATGTATGACACGGTTCTATATTGTTATGTTTTTGGACATAATGTTTGTACATATTGACATGAAGATTCAACATAATTATTAATGCTCATGGTTTTTAATTTTCGCATGTAATATGTGATTTCCCTTCTGGTCTGAGAACACACACACACACACACATATACACACATACCACACACGCACACACTACTGCTATGTCATGTCCTATAATTTGGTGATCAGATTAATTATATACTTGGATATGTATTTGCGTATAAATCTTTTACCCAAGCCTATGTAACATATGCTACCAAAATTTAAAATTTCACAATAATCTATCATCTTTTTATTATATTTTAATTTATTAATTGCATGTATAAATTTATTATTAACAACATGAATAATCCCGCCGCATTGCGTGAGTTTGAATCTAGTTTTTAGTCTAAAACTGAGAAATGAAAATAAATGTTACTTGTATTATATAGACTTACAATTCCCAATTGACTTTCTGATAAAGAAGTCGAAAACAGTTAAACGCCTATACAGCATCAATGAAGTTGAGACGATTTCTCTCAATTCCCATATTCTCAGTGTTTATGCTTGTGGGTTTCATATATTATATCACAATTTTCATTTTCCTTGAAGATTGGCTAGGGTTACAGACTTCAGCTGGTTCCTTAAACACTCTAATCTTCACTGTGTTGGCTTCTTTCACTCTTTTCTCTTTCTTAATCTGTGTTTTCACCGACCCTGGTGGAGTCCCATCTGGGTTTGTGCCTGATATTGAACACTACTCCTCAGATCAGGAATCCAAGAGAAGTGTAAGTTTAATTTTGATCAAGTATTCATTATGTTTTGTTTAAGGGATCATGAAATGGGTTCCTTTGGTGTTTTATTATGATTCAGTGCTTGGAATAATCTTGATTTGAAATCGAGCTAATATTGTTTAATTGGATGATATTTTTTTGTTTTATTTTTATGTATTTCTTATGATTTTAGGAGATTCATATAATCATTTGAATTGTATTACTTGAAATGAAACAGTTGTCTTACGAACAAGACGATCCTGACCCCATTCTAGTGGTGAAACATTAAAACTATTGTGTTTTTAGGAACAATGAAAAGCTACATTAGAAAACTACCTTAGATATCCGTGTTACAATCAGCTATAAGCATATAATTTGACCAAAAAGTCTAGGGGGACCGGTTTTTCGGACCTAAAGTTGTGACCGGTCCAATTATTTATTTATTTATTTTCTTTTGACTCCTAAAATATTTATAATAATTATTCTGACAAGTTTCTTTTTACAAAATTCAGTGATTTAGGTGTAATTTGGATGCATGTACAACACTATTATTTACATGCACTTAAATTACACTTAAATCACTGAATTCTGTAAAAAAAATTGTCAGGATAAATATTATAAATATTTAGGAGTCAAAAGAAAAAAAAAAAAAAAATTGAACATGTCGCTAAAACCGGTCACTAGGACCGGTCCCCCTAGAATTACTCTAATTTGACACACGCATACACGCACCCACAAAAAAAATTGTATAATGGAGGAAAAAAAAACTAAAACCGACTATGGGATAGCAGAAGGAAGGAAAAAGGGTTTTAAAGAAGAAGAGAATGCATGTAAGAGAAAAATATCTAATTAATTCATTTATGCCGTGCTTCTTCAATTCATTGGTACATATACCACTCAACACATGATCAATGAAAAATGGAATCAAGATAACTACTGAAAAATGACAATAACAGAATTGCAGCTCATTCAAACACAGTCTGGACTTTCCACTCACGACAATGCATGACCTTTATTGGGGATTTTAAAATTTAAACTAAATGACGTCCTTGCTTTAATCAAAACTATTTCGTCAGCCTTTCCTCCATTTCCAGTGCTCAACTCCTCATATCCCAGTTTCATTCTCAATTTAGGGCTTGCCTGACTGCCATTGGTGGTATATTCAATTCTTGGTTCTTCCTCGTGTTTGATCACAACATTTATATGTCATTTCTTGAAAGTGAGGGAGTTGAGTTGGAATCTTGGGGGCATGATTTGGTTAATAAAACATTGATTTCAGTTATAAAGCCTTGCTCAAGAAGACTAGGATATTCATAGGCTCTTGAATTGCCGAGTGGTGAAGAGGATATAGAATTCGAAGAGTGGGATTCTATGGTTGAAGTAACGTATGTGATCCCTACACTCTTCTTAATGAATTCCTTGGTAGGAGATCTTCACATGTAAGGGTGTGTTATGGTTCCAGATGGTCATATCTCCTAATTTCACGTGTTTCATCATTCCTGTTGAGGCTCCTAACAGTTGATATTGGTGTGTTATATTGTGTAGATATATAACATTTAAATCAGAGTAAAGTATTTTAATTTGAGCTCACAATGGAATGGTAAGAGCTCGTTTGGTAACTGCCTCCACTTCCATCTTTTAGTTTCTGCTTTTACTCTTTTGAAATCAGTAGCAGAAAACGTTGTTTGTAACTGTTTTTGCTTCGGAAAAAGTGAAAGCGAAAGTCGAAACTTCTTGTGGCAACAACAAAAACTTGCTTATTCATTTTGGCAATAGATGGAGCAATTCTAACTTTAATGAGCTCCAGACATCAATTCTTATCGACAACAAAATTTAGAACCTCATTTCTTTATAAAATAGGATAAAACTATATAATGTTTAACATATTTACCAAATAGTGTGGCCTGATTTATATTTCAACTCATAAGACCAAATGAAAGCAGAAACATATGCAAACAAAAATAGGAAGTAGAAACATGAAAGCAGAATTAGTTACCGTACGAAGCCTAATTCCAAGTTGATGGTCAATATCCATTCTATGTGACTCTGGAAGGTGGTCTGCAGCATTATTTGTTAGACTAGGTACAATTTTTTGAGAAAAACAAATTTTAGATGTAGTGCTTATTGCAAATCAATATTTGGAGGCTCAAGATATATCAAAAATGTCAGGGGTGTTGTGCAATGTCGACAAATTTTTAGAAAGTTTACTAGTTTATTGCACATCAATATTTGGAGGCTCAAGATATATCGAAAATGTCAGGAGTGCTGTGCAACATCAACAAATTTTTAGAATGTTTACTATGGAGAGGTTTCAGTCCTTAGAAGAAAAGACAGACAAATTGTGCATTGTTATTCCAAAAATAATGAGAGATATACACTATTCTTGTGCAGCAGACAACTTGAGAGGTCATGGAGAGTTTCCTTTTGGTTGGAAAGTTGAAGATTTGGAAGGAAAAGAGTACGAGGAGCTTCCCATTTACGATGAAATATCCACGAGAGATGGATGACCTGTTGGAAAGTGAGAAGGCTGAGATAGAGATTTCAGCCAATGCATTAATGACATAGATCGTTAAGTTTGACAAAGATTCAGACTTCAGAGTATGATGAAGAATATATGTATGCTTGAGCCCCTGTATATGATGAGAAATTAATGTACAAGGAGGGTGACTTTTTTAATAGCTACTATTCATAGGAAATGATAGAATTTCAAAGCACGAGAGATTTCCTAAATTGGTCAATTAACTTTCCTCAGACTGTAGGTGGCATGTGTGGTTCCTCTCAATGTTTAATTTACCTCAGATTGTTTATGAATATAATGCCATGGGAAAGTGTTCTCACTTCTCAGATGTGCATAAGTTGTGGGAAAATCGCGACATACTATTTCGAACAGCACTTGCGTTGATGGAGTTATATGGACCTCCATGGGTTACAACCAAGGATTCTGGAGATGCAGTTGCTCTGCTGCAAACACTGGCTGGCTTAACATTGATAGCAGTAAAATTTGTCTTTACAACTGGCATGGGTGACCCAATTGTAAAATGAAGCCGGATTACAAGAATTGCAAAATAATCATCTACCAGCTGTCCAGCCGTAAGAGCTGAAATTGAGGAAAGATTGATTGGACTGAGTTTTGAGGGATTTAGTAATTCCTAGCATTTAAACTATATGGTTTCAAGCAAGATCATGTATCCTTGATTGGGGGACCAATAAAACAGATCTAAAGGTTGATAAACACAAAAATATTGATTTATCTCATATGAATTCTGGTCTACTAGTTTGGATGGTTTGATTGGGATTTAGATATAGATTCTGTCACATATCTTCAAAGGCCTCTATGGCTGAACGTTGAATTATACAAGTTGCTGAAGGAGAAACAGATTTCTGTATTCAGCTCTCAGAAGATGGAAGCAGCTGCGGTGGAGAGGGTAAAGCAGGATCATGGACGGCAATTAAATGCTAAGATTGAGTAATGAAAGCGAGATGTTGTGACCAGATGTGTTTAATGATATGTTGAACACTAGCTTCAAAGAATCAGTCCTGATCCTTGAGGACAAGGAACTAGTTGTGGTTTAAGATTAGGGAATGATGTAATAGTTTTTATTATCTCAGTAGAAGTTATTGGTGGATGATGTTACCACGTAGTTGGCATAGGGCCTATAAATACTTGCAATAGCTAGATAAGTGGTTGTGTTGAATGTTGAATATTGTGAATCTGATATAACTCTAATAAAATTTGCTTCTTTCTTCTATTTCTCTCTCTAAATTCTGTTTCTCTCTAAATCTCTATGTACCTGCTTTATCTCTCTAGATTTCTCTATCTCTATCTCTATCTCCAAATAATGTACTTCTCTCTCCGAATTCTTCTCACTTTCTCCAAATTTATCCTAGCACAGTTGCAGATTTTAGGTCACAAATTCTGTTCGACATATTGTATTTAAAAAATAATAATTTTTTTTTGACTGGATGTCACCTTTTCGATGGAAAATCTTGCATGACTAAGCACTTGACACTTTTTAAAGGGTATTTTCAGGAATTCTAGGTTCTTCAAGTACTTTTATTATGTGGCGATTTCAGTCCAGCAAGTCGATTTCAGTTTAAGTAAAGGGCTGATTGATACAGTGGTAAATTTTAGTTCCCTTTTCAGTTATAAAACTACCAAAGGAGTAAAGGGGAGAAATTACTCTCTTGGTGATTGTCATTTTCCCTGTAGATATTCTGTTATATTTATATCCAGTATGTATCCAATTACAGAAATCACATTTGATATAACAAACACAAATTTCTAGCGGAAAAAGTCAATCATTTTTAAGAAGGAAAGGAGCAAGCAGATTAATAGGTACCATTCTGAGTATTAATTTGATTAGTGAAACTACAGTGACTAATATTACCTTTCAAAAGAAAGGGGAAAAGAGAGTAAATGACCCAGAACCTGCCAATTGAAACCTATAGTAACTGGTAACACAAAATTCCTGTCTTTCTGGATTGTTTTGTCATATTATTTTAAACATGTGAATCTTCCCCTATTTTGTTTATGGATTTTTATTTTTTACCAATATAATTCTTAATGAATGTTTCAGAATATACAATTTAGTCGGTGCGAGAAGTGTTCGGCATTCAAGCCTCCCCGAACTCATCATTGCCGTGTCTGTAGAAGGTGTGTTTTAAGAATGGTGGGTACCTTTTCATTCCTTTTGTAAAAAATTAAATATCTTTAATTACTCTGTACCATTAGTAGTCAGTAGAGGTTCAGTGGTTACCCAGAACTCTGATCTTCTGGTTACGCAAAACAAAATCGGGTAGAGCAATGCTATCCATGGTAGAATGCACAAGATATCTTTGTTCTCATATCACGATTCGGGATTATAGTACCTAGTACGGGGAATGCATGACAATTAGAGTACCCAGTTCAATCTATAGTCTATGCTCACTATTGAACTTCTGATGCAGGATCATCATTGCTTGTGGATAAATAATTGTGTTGGGCATAGAAACCATAAAGCCTATGTTATTTTAGTCTTTTATGCAACTATGGCGAACATTTATTCTTCAGTAAGTATATTCTAGCTTCTCTTTCATCTTCTAATATTTTAACTTGCATTATAACTGAAGATTTTGGCATGCATAGGTTATTATTGTTTGTTGTGCGCTTCAGAAGGACTGGGATTTAGATGGCAAGATTTTCCTCAAGACCTTTTATGTGAGTTTGTTGGTTTATCAGCTATTACTAATCTGTTGAGAGTAGTTGATGGTGATTTTATAAAGCACATCTAGATTGGTAGGTATAACCCTTTCGTTTATTCTGCACATTAGGTTCCTAGTTGTCCATCAAGACCTTCTACTACAGATCAGTCTGTGTAGTGCCAACTTTATGTGATTTGACTTTTGAGGTGCAATTTTACGTGCAATAGAAAAAGCATTTTCAGAATTGCTTCTCAAGGAAAATTAGATTGGGTATCCATAATGTTTCATATATATATATAGGGACTGATCCATAGTCATAATTGTAAACTTAAGTTTATCCTTACAACTGATTGTAGCCGTCCAATCGCAGATTTAACGGATAAAAAATACATCCGTTTGCATTTTAGTTTGGGGTGCCATTCTACTAAAGTGCGGATTCAAAATTGACCAAAATGTCGTCTAGGATTAAAAAATTCAATATATTAATAAAATATTATAAAGCAGTGGCATTTTTGTAATATTAGCGTCTGCACTTTTGTTATGCAGACGGTAAAACAACTATACCAAATTGCGTTCTTTCTTCATTTTAGGTCTAAACAACAATAGCCATTAAGAGAGTCAACGAAGCAGCAATAGATCGACATATTTAACCGTTAAAGCTTACATTTTTATTAATCCAAATCTTATAAGTCTTATATATTTATCATTTATATATATAAATCTACTTGTTTATCGTATACAAAGTCTGATTCGTTGGCTACAAAGATTTGTTGTATACAACACATTCGTTATTGGTAGTTTTCACTATTGTTTGGTTAGATTTGTAACCTTTTAAGACCATAAATCCTTCCATGATTTCGGGTATTTGTTTTTATATACATTATTATTGTTGTTCGTATCACAATGAAATTGGGTATTTGTGTTTATGTTATATTATAATATGAAATTGGGTATTTGGCATATTTTTTATAATATAATTGTTGTTGGTATAATAATGAAATTAAATGTATTAATCTATTATTTGTGTTTATTTCATACCTTGATTATTGTTGATATGTAATAATAATATTATATATATTTTATTGATATATGCATTTCTTTTTTAATAAGAAAAATGACATTTAATCACGGATCGATCGATTACACACTATTGTGGGATCAAGCTAATCACATTTCAAGTGTTGTGTGAAATAATCCTCATTTTAGCCGTAACTTAAGAACAAATTAGGGTGGACGCTCATTGAGTTTGTGTTTTAAATGATGCCCAAATAGAATTATTAGACAATTAGGGTTTTGGGTATTTGCAAACTCTCACGTTTGTAATCAATTAGAAGCGACATTGATTGAATCATTGGTAGAGCGTTGGAGTAGTGAGACATACATTTCACTTTCCTACGGGTGAAAGTGAAATGACAATTATCTTAGAGGATGTATTTTTTATCTTAGGAATAATACCGGTTCTTGATAGACTTGTTATGTGTACTTTAATAAAAGATCCAAAATCAATATTTGAAAGAAGTGAATTTTCGAGATATGTAGTGGAGGGAGATGTGGTTTATGTATGTGGGGGGAATTGTTTTGTCATGATTGTGTTCCAGATTTTTCAAACTTCCTCGTGATGCAGATATGGAAATGGTGGTGACATACACCAAAGCATGTCTATTTGTGATTCGGAAAATTTTATTTCTGTCATCAAACTGTGATGTGCATGCAAGATATCTTTTATTTCTGGAAGATATTAATAAAATCGGCAACTATTCATGGGGAGCCGTGGTTTTGGCTTGTTCATATAGGAATTTACACAGCCACTCGGATAGGCACAAAGAACATTAGTGGTTTGACCATTTTTTAGGTATTTTAGTTGTTAATTTTATGTATATTTATGTTAATATTGACATTCATATAATATTTGTCATTACTAAACTTAGTAATTTATGACACAGGTTTGGTCTTACAAATGGATCTCTATCGGTAGATCTAATTATGAATATGGGCTTGAGCATTGGTTGTCCCGTACAAGGGCATGGTCCTATCGAAGAAATAAGGATGTAATGACGCAAAGAAGATTATACCCGCATCATAATCAATTTTTTTACAAAGGTGAATTTGATAAGATGACAAGTGCAATGATAAGGTGGACGCTTTACATGAAGTTTGAAAATTTGGTGGGAGCTGAGTATGAAGAAGTCTGGTATGGTGGGGCCTTATGTATTCCCCTAATTTGGTTGCTTGTTATAGAATTTCAAATTCCAAATAGAACTTTGAGACAAGTCAGAGAATTACAAGATATATCAGAGACCCCAATTGATATGGTTAAATTAAGATGGGAGTGAGAAGGGATTACTACAATTAATTATATTGAATTGTGGAAAGAGTATATTGCCACGTGGTATGTATGGCAGGGCATTCTGGTTGATTTTGTGTGTGGCTACCAGACAGTTGATCCCAGGGGCGGAGCTACACTATAGGTTAGGGGTGCCATGGCACCCCTGAGTTTTGAATACGACGGCTTACAGGTTGGTTGATTAGTTTATTTTATTTTTCTTGGGTTTGATTTTTTGGCCTTTTTTCACACTTTGTGCAGTCCCAAAAAAATAAAAATGGGTTCCTCTGTTTTTCCTTCTCTCCTTTTCTTGCCCTGTTTTACTTCACTTTATCTCTTCTTCGCAACAATGCCTTTGCCTTGCCATGGCACCCCCTTAAAAAAAAAATCTGGCTCTGTAACTGGTTGGTCTCTCTTTCTGAATATTTGAGGTAGTATCGACAGATGACCCGAAACAGAATTAGCCATCCATAACTTGTCTCAAATGAGAGTTATGACCCACGTGGCATATTCTATCAGTACGATGTTGCGAACCTTGTAAGTTTAAGATTAAAATGAATTATGTTTTTTTATAAACATTTAGATTGAGTTGGCTCAAGTATTCGTCGATAATATCTGTGAGTACCATCTGTGCACAACCCTCGCCATGTATACGAAGAGTGGTCTATTAGATCAGTACTTTTCAATGAAGTACACCAAGGGGTTCGGTTCGGACTCCCATTTTTTGGAAAAAATGAATCTCAGTTGCAGTTAACACCTCCCCCGTACATGTACAGTTAACAGATGACCCGAAACAGAATTAGCCATCCATAACTTGTCTCAAATGAGAGTTATGACCCACGTGGCATATTCTATCAGTACGATGTTGCAAACCTTGTAAGTTTAAGATTAAAATGAATTATGTTTTTTTATAAACATTTAGATTGAGTTAGCTCAAGTATTCGTCGATAATATCTGTGAGTACCAGGGGTTTATAAATATCCCAATGGCACAATCCCGAACATTCCACTAGAGCAATTCAATCAAGACATGCCTTACTCTGACTTTGATCCATTTAGTCAAAGATCCCCTATTGGTTCGGACTCCCATTTTTTGGAAAAAATGAATCTCAGTTGCAGTTAACACCTCCCCCGTACATGTATAGGTCAACACATAGTGGTCATTTTCAGAATATGGAAGAAATTCAAGAAATGCACTCGACTTCAATTCTCGAAGAAAAGCCACTTGGTCGATCAGAGACGATTGATAATACGGTGGATCGCCGGTTCAATATTCTTCCCTTGTGATTACAAATCCCTCGGTCGTCCAAGTTTAAAAAGGATCCTCTTCATGCATTGAAGATAGCAAAGATGGAGTGGCTTAATGCGAATTGGTTATCGGAGAACGTACCTGAGCTTGTTGAAGATATACGAATGTCTACAGGAAGGTTGTTATGAACGGGGTAATTTCTATTTCGTGTCATGCTGTTTCTTTCAACTACTGTCAGCATTGTATAATTCATATAAAGATCTCTCGGTCTCTCAAAAGAATCAATTTGATATTTCTAAAGTGGTGATGTTTATGATGAACCAAAGAGAATAACGTAATTTTCGGATTGTGACTTTGCATTTCCTTTCGGTTAATCACAAGAATAAGTATTACTTTTTGTTTGTTGTCTCTCTTAAGTAGTGGAGAATTATTCTAATAGATTCTATGTACGACGATCAAAAAGGCTATAAAATAACTACTAGATACCGACCAGAGATTGAATATGTGGTACTTGCACATACTTGACTTTATCATTTGTTATGCACATTTTTGTTTGCCAATGAAATACGCTAGCATATGGCTAGACAAATGGAATTTACACATGAATTCTAGGGTGTTGGATGTATTGTAATGTGTAATTTGACACAATTGGTCATTCACAAAGTTGTAATTACTATCATTATTTGTAGTCATATATGATGATGTTTTTTAAGTTATATAAAATGGTTGTGCTTTTTGGCTGTGCTGTTGCATATAAACTTTACAAGTTGTGTTTGTGTTGATATAGAGCAACTAATTTTAATTTTTTTTTAAAAAAATACCATCTACACTATAGTTGTGTGGACTGCGTGAAAACCATACATAAAGTTTATAATTTTAGCAGCGTCTGTACTTTTTAGTTGTGTGGATTGTATCCAAGCCATATAGGGAGTTTATAATTTTAGCTCCGTCCGCCCTTTAGTTGTGTGGACTATTCAAAAGCAGACAGGGAATTAACATATTTTACCCCTCGTTCGCACAACTAAAGTGTGGACGGGTATTAACCCCATATAGGGAACATCTTAATTTTTCTTGTTCGCACAACTAAACTGTGGACCGGCAAATTTAGAAACTTAATCAGACTATGCAAGGAAAAGTAAATTGAGAATCTCTTAAAAATATATTTTTAAGATATTCTCAATTTACTTTTACTTACATTGTCAAGTGTCTAATTTTGACTTAAGTTCAATTTATATTAAAATAAATCAAGTTCACACAATATTACAGACTACAAAATTACAATGTTAATTAAACACAGTCACAACATTATTAAGGCTTCTGCGCATATAATAAGAGTTGATAGTCGGAGAAAAAATAGGAAGATTATGTAATAGTATAATTGGTTCAACACTCATATCTTTATTTAGTAACAGGTTTTGTGGTCCACTATTGTCTAGGTCTCCTTTGATACTTTCAGTGCTATCTTGTAGCATAATCAACCAAAAATTTGGCCGACATGGACACTTGACAATTGATGTAACAATTTCAACCAAACGTCACAATATGACCTGCATTAGCCTTAAATTTAACATCTCACAAACTCTGACAGTCTTTTGGCTAACTAAGATTATATATTCTTGTACGTGTTGGATTGGGAATGTACTTTTTCTTATGTTCCATGACCACGGCCTACCATAATTACACCATTCAAATTATGGCCCGAGCCAGACCCTGAACCATTCTTTTGGGCCGGTTCTGTACTCGACGTGAATGACCAAGCCGACCACACCTTCCTCTGCGGTGTAAACATCACAAGAACTCACCATTGCTAAGACCTAAAATTACAGATCTTATATTCAACTTCTTACGAAGAACAACAAATCAGAAGAATTGGTCACTAAACCCCCACAATTCAATAATTAGAGCAGCCCCTTAGACTCTTGTCGACCTAAAAACACTAATTGAAGAGGGTACAAAGAAGAATAAATTGAAACCCTAGCCGGATGTGAACAAAGTTCCCAAATTCAGGCGAATAGGAGCGGTGAAATCCGGTAACGTATCTAAACTAACTTCTCTTTCTTTCTTTTGCTTAATTGATGTTCATATTCAAATAAATCCAGCTGAAGTATAGAGGTAAAAAATATGATCGATTTCTTTCTTTTGCTTAATTGGTGTTCATATTCAAATAGGTTATGCTTAATTTTCTCTCCATTTTGAAGATCTAAAAATGGAAGAAGAAAATTTTGTGGGATTGATGCCGATGGTGTAGAGAGAGGAGAAATAATTTGTTTTCTATTTTTGATTAATTAGTATTTTTTATTTTTTGATAAATGAGTTAATAAAGCACATTCATTAACTAGTTTTTTTTTTTTTTTTGATAAATGAATTAATAAAGCACAATGATTAATTATTATTTATTTTTTTGATAAATGAGTTTTTTTACCACATCATCACTTAGATTGCCAAATCATGATTAAGGTGGAGTTTTTCTTTCCTAATCTATGCCAACTCAACTTTTTGTTAAAAGTCAAACTAGTTTAACGGTTTTTGTAACGTTTTGTAAGAAAACAAAAGTTGGGTTAATTGACTGTGAGGAAAAAAAAAAGTATAGTTAGGTATTTGTAAGTTGACCTAAAGTACAGTGATGTAAAAAAGGATTTAACCCCCAAATAGTTTTATGAAGATTTACGTTTTGTCAATCCCAAGGCTTCATAATGGTTTCTTTAGCATGATTTGTAAATATTCCACAGATTGCATACTTTTGGAGTGACTTTTGTTCTATTTGTTTCACAACACCTTTCAATCATGTTCCTATTTTGCACCCTTTAGTTTGCGAACAAGCGGAGTAAAAAACAAGATCATTGGCCTCAACATCATCATCACGCATCTCCACCTCTTTATCAGCCTCGATAATAGGGTGCACATTGTCCTCCCATCTTATTTTAACACTTTCGACATGGAATTTTGCCATGATATTTTTCTCACGACCTAGCATTTCATTAACATATTTAGTGCCAACCCTAGAACATAAACATCCAATACTAGACCAAGAAATCGTTTTCACATATGATTGTACCGTCTGGTTTGTGTCTATGCATAGTCTGTGATCAAAGTCACAACATATGGAGTGATACCATTGATTTTATTAGCATCTTGAGTCCATCGCATGTGTATTAATTCTTCGGGAATCTTAACAAAGTTTGTAGAAGTTAATAGCCTGAGAATGTGACGACATATAGTACCAGCATGTTCAAACATTTTACAATTACATTTCATCATTTCGGTATCTGTATAATGAACAACTGTGAAATGCATATGACAAAATCAGGAACCATGACTTTGAAGGCCAAGTAGCTTTTTGGATTAGGAGTTGACATCTCATGTAGCTTTTTAGAGGTTAACTTGTGCGATTTGGTTAAATTCAATTTGAAAACGTCGAAATATTTCTTTTGTATATAGCTTAGCTGCATGCATTTCTATCGGTTTTTCAAGTACCAATTTTATGTTTCGATCGACTCTGATATAATCATCTTTCTTCTTTCATATATGGCTACAAACAGCACCATTTATGACTAAATAATAATAGTAATTACAACTTTGTCAATGAACAACTGTGTCAAATTACGATACATCTGACACACTAGAATTCATAAGAGTAAATTTCATTTGTCTAGCGCTACGTTTGTGTATTTCGTTGGGTAGAAAATCACGTTGTACCAAAGAAAAAACAAACATGAGAGGAGGCTTTAACATAAATGTGCATGACAAATTATACAGTCAAATATGAGAAAGTACTATATATTCAATTTCTAGTCCGTATCGAGTGGTCACTTTGTAGTCTTTTTTATCATCGTACATAGAATCTATTAAGATAATTCTCCATTTCTTAACAGATGCAATGAACAAAAAGTAATGCTCATTGTTGTGATTAACTAGAAGGAATGCAAAGTTACAATCCGGCAATGACGGTTGTTTTTCTTGGTTCATCATAAACGTCGTCACTTTAGAAATATCAAATTAGTTCTTTTGAGACACCGAGAGGTCTTTATATGAATTATACCGTGCTGACAGTAGTTGAAAGAAACGAAATGACATGAAATAGAAATTACCCCATTCATAACGACATTCCCGTAGACGTTCACATATCTTTAACAAGCTCAGTAAGGTTGCCTGGCCTAAGTGATATTACATCTTTATGAGCCAACCTATATGAGAAAATTGAGCTAGGTCCACACATCCTCCAAAAACCAATTCGCATTAAGCCATTTCACCTTCTTCAATCGATGAAGAGGATCCTTTTTAAACTTGGACGATTGGGGGAATTGCAAACACAAGGGAAGAGTATTGAACCAGCCATCCACTCTACTATCGATCGGCTCCGATTGACTTAGTGAAGTTTCTTCTAGAATTGAAGTCAAGTGCATTTCTTGAATCTCTTCTGCATTCTCAAAATGACCACTGTGTGTTGGTCTGTACATGTACGGGGAGGGAGGTGTTAACTGCAACTGTGGTTTCTCCTCCCCTACAAATACGAGCTCGGGCCAATAGGAGGATCCTTGACTAAATGGATCAAAGTCGGAGTAAAGCATGTCTTCACTGAATTATACTGGAAAAATGTTTGGGATTGTGTCATTGGGATTTTCATAAACCCCTTGGTATATTTCATTGAAAAGTACCGATCTAAGATACCGCACTTTGCATACATGACAAGGGTTGTGCACAGGTGGTACTTGCAAGATATTCCCGAAAAAATACTCAAGTCGACTCAATATACAATGTAAAATTACAAATATTTAGCAAACATTTTAAATGTTTATAAAAAACATAATTTATCTTAATCTTAAAACTTACTAGGTTTACAACATTGCACTGATAGAATATGCCACGTGGGGCATAACTCTCATCTGGGACAAGTTGTAGGCATCTAATTTTGTTCTGAGTCATCCATTGATATCACCTCAAAAAGAGGGATCAACTGTCTGGTAACCACCACAAAACCAACCAAAATGTCATATCATGCGTATCGCATAACAATATACTATTTTTGCAATTTAATATAATTAACTGCAGCGATCTGTTCTTGCTCCCGTCTTAATTGAACCATATCAATCTAGGCCTCGGGGTATCTTGTAATCCCCAACTTGTCTCAAATCTCTCGCATTTGAAATTCTACAATATCAAGCCAAATTAGGGGAATACATGAGGCATTGCCATACTAGGCTTCTTTATACTCAGCTCCCATCAAACCTTATATAAGGCACCCACCTTATCATTGCACCCGTCATCTCATCAAATTAACCTATATAAAAAATTTGATTCAAATTAACCTCTATAAAAAATTTGTTTGTTGTGAGAGTAGTCTTCTTCTTTGAATCATTGCATCCTTATTTCTTCGGTAGGCTCGTGCTCTTACAACAGGCAACCAATGCTCAAGTAGGCCTACCGATAGAGATCCGTTCGTAAGCTCAAACATGTGCCATAAATTATTGAGTTTAATAATGACAAATATTATATGACTATCACTATTAAGATAAATATACATTAAAATGACAAATAAAATACTTGAAGAAGGGTCAAACAACCACCAATGTTCTTTGCGTATATCCGGGTGGTTGTGTAAATTTCTATATAAACAAGCCAAAATCACGATTCCTCGTGCAGAGTCACCGATTTTATCAATATCTTCTAAAAATAAAATATATGTCGCATGCACCACATTACGATTTGATGAGGCAAATAAAATTTTCACAATCACAAACTACAGGTATGCTTTGGTGTATGTCACTTCTCCAACACTCCACATATCTAATTGATTACAAACGTGAGCGTTTACAAATACCCAAAGCCTTAATTATCTAATAATTCTATTTGGGCATCATTTAAAACCGCAATGAGCATCAACCCTCATCTGTTCTTAAGTTACGCCTAAAATGGGGATTATTTTATACTACACTTACAATGTGGTTAGCTTGATTCAGCAATAGTATGTCATCGATCGGTCTGGGATTAAATTCTATTGTTCTGATTAAAAAAAAAAGAAAACGTATATCAATAAAACATGCATAATATTTTTATTACATAGTCACAATAATCATCGTATGAAATAAACACAAATACTCAATTAATACATTTAATTTCATTATTATACCAACAACATTTATATTATAAAAAAATATGTCAAATACCAATTTCACATTATAATATAACATAAACACAAATACCCAATTTCATTTTGATACCAACAACAATAATAATATATATAAAAACAAATAATCTTTGTAGCCAACGGTACATGTTATGTATACAATGAATCAGATTTTGTATACAACAAACAAGTAGATATATATTTATGACTTGGTTCAAGGGCATACCCCCTTAAAGAGCATACCAAGCATACTCACTTTAGCGACGGACCCGACGATGGTTTGGTCCGTCGCGATATGTTGTCCGTCGCTAAAGTTTTTAGTGACGGACAACATATCGCGACGGACAAACATATAGTGACGGACAAACTTATGGCGACGGATCAAACCATCGCCGGGTCTGTCGCTAAAAGGGATATGTCCTTTAAGGGGGTATGCCCTTAAACTTTACTCTATATATATATATAAGACTTACAAGATTTGGATTTTAAAAAAATGTAAGCTTTAACAGTTGAATATGCCAATTGTTGATGTGTTGCTGCTTCATTGCTATGGCAGTTTAGATCTGAAATGAAGAAGAAAGAAAGAACGTGATCTGGTATAGTTTTACTGTCTGCACAACTATAGTGCAAAGACTAATATTACAAAAATGCCACCGCTTTATAATATTTTAATAATATATTGAATTTTTTAATCCTGGAGGGCATTTTGGTTAATTTTGAATCTGCACTTTAGTTGGTGGGGGACAATAAGGGAAATATTACACAAATAATTCTCACACAAACTCAATTAATTCTTGTAATTCACTCTATCAAAATAATAAAGTACATCACTATTTATAATACTCTTAGATAACTTTCTTAACCTAAATTGGACTCTAATAAGATAATTACAAATTAAATAAGATAACTACAAATTAAATAAACTAATTAAAATATAACTTCTAATTGGGCTTTCAAAATCTTTTATATTGTTCTAACCAACTTCCACGAGCTCATCTTACATTATTAGTAGTGTGGGCACCCCAAATTAAAGTGTAGACGAATGTAATTCTTATCCATTGCATCTACGATTGGATGATCACGATTTGTTGTAAATATAAACTTAAGTTTACAACTGTGGCTATACTTAAGTTTACAACTATGGCTATGGATTAGCCCTTATATGTGTATATGATATATATATATATATATATATATATATATATATATATATGTATATGTATATGTATATGTATGTGTGTGTGTGTGTGCATATTTGTGCATGAATAGCCAATAGGACAGGGTGGGTATTAAGGAGTTGTTCCGACCTTGATGGAGTTTGGAAATATAGGGGACACTAGTGAATGTCAAAGATGAGATGTGCATTATTGGAACTTAGGGATTTGTAGATTATTACAGGTAGCCCCTACAATCGGTATTAGCTTCATGTGGACTAGAGACGAGATTTGCGGCAGAACTCAGAAACTTGATAAGATTTCCTTGTACCAATTCTGAAGTATGTATTCCTGCAAGGTTTTGCATGAATTTGGCATTCATGTGGTGAATGGGGGTTGTCACTTCTTTCTGTGCTATGACATTGATTCCTATCTTGGATATATGTCCCTTTTACATCAGTTTAGGAAACTATTGTCTTCATAAATGTCTTCTACCATAACTGGTTGCCTGAGATTTCTCTTTTTGTTTAGAGTGCTTCAAATCAAAATGGGTAAAACTAAGATATTCAATAGAATGGCTTTAAGTCAGTTTGAGCGATAGTCGTCTTGCTGAATTTTTCTCATCTAATTCACCTTGTTTTCAGAATTATATTGTGCGCTGTCTTTGTTCTTATGTTCTTACTTTATTCATATTATTTGTTCTCAGAATATATGAACTACGGAATTGCTGATAGAAATCTATTTTCAGATTTGTTGTGCGGTAGTGGTTATTGGATTAAGCTTAACACTAGGCACTCTATTTGGCTGGCATATATACCTAATCACCCACAATATGACAACAATAGAGGTACATTGTGAATTTCAACAATAGATCTAGATATAGTTTTGCTATTATGGATGAATATCTTAGAACTGGAATTTTGCCAGTATTATGAAGCAATCCGGGCAGAGTGGCTGGCTAAGAAATCCGGGCAGAGCTATCGTCATCCTTTCGACGTTGGCTTTTGCAGAAATATTACTTTGGTATCTCTCTCTCACTCTCACTCTCTGTGGGTGGGTCCTTGTGTGCGTGTTTTAAGTCTGCAATCCCTCATCTCGCTTGAGCATGGAAATTTATTTAGTTATATTTACCATGATGTTAATTCTTTTTCATGTTTATCAGGTATTAGGCCCGAACATGATGAAATGGTTATTCCCCGCGGCAGTGAGCCATATAAAGGATGGAATGCACTTTCCAACTGCTCGGGATAGCTTATAGCATTCTCGGCACATCATACCATTGCAAGGTGTTTTTTGGCAAATAGAAGGTTGCAAGGTTAGCATTAAAACTTATGGTCTGTCAGTTCCTGATATACCAGGTATGGTTGTTGCTCTTGTGATATTCTAAAGTTGGTATAGATTTCAATATGGAGTTTGTAAATTCATTCCTGATTACTTGATATACTTAATTTGTTCAAGTAACTTATGTCATCGCAACTGGATCTTTTCTTTTTCTTATATTTTTTTCACTTGGATAGATTATTGACAACACCGAATTCCTAGTTCGAGCGATTTTTCTGTACATGGATTATTTGTTGTTCTTAACCACGAATGAACAATTCTGTCCGCTTTAAACCTGTAATTAATTTCTGGTTACCTAACGAGGATTGCTTTTGGTTTCAATCTAGTTCACCTTATTTATCTATATTATTTTGGTGGCTAACATCAATTTGGTGTCTTGAGTCGAACTTTTTTTTTTCTTGTCCCTCTAAGTTTGCTTAAATTCCTACGTATCGTTCAAGTTTAACTTTCCGTCTCTCTGTTTTGTAACCCAAGCACCCAACAAGACATTGCCCCTACAACAACACACATACGAAGGAACCTCCGTGAGTAACGTGTAGGACTTATAGTTGTCACCCGCTATCAGTTGTGGTTGAGAATTGAACCCAAGTTTTTAAGTGAGGTAAATGACCCTTTTATTAACAGACCAATCGATGATTTGTAGCAATTCTGCGTCCTACATATTACTTGTGGAGGATCCTTGAAGTTCAGTTACGACATAAGTGTGGCCTTTAGATGCGTGTGATTGTCTAAAAGGGGATTGGCTCATATTAAATTGTGTTTTGCCTAAAATTACACGCTCAGCGCCAAGCGAGCCCACGGATATATGCGCCGAAAGCATGATACTTTTTGGGTCACATTCCCAAGACTCCAGTTACAAGGCATGTATATCAAAAAATTCTTACATGTGATTAGATTATTTTAACTTGTTATGAACATATGTCAGATATTCTATTTATGCGTTGTTAAAAAAGGTTTAGTTAAATTGCTCACATCTATTATATACGGGTATACGGCCAAATAGTTATTTAGATTTAAATTTAGATTAAAAAATGAAGAAATAAAGTGTTATCCACAATTAATACCCACGGAAGGGTAAAAGAAAATTAATTCTAGACAATTCATTATTGAACGGTCAAAAATGTATTTGTTCGAAAGGGTATTATAGTAAGTATCTGTTATCGATCACTCTCAATATATATATACACACGCTAAGGTCTAGTCAATTTATTTTATGCATCAAACTTGAAGATTGAGTTGGTCTTATTTTGACTTTTACAAGTCAATTCACCAAATTCCAAAATTTAAAACTGTCGAGAATTTATTTAAATTTTGACAACAACAAATTTTGTGGTTAATTGTACGCTTTCGATAGTTTAAAGGTTCATGGTTGCTTTTGAATTCGAAAATGAGACGGGTTAACTTTGGAATGTCAAAATGAAACTCTTACTGTGAAATGGAGGTTAAAATAGAACTTGAATCTGTAGAAGCTCCACTGCTAAGCCTATATATGCATGTTTTTAACATGTTTGGGCTAGAGTATTAGACGCGGACGTTATGTGTATACAAATTACACTTATATATTTTAAATAACTACGTACACTATGTTTTGTAAGGAATTGCAAAAGTTTTCTCTATGTTTTATGTATATAACTGTTGTATGCATAACATAAAGTCATGGTAGGATTGGATTGGTATATACATTTTCTTTGACATGATTATGATGTTGATTTGGAAGGAAATAATTTCCACGGACAGTGGAATGTGATATACACGTCAAACGCATTAACATAATTACATGAAGAAAGTAACAAATTATTATTTTATTTTATTTTTATTTTTGACGCGAGGGGTATTTAATATGAAAAATTAAAGATAGAATCTTAAAGATTCACTAAAAAAATGTTGGTGATTATATCAACATCATAAATTGTATGCAACTTTTTCTTTTTTTAATGAAAAGTGGAATTCTATGTCATGTATTCACTTAATTAAGTTTAGCAAATTGCTTGTAAAAGCTTTTTGTTGATAATTTAGTTTGGTGGGGGGTTTTAACAACATTTTATTATCAACAAGCAAGGATTTTAGCTGTCGCCCGCTCTCTAGCTCTAAGTCTTGAGGTACTTGATGCTTTACTTCTGAAAGTAAGTTGAACAGTAAAATTCCGATAAATGAATGTTTAATAAAGTAATAATCTCGTTTAGATAATAACTTCTTTTGGTCCCAACTTCGGCATGTGTACTAAAATAATAATCTCACTAAATGCATTAAGTAATAAATTTTTTTGAATTCTTAAACGCCCGACGAAAATATAAATTAATAATTATTAAATTTCATAAAAAAATTTAAATATATTATCCACATATTCTTGAATTTTTTGTAATAACATCCATACAATGACCCAAACTTTTTAGTCAATCAACAATATTCATACAAAATTATTTTTTCTAAAAATATGCACCTAAAGGTACTTGTTTTTTTCTTTACACCTAAACGAAATTTAACCATATCCTTGACTTTTCGCATACGCAACTTTCGAAATATTTTGCTCATGTTATAGCAAGTAATTATTTAAGGTGATTATTGTTTGAAAGACTTCTTTTGATGAAACATTTGATAAAATGGAACTATTATCTGGATCAGGATCATGCTCATTATCTATATTCATTACTAATTGAATAATTTTTTCATCTATAGACAATTCCATCAATGCATCATTCTCGTTAAGATAGTTCAAAAGATGTTCGACATATATCACATTTCTATAGCGTAAACTAGAAATGACTTCACGTAATCATTGGATCTCTTCATCTTGACCAACTTATGGTTCAGGAACATTATCTTCCTTTGACCAAATCTTGCAATGCCAAAAACAATTTGCAATTGTTGTTGTCTTCACGTCAAACTTCCAAGCCGCATTAGCAAATTTGATAGCATTCAAAACATTAATTTTCTCATGATTTGTTGCTCCAACCTGATAGCCCTCCAAGATGTTAGAATAAAAACGAGTCGATAATGAATTTTCAATGCTCGAATAATCCCAGCATCACATGGTTGAATCTTTGACATTGTTTTAGGAGGCAAGAAAAATAGTTCTACATTTCTCAAGCCTTCAATTATCTTTGGACGAGCTGGGAAATTGTGTACTATTAAGAGAAGCTTTCTGCCATTCATTCTCTTGTCAAACTAACCAACAAATTCTTGAAAAAATAAGCCAGTCATCTAAGCTTTCTTGTTATTAGATCGATACTCACAACCAAGATTGTTCGTGTTCACATTTTTAAAGCATCTTGGATTTGTATATTTACCAATAACCCAAATAGGGTGCTTTGTCAGAACCATCACCATTGCAACAAATAGCAACAGAAATTCTCTCCTTGTCTTTCTTGTGTCCTTCCAATTGCTTCGTAGCAAGCGAATGGTCGGCTTTCAATCGATAAAATAATCCAATTTCACCCATTTTGTAAATATCCTTCAACTGAAATTGGACTAGTTTAGACCCTATTTCAGGTAAAGCATTTTCAATGTTCTCCATAACAGTTGAACCACTTTCACCGAATCGTCGGTAAGACTTGATTCCATGTCTTACCTTGAAACGTTCTAACCAGCCACAGGAGAAGCTGAATTCTAGATTAGTTTCACCATATATTTTTTGCAAAAACTCTTTAACTTTGGTCCAGATCATTTCTCTAGGCATATTCACTTTCTTTTGCCATTAGAGAAGCCACTCATACGAAGTTTTCTCCAACTAAGGGTATTTTGTTGATTTATGCCTTTTAACATTGCTAATTTTCATCTCATTTGACATATATTCTATTAAACTTTTAAGAGTATTTGATATTGTTGATTGACTGATACGCAAATCAAACTTTTGTTGAACCCATGCTTGCATATCTTTTTGGCTAATAGAGGGATGCCCTTCTTATACTCATATGTTGCTCTCCTCATTTCATCGGTAATGTTAATGTTGATTTCTTTACTCATTTCAAATGATGAGAAGTCATAGGAGAAAAAAAGAAGTTGCAACTTGTTGGAATATATCTTTTACACATCTACCTAATTATTCAGTATAGCTGAAGACTTGAATTTTTTCATTTGATTAACTTAAAACCTTCTATTTTTATGACATTATAAATTCCACAAATTCTTTTTAGTTTTTCCATATTCAAATTAATACATTAATTGTTGTCTCTTGATATTTCTGACTACATGCATAAATTGAAAAACTCCCTCTAAAATAATAAATATTAATTTATCGATAAATGAATAAATTATTCATTTATCGATAAATAAATAATCTCGCTAAAGTAATACTTTTTTTCGGTCTCAAGGGTATTCATTTATCGAGATTTTACTGTACTCTCTTTTAGAAAAGCTCACATTGTAATAAAGAGTAATGTTAGGGGTGATATTAAATATTTTAATTATAATTTATGTCATAGTCAATTATATAATATCTATCCAATTAATGTTATGATGAAACATCATTTAATATATTTTTTGAGACTAAAAATTTAAGACTTCTTATATCACTCTTTAATAAAAGATGGAGGGAGTATTACTATAAAAGCATTTTTTTTCATTTAAGGACAAGAGAATTGATATTCTTACATTCGATATTTTTATATGATCGCGTTTATATAGAAGTGGAATCTACCTTGTTCTCATATGACTGAATCACCTTAATAGATTGTTTGGTGTGCTTGCTCAGCGGATATTGTGTGCACTTGAAGATTAAGTATTTGCCGGTTGTATTATAGACGTGGAAAAAAAAATGAAATACGTAAGCAGCTTAAGTTTTTCGTCTAAATCTTTATTTGGTGAGCTATTTAATAGCAATAAAAGAATAAAGTTTGACGGAAAATTTGCACTTTTGCTATCAAAGTTTTATGTAAAAAAATAAACAAATTTAAATGAGAAAAACTTGAATAATATAAATTTGAATTTTATGATTTCGCAATTATTTAGGATCAAATTCAAATATGACTCTTTTTGTGGAACTAATAAAATAAATAATAAGAGAACCATTATCATTCTAAATCATTCCTTTACGAAAAATGATAAATTCAAAGGAAAAAGTACACAAACAATTTGTATGGCTCTTAGTAGAAATAAATCAAATTAAATCATGATAATTCTCGACAGGTGTCACAGATATAAGAATCGTTTTTGATTTGAAGTAGCTATGGCTCAGAGTTCAGTTATAACTTTATGGCATTACACCTCGATGAAGCACCAAACCAAACGAGATTGGTACAAAAACGTCACGCATGTTTCGTCACCTACAAACTATGCATGCCCTAGCTTAATCGGATAAGTGCCATAACTCAATATAAAGAAAAATTTAGTGGAATTTCGCCATCCAAAGTTTTTGTAATGCAATTCAATCAAATATTTCACCGCAAGAGAGTCCATTGGGATTATTAATTCATTAATGCGTGAAAACTAACAAAATGCTAGTATAATTTTTTTTTCATAACAAACACGAACTATCTGCATAGAAAACAATCACACTGACGAGAATTCTAAGATTTGTTCTATGATTTGATCGCAGGGATTTAAACTGTTCCGATGTGAGAATAAGTACAAATTAAAAGCGGATAATAATGTAGAATTTAATCTTTTATAATTCTATATTTTTCCTATTTGTAAACACACTAAAATTTAATAAAATGGACACAAATACCTTATTCTTTTTCCCTTTCTTTTACAAACTCACAAACAACATTTAAGAAAACTTTTAATTTTTTTTGTCCTAATTTAATTTTTGTGTTAAGATGAATCACAATTTTTTGTATAATATGTAATTATTTTCTCTTTATTAATACTTTGATCACCATGTTATTTTTCAACACTAATGCTATATTTATTTATAAGGATTATAATTTCAAGATTATATTTGTTTGCAAGAATTACACTCAAAATAAAACTATTAATCTCGAAAATGTCGTGTTTGTTTTTAAATTTGGACTTGAGATTATTAGTGCATGGATTATAAAATAACTTAATAGTCTTGAGATTATAATCTTTGATTGAACATGGTGTTAAATAGTTTCTCATATTAAATTATTTTATAATCCATGAACTAAGAGTTATAAGTCTAAATTTAAAAATAAACAAGACAAAAATATGATTAATAATCTTATCTCAAGTGTAATCCTTACAAATAAATATATTTTTGAAATTATAATTTATGTCTTGAAATTATAATTCTTACAAATAAATATGGCCCAAGTGCTCTAAAGAGGCTACATATTATTAATTATATTTTTGGTGCTAGCATAGCATTAGACAATACTGATGCAAAGTTTAGTTAAAGCTTCAAGCATATTCTTCTTCTTTGTGTACCTCAAATTAAATTAAAGAGTATACAATCATTCAAATTTACTTTCAATATAAAACCAAATAAAAGTTAAGTTAGATTTAGCTAAGGATAACCAAAGATATCAGAGAGAGAAGCACTTGTGTCTAGAAAAAGAGATTATATATTTTTTTGAGCCCTGTGAAAATACATAAAAATTATTTAATACGTCATATGATAGATTCGAGAAGATATGGGTCTAAAAATTAATGAAATCCTATACAAAGAACAACAAAATAATAAAGAACTCAGAATATGAGAAGTGATAAGAGAGGCAAATCTGAATTCCAACGGTGCAGATCAAGTGAACACATTTCTCTTGAAGGTAGCTGTTGTAAGTTGTAACACTCGATAATTCCACCAATCATGATCCGTGACGCGGAGATAAGCACATGGCTGTTGTAAGTTGTAACACTCGATAATTCCACCAATCATGACCCGTGACGTGGAGATAAGCACATGGCTTTCTTATTTATATTCATCAATTTGTATTATTATTTGTTTGATTGATAAGTACAGTGTAGACATAACAACAACAACAGTATATTATTCCTCTATTATAATGGCAGGTAGGGTTTTTTGACCATAAAATCCCAAGACACATTATATGAGATATGACCGCCACCAAGTACATCACACTATTATTCCACACGTGTACAAATATATGAGAGAGACGTCTACAAATATACGAGACAGAGAAGCAATAATTAAGAAAAGTGATAAATTCGTTTTATAATTTATTAGTTGCGGGGGGGGGGGGGGGGGGGGGGGGGGGCGGGGGGGAGATATTTTTCGTCAATTGGATTCTAGTGTTAAATATTTCAAATTATAAAATTATTATTAAATTTTTAAAATTAATTTAAAATTGAGATAATTTATTAAAAATTATGAATCAATAAACTTTAAAATGAGTAAAACTTTTTTGATATATAATTTATAAAATTCATCATTATATTAATTAAAAAAAAAAGGAATGATAATGTCAATTTTGAAATTTAAAAGTATCTTAAGATAATTTCAAAAATTCAATAATTCTATATAACAAAACACAACTGTTTTTTAATTTCCCGCTCAGCTAATAAAGTATCAGGACCGTCCAAAATTTAAGATAAATCTTACTCTTGATAGTGCCAAAGGTACGTGTTACAAAGCTAGTAATATTATATTTAAGAACGGATAGAGTATATTATACACAATTTTAAATTCCCAGTGTAGTGCAATTGATAAAAAGGAAGATAAAACACGTAGATTGCATATATCATTGCCCCAAATAATTGTGATGTCAAGTTCATAGTCTATCACAAATTAATTCTATCTAAATTTAGATAGAAATGTAATTATACGTGTAAATTACTTTACTCTCAGTCTTAACCTGCATGATTAAGTTTGTTGAACATTTTCCTTTTTATTAGTTTTCACGTAGCTCTATCCTTATTCATCATATTCCAGTTATTTAAGTCAGCAAAACAAATATTTGCATTTTTGTAAGTTCTTTGTAGAGTTGAATGCATTATTTCATTCATACTTTAAACTTTAAAGGTAGGGACTCTGAATTATTTATATTATGAAGCGACCATGTCAGAAAAACAAGAAAAGCCGAATAAATAAGTAGTTTTCTTTATAAAAATCAACCCACTAATAAGTGTAAACTAGAAAAAAATAGCAATAATTTATCTATCGACTGGCTTTCTTCATGTTGATTGCAGTTTTTTTTTTGGTTTTATGTTTGCAAGTGATAAATGTATTACAGAATTTTAGATTTATCTCCATTTTAAATTTAAAATGGAGCAAATTTTGTTCTAGTAAAGAGACTGTTGAGATTGACTTATACTTATGCGGATTCAACTAATGACTACTATGATAGGATAGTCGGGGATCTCGCTCCTCGGTGAGCAAATGACTATCGCCTAGCTCACCAGTAGACTAGCGAGAGTTGAAAAGAAACAACATTCTTAGAAGCCAAGCATAAGGTGTAATTGAGTTTGAGGATTTATTAATAACTTGATGATGAGTTTTACTAATGTATTGGGCTTGAATTTATATTATAGCTGTTAGAGTTTACTATTTACTGGTGTGTGGATCATTATATGTGAGATATCTAATAAATATATCAGACAAACAGAACTAGTAAAATTAGTGAACCTATATATATCGTGTATTTTTATTTTTTATTTTTCATCTAATTTTTATGTAATTGTGCTATATTTCGATCTTAAATTCTAACAAAAAAAATAAAAATTGAAGTACAATATTATTTTCCTTCTTTTCTTTTTTTTTTTCCTTCTCTTTTCTTTGTGTTTTAGCAATGAAAAACGTTGTGAAGATGCAAATAGTTCATAATATATCTACGGACATTGAGCTTGTCAGAGTTTTTCAAATATCAGCCCTTGTACTTCCTAATTAATTGATAATTTGATGCCATAATGAATCTAGATGCAATCCTATGTGAAGTGGAGAATCGACAAAGTATTATTTGTATAATAATAAAATACTTAATTAATTGTTAGAATTTTAAATGTTAAAATGTTCAATTGGAGAGATCCGATCTACATAATTATTATTATTATTATTTAAATCCATTCATCACATTCTGAGCTAGCTACAAATAATCATTTCCCCTGCGCATATAAATAATATGCTACTCCATATTGAAATTTAATAAGTACAACTTATTTTTATTTTTTAATAATCGGTTAATTAAGAATAGCATTGACCAATATTTTTTCACTTTATTTGTTTATGAATATAATTGACGTCGGCATGAGTTCTTATTAAGTTGATCTCTGACTTTCCTCCATTAAAGAAATAGCCAACAGACATTGATACGAATATCCGATTTGAGGAAGCAACACCGGCCAGAGTGGCTCGAAGGTTATTTATCAATCTCTTGATCTTGCATATAAATAATAAAAATTTCTTTTTTGTGCATAAATAATAATTTATTTATCCATGAGGTCAATTGACGTCTGCATCACCATCACTATGGGAACAAAATTTTCGTAGTCCAATTTAGGTGAAACAAAAAAAATTGAGGTTGATCAATCCAAACTTTCATGAAGTTGAAAGACTTGATTCTTGGTTGAAGAATATGAGCCTGCAAAAGAATCGGACCATGGTCTGAAAAGTTCTCACTCTAATGTGATAACATATACCCTCAATAATCTATATGTAGAGGTAGGGATATATCAGTAAACAATCATACTGAATCGGTTCAAATCTTATGAAACCACTTACTGAATTTTTTAAAAAATAGATACTAATATTGATATTAAAATACTGATATCTCAAATTAATATGATCAATTCGGTATAAAAAAAAATATCGATAATAATGAATATATCGATATATGGTCTAAATTACTATATTGTAGACTAATGAAATGTTTATGAGTTGGTTGGTATCATTTAAATCAACACGAGATTTAAGGAATATAAAGAGAAATTAAACAATACGAGATTTATAGTGATAAATTCCTTAATAGAACAGGACTTGCGTATTCAAAAATTTTATAACTTGATTAGTCTTGATTTTGAAACTCAAAATAATTATTTAGAAATAACTATCAAACAAATAGCATTTATATAAAATTATGATGTGTGTGTATATATATATATATATATATATATATATATATATATATATATATATATATAAAACGAGTTTTAATATAGGGGAACCGCTATTTCACAAAGAAAGAGAGAAAAATATTTTATTTTTTTTAAAGATCCTTTTTATATTGATTAATAAATCTTACATTCACACGTGAAAAAGAATGTTATAAAAACATCAAATTTATTTTTTATGAAAACGGCAGTTGTTAATGCTTAGTATAATACTTAATATAGCACGAACTCCATTAGAACAATCCCTCCGTATGCAACACATTGAAATGAAAAGAGGATAACTGTGATTATGTCTTTGTCCATGAGTACGTAGGGGCCATGTAGATAGGACATGAATTATGAACAAGTTGATTTAGTTGTGTAATAATTTAAACGTATAATGGATGGCAACACTGATCTGATCAATCTTACCTTCCACCTAAAATTCTGTGAGAAAATATCTTGTACATTTCATGGATTAATTAATAGCTCATTTCATAAATTATTGTTTCGGTGGATCCATTCGATAATAAACCTATTTAATTTTTTATTTTATTTTATAAAAAGTAATCAAAATTGCCAGTTTTGTTTAAAACAAGTTTTTCTATTCCAACATTCAGCAATTTGTGATTTTACTAGCCTCAAGGTGTCTGTTTATATATATATATGAACCTAAGCTGGTTGGGTCACCACAACTATTTAGCTACTCCTACGAATATTAGTAAGGCTAGTTGTGATACTTAATCAATTTCATTAATAATAATGTTGTCACAATCGAGTGGCCTATTCAAAATTTTTATTAAGGATGATCAAGTCTTACAACTAAAGATAATTTAAAAAAGCTGACACACACACACACACACATATAATTCACTAAATACAGAGTTCACTAAAAATATATTAAATAATTACATAATTATTTTTCGAGATCCAATTTTTTTTAGAAAAATCACAAATGCCTCATTTTTAGTAGTAATAAATATTTTATTTATTCTAAAATTAGATATATAATTTGACTTTTAAGATCAAATGACAGCATATTAAATTTCAAATTGATGTAAATTTATTTAATATTAGTGATACAATTGTTATAATTGTATAGTATATAAAAAAAAATTATTTATCACAATTTATTTCATTCTAATTTTTTATGAGTCATACCAATTTTAAAATTTAATATGCCATCGTTTGACCTCAAAAGTTAAATTGTATCTCTAATTTTGAAACAGATAGAGTATATCTTTTCTAATCTATTTTTTTTTATAAATAAAACACCATTAATTTACTTACTCTTGAATAAAATTAGGTTAAGAACGTTTACTAGTCTCGGGATTCATTAAATAACCATTAAAAAACAAAATTCATCCTATTAAAAAATAAAAAAGTAAATGTAAATATACACACAAAAAATTACAATCAAATACAATTAAAAAAAAGAAGAGAAGAACCCTACTCCTAAAAAATATATACTCCATATATAATACATATATAATATATACATTAAAATAATTTAGGACAAATACTCAATTCCATATTAATTATTCAGGGCATATTTTATATGCAAATTAGTAAATAAAATTAATTTAAGACAATATATAGGATAAATTAGAAAAAGAAGAAATCTTAAAATTGGGAAAAAATTAAAATTTAAAGAAACATATCATTGAAATTGTTATTCTACTATTTTTGTTAAGGGCGGTTATTCTTTACCATAATACCCTTAATCATTAAAATTTTTACACATTTGATACGCCCCTAGTCACAATTAACTGATTGAAATACTACAACCAAAGTTTTAAGGTGTCAAATCATAAAAATTAAAAAACAATGTAATACAAAATAATCTATTAAAGTATAATCATTTGATAATTTTGCTTACATGGGTGGACATCATCCTAACGTTGTATTATAATCGGATAATTCTTCAGAAAAGTAGAAGTTTATAAAATCGATGATAAAACATATTTCATCAATTAAAATATGAGATTAGATACAAAAATTTATATTAAATTTTATATTTTAATAATTAAGATAAATATAATATTTAATTTTATCACTAATTTTTGTATATATAATTTTGTCTTATTTCTTTATCAATCTAAGATATCATACGTATTATTTTTGTATCCATACTTCAATCGATATAACATTATATCTCATTTTTGTTTTCATTCTTTAGTTTCACTACCACATTATAGTTTTTTTTTTTATCATTGAACTGAACTCTAATTTATATATGTATCACTGAATTATTTTTTTTTACAATTGCATCAATGAACTAAATTTTTTTTACAAAATTTGTATTTTTCATCTATAACTATTAAATTTTAAAGGACTGATGATGTGACATGCCACCTGACATGTCACGTCATATTTTATATGTTAAATTGTCCACATAGCATGATATGTCATCAGTCCGTTAAATTTTAACAGTCATAGATGAAAAATTCAAATTTTGTTAAAAATAATTAATTTAGTAATGCCAATGTAAAAAAATTAATTCAATAACATATATATATAAATTAGGGTTCAATTCAGTGAAAAAAAGTTATTTAACCCCGTAAATGGAGGAATCTACTTATGCTAGTATTTTGACTATTATCCATTAAAAATATTCTGAGTAGCACTTGCTAATTAATTAACATTTTCACTTTCCATCGAAAAGTCATCAGTTAAAAAAGTGCAGTCAAGTTCACATTTTTTTTCAAGTTCACGTTTTTTTCCAAAGAAATGAGCATAAAAAATATTACTTCTAAATCAAATTCAATTATACTGAGCTACAATTGAGGACAAGTTCAACGTATTTGCAAACTCTACTGTAGCAATTTTTTATAAATGTCATTAATTAATTATCCATTATTTAATTTTAAATGTCATTAATTAATTATCCATTAATTATAACAAAATAAAACCCTAATATAGTATCCGAATTTGAATTTCACTTCATCTTTAATGAGTTGGCGAATTAACTTCTCTCCATAAGGAAATGGCGCAATTAATTAGTGTTTGATTGGAGTAACGGTAAAGTGAGATAAAAAAATTAGTATTAATTGAATTATAAGAAAAATGGTCAGAAATTTTTATATTTTTAGCATTCTTTTGTTTTTTATTTTATTTTCAGCACAATTAATTGTTGCAACGTAATGTGAATTTATTGTTATACATGTGCGATGGAAAAGGAAGATAATTGCTCAACATATCACTTCTCATTATTTTGCAAATCGTGTGCCTATAATTTAGAATCGTAGAGTATCATTATTTACATAATTAACAATAAAAAAGTTGAAATATAGAATCCAAAATATATCATTTCCTAAAATAAATTAATATACAACATTTTTAATCATCTCATATCAAGAATATTTACATATGGTCAGGTATTTATTTATTTATTATCAACGTAAATTTGTGGTCATGCCATCATCGTCATCATCATATATATATGGGTTCTCTTAATATGTGCCCTAAGGGCACATGCTAAGCACACGGTTCAAGAGAATATTCTCTTGAACTGTGTGTTTATTCTCTTGATTTCTGCATTTACACCAAATTCAAGAGAATAAGCACACAGTTCAAAAGAATATTCTCTTGAACCGTGTGCTTAGCATGTGCCCTTAGGGCACATGTTAAGTTTTTCCTATATATATATATATATATATATATATATATATATATATATATATATATATATATATAACCCCGAAAATAGCGTAATAATCAAAATTTCAATTAGTAAAATACCAGGACAACAGCGTCCGTTCTGTCATGTTTCTGAACATTCTCATGTAAAGTTAACAAGAGAATCAGCGAGTATATATAACTATATACACTCACTGACCAGCAGCATTTTCTCTATCCTCTCCTTCCCTCTCTATAGAGCCTGCCAATAAGCTAATTGTTTTCAAATTCTAGAAAGAGAAAGCTAAGCTTCCCTTCACGAGATCCCCACCCAAGGTTCATTTTCTCTCTCTTGCTCCGACTAAAAAGGCCTGTACCTTTTTGAACTAATGATTAATCATATAAATTTTACAATTAAGTACTATACGAATGTTTTGACTGTAATGCAGAATTCGATTTCCACGTTGAACATTTTCGGCTAAATTTCTTGTGATTTGTGTGTTTTTTAGCATTGCGTATATATGAGCATATATATAAATTGACTGTTATTTCCGCAATTAATTGTATTTAAATTTGGGATAAATGGGTTGGGCTCGTAATATATATTTAGATATAACATGATCATTTTTTCTCGGTTTTGTAGATATATAAGTAAATTTAGCTTACCAGTTTCTGTATGTTTTTAGTGGTTGTATGCTTTCTTTGTAAGATTAAAGTTTGTTTACATGTATAGGAGGTAGTTAAATTAATTCCTTTTAAGTAAGCTTAACAGCTGTTTAGAACGGACTGTTCTCTAGTCACTGATATAGCAGTTATACAGTGAGAAATGGTATGAATTTGATATCTGCCCTTTAATTTGATGTATATTGAGCTTGTTATACACCAGATCTCTTTTTGCATATAAATTAAATTTTGGAAAGGTGTGTAACTCTTTTTTTTTTTTTTTTTTTTTTTTCTAAAATATTGAAATTGGAAATTAATTTGTTTTAACAGAGGTAACATTTGACTAAGGGGAACTGAGGAAGAAACCATTTGAGGGAGCAGTTTGAGAAGATGAAGAATTCAGTATCAGATCGGAGTTTTTATATTGAGAGTGAGGAGGAGGATGAAGAAAATGAATACATTAAAGGCGAGGATGATGGGGATGATTCGGATTCTTCAAACAATTCAAATGATAATCAGCAGCAGAGCAAACCCAATTCCTTGAACACCACATGGCCTCAAAGTTACAGGTAATGAGGGTTTTAGTTGTGGAATTGGTTAAATGAATTAGATCCTTTTCTTTTTCTGCTGAAGATACCAGTAACCCAATTTTTTAGGTTGCCAGTTTTATGTCATAACATGCTTTTTATCTTGTATATAAGGTACTACAGGATAATGGATTCTATAATGATTAATTTACTCTTGAGGAGGAAAATTAGATGAATTGATGATGATTGTGGACTACTGATATAAAGTTTTGGAGTCTAGTTGTAATGCTCTTGATGATCTATTTATCTGGAATTATTTCCTTCAAAATTCAAATATTCTTTAAGACTTTAGCGATCACTTTTTTTATCCCTCTAATACTCGAATATGCTATTTTCCATAATTAACCTATCTGTCACCCCAATGAATATTTCCTAGGTACAAATCTACTACTTTTCAGGATTATACTTTGAGCTCCAGAACCTCCCGGGCCAAGTGGAAATATAATGTGTACATACCTTTAACCAAATTCTATAGTCATGGTCGTAGATTTTGTGAGAAAGTGGGTTGTAGAGGTCCTTAGAGCAGATATAAGGATCCAAAATAGTTTATGAATTTTTTTTGCCGAGGCTCTTCAGTAGCTGTCCCCTACCGTCCCATTTTCCAAATAAGAAAAGAAAGGCAGAGATGAAAGTCTTCCAAATAATTTGTGCACAGGTAGTATTAGCATGATATATTCATTGTTTCCGCTCCGCTGTACTCGTTCAGAAATGATCTGAAAATTACGTGTGAATAAAAAAAATTATGAATGCAGAAAAACTTTTTTATCTTTTTTCTTTATTCTCGGGGATGCAATTAGTAAATCAAATCCTGCTATACTAATTCTCTTTTATATGGTTCGTTCAATATCTAGTTCTAATAAGTAATGTCTTCCAAATAATGTTTCAGGCAATCAATTGATTTGTATAGTAGTGTGCCGTCTCCTAGCCTCAACTTTCTGGGAACTCCTACATTATCACGATTAAGTGGCTCATTTCTTTCCTCGTCATTTACAAGACGACATACTCCTGAGATATTACCATCCTTGGCTAAACTGCTCTTACCAACACTACCAAATGAACAACCACCCCAACAAAGACGAAGTTCTCATTCCCTCCTTCCTCCTATTTCATCAAGGAGATCTTCTTTGAAGAAAGTGACTGATGATCAGAAATCCTCCAAGGTCTCACATGAAATTCCAGTTTCTCGACAGAGCTCATACGGCCAAGCTGTGCTAAATGGTATGTTTCGGAACACAATATAACTCCACATTACACGTTCAAAAGGTTAATATCTGATTTAAGTAATGACTTGGATTTTATCCCTGAAACTAATTCAAAGGAAATATTTTCTTCTTTTTTTAAGATGGTAAAGCAAGTAACTTTCTCTAATCTTGTTAAAAACACTCTTCTACACATTAATATTGTTGGTAAACCTTCTTAGCAAGGTAAAAAATCATTAGTAAAGGATATGTGAAACTTAAATGCTTACAGTTAATAAAATCCTAGATTGCCTTCAATTCTAAGATGCATGCCAAGAATTACCATTTCTTTATCAAGTCTTGAGTAACAAATCCAGAAGAATAACTCAAAATAAAAAGGAGGATTTTTTTATTTCTTTATGTTGGTTCCAACTTTCAAATTTCTCATCATCACATGATTTTTTTGATCATATACTTAGATAAGGATATATGATGCAACTGTTTATAACTATTTTTGGTTTGACAAGACTTCCTAGTTGAAGGGAAACATCTCATGAATTTGAATTCATCCTTGCATGGGATTCAGTTCTTCTGATGGTCCTTATGTTTATCGTCATTCATAAATCTGAATTTACTTCACAACTTCAGAGGCATTTGGTAGAGATAATAAAATCATTTAGTTCAAATGGATGAGTGTTTTCATAAATACCTGTTAGAATTTTAATGGACGCAGAAGCAGTAAACTTCTAATGAAGCTGAAAAGTACCACCACTAACAAAGAAAAGCACTGTGGGCATGTTTAATGTACATTTGTATATTGACTTGGGGTCCAGGGAAGAAATGAATCTGCATAATAAAATTCATTTAGACTTATGCAGTTATACTATCATTGTCACTGTAAATTAAAATTAAACCTAAGCTTTATATTCATCTCAAGATGCGGGAAGTATATAATACTAGGACATGAAATTACTAATGATAAATGTAGCTGTCAATCAGCTGTCATTATCTTAATTTTTCTATGGGAATTAATATTTTGGGAGAATTGTAGCTGCAAAAAAGAAAAATATTATAGATAGACACACTTACGTTTTGGTCTTAAAATCGGGATCTTGTTCTTGTCTGTCTAGCATCAGTTGCTCCTTTGCAATTCAATTTTAAGAAATGCACGCACAATAAATGAAACTTAGAGATTGCCTTTTGTAGGTCCTGAAACAATAGGATTTTAGGTTAATCAACTTGTTCTTAGAATCTTCTTGTCATATCTTAATTGGAGGTCGCTAGTTAGCTGCTATTACTTCAAGCTCTTTGATCAAAGAAACAACACCTTTAACATCTGTACCGAAAATATGAAATTAAAAATGATGACCTTAACCAATGCTAGTTCTATTTACCATTCATTTTTTTCCAATGACCAAATATAGGTCCTCTGCCAATTCATTCTCACTTCCATGCTGCTAAATTATCTGATTAAGTGAAAAGGATGAATTAATTCCAATTTGACCAAAATAATATTTTATTTGTTTGATGTTGCACGCAGGCATGAATGTTCTATGTGGAGTGGGTATTCTATCTACTCCTTATGCCATCAAGGAAGGAGGTTGGGGTGGGCTTTCTTTATTGTTTATCTTTGGAATTCTCTCTTTCTACACTGGAATTCTCTTGCGTTACTGCTTGGATAGTCAACCTGGTCTTGAGACATACCCAGACATTGGCCAGGCTGCCTTTGGCACTATGGGACGTGTTGCCATCTCTGTAGGTCCTTTCATAATTGCTTTAATGTTTACTTCTGATGATTTACCATATTCTAAATTCTGGTTCATTGTATGAAATGTTTACTAATTAGCATCACCAATTTCTTTTAAATACATTGCAAGTGACTTACAATTATGACATGTTGCTAATCATTTCTTGGTGTTTGTTATTCTCTGTGGCTGCAGATAGTCTTATACGTGGAGTTATATGTAAGTACGGCTGGCTTAGTCTTCTCTGCTGTTCTCTGTGTTTTTTTTCCCTAACTGATTTTATATTTTATCCATATTCTGGTACTATGTAGAGTTACTATACTTTTATCTGACAGTGGTTTAAGTTAACAAAGAAATCTAATATAGGACAATGTGCATTTCATGTGGCCGGTTACCGACCAATCTAAGCTGAATTGTCTTTCAGAAACTAAAGTAACTGAAATTGCCCTTAGTAGTTTCATTCTAAGTTGTCCGTAATAACCGGAAGTTTTTAGTCATTTCACTGTCTCTCCATGTAATAAGATATTCATAGATTATGGCATACATGTTGAGATGTCTATATATCATTCACATTTGTTGATATATTACATTATATGTCCAAAGTAGTCTTTGTATTAATCAGCATGACCATCTATTAGATGAATGTCTTCCAGTAAATAGTTCTTCCACCTAGTAAGTTTATTATGACGTATTCTCACTTAAGCATAAAAAAGCTTTTGGGGGATATTATGCAATAATTACCACTTCACAGAGTTTATTAAAAGTCAACGGGAAATTGGCCTTAAATCCATAATAAACTTTCCGGGTTTAATGGAGTCTTTTGTTGATTTTGTGTTGGAGTTTAGCTTGGTGGCCTGAGATTTTTTTTTGGTGTCTAGGCTGTGTCCCAGGTTCACTAGACTATATGGTATTCTCTTTGCTTTTCATAAGCTCCACGTGTACTTTGGCAGCATGCCTTTTCGATGCCTCTATTTATATACTACTTTATTTATCAGAAGTAAAAAGTTTGGTGGGTTAATAATATGATTAAAAGTTTCATTCTTATTAAATCAGTTCTTTTTATACACTTTGAGTTTCATTATAATGTACTGAGATGAATTCCATGTTCTTCTTGCAGGCTTGTTGCGTTGAATATATAATTTTGGAAAGTGATAATCTATCATCTCTGTTCCCAAATGCACACTTAAGTTTGGGAGGTTTTGAATTGGATTCGCATCATCTGTTTGCATTAATAACCACCCTTGCTGTCCTTCCTACGGTTTGGCTCCGAGACCTGAGTGTTCTAAGTTATATCTCTGGTATGTACTATAAATTCCTTGTATATTCTGAACTCTAGTTTTGAAGTTTGTCTTAACCAATGATTATGGAGAATTATTAGTCACATTAGTGAAATGTAGCTAGGACCTACAGGTGTGTATATTCCATGTATGGTGAATCATAAACTTGATAAATTCTGTTGATAAGAAAGAGAAAATATCTAATAAAAATACGTGTGAAGTAACGATTTGTCAGATTTATTGGTAAAGGTTAGATCAGACCACACCATTATTCATCTATTTACTTCCAGTTATTTCTATTCCAAGGAAAGTATTCAAGATAAAAAAATGGAAATAAATTCCTTCAAATAGGATTTGAACCCATACCAAAGGTTTAGAAGACTTCTGTCCTATCCACTAGACAATCCCTTAATCAAAAGATGGAACTATTCATACTTTGTTGAAACAAATTAGAAATGCCAATACATATTAACATCCCAGCAAGAGCCATTTGCTTAATAAATGGGACATAGCATTTGGAATGGTTTTAAATATCCTTCATGACGACTAGGATTTTCTGCTTACTTTGTTTTCAGCCGGGGGAGTTGTTGCATCAATATTAGTGGTCCTCTGCTTGTTCTGGGTTGGATTGGTGGATGATGTTGGTTTTCAAGGCAAAGGGACAACATTGAACCTCTCGACTCTTCCTGTTGCCCTTGGTCTTTATGGTTACTGCTACTCAGGACATGCCGTCTTTCCAAATATCTATACATCGATGGAAAAACCGAACCAGTTTCCTCTTGTCCTCTTAACTAGGTAATATTATGATGTTCAGTATTCACTTGCTGTCAAACCCTAAGAGTTAAAAGACTTTCATTTAAGTATTGAAAACTTTACATGAGAAAGGGTGCTCTATGAAGTTCCTTTTAGTTTTCTTTAAATGACTTGAAATCTATTATGAATACAGTTTTGCTCTGTGTACATTGTTGTACTCTGGAGTTGCTGTGATTGGATACTTGATGTTTGGCGAATCAACACAGTCACAATATACTCTTAACATGCCCCAAGAATTGGTTGCATCCAAAATTGCTGTTTGGACTACGGTATGACAATTAGAAACTCTGATTGCATGTTTTTTCGTGTTGTTCCTGCAACTCACATGTTTTCCGGTGTCAACTGACTAACATACATATGGATCTTGTAAAATTCTATTTAAACATGTCTATCATGAAGATATCATGGGAGGAGAATCGAGTAAAATGAGTTGATCATGGAACAACAACATTTCTACTTTTCATTTTTGCTTAGTTATGCACATATGCCCCTTACCACTCTTAGGACATTTGTATGCTTTCAAACTCTACGTAGAAGTAGTAAGAGTTCAGCAATGTTTGGTCGCCAATGGACAACAATATCTATTTACAGAATTCTTTACTTTTTTATTTTATTAGTTACCAGGGTGAGAAACTCCTAGTTAACTAGTCTTGTGTTTGGTGCCTATAATGGCTTCCTTGTACTTGATCTTTTCGTAACTTTCTGCATATCATGGTGAGTTTGAAGTTTGAACATTTGTTAGTAAATTTGTAGTTTTGTAATATATCTATTTTTCTTTTGCAGGTGGTTAATCCATTTACCAAATATCCTTTTTTCCCAAAATAATTCTTAAGCATTTTATTAGGAAGTAATCTTTCTCAACTCTGAACACGTGATCGAAATGAAAGAAATTACTTGAGTATTAAATTTGTCTTCTATGGTTCTGTTGAACTGGAGGATGGAAAGAAATGATATGGGGAAGAAATTAATTGTAGCATCCAGTCAATTTTCAGCTTTGCCATTCTACCCCTCTTTTACAAGTCTTTTAATTTTCTTAGCTCTTGTATGCTTAAATTACCCCCAAGTAAAATATTTTGTTATCCTTAATTAGAAGCACGTATGCATTAACCATGTCTCCGGTAGCTATGAGTCTGGAAGAATTGATACCGTCAAGCCATCTCAAATCTCACATGTACTCAATCCTCATTAGAACAGCATTGGTATTCTCTACTTTATTTGTAGGCCTCAGCATCCCCTTTTTCGGTAAGTCTTCACACTGTTCAAGACTACTTTTTTTGTTTTTTCAGTGCAAATTCTTCACATTATTTACTGCGTCGGTGTTTTTAGTGCTCCAAATGTTAGAAGATCAGATGCTATATATCCCTTTTCCTTGATACTTTTACAAACATTTTAATTTGAAACTAGAGTATTATTTTTCTCATTTACAGGTCTGGTGATGTCATTGATTGGATCTTTACTAACAATGCTAGTAGTAAGCTCTCTTATGTTATTAATAGCCGATTTCTATTTCAGATTTTGATATTGTATTTCTTTCGCCATATCACAATTATTATATGGTAACTGTTAATCAAATTTTCAATTTCAGACCTTGATCCTTCCTTGTGCTTGCTTCTTGAGTATCTTGAGGGGAAAAGTCACCCACTTCCAGGTACTTCCGATACTTTACATTGATGTATATTATAGATGACTTGTATGCTGAATATCCACTGCCACCACTCCCAATACTCTAGTCTTGCAACAGTGTTAGAGAGAGATTACTTATTAGGCATGCAGATATCTCTCCATTGCACTTAACGAGCATACAGTTGTAATATATTGTTTTAATAACCGTCCAAACATGAATCCCTCTCTTCTGCAATGCCTTCCTATCAATATCAATAAGAGTATATTGAAAGTGAAAACAATTTCCATCTCAAAAAAGCCCCCTAAAATATTTTGTAAAAATCTTTTTCCCACATAAATAAATTACTATTATAATTTTCCTAAGTTTTTAGTCTGTTACTGTGTCACTTTGCTAAATTAAACCTCTTAGTCCTACGTTGTATGTCAAAACACAAGAATACAGTCATATTGCCCGAATAAAGATTTCTAGTAGTTATAATAACTATAATCTATAATCAAGAGAAGGAGTTGGAGGGGAAGGAAGCGGAGGGATCATATGAAGCAGAACTAAATATGATACCACAAAAAGAATCTCATCTACCAAACTTTTTTGTTCCACAAAAATAACTTTTTTCCCCTTCTATTTATAGTAGTATAAACTGACACCATGTCCTCAAATTTCCGTTATAATTTTATTATCAGACCACTACTACTAAACCAGCTACTTATTTTATAGGATAATATGGAACAAAAATACGTCCGTAGTATTTTTAAATTTTGCAAATGGCACTCTTTATTTGTTGAATAGAGTGAGTATCACTATTAAGGCTAAAAAACAATATGGTATCCTTTATACGTTGAAAATAAAAGGAAAATGCCTGTTTCCTATCACTGATGTTTCGTTTATTGTCTAGAGAGCAAAGAAATGGAGAAAATGAACCTTTTGAAACTATTATTTTACCCTTAATACTGGTAAAATTCTTTTTCTTTTCTTTCAGTATACCTTAATATATATGCATGAATTAGAGGTTCTCTTTTTTTATGGCCATTTTCGGGTTGACCATTAAGGGCTAATTTGCTTGGAAATTTCTTAGAAAGACAACACACTAAAAAAAAAACTAATTGCTCCGTTAATATCCAGATTGCACCAGATTTGGAGAATTAGAGATTATTTTGTAATTAGTTTTTTCAGGTCAATACTTTTTGCCTTTGCTAACATTTTCTTAATTATCAACTGTAGGGATTTGTTTGTATATTGATTATTATAGTAGGCACCATCTCGGCAGCTTTTGGGAGCTACTCAGCCATATCCAAGATCATTGAACAGTTGGTCTGAATATTTTGGTAATGTACTGTTTTAAGAAAAGTTGATTGTTACAAGGATTTTCCATCTTTTCTGAGTTAAATTATGAAATTATGTAGTACAGTCTCTTCAATTTTTACTTTTCTGTTATTTGTACTTTGCCAGAAAGCGCCTCGAGTCTTATTTGAAAATTTCTAGTCAAACCTCTTCGTTCTACTTAAATCATTGCTTGCACTCTCATATTTAAACGAGTTTGGACTAAATCGTGAAACTTTTGCTGGACATACAGAATCTGTAACATTATTTGTTTCTGGCATATCACTTCGAAGGCGAAAAACCTTTTTACTATGTATGATTAGTGTCACTATGGTAGGTACAATACATAAGATTTCCTTTCTTACCTGTACCAGGTTTCTTCGTATTATTGAATCATTTATAAGAGCGCCCATACATCAGTTTGCTGAGAAAAAACAACTGTTATATTAAAATCACCCAAAGAAGATATAGAACTAAAAGATTATATTTGCTCCTCTTCTTTTGCATTAGTAAAGAGTTAAGTGTGTCAGTTTATACACGAGTGGTGTCATAATAAAGTAGATGTGTTTGGCAAAATTACCCTTATTTTAATTATGTGTCAGAATCTTAACCGCTCATGTATACTATGTCAGTAAAAAACCTATTTATATACAGTAGAGGTTGCATAATAACTATCTGTCTTATTCCACTAAATGAATCACTAAGACCCATTAATAATTGAGACACCCTTTCATCCAATTGTTTTACAGCTCCACAGGTTCAGGCATATGATCAGTTTGGAACATTTGACAAAGTGATGAAGTAATCATATAGGCTCCTAAATTTAGTGAAATAGGCAGCTATGGTCATGGTTCCTGTAGGAGACTAGACATTTCTTTCCTAACTTGAAAGATTTTAGGTGTGGTGAGTGCAAGTCATCCCAAATATTTTTGACAGTGTTCAGACAGACAGCATTTTGAGCAATTTCAGTAGAAGCAAAATTATGCAGCCAAGATAAAAATATTTTTACACTTATTCCATATATTGAGATGTGTATTATTATGGTTTGGTTCGACCCAACCATTCTCAAATTGATTCCAGCAGTGTTAAAGTATCTAACTTAAAATCAATTATTAAATCAGGAAAGTTATATAATGAGCAGACATGTCTTATTTGATTAATATGAAACTTCGAATTTTAACACATCCTCTACGTAGATAATATAAGCAAGTGTTGGTAATTAAGTCGATTCAAACCGAACAATATAAAATAAAGAGAGTTAAAATAATATAAGATCTAATGTAGAAAACTTTTAAAAAGAAAAATTATAAGTCAAACTTCGAATTTCTACTATATCAATAATAATGTGTTTATAATAATCCACTTAAGTTTTACGTCAAGAAACTAGAGGTTATACAATATCAAAATCGGGCAAAGGTGCAAAATTGCCCCCGATGTTTGTGGAGGAGCCCACTTAGTCCCTTATCTTTATTTTTATTTTTATTTTAAAAAACATGAGATATAAATAATTAGAAAAGTCACAAATCACAATCCTCTTGGTAAAAAACATTAAAATGACTTGCACTTATAATTTTTTTTTTCCTTAGAAGGTAACTCCCATTCTTACACAATAAATTTTATAGAGAATTAATCAAAATAACAAATTTTAAATTAATAAATGAATATTTTATACATTATACATTATATTATCATAATATTATCCTCATAAAGATATACTTTCAAATATTATTATTACTCGAGTAAAATTTGTAATTGTTTTATTTATTTATTTATACTTTTATTTATTATTTTTTAAATTTTAAAAAAATTGATTTCAATAAATAAATCTTTCATTTTATTGAAACACACACACACACACACACACACACACACACACACACACACACACACATTACTAGAGTAAAGCAAATTAGTAATTGTTTTATTTGTTTTATTTATTTTTATTTATGACTTTTTAAATTTAAAAACAAATTGATTTCAATATATACATCTAATCATTTTATTGAAAATTAAATTAAATTAAATTAAATTAAATATATATTTTATTAATAACGTATTATTATTAATACCTTATTATTATTAACGTATTATTATTAATAACATATTATTATTAACTTAGTAGTATTAACGTATTATTATTAACGTATTGGCATTAACATATATATTATTACTAACGTATTGGTATTAAATAATGTTTTATTATTAATAATATATATTTTATTAATAACGTATTATTATTATTAACGTATTATTATTATTAATAACGTATTAATAATAATAAAATATATATTTTATTAATAACAAATTATTATTAATGTATTTTTATTAACATATTAGTATTAATAACGTATTAGTATTAATAACACATTATTATTAATAACGTATTAGTATTAACGTATTAGTATTAATGTATTATTACTAACGTATTATTATTAACATATTATTATTATTATTAACCTATTATTATAAATAACGTATTATTATTAATAAAATATATATAAATTATTAATAACATATGTCTACATTGATCATGTATTTAATTCTATTAAATTATTTTTCTTACTCTTATTTGTCTTTTTGAAGAATTTTTTTTGTTTCTTTTTATCTATTATATTTAACTTTTTAAAAAAATAATTAGTTATAACGAGAATGACAAGTGTAACAGGAGCCCCTGAACTTTTTTTAACGGGAAGGGGCAAGAGCGGTCCACATTTTTAAGCGTTAGGTGTATTTCTTTGGGAAAAAAAGAAAAAGGATCAAGGGCTAAGTCTGTGACGACCCCAAATCCGAGTTCTTTAATCCCGGGTTTGGTTCTCACTGTACAATACTTAACAATAATGAAATACATAAATTGTATTCAAACTTCGCGGAATAATACAAAAGGTTCCTTAATCAAAAGGCTACACTTCCCAAGGTCTATTACCTTAATCTTAACATTACATATCTTAAGGGAAATACAAAAGATTTACAACAGTAATTACATAACAGTAATATAAACTAGCATGCAATTACTAAAACTAAGCATTCGCTTTCCCCTTGCCTTTGTCCGATTTAGAGCTTTCGGGAATGACTGAAATATAGTCATGATATAGCAAGAATGAGCAACTAAATGGCTCAGCAAGTTTATAAACAACAATCATACGATATATCATGATGAAGGGAAATAACTTCAAGGTTTCAACAATAGCAATTGTGAAAGATAACAAGAATCAATGTTCAATAAAAGAAGGAATTGACTCTTTACTGCTGAGTGGTCTTTAATGACCCTGAACTGCTACTAAGGTAGAACAGACATACAATGTCTGACTCCTTGTTAAAATAACGGGACACTTGAGGGGATCAGTTCTCTCATGTCCTATGTATATGCATCACATTTAGATTTCTTGTGCGCTGTCGGTTTTCCGACAAATAAAAATCCCCTTTAACTAGGGTTGTTCTTTCTCAGTCTTACTGTAAGAATCCGCACCAGCCAATGGTTTGGATAAACTTTTATAATATTCAATTCAATGAATTAACATACATTTGTCTAGCCGAAACAATTAGCTTAGACATCTTAAACAGTTGCAAAAGCACTATGTGCGAATACAATAATCAATAACGATGAGAAGTAATTTTCGATAATTAATTCACTCAAGGGACTGTCAAATATCTACGAGTGTAGATACTTGCTCAACAATAAATGAATTGCTCAATGTAATTAAGGTTGAATAATAATTGCAACAATAAATACAAGTTAAGGGGTAGAAAACTTGCCTCGTGCGTCGTTTACTGCTAACCAACTTAATTTAACAATCCTTGAACGGACCTAACAATTAAATCAGTTTGATCTTAAATTAGTATCATATACTTGTAAGTATAATGACCTTTATAAACCTTATGAACCACATAATTGATTAATTATGGGTAACTAAACACTTAGGAAATATTATCACTACTTGATAATATTTCAAACACAAGGAACTTATATTAATTATTTAATATAGTTCAAATAAATATCTAATATTATTAATCATTTGATAATATTTTATTAAGTATCTAATATTATTAATCATTTAATAATATTTTATTAAGTATCTAATATTATTAATCATCTAATAATATTTTATTAATTATCTAATATTATTAATCATTTAATAATATTTTATTAAGTAACTAATATTATTAATCATTTATTAATATTTTATTCATTACCTAACATTATTAATCATTTAATAATATTTTATTAAGTATCTAATATTATTAATCATTTAATAATATTTTATTCATTATTTAATATTATTAATCATTTAATAATATTTTATTCCCTTATTAATATTATTAATTATTTTAATAATATTTTAATCATCATCTAATATTATTACTCATTTGATAATATCTTACACAATTACAATGTTATTCATCATTTAATATCTTTTTAATCATATACCTAATATTATTCATCATTTAATAATATTTTAATATTGTTCAAACAATACCACTAGTTAACCTTTTAATTGTGTTAACTTAAGTCTTTATTTTATACATTTAGATACCATTAAGTCACTAATAAACTTTACATATATGGTTTAGTATTGAAATACACTCATTTTACATGTATTTCAACTTAAATTTTCATTAAAAACTCAACCCGGACCGACCCGACCCGACCCGGACCACTAAAATAGGTCACTGGCAGAATGTTTCACCGCTGCGGCGGTGGTACATAATTTCCGAAACCCTAGTTTGGGGACTGCCCGACCCTCCGACGCTCCGACAGCCATAACTTCTTCATTTTAAAATATTTTGGGGTGATTCTTGAGTCCATTCTCATCAGAATTTCCCCCTCTACAATTTCTCTTTAGATCACAAATCCAAATTCCAAACGGAAGTGGACTAAAAACGGTTCACTAGGATAAGGTGAAAACTAACTTCACAAATCCTTGGTTTTATTGGTTCAAACTTGAAAAAAATGTGATCTATATGTCGAAATGACACAAACTCAGTTTTGTTAACCTTGTAACTTCTTGTTTTACAATATTCCATGGTTCAATCACATTTTTAAAACGTTTTACACGAAATTTACGGATCGAACCACTTAGGGTTTAAAAACGACATCTTTTGTGGTTAAAGCTATAACTTCTTTGTTATTCAATATTTGTGAAAGGTTCAAAAAGGTTTTATCTTTAAAACTCATAGATCTAGTTTTTTAGCCATAAAAATCCAATTTCCGATTTGTACATTTCAAAATACAACATCAAACATAGCATTCATGGTTAGGGTTTACCGGTAAAATTGTGTTACACATATTTCTTTAACTTCTATGCATTTCTAACCTACCAAATCATGTTATAAACACATAGATCTATGAATATACATATATTACATAGTTACATACATCTAGACCATCAAAATGAGTTTTGATCGGTTAAAAATAGATTTTAACCGATTAAAACGCATATAGGCTATAAAAACGAAATAAGAAAGGATTTGAGAACTTTTAAACCTTGAGGTTTTGTGTGCTCTCCTTCTCCTCCTTCCGAAATATGTGATGAGATTGTTGGACATCCACCAAGCTCAAGCTCTAGCTTTTTCTCTCAACACTTATGTGTTTTCTGTCAAAAACTCACACTTTGCTCTCTAGGAAATTCTCTAGAAATGAACTAACCAACCTAGAACAAGTGTGGAGTGTTTCTTTTATAGCCAACCACTAACACACCATTAACTCTCTAATTCATCTATGTTGGTCAAATTAAATGCTAAGTATGCTTACTATTTGATTGAATGACTTGGTGATTGACTCATGGAATGACTAGGGTTGTTGGCCAACTTTGATCTAGTGTAAAAGAGAAGCCATCTAGCAAATCAAGCAACATCAAGTGGGTCCCTCACAAAAATCAGCAAAATGACTTTTCCAAGCCATTTTTCCTTTATTTTTAATGCAAAAATGTGCATATATACATCTATATATATATATATATATATACATATATATATATATTGACCAAAGTTTGACCCTTATTGGACTTCACATTGGGCTTGGGAATAACTTCTATTGGGCTCATTCAATTAAATTGTTTGGGCTCAATTTAAATAACACATTGGGCTTATTTTAAATAGTCTAGGTTACATTTAATTAAATCAAGCATTGGGCTTGTTTAATTAATTACAAATGCTTGATTTAATTAAATACATGGGCTAGTAATTAAATTAATTACATGGGCTACTAGGTTAATATCTTTAACCTAGTTTATCAACTTATTTGGATTTAAAATATAATCCAATTAGATTTGCTTAAATTAATTATACACTTTGCTTTAATCCTTTAAATAAACATACAAGCACATAAGTACATTTATTTAATTATCTAATGCACAATTAATTAATAAGAAAAATTTAAATTCATTGCTAAATATTTATTAAGTATATTTACAATGACTAATGAAATTCGTGGTCATTACAAAGTCAGCTCTTGCCAAAAACATCAGGGGCAATTTTGCTCCTTTGCCTTATGATAATCTCCACGGAATAAATTTTTGCATGGACTAAAAGCTGCAAAATTTTTCCTGCCATGATAGTATCACTTTTTTTGCATGAAATATAAAAGTTGAAAAAAATCATCTTCCTCACAGAAACACAAAATACACTCACACTCTTTATCAATTCTTAAGATACTACATAACTTTTGGTTGTGCTACACTTCTACAACAAAATATAATATTCTATTTATAGATTACCTACAACCCTACTCCTCATATTCATAATAGGAGACTTTTAAAATAAAACTCCTACTACAAATAGAACTACTTTCCAAAATAATACTCCTATTAAAAATAGGACTTCTTCCTTTCCATAATAACAATTCTTTTCTGGATAGGATTCAAGTAGTAGCCCAACAATTTCTCCCTCAACTTGAATCTCCAACTACTTCAACTTAATATCTGAATAGGATTTAAGGAGTGTCCCAATAATTCCTCGTTCGACTCAAATCCCTAAACACTTTAATTTCATCACTGTCACTGTTGTCGTAGTCACCACCATCATTCACATCATCTGTAACATCCACACTATTTACATAATCCGCAACATTTGAATTATCTGTAACATCTACGTTATCTTTGTTATCCACATATTCCGCACCATCTGCATAATCCGTATCATCTACCTCATCTGTAATGTCCTAGAATTTTCACGTCTTTATTAATTAAATTATTAATTTAATTTCCAACGAGTTAGTTTTACGAGATTATTTAAATCTTTTTATGTGATTAATTAATTATGTGATTAAATAATTATGTAATTAATTACTAAAATTAATTAAAGGGGGTCACTAATATGTTATTAAATTAGTGAACAAACCCTAAAGTTTTAATATCAAAATAATTGATAAGTTTCATGTTAATTAAATATTCAATTAAATTGAATATAATGAGTGAATTAAATATAATAAATTAATTAATATGATTATTAATTAATGTAAATAATGTGAAATATTAATAATAATATTTATTAGTCCATTTAGTAATTTAATACTTATGGGTTAGAATATTTAATTATTTATTCAATCTAATTATTTATTTAATCATGGATTGAATAATTAATGTGTAAATTATTAAATTAGCCCAACATGGGTCAATTAGTAGCCCAAGTGGAGAATAATAAAATTTGACAATTTAGTAGCCCAAACAATTTAATAGAAGCCCAATTGGTATTTTAAATTAAAGCCCAATGATTGGCCCACTTGGAAAAACAATTAAATAACTTATTAATTAATTAAGTTAGCAAAGTGACTCAATTTTGGGACATATATGATGTCCATCAGCCGACCATCATGTTGGGGGATGAGAGGGAAAATTGATTTTGTTTTATTTTAATTTATTTTTCATTTATTTAATTAATGGTTGCTTGTTTTATTTTTTTAAGTACATGGACCATGCTTCTTTTCACCAACTAAGTCATGGCTAGCTTTCTTGTGTAAGTATCCATATAGGTGCATAATGGTCTAGATTATTAGATACATTATGTATATCTATTAATTTTTCAAGTATACTTGGAATGGGTAAGTGTTACTTCATTATTTTCTCCAAGTTTCAAAAGAGAGAGTTTGAGAGCAAAATATTTTGAGAGAGAGCAAGAGAAGGAGTTCTAAGCTAGTTTATGTCTTCAAGATTCACAACATATTTTGGGAGAAAAAGAAGAATAGCCATTAAATCAAGGTAATGGTTATTTTAAATGAAGTTTTGTTTTTAAATTAAATAAATCATCATGTTAGTATAAACATGTTAATATGGTTATTAATGTGTAATGGTAATATTTATGCTATGGTTGAGTTTAATATGTCTGGTTTGTATTTTGGTATATTTTATATGCTAAAATATGTATTTAATAGTGTGTAAACAAGTTTTAAAATATATGACCAAAAATATTTTTGTAAAACTTAGGTTTGATGTTCTAATATTATAGAACATTAAAACATGAGAAAAACAAAGTTTGAATCACTTAAAATGGAGTTATACACAAAAAGTTATGATTTGTGGTAGTTTATGTGATGTAAAATTTTTTATAAAAAAATAATGATATTAAATCATGAAAAATTAATTTTTCATATTATAAATTAATATAAGGTGTTTGGTATTTTTTTTGGATTTTTATTGATGATTTAAAGCTTACTTGATGGTATATTTTTATTTAAAATGTATGTACTGGAGCACTGTTCACATTCTGCTTGAAAGAAAAAAATTAACACTGGCCGCGCAATGCGCGAGCACTGTTCACGCCAGACGCGGAGCCAAATGACGCCGTTTGGCGTATAAAGAAAAATAACCTTCGCGCAATGTGCGGAAGCCGTATCCGGCTTTTCAAAAACGGCGTCGTTTTGGGCCATTCATTTCATTACGCGCGCCATGCGCGGGCGAGAATTTCGGGGAAATTACATTTATGCCCCTTCGTGTTTTTTTCGGCGAAATGACCATTTTGCCCTCGGTTCAGTTTTTCAACTTATTTACGGAAATGCCATTCGGGTTAATTTTAATTAATTAAATATTTGAAAATTAATTTAAAATTATAACAAAAATAATAATAATACAAAAATAATATTGGGGAGGATATTTTTCATTAAGTTTAATATTTAAATATTTTAAATATTAATCTATTTAGCTAATCATGGTTAAGTTAAATAAGTTTATTATTTATTTATTATTTTAAATGTTAATAATAAATAAAGATGATAAATTAGCAATTATTATTTAATGCCTATTTAATAATACTTAAAGAGAGATAAAATTTATAAATTAATTATTTATTATTTAAATATTATTAAATAATAAATAAGGATAATTAAGTAATTAATTATTATTTAATTAGCATTAAATAACGATTAATGGAAATTAAGTTATTAGAGTAATAATGTATTATTTAATTTAAATAATAAGTAAGAATGATTTGATTATTATTTAACCTTAAATAATAATTAAAATTAATTAAATAATTAATTATTATTTAATTGACATTAAATAATAATTAAAGAGGATTAAGATTAGTAAATTATTATTTAATTTCCTTAAATTAAATAATAAGTAAGGTTAATTACTTAGTTAATTATTGGTTGATTAATATTAAATTAAAGAAGGTTAAAATTAAGTCAATAATTATTTATTATTTAATTATAATTAAATAATATGTAAGTACAATTAGTTATTATTTGTTTTAAATAATAACTAGAGTTAATTAATTAATTTCTATTTAACCAAGATTAAATAGTAATTAAATAGAGATTGAGTTAATAAAATAAATTAAATTTAATTATGCTTTAATTAAACAATTGTAATAAGTTGTTTAAGGGTTTAATAAGTGTCCAACACTTAAGAAAAATATTTTCTAAACTTATTAAATTATTAACCTAAAATGATTAAGGGTCTATAAGGTTAATAATATTGTTTTGACTAATGTAAATTATGTGTTAGTACTTATGTGTGATAAATAAGTTCATTAATTAAGCGTATAGTTATGCAAATACGCCGTACTAATTATTAGACCGACTTTATTAATGTTAGGTCTTTCAAAGCAAGTTAGTTAAAGCTAGACAATTATTATAGCTGAGCAAACAGGCAAGTTCTCTAACCCTACTCATTTATTGTTGAACAAGTTTCTATACTTGTATTTATTGTCAAAGCTTGAAGTGGTTTAATTATTTAAAATTATCCCACATCCATATTGTTTATAAAATCGCACTTAGTACACTTGAAGCTTATTAGTTCTTGATTCATGAACTGAATTAAAAATGTCAAAAGCTAATAGTTCAGCTAGACATTACGTTTATAAATTAAATACTTGAATACTTTTAAAAGCTTATCCAAACCATTGTTGGGTGCGGATTTCTTATATTAAGTCTGAGAATTGAACAACCCTAAATTAGGGAATTTTGTGTCGGGAAACCGACTTTGGCGCAAGTGACTAAATGTAATGCATATACAGCGGGTTGAATATGTTGATCCCCTTGAAAACCAAACAACTCAAAGGGTCAGAGGAAACTCTATTATACCCTCGTTAGTTCAGGGTCCTTAGTGACCACTCAGCATTTTAAGATTCAAATATTCTGTTTATTAAAATTTGAATCCTGTTTCATTCACAATTGTTATATCTATTGTTGAATCATTGATGATATTTCCCATTCATTCATGATATATTAAATCTATATGATTGTTCTAAACTTGCTGAGCAAACTAGTTGCTCATTCTTGCTATATCATGAACCATTTTTCAGATAGACCTGATTGCTCAAAGAAGGATAAGGGAAAAGGAAAAGCCAGAGATTAAGTTAGCTTATGCATGCTAATTAGATATTTAATGTGTATTTACTGTTGAAGAACCTTTTGTAATTCCTTATGATAGGAACTATTTTTATGTTAAGGTTGATAGACCCTGGTATTGTAACCTTTTGAAGGGAACCAATATGTATTATTCCGCGATATTTAAATGCAATGTATGTATTTAATTGTTAGTAATGTGTTGAATAGTGAGAACCAAACTCGAGGTTATGGAACCCGGATTTGGGGTCGTCACAGGTTGGTATCAGAGCTGTAGGTTAGAAACGTTAGGATTTGCGAAACCTAAGTTATAATTTTAGTATTAAACTCATATCGAGTGCGTTAGGGGATGAATCGGGGAGATTCATCATGTTGTGTATTTTTGGAGATGAATTGAGAAAATCCATCGAGCCGAGATGTACATGATAAAATATCATTTCATTTCATCAATGAATATATTTTATTGTTGTACTAACGTGTGTTATTTTTTTTATGATATAGGATGGCAGAGATCGGACAGTCGAGTCGCACTGCTGAGGAGGACTATATTGATATCCATATGGATACTGCACAGCCGCTGGTGGCTGCACTCGTAGAGGAGCCATAGTCGGATCCTGAGGAGGGGGATCATGTGGAGCCCGTTTGGGGCGGAGTCATGAGGCCTTACAGTGAGGATGAGGCCGAGTCAGAGGAGTCTGAGGAGGAGGAGTCAGCTGATGGCATGGGCACCACTGCCGTTGACATCATAAAGGGACTGACCGATAGGAACGAGGGGCTGGAGGCAAGGGTCCAGCATCTAGAGGAGTAGAATCTGACCCACCAGCACATGGAGGATCAGTATAGGGATGCGGCTTATCAGTTCTCTGGCGAGAACACAGAGCTGAAGGAGAGGATTGTAGGACTGGAGGATCAGGTACAGGAGTACGAGGATTCAGTGGAGCACTTTGCGGTGCTAACTCATCAGCTGGTAGAGCAGGATGTAGAGCTGCAGGCTAAATTGGCAGTGGTTGAGACTAGGTTGGCAGAGGCTGAGCTGAAGGTTCAGCAAGTACAGGCAGAGAAGGCTGCCATCCGTGCACACTGGCAGGAGGCGATAGAGGACCGGATAGAGATGGAGAGACAGCGGGATGCCGCTCATGGTCAAATGATCGAGCTAGAGGAGGAGATTCGCGAGAAGCGGGTGAGGACGGATAGACTTAGCTATGTCTACCGATCTTCGTATGGTAGGCTTCAGAGCAGGGTGCACTACTACCCAGCTGAGGAGGGCCAGTCGATGCACACCATCAGCAGGAGTGTGGTGATGGCCATCGGGGATGAGGAGTATGACGACGCGATCCGTAGGGGGATGCGCATTCAGTAGTAGTAGTTGTTTTCTAATTTCGTATGTAAATAGATGCAGTAGAACCCAACTTTTGTTTTATTAGAGGGTTAATATGTCACTAAATCCCAACTCTAGGAAGTTGTAGGATATGCCAGATCCCATCTTTTGTAGCTTCTCTGGGATAGAAACATTTATAGCAGTATGCTTTTGGATGTAAAGTGCTATGCACTACTGTTTTAGCATATAAATATAAATGCAGTCAAATTTATGTTTATATGTGTGTTGAAATAATTATTTATATTTTAGCTAAATATTGCCTAAGATACAAAGTAATGAGATGAAAAATATGAAATAAGTATAATAATGTAAATTTTTGTTTATAACAGAAAATGCCGCCACGTAGACAACCACCAAGGAACCAGGGGGTAGAAGAGTCAGTTAACAATGACGAGGGGGGACACAACGTAGACCCTATGCAAAACTTCGTCGACATGCTAGCTGAGGCAATGCAACACAGACACCCTGTTGTAGCAAATCCAACACCACCACCACCACCAACTCAGTTGGCAAATTTCAAAGATTTTAAAGCGGTGGGACCGCCAGAATTTAGGGGAACGTCGGACCCGATAGAGGCCCAGTCATGGATAAAGGAGATAGAGAAAGCGTTCGTTATCGCAAGAGTAGCTGAGGAGCAAAAGACAGTCTTTGCTACCTACATGATGAAGGGCGAAGCCAATTTCTGGTGGGAAGCCAATCAGAATAGGGCTGGGGATGGTGTGGTGCCCTGGACAAAATTTAAGGAGATATTCGACGAGAATTATTTCCCGAAAAGTATGAAAAGTAGGATGGAGGTAAGGTTTCTAGAACTGAAACAGGAGAACATGTCGGTACCGGAGTACGCGGTAAAATTTAATGAGCTGGCCAGGTTCGCTCCACATCAGGTAGACACGAAGGAACGCAAGGCCAGGAGGTTCGAGAATGGATTGAGACCTTGGATATTCAACAAGGTAGCGGTACTGCAGATTGACTCGTTCGTAACTTTGTTGGAGAAGTCAATCATTGCTGAAGGAGGAAGCGACGCATTAACCAAGTACAACCAGGAGAGAAACAAGAAGAAAAATGAAGGGGGAAGCAAGAACAGTAACAGTGGAGGCAATAATAACAGCAACAAGCGTAAATGAGACAACAACAACAATGACAAAAGCTCGGGGAATCAACAAGGAAATACCCAGAAGAAAACGACATGTAATATTTGTGGAAAGAACCACTTCGGGGAGTGCAGGAAAGGGAAGAATACATGCTACAACTGCTGTCAGGTGGGACATATTTCTCCAAATTGTCCCCTCCCAAAGAAAGTGAGATGCTTTTCTTGCGGAGCATCTGACCAAATGATAAAAGATTGCCCTAAGAAGAAGAATGACGGGAGTAGCGGCTACAAGGGCAATAACAGCAAACTGGCTATCGGGGGACCTGTATCACAGAACAAGCCGACATCCCGGACTTTCAATATGACGGTACAGGATGCCGTGGGGTCAAAAGACGTGGTGTCAGGTATTATTCCGATCAATAATATAAATGCATATGTATTGTTTGATTCGGGTGCTACCTGTTCATTTGTGTCTGATGATTTCGCTAGACGATTAGAGTTGCCTAGGGACAAACTAGAAAACTAAATGAACATAGAAGTTGCTAATAAAGAAGTGATTCCGGTAGAGTACATACATAGAAATTGTTGTGCTGAAATCATGGGTCAGAAATTAAATGTGAATCTAATTCCAATACGTCTGGGGGAATTTGATGTAATACTTGGGATGGATTGGTTGTTTAACCACGGGGCGATAATTGATTGTCAGAAGAAGTGCATACACCTTAAGACACCAAATAAGTCTAAGGTTGTATTTTATGGCAGCAAGTCGTCAAGACAGTCTTCTTGTCTGACGATGATGCAAGCCAAGAAATTATTGAAGAAAGGTTGTGTAGGGTATTTGGCTCATGTGGTTGACACACAAGTGGTGAGTCCTGGGATGGAGCAAATACCAGTGGTTAGGGAATTTATGGATGTTTTTCCAGATGTACTGCCGGGTTTACCGCCGGACAGGGAGATAGAATTTGTGATTGATTTAGTACTAGGGACAACACCGATATCGAAAGCACCATATAGGATGGCTCCGGTAGAACTGAAGGAATTGATGGTGCAATTGCAGGAGTTGTTAGATAATAAGTACATTCAGCCAAATGTTTCTTCATGGGGAGCACCGGTGTTGTTTGTAAAGAAGAATGATGGATCGATGAGATTGTGTATGGATTATAGGGAGCAGAATAAAGTAACAATTAAGAATAAGTACCCGTTACCACGAATTGACGATCTTTTCGATCAATTGAAAGGGGCGAAGTACTTTTCAAAGATTGACTTAAGGACTGGTTATCATCAGTTGAAAGTCAGGAAGGGGGATATACCCAAGACGGCATTCAGAACTCGATATGGGCATTATGAGTTTCTGGTGATGTCGTTTAGACTAACGAATGCGCCAGCCGCATTTATGGACATGATGAACAGAATATTAAAGCAATACTTGGATAAATTTGTAGTCGTGTTCATTGACGATATTTTGGTGTATTCAAAAACGGAGGAAGAGCATGCTGAACACCTAAGATTGGTGTTGGAGATTTTACGGAAGGAGCAGTTGTACGCTAAGTTTTCAAAGTGTGAATTCTGGTTGGAAAGAGTTCAATTTTTAGGTCATGTTATTGACAAGGAGGGAGTTTCGGTTGATCCGGTGAAGGTTGAATTGGTAATGAATTGGGAACAACCAAGGACGCCGACAGAAGTAAGAAGTTTCTTAGGGTTAGCGGGTTACTATCGGAGATTCATTCAAGACTTCTCAAAGATAGCAACACCGTTGACCAACTTAACAAGAAAGACGGTAAAATACGTGTGGACGGAGAAGTGTGAGGAAAATTTTCAGGAGTTAAAGAAAAGACTTAGTGAAGCACCTGTATTGACCTTACCAGATGATACAGGAGGTTTTACAGTCTACAGTGATGCATCGCACAAGGGGCTTGGCTGTGTGCTTATGCAAAACGGCAAAGTCGTTGTGTATGCGTCCAGACAATTAAAAGATTATGAGAAGGGATATCCTACCCATGACTTGGAATTCACAGCGGTAGTGTTTGCCCTTAAAAGTTGGAGGCATTATTTGTATGGAGAGAAATGTGAGATATTCACAGACCATAAGAGTCGAAAGTATATCTTCACACAGAAGGAGTTGAATATGAGGCAACGGAGATGGTTGTAATTAATCAAAGATTATGATTGTGAAATTCTATATCATCCCGGCAAGGCCAACGTAGTAGCGGATGCTCTGAGTAGAAAGAGCAGGGAGAAATTGTTCATATTGACAGATCAAGAACAATTGGTTCAAGAGATGGCTCGAATGGAGTTGGAAGTGAGGAGTCCAAACGAGTCAATAGAAGTCGAGGCGAGCCCAACCTTGTTAGATAGCGTGAAAGAGGCTCAAGACAAAGATGAGGAATGTGACAGAATCCGGAAGAGGATGACCGATGGAGAAGAGGTCAAGTTTAAAATTGATAGCATGGGATTGCTGAGATTTGAAAATCGTGTTTGGGTACCGCTAGTGCCTGAATTACGAGAGGAAATTTTGCAAGAAGCTCACAGTACGAGATACTCGATACATCCGGGGAGTACGAAGATGTATCAAGATCTACGTCAGCATTTTTGGTGGCCGAATTTAAAAAGGGAGGTTGCAGAATGTGTCAGCCGATGCCTAACTTGTCAAAGGGTAAAGGCCGAACATCAGAGACCAAGTGGATTGTTACAGCCGTTAGAAATTCCTGAGTGGAAATGGGAGCATATCACAATGGATTTTGTGGTAGGACTTCCAGCAACACAGAAGGGATATGACGCAATTTGGGTGATTGTGGATCGGCTAACAAAGTCAGCGCACTTTTTGCCGATCAAGATTAGGTTCAGTTTGGATCAGTTGGCCAAATTGTACATCAAAGAGATAGTTTCAAGACATGGGGTGCCGGTATCGATTGTGTCAGACAGAGATCCGCGCTTCACGTCAAAATTTTGGAGAAGTCTTCAGGAGAGATTGGGGACACAGTTGAGAATGAGTACAACGTATCATCCGCAGACCGATGGGCAAAGTGAGAGAACAATTCAAACATTGGATTTCAAGGGCAGTTGGGAAATCCATCTACCACTAGTTGAGTTTGCATACAACAACAGTTATCATGCGAGCGTAGGTATGCCGCCATACGAAGCTTTATATGGCAGAAAATGCAGAACACCTCTATGTTGGGATGAGGTAGGAGAACGCCGACTGTTGGGGCCAGAATTGGTTCAACAGACGGTAGAAATTATCAAGGTAATAAGAGCTCGGCTAGTAGCAGCTCAAGACCGTCAAAAGAAATACGCCGATTTACATCGACAGAAACGAGACTTCGAAGTGGGGAGTTTTGTGTTCATTAAGGTATCTCTCTGGAAAGGGAAGATCAAATTTAGAAAGAAGGGGAAACTGAGTCCAAGGTTCATAGGACCGTTCGAAATATTGAGGAGAGTGGGTGAAGTAGCATACGAGGTAGCTTTACCTCATGAATTGGAACATATTCACAATGTGTTTCACGTGTCAGTATTGCGGCCATACAAACCAGACTACAAGCACGTTATCTCCTATGAACCAATTCAAGTCGGGAAGGACTTATCATATGAAGAAGTTCCTGTTCAGATACTCGATAGGAAGGAACAGAAACTGAGAAATAAGATAATTCATTCTGTCAAAGTACTTTGGAGGAATCACGCCATTGAAGAAGCTACGTGGGAATTAGAGTAGGAAATGAGGGCAAATTACCCGTTTTTATTTGAGTAACCTTATTTTTACAATTCTGAGGACGGAATTTTTATAAGGAGGGGAGAATGTAATGTCCTAGAATTTCCACGTCTTTATTAATTAAATTATTAATTTAATTTCCAACGAGTTAGTTTTACGAGATTATTTAAATCTTTTTATGTGATTAATTAATTATGTGATTAAATAATTATGTAATTAATTACTAAAATTAATTAAAGGGGGTCACTAATATGTTATTAAATTAGTGAACAAACCCTAAAGTTTTAATATCAAAATAATTGATAAGTTTCATGTTAATTAAATATTCAATTAAATTGAATATAATGAGTGAATTAAATATAATAAATTAATTAATATGATTATTAATTAATGTAAATAATGTGAAATATTAATAATAATATTTATTAGTCCATTTAGTAATTTAATACTTATGGGTTAGAATATTTAATTATTTATTCAATCTAATTATTTATTTAATCATGGATTGAATAATTAATGTGTAAATTATTAAATTAGCCCAACATGGGTCAATTAGTAGCCCAAGTGGAGAATAATAAAATTTGACAATTTAGTAGCCCAAACAATTTAATAGAAGCCCAATTGGTATTTTAAATTAAAGCCCAATGATTGGCCCACTTGGAAAAATAATTAAATAACTTATTAATTAATTAAGTTAGCAAAGTGACTCAATTTTGGGACATATATGATGTCCATCAGCCGACCATCATGTTGGGGGATGAGAGGGAAAATTGATTTTGTTTTATTTTAATTTATTTTTCATTTATTTAATTAATGGTTGCTTGTTTTATTTTTTTAAGTACATGAACCATGCTTCTTTTCACCAACTAAGTCATGACTAGCTTTCTTGTGTAAGTATCCATATAGGTGCATAATGGTCTAGATTATTAGATACATTATGTATATCTATTAATTTTTCAAGTATACTTGGAATGGGTAAATGTTACTTCATTATTTTCTCCAAGTTTCAAAAGAGAGAGTTTGAGAGCAAAATATTTTGAGAGAGAGCAAGAGAAGGAGTTCTAAGCTAGTTTATGTCTTCAAGATTCACAACATATTTTGGGAGAAAAAGAAGAATAGCCATTAAATCAAGGTAATGGTTATTTTAAATGAAGTTTTGTTTTTAAATTAAATAAATCATCATGTTAGTATAAACATGTTAATATGGTTATTAATGTGTAATGGTAATATTTATGCTATGGTTGAGTTTAATATGTCTGGTTTGTATTTTGGTATATTTTATATGCTAAAATATGTATTTAATAGTGTGTAAACAAGTTTTAAAATATATGACCAAAAATATTTTTGTAAAACTTAGGTTTGATGTTCTAATATTATAGAACATTAAAACATGAGAAAAATAAAGTTTGAATCACTTAAAATGGAGTTATACACAAAAAGTTATGATTTGTGGTAGTTTATGTGATGTAAATTTTTTTATAAAAAAATAATGATATTAAATCATGAAAAATTAATTTTTCATATTATAAATTAATATAAGGTGTTTGGTATTTTTTTTGGATTTTTATTGATGATTTAAAGCTTACTTGATGGTATATTTTTATTTAAAATGTATGTACCGGAGCACTGTTCACATTCTGCTTGAAAGAAAAAAATTAACACTGGCCGCGCAATGCGCGAGCACTGTTCACGCCAGACGCGGAGCCAAATGACGCCGTTTGGCGTATAAAGAAAAATAACCTTCGCGCAATGCGCGGAAGCCGTATCCGGCTTTTCAAAAACGGCGTCGTTTTGGGCCATTCATTTCATTACGCGCGCCATGCGCGAGCGAGAATTTCGGGGAAATTACATTTATGCCCCTTCGTGTTTTTTTCGGCGAAATGACCATTTTGCCCTCGGTTCAGTTTTTCAACTTATTTACGGAAATGCCATTCGGGTTAATTTTAATTAATTTAAATATTTGAAAATTAATTTAAAATTATAACAAAAATAATAATAATACAAAAATAATATTGGGGAGGATATTTTTCATTAAGTTTAATATTTAAATATTTTAAATATTAATCTATTTAGCTAATCATGGTTAAGTTAAATAAGTTTATTATTTATTTATTATTTTAAATGTTAATAATAAATAAAGATGATAAATTAGCAATTATTATTTAATGCCTATTTAATAATACTTAAAGAGAGATAAAATTTATAAATTAATTATTTATTATTTAAATATTATTAAATAATAAAGAAGGATAATTAAGTAATTAATTATTATTTAATTAGCATTAAATAACGATTAATGGAAATTAAGTTATTAGAGTAATAATTTATTATTTAATTTAAATAATAAGTAAGAATGATTTGATTATTATTTAACCTTAAATAATAATTAAAATTAATTAAATAATTAATTATTATTTAATTGACATTAAATAATAATTAAAGAGGATTAAGATTAGTAAACTATTATTTAATTTCCTTAAATTAAATAATAAGTAAGGTTAATTACTTAGTTAATTATTGGTTGATTAATATTAAATTAAAGAAGGTTAAAATTAAGTCAATAATTATTTATTATTTAATTATAATTAAATAATATGTAAGTACAATTAGTTATTATTTATTTTAAATAATAACTAAAGTTAATTAATTAATTTCTATTTAACCAAGATTAAATAGTAATTAAATAGAGATTGAGTTAATAAAATAAATTAAATTTAATTATGCTTTAATTAAACAATTGTAATAAGTTGTTTAAGGGTTTAATAAGTGTCCAACACTTAAGAAAAATATTTTCTAAACTTATTAAATTATTAACCTAAAATGATTAAGGGTCTATAAGGTTAATAATATTGTTTTGACTAATGTAAATTATGTGTTAGTACTTATGTGTGGTAAATAAGTTCATTAATTAAGCGTATAGTTATGCAAATACGCCGTACTAATTATTAGACCGACTTTATTAATGTTAGGTCTTTCAAAGCAAGTTAGTTAAAGCTAGACAATTATTGTAGCTGAGCAAACAGGCAAGTTCTCTAACCCTACTCATTTATTGTTGAACAAATTTCTATACTTGTATTTATTGTCAAAGCTTGAAGTGGTTTAATTATTTAAAATTATCCCAGATCCATATTGTTTATAAAATCGCACTTAGTGCACTTGAAGCTTATTAGTTCTTGATTCATGAACTGAATTAAAAATGTCAAAAGCTAATAGTTCAGCTAGACATTACGTTTATAAATTCAATACTTGAATACTTTTAAAAGCTTATCCAAACCATTGTTGGGTGCGGATTTCTTATATTAAGTCTGAGAATTGAACAACCCTAAATTAGGGGATTTTGTGTCGGGAAACCGACTTTGGCGCCAGTGACTAAATGTAATGCATATACAGCGGGTTGAATATGTTGATCCCCTTGAAAACCAAACAACTCAAAGGGTCAGAGGAAACCCTATTATACCCTCGTTAGTTCAAGGTCCTTAGTGACCACTCAGCATTTTAAGATTCAAATATTCTGTTTATTAAAATTTGAATCCTGTTTCATTCACAATTGTTATATCTATTGTTGAATCATTGATGATATATCCCATTCATTCATGATATATTAAATCTATATGATTGTTCTAAACTTGCTGAGCAAACTAGTTGCTCATTCTTGCTATATCATGAACCATTTTTCAGATAGACCTAATTGCTCAAAGAAGGATAAGGGAAAAGGAACAGCCAGAGATTAAGTTAGCTTATGCATGCTAATTAGATATTTAATGTGTATTTACTGTTGAAGAACCTTTTGTAATTCCTTATGATAAGAACTGTTTTTATGTTAAGGTTGATAGATCCTGGTATTGTAACCTTTTGAAGGGAACCAATATGTATTATTCCGCGATATTTAAATGCAATGTATGTATTTAATTGTTAGTAATGTGTTGAATAGTGAGAACCAAACTCGAGGTTATGGAACCCGAATTTGGGGTCGTCACATCATCCACATCATAGCCATCATCGTCATCATCTTCAACATTATCATCTTCTTCATTAGCATCATCATCAACATCATTGTCTTCATCTTCATCATCATTTTCATCATCTTCAGCATTTAGCGGCAGCAGCGTGATCCTCTATAAGTGCAAAATCTCTTGTGCATTGTCATCATGACAAACATTGAATCCAATGTTGGTTTGCAAAAACATAACATACATACAATCTAATTTTAATAGCGCAACAAAATCAAATTTTAAAATTTTACAAACCAATAACCATGATTTTTCTTATGCAATAATTATTAATTGAGGAAGGATAAAAGATTTAGACCTTTGTAGAACCAAGCTTCCATAAGTATAAGTTCAACTCCATTTAATCATTCGCGTTCTTATTTAAATTCACTGATGATTCTATGGATCAATGTTAACTTTCAAAGTGTGAAGCCTCTAGAGGTGATCCATCAAGAGATCTATGAATTAAAGAAGTGAATTTTAATTTCTCTAAATAATGGGTGGCTAACCCTAATTATCTCTCTCTCTATCTCTAGATGTAGAGAATTATGAAGTACTCTCTTAATTCTTGTAAAAGAATGTGTAACATAAATTCATAATAAGACTTCTCCTATTTAAAGATATTGACAACCATCTTAAACTATTTAGGATTAGAGTTTTAATTTAATTTTCACCCTAATTAGTAACTAAATTAATTAATTACAATTCTTAAACCATTTAGGAACTTAATTATTTAATAATGAGAGTACTTCTTATTAATTAATTACTAAACCATTTAGTAACTTAATTAATTATTATAATTACAATTTCAAAATCATTTAGGAACTCAATTATTTATTATAATACTACTATTTATTAATTAATTCCTAAACCACTTAGGAACTAAATAATAATAATAATAGTAATAATAATAATAATAATAATAATAATAATAATAATAATAATAATAATAATAATAATAATAATAATAAGATTCCTCTTATTAATTTATAATTAGTATTTTTAAAATACTAAATTATAAATATTAAGCTATTTAATTTATTCTATCATCATAGTATAAATTAAATATTCTTAATTTATTATTACGATTATGTCATCTATTTCTAAAATAAATATTACTCTTTTGTGGTGTGACCCTTTAGGTTATCCATATTAAATCGATTGAAAAATAAATTAATTAGAACCATTCTAATCTTATTTATATGAATGAATTAAACTATTTAATTTAATAAATAATATTTATTCTACAATAAGAGTAAGCCCCCTTAGAGATTAACGACTTTTCAGATAATATAGATTTTAACATTTGATCGTAAAAGAACCTTTCAGTTAATAGTTACCGTATATTTCAATCCTTCTACCACTGAATGTCTCAATCAAATATAAGACATTGAATTATTGTCAAGTTTTATTTTATTTGATCATATAAATTTCAATTCACAGATGCACAACTCTAACGTAAAATAAAAACTCCTTTCTAATTTTCATTCCACATTGGTCATGGATTTTTGAGTTGTTATTTATCGAATTACATAGGACATTCTCTTTCTTTACTAGAAATGGTAGATCATTTGTTGACCATTCACTTACCTCCATGTGCAACTTATTATACTCGATCATACCCTTTGATATACCCTAAAGATCTTAAGGAATATGCCAAAATATAACTCACACACAAGGTACTATGATGATCTCAAGTTCAATGATCACTTGTACTACTATCACAAAAGGAAGTCCTATTGACAGACAAGTAAAACTCCATTAGGTGTTTCTTGAGCAAGTCACTTTCAGTGAACTTATTATCTAATAAGCACATATATATTTGCTTTAATGTTTCTACACAAATGATTCTGAGATCGATCATCCTCTTCATAAGAGCAAACATAGTATGTACTAATTTATCCAGATACACTAATCCCCATTTTAGTGATCCCACGATTAGGAACATTTTAGTTTTGAGCTATCTTAAATTTATTATATCTCATTAGCATAATTAACATTATGATTATAAAAGTATTGCTCAAAATTATGGGTTTATTCATATAATTAATTCAACCAATTAATCATGAATAAAGAAATACCTTGATACTTTTATTAATAAATTGAATAAGATTATAAAGTATATGCATATCACATCAAATGTGATTAGCTTGAGGACATACTACTTTCAATCTCCTACTTGCACTAAAGTCAATCGCCTTTTGGTATTCACATACCATTATTCTCTAAGTGGCGTACGAATTACTTAGTAAATACTTTAGTTAATAGATCTGTAATGTTGTACTGAAAGTCTACCATTTCTCTGGAGTCATCTCATTTTCAATAATTCCTCTAATCATATGAAAGTGCTACAACACATGTTCAGATTTCAGATGGGACCTAGGTTCTTTGGCAAATTAAACTCCTTTAATGTTAAGAACCATTTCAAGTTCTATAATGAACTTGTTCAACCAAACAATCTCTTTGTAGTTTCACTTATAGTTATTTATTAAGTTTTTGTTACTAAATCTGTAACTCTTTGCTGTTTAAAACTTTTTCAACTCACTGCGCTATCATTCAAAGTAATCATATAACCTAAAACGGATTTGTTGTTGTCTTAGTTAGTCTGAAAAATGGAGTCTATTAAGTCCTCTTAGTTTTAATTAGACAAACCATTAGAAACTCTTTTCTAATTTTCTTCTCCAGGAATGAACTAATATCTGCTTATCATACTTAAGTAACATCAGATCTTATATATATCATCATATCAATGTACGTTTCTTGAGTCAAGCCGAGCGTCCTTTACGATCTATCTGTATAAATATTTATCCCCAATATTAGGATGATTCTCCCAAGTCTTTGATGGAGAAGTGTTTAGACAACCACATATTTACTGATTGTAGCAACAGTATGTTATTCCTTATCAGTAGTACATCACCATATAATACTAAGAATGTCATAATGCTCCCACTAATCTTTGTACACACTTGGTTTGTCTTAGTTTTTGATAAAATCAATTTCCTTTGATTGTCTCATCAAAACGGATGTTCCAACTTTGATAAGCTTGCTTCAATCCATAATTGGATCATTGTAGCTTACATACTTGATTTTCTCCATCTCTATGGAGACACATTCCCTTGGTTGTATCATACATACATATTTTTTTTTGTATAGTAAGCTGCAACTGTAAATAGAATCCAAATGGATATAATCATTTTTATTAGTGAAAAGTTTTATTATACAACTACTTGACCTTGTTTGAAATCTTTTTACCACTAGTCAGGTTTTTTAGGTCTCCATCTTGTCATCTCCTTTTGTCTTTCTAAAAGACCCATTTCGAATTTCATGATCAACAACCATTTCTCTTGAGTCTCTACTATAACTCATACATCATCGTATGTAATTGGATCATCATTCACTATGATGCGTACCTCATCATCATTTATGATGAATCCATACCTCTTAGGTATCTTCAGTACTAAACCAGATTTAGGACTTGATCGTGGTACAATAAGTTTATCTACTTGTATAAATTCTTTCACTTGATCTGTAGTATTTTGTGTTTCTTGAACTTCTTTAAGATCTATCTTACTCCCACTAACCCGTTTAAGGATAAATTCATTTTTTCTAGAAGGCATCGTGTTTCGACAAATATTTTTTAATTAGTCGGATTATAGAAGTAATACCATAAACGTTCTTTAGGATATCCCACAAATTTTCCCTTGTCAGATCTTGTCTCAAGATTATTCTTTTCAAACCATTTGACATAAGTTGAACAATTCAAATCTTAACATACTTAAAACTTGATTCCTCCCTATCTATAACTCATATAGAGTCTTAGGGACGAAATTTGAAGATACCTTATTAAGTAGGTATGCAACCGTTTCTAGGGTATAAACCTAGAAGGATACTGGAAGGTCAGTATAACTAACCATGGATCATCACCATATCCATTATGATAAAATACCAATTTTTTTGAGATGATCTAGAAATATACTGCTTAACTATTCTCTTTTTTAGCTAATCGAAGAACTTTAATATTTTTGGTTGTTTGTTTTCTTACTTTACTTCTGATTCTTTAAATATTTCAAACGATTTGGATTTATATCAAATACATATATCAAGCTCTAGAATCATAAGTAGAAGTAATGAATAAATACTATCCTCTTTCATTTATTGTCATAGGCCCCACACACAATTGTGTGTACCAACTCTAACAACTTTGCAACTCTCTTTTCATGTCTTCTAAATAAAGATTTAGTCATATTATCCATAATACAGGATTCACAAGTTGTAATTGATTCATAATCAAAAGGCTCTAAAAGCCTATTTGTCATATACAATTTGTTTATTTTTATTTCATTAATATGACCGAGTTTACATTATAATATGAAGGTATGATTCATATCATCTCTTTACCTTTAATTTATTCAATTTAAAATATTTTTCACGTCAAGTATACAATGTCTATCAAGTAATCAACATAGTAACAACTTACTAACTTAATAGACTTGCTCATAGACAATGCTAAACTGTAAGTTCCTATGGTTAATGCAGCAACCTTTTGCTCCATTCCCCACGCACATGATTACTTAGCTTTAGTTCAGTATTCTACTTCTACCTAGTCTCTACAACTGCTTGCATATGTGAGACCACCAGCCGTTATCTAAAACCATACCTAAGTAGAACTTGACTTATAGAAAGTTTTATTTCATTATAAACAAATCTATATCTGCAGTAGAATCTTCTCCAAGCTTCTTCCGTTTAGGTACTGAAACTCTCTTGCAGTTGTTCTTCCAGTCTCCCAGCTTATCGCAATGAAAAAAAACTCATTTGCTCTCGGAATCACTTTTATT